>CM053758.1:4289871-4328406 GCA_028658305.1 Pachyuromys duprasi
ACCCAGAAAAACTATAAAGATGTGGAAGCATCATTCTTTTGCTAGATACCGAATTTATTTGGATCATTTTTCCTTGCCTGCCATTGCTCGTAAGCATCCCAGAAGATCTAAATTTATGGAAGGGTGAGAACTCTCAAGAAAAGCCTCCCGAGGGCAGGTTGCTGTTCCCCTAGAAACCCCGTCTCCCCGACCCCAAGAGAAGGGAGGAGTTAGGGCTTACACCCCTCCCCCAGCCTAAGTCCCCAGCGCGGCTCCAGCCCTGGACGGTCCCCTCCCTCTTTCACCCAGCGCGGCTCTGAAGCTGGCGGGCGGCGGCAGAGCGCGCGGCTCCTCCTTCTCGGGAAGCCTCTCGCCACCACAACTTCCCAGAGCGGAATCCAAGGCGAATGCGAGGGTGGGAAGGAGGGCGACGTGGAGGGTCCCGACTGTGAGCAGGTCCCGAGAAAGCGGAGTGACAGCAGTATCTACGGCCTGGCTCACCGCGGTCTGTCCGTCTGGGCTAGGGAATGTCCCACGGACACACAGCTGCCCGGGGAGGTCTCGCTGGCAGCCGCGGCGCTGGGCCGACGGTTCCACGCCCCTGCTCCTCCGACCCACCCTTTCCTCTAGCTTGGACACTCCTTGGACTGCACGTCTCCGTTCTTCGCCTTCAGTTCCAAGCTGACTTCCTGAGTCCAGGGCGCGCAGCCCCTGGTCAGCCTCCCCAGGAGCTGCTGGAAGTCGGCCTGGAACTTGGAGGATGAGAAGTAGAAGACGAGGGGGTCGATGCACGAGTTGAGGGTGCTGAGGAGGAGCACGTAGCCCCGCCAGGTCGGACTCTCCCCCCGGACGTAGCCCACCACGTGGGACATATTGTAGGGTCCGAAGCACACGAAGAAGATGAGCAGGGTGGCCGCCAGAAGGCCCATCACCCTCCTGCGCCGGCGCCGGCTGGCTCCCCGGCTGAGAATCCACACCAGGCGGCTGTAGCAGTAGCTCGTGATGCAGAGGGGCACCATGAAGAGCACCACAGCCATCTCCAGGCGCACGGGCAGGAGGACGGCCAGCTGGTCCTCCCGGAATTCCAGGTAGCACGTTCCATTGGTGCCCTGGCTGTAGGTGGCGTTCCCCCAGTATTCAGTGACATAAACCACGCTACAGTGAGCCGATGCCAGGAACCAACAGATGCCGCTGACCAGACCGGCCTGGGCCACCCGTGGCCGGGTCTTGTACCACAGTGGGTAGGCCACGCTCAGAAAGCGTTCGATGCTCACGGCCGTCAGGAAGAGAGACGTGAGATAGATGGTGGTGAAGAAGAGGAACCCGGAGAGGGGGCAGAGGATGAAGGGGAGAAGCCATCTCATGCCACAGGCCGCCTCCACCATGCGGAAGGGCAGGAAGAGGAGCAGCAGCAGGTCCGAGAGGGTCAGGTTTAGCAGTAGTAGGTCCACGGCCACGGGGCGGCGGCGCAGCTTGCCCACGAAGACCACCAGCGCCATCACGTTGAGGGGGAGTCCCACGAGGAAGACCAGCAGGTACACGGAAAAGAAAAGCCAGTGATTGCCAGGAAAGAAGCTTGTCTCCATGGCCGTGGATGCTAGTGAGACAGAGAGGGACTGGGGGTCAGGTGGGGAGTTGCGGGGGGGGGGGCGGGGTTAACCCTTCGAGCAGGAGTATCTTCATCAGGGCCTCAGCCTCAGCATCGTACCCCCCCTGCTCTCTCCTGCAAGGTGGCCCTACCTCCCTGATTTCCTGCCCCTCCGCTCCTCAGCCCCCACACTCACCAGCGTTCTAGGAAACCGGCGCCTGGCACCTTGCAGGCTCCTCCAGCACCAGGGCAGTGAGCTAGCTGTCCAGCAGAAACGATAAAGACTCGGTGGTGCCTGTGACGTCACTCGCTGCAGAACTGCACAAAAGATGCTTTGAGCTCTGCTATCAGGGCCGTGTCCATATGCAAAAAAAGGAAAGGACAAATTCCAAGGGTGCATGGGTCGCTGCACATACTGTCTCGGGAGGACAGCTTCCTTCGCCTGGCTCAGGCTTTCTCTCTGTCACTTGGATTTCAGTACGCCTCTCCAGAGCAGAGTGTATCTGTGCTCCTCAGCGTGGGAAGTCGGATGCACAGATGAGGCGCTGGCCTCTGCAGCCAGCTCTGTCTCTTGCTAACTCTGTGATTCGGGGCAAAGGGCTTCAGCTCTGTGTCTCCCATTCTGTAAGTCGGAGGCACCAATACAGTTTCGCAGATCATAGCACACACGTTAGCCGAGTATGTAGCTCCGTGGAAAGAGCACTTAGACGGGGCTGTAACGAAGTTGGTACAGCAAGAAACCCTGAGTTCGAGCCCCAGCATATAAAGCCAGTGTGGTGGTGCACACCCGTAATCCCGGCAGTTACGGGGACTAGTCAGGAGCTCAGGGTCATCAGCTCCTGGCTACACACAGCTTGAGGCTAGCCTGGGCGAAGTGAAGCTCTGTCTCAAACAAAACAAAACATGGTCAGTACTTAGAATAGAGTCTGTCCCTGTTCCTGCCATGGTCCCTGTGGTGCAGGCAAGGATCTGAGGTGATGATGATGAAGATGATGGTGATGGTGGAGGCAGCCATGACAGCAGTTATCCTTCGGTGGGGGCGTAAGCCACAACAGGCCCTCAGAGCATCACTGTTTTATGTCCAGTGTCCTTTCTGCTCAGGTCAGGGAAAGGATTCTCCAGGTCCCCCTCCTTGTTAGGGATGGGGGTGGGGGAGTGAGGGTGCATGTTTCACACTCAGCTCTGTTCAAACTCAGAGCTAGCGTACTCTCAAATATTTATGGAGCAGAGCACAAGACCAACACATGCCAGAATGGCTGTCAGCGGAACACTAGACTGAACCAAGCTTTGGCAAAGATGGAGAGACAGCAAAGCCTTCACCAGTGGCTGAGGGAATGCACCATGGGGCAGTCACTGTGGTAAGCAATTCAGTGCCGTCTCTAGAAAGTTACACATACATTGACACAGTGCCAACACTCCCAGTATGAATACTTGTTGACGAGATATGAACACATACTCAGTCACAACCACTGGCTCACACGTCCTCCTCCTCACACCTCTAGCGATCCTAGCTCGAGAGCAGAAATGACCCCTCAACAGACAGACACATGTGAGGCACCGGGTGAACGGCATAATCAGAAATGAATAACCCAAACATACTACATGGATAAACCCTAAAACACACGTTCAGTAAAGCAAGCTAGACCTAACAGGCTGTGTCTTACCTGTTTTCATTTGCATGAAATGTCCAGAAGAGGCAAATATTTTAAAACAGAAAGTAGATTAGTGATTGGGAACCAGGGGCGAGAGGTGGGAGGAGAAAGGGAAATACGTTGTGGACTAAGGTGAGGGATCTCTCTGGGGCGCTGGAAATGGGCCACATCCCTGTCAATTCATGTCTTAAAATGAGCTCATGGCCAGCGTGGTGGTGCACGCCTGTAATCCCGCAGAGGCAGGTGGATCTAAGTGAGTTCCAGACCAGCCTGCTCTACAGAGTGAGTCCAGGGCAGCCAAAGGCTACACAGAGAAAACCTGTCTCAAAAAGCAAAGCAAAACAAACAAACTAGTCGGCATGTGCATTTAGCACAGATGAAGAAGCTTCTGCCGTTGGCTGCCGCTTGTGAGCCAAGCAGGTTTTATTGCTCTAGGGCTTGCATTTAGTGACAGACTGAATAAAAAAAAGACATCAATACTAAAAAGAGGCTACATCACCTGGGGGAATTGGATAGCAAGAGATCTGGAGGGGAGGGGAGGGGAGGGGCTGGACCAGGCAGAGGAAGAGAGTTGCTCACACAGGCTTCATGAGCCCGGGGAAGGAGATGATTCCCCTGAGTGGGAAGAAGCCCACATAACTGAGGGAAGCGGCCTCGCCCCAACAGGTGCTCCAGGGCAATGAGAGCAGAGGTCCTCACTACGATGAGGTGGGCAGTGGTGCAGAAGCGCTTACTAACCTTCTCTGCTGTCCCCACTGCCTTGGGGCCACATCTGTTTCTGGCATGCATGGTGGGTGAACGAAAAAAACAAATAAAAGGAGGACATGACTGCTCTGAAGCACGGAGAGGAGTTTTATTATAATACATGTAAGGGGAAAGGTGGACAGAGGGAAGAGTCCTAGCTGGCCACGGCTGGCAGGCTAAATTGGACCACGAGAGGAGAGATGGGGAGGGAGAGCAAGAAAGGTGCCGAGGACCAAGGCGGCCCCCAGCCAAGAGGCCCAGAGACCTGAGTAGCCAAAATGGCTGAGTTGTTAGAAATCTGGCTGGAAGAAGGGAGGCTGGCGCCCAGGCCTTGGGAGGTGTAGGGTAGGGGGCGGGGTGGGAAGTGCTGGGAGGAGCCACAGGTACTGAGGAATGCCGGGTGAGCTGGCCAACATCCGGTTTGGTATGTTAGATGGCCACCCCAGTTAGCCATTGCTTCACGCTCTGTGTCTCTACGTTCTTACCAAACAAACAACACACAACTTTCTTTGACAAGACATCAAAGTATCTATCTATGCATTCAGCAAATTTTGCTGAGCACCTACTATGTGCTTGTCTCTTTTCTAAAGATTTTTCTGTTTAAACATTCAAACACAATTAAGACCTCAAAGAGATCTCTTTCTCCGTTCCTTTTTTTTTTTTTTTTTTTTTTTGAGACAGAGTCTCACTGTGCCTGGAACTCACTCACTAAGTGGACCAGGCTAGCCTCAAACTCACAGAGATCTATCTGCCTCTGCCTCTCCGAGTGCTGGGATTATAGGTGGCTCCAAAAAGATGATTTGTATGAACCAGTTGGTGTGCTCTGGCCATTATGCTTTATGTCAAGAGAGCTTGGTCCTGACACCTGGCCTCCTCAGAGGTGCTCAAGTGCCTCCTTCATGGACGCTTTCCTCTGCCCTCACTCTTGTGGTCAGGGTCTCCTCCTTCTCTAGATTTCCACTAAGCCTTAGGGGTCCTGCTTGACAGGACCACATCCTACCCCATCTTTTGCTGTAAGACATCAAGAAAGGTTCCTGACCACCCCAAAAAGGAAGGTGGTTGTCACTCTAGCTACCTCACGCTGTGTTTTGGCGGAGGCACCCCTTGTCTTGGAGCACCGCCTTGCACCACAATGTAGATGAAGGATCCTGTGGTGTCTGCCCAAATCAGAATTGAGGCGCCTGACAACACACTTATGGAATGGTGTTGGTGTTGGCTCCCTCTGCTGGACACTGAGTCCAGTTCACAGCCTGCCCATCGGAACAGCAGGCACGCTGCCCATCGGAACAGCAGGCACGCTGCTGAAATCAACAGGTTGTGTGAGCTGGGCATCTGCGTCCTGTGCCAACAGACTCAGCTTCCCTAGAGGCTGGGGCACGGGAATCATTTGAGCCCAGGAATTCAAGACCAACCTGGACACTACCACACTTAAACTCTGTCTGTCAGAACAAATGTGTGTGATTTGGACGGAGGGATAAAGCTCAGCCACTGAGTACTTGCCTAGCAGGTGCAGGTTCTGGATCTGTCTCCAATAAAAGGCGCGCGCGAGCGCGCACACACACACACACACACACACACACACACACACACACACACACACGGATGCACACGGGGGTCAGGGGAGCTATGCAGAAGGCTTGTGTGAGGATGAAATAAGACACCCGCCACTGTGAGACACTCCGCGTGGTACCTTCAACCACGTGTTGCCTACTCCGAAAGTTGACGTCGCTCACATCCACAACGCCCCTGAGTCTTTCCAGCCAGCTTTCTTCTCTCAGCTCGAATGCTGCCCCCTAGTGGGCTCAAAGTGGTATGGCGGGGTCATGATGCAGCGTTCTTTCTTGGGAAATGAAAATGTCCTTCCCTCGGGAATGATCTCAGGGAAACACTCCAAAATTGGGTCCCGATGGTGGTATTCCTCCCAATAGGGAGCAAGAGTCTCATCCCCAGGAACGTGGGGCTGGAGCATAAGGGCCGGAAGCAGAGAGGAGGTGAGCTGGTATGTATCCGGTGGGTATGCTGTCCCTTGTTCCCCATCTCTCGGCCTCCACTCTAGTACAGGACACTGTCCGCTCCAGGGGCAGCCCTTCCCAGGAGTAGCTTCGGTGGAGGCTTTGGGCCAGGCTGCTTCTGGGTCGCCCTCTTAGGGGCCTGGCAGAGTCATCAAATTCTATTCAGTGCTCCTTGCCCCCAGAGGCAGCTGCTACTTCTGAAAGGTTCCTCCCTGTGTCCTTGTCACACATACTGTTCCCCGGCCAGGACCTGCTCCCAAGTAGCCAGTGACTAGTGGGTTGAGTACCACACTCCAGGCCCCCGAGATGAGGCCCAGCTTCCGCCAGGAACCTCCCAGGTCCGGGTTTATGAAACTAGCCACATTGGAGGCATTGTAGGGCCCCAAGCAGAGCAGGAGTGTGAGGAGGGCTCCTCCCGCCACCCAAGCCGCCCTGAGCTTCCGTTTGTGGCTCAGGCCCGAGTGAACCAGGGCCCGGAGGCAGCCCACATAGCAGAAGGCGGTGATGGCCAATGGCAGAAAGAAGAGCAGGATGGAGAAACTGAGGCGGGCAGGGCGGGCAGAGTCAGGATCCCAGGCTTCCAGGCAGACGGGGGAGCCGTTCACGGGTACGTTGATTCCCAGGGAACTGGTGGTATTGTCCAGCCAGCCGCCGGGAGCCTCCAAGCCAAGGACAAGCCCCAGGTGGCAGAGGACGAGGGCCCAGATAGCCACACACACACCCCAGGAATAGCGGGGCCTCCGGATGGCTTGGTACCCGAAGGGGAAGGCAGCCCCCAGGTAGCGCCCAGCGCTGAGAGCGGCCAGGAAGCCTCCACCTGCGTAGAGAGGAGCGAAGTGGGCCAAGGCAAACACAGGGCAGAAGGGGAGTGGCAGTGGCCAGGCCCCAGATGCCAGGGCCTCCACGGCCTTCAGGGGCAGAGTGACGGCCAGGAGGAGGTCAGAGCACCCCAGGTGGAGAGTGTAGACCAAGCTGGGGGTGAGTCTCAGTCTCGCGTGAGACACGGCCCCTCGGATGGCCAGCAAGTTCAGCGGAAAGCCCAGCGCGAAGGCCGACACATAGAGAGCGAAGGAAAGCTGTGGAGGCAGGTCCATGGGGCCTGGTGGGTACGGTCCCTCCTGCTCAGTGTCCTCGGTCCATCAGGAAAGTAAAAGAAGGCGCCTGAATTCCACACCGGCGTCCCTGCTGCCCAGAGCATCAGAAGTCGGTGCCAGAGCCGCAGAGGATGCCAAGGCCCGCAGAAGGAAAAGGCCGGCCGCCGCCGCTGGAGAGCAACGGAGCTCAGATCAGAATCTGGAGGTTCAAGCTCTCAATCCCCAGCTGCCCCTCCACGGTAGCATCTCTTAGGACAAGATAAGGACTTGGTGTAACAGGAAGATAAAGAAGGCGATGTCTGATCCCTGAGACTCTGGGGAGAGAGAGGCAGAGGGAGGTGAGACCCAAGCTGTGTGCACGTCAGAGAACCCTGAGTCCATGCCTCATCCCTTGCTCCGTGACAAGCGCTAATGTACCTCCCTCAATTGGAAAGAACCCTCACCAGAGAAACCAAGGGCTGGAGGGATGGCTCAGCAGTTAAAGAGCGCTTGTTGCTCTTCCTAGCACTCACAGAAGAAGGAAGAGAGGGAAGGAGGGAGGGAGAGAGAGAGCAGTGTTGGATACTAGCTACATGAGACAAGGAGAGGCGGGCAAAGGGGATGCTAAGGGGCCAACCCAAAGGCAAGCCAGTTCCCATCAGTATATTACACCCCAGGGGAACATCTTACCACAGGAACCCAGAGACCGAGGAGCCGTCAGGACAGGACTCACCTCCTAGAGCTGCCAGATGCCTCTGAGGCTCAGGAGTCCCCTTGCAGGGCTGCTAGATGATGCCAGGGATGGGCAGTGATCTGGAAGGGACAGAAGGGCGGGGTGGCCATTAGCCGGAGGTACTGGCAGCCTGGATGAGCAGCTGATGGGGCATCCTGTGCTGGTCTACGGGAGGCGAGGGTGTGCAGGGGAGCAAGAGGAAGGATGGGGGGTTGACCGGCTTGGCTGAGGACTTTAAACAGGCTGGGCTCTCGGGGCACAGCCCTGTGCTCTCCTGACTCACTCACTGCCCGTCCGAACCCGCTGGGAGCCGAATCTGCCCCACTGCTGGATGGGCAGGTCCTTTGCTTTAACAACAACCACCACAACACAAAAACATTCTGGAGGCTTCAGTAACCCAAAGCAGGCACTCGTCATCCATGTAGGAACAGCAAAATAATCACTCAGTGGCCTAAATCTGGTGGTATAACCCATAATTACAGCTATTCTGGAATTACAAGTTCCCTGAGGATCACAAGTTCAAGGCCAACCTGAGCTACAGAGTGAGTTCAAGTTCAGCCCAGAGAGCCTAAGGACACTGCCTCAAAATCAATACTGAAGGGGCCGGGGGTGTGGCTTGCTGTTACACTACCAGCCTAGACCCTATCAGTGAGGGGCTGAGGGAGAGCCTGTGCCCAGATTCACCAGTGAGGAGTTTGGGTGTGGCTCAGTGGTAGAGCGCTTGCCTAACTTTCACAAGGTCCTGCTTTACATCCCCAAACCCATAATTTTTTTTTTTATTCTGTTTTGCCTGCCTACGCACCTGGCAGTTCCGGTGTGATTTCTACACCGTGACATTTTCACCGAGGGTTCACAATCTTCCCTGTGCAATTTGCTTGGGGGTCATTCAGAGTCCCTCTGACTGTGTGACCCCATGCCCGCTCTCTCTGCTAAAAGGCCAGCCTCATGAGAGCCAAGGTCTGATGTGCTCATGGAGTCCCATAGGTGCTCTGGAGAACAGCTTGATCTGGGGTAGAAGGTTGCACACGTTCTGGAGCCTGGGCCTCTGGGCCTCCCGGCCACCTGCTCTTCACGCCTCCGCAAGGCTGTTGACATCTACATGTCGTGCTCAATGGGTCATGAAGTAGCTTTCTATCAGCAGCTGGGCTTGGGGACAGGATGAGGAGGTACCTGGTGGTTGCCAGGAAGCCTAATCCAGACTTCGTCAACCACAGGGCTGCCTTCTGCTCCTTTGAGAAGACCTTGCCCTCAGAAATCGTTGGAGACCTCAGGCTTGGCTGAGAGCCTCCGGACTTGGCTCTGTGCGCTTTATAATTCTCGCACCCCAACAACAGGCTCTGCCAGATGTGGGGTTTTGCTTTATTACTGTAGTCGTTTTGTGTCTTGGGACAAAGTCTCGAGCAGCCAGGGTTTGTCTCAAACTTGTTGTGTAGTGGAGGGTGACCTTGAACTTCTGACCCTGCGCCCTCCATCTTACCCTTGCTAAGATTACAGGTGACAACACTGCCTGGCTTCTGTAGTGCTGGGCACAGAACTAGGGATTCCTGTGTACCGGGCAAGCATTCTGAGCCAAAGTTCCAGCCCCTAGATGTGTGAATAAATACTCCCTGAACGCTTGTCGTAAATATGAGTAATTAGTAGTTGAATATTGCTGAACTTCATTGTGAGTATAGAAGCCCCTAAAAACCTTCCTTCTCCCATTTAACTTTTTATTTAAATGTAAAAATAAATAAAAGTAAAAAAATGAGGATACCGTGCCAGGAGCGGTGGCGAACACCTGTGATCCCAGCACTCAGGGAGGCAGAGGCAGGAGGATCGCTGTGAGTTCAAGGGCAGCCTGGTCTACAAAAATGAGTGCAGGACAGCCAAGGCCACACAGAGAAACTCTCTCTCTCTCAAAAAAACAAAACAAACAAACAGACAAACAAAAACAGCTAGAGAAATGGCTCTGAAGGCGTCAAGCATTCTTAACTGCTAAGACACCTCTCCAGCCCCCAGAATATTTATTTTACGTGTGCGTGTGTGTGTATGCATGACCCCCATAGTGTGCACGTAGAGGTCAGAGGTCGCCTTTTGGGGGAGTTAGCTCTCTTCTTTCACTGTGTGGGTCACGGGGACTGAACTCAGGTTGTAAGCCCCTCTCGGCATTTACAGTCCCTCATGGCCTCCAGAGAAGTTGGTGGTGTTAACTGGAAATCAATTTGGGGACAAAGAGGAAGGCAGCACCGCCCTCTGGCACTTAACAGGGACTCTCCTGTGTGCCAGGAGTTGCAAGCTTTCCTTGTAAGCACAACTGTCTCTCTAGGCTGAGCAGGTGAATGGGTTGGCGCAGTACTGGGACCTTGAATCCTTGGAGCCGATAGCGAACGGGGAGGCCTGTGCTGCTTCTCCGGGTGGTCTTACAGTGAAAGAACCTGGCAGGCCCCCTACTGAGGACAACTGTGAGAATGAAGCCACTTCCTCTTATTTCTTTGTTACTGTTTTTGAAGCTGTGTCTCTCTACATAGCCCAGGCTGGCCTTGAACTCATGATGAATTTGGGGGTTGAGGCTTTGGGAGCTTTGCCTTCTGAACTTGGCTTCTCAATGTTACTCCACTGAATATAAGGTTGAACTTTACTCCCTTGAACCACATACGTAGTAGAGAATGACAGACATCTCCATTTGGAGAAACCGAGGGGCTGGGAGTGTGGCTCAGTGGTAAAGCCCCTGCCTAGAATCCCCCAGTGAGGGGGATGTAGCTGTAGAGTACTTCACCTGCATGCATGAAGTTCAATACCAACGCTGTACGACAATGGTGCTCCTATCTACTGATGTGATCCTGAGATCACCCTGAGTCTCTTCCCTGCCCTGAAAGCTCCAAGAAGCCACTCCCATCTCCAGGTCTCCAGTATAATTACAACAACCATCAACACAAAGAGTTCGTGTGACATCTGTGCCATTTTTAATAGGAAGCATTTAGTGAAATATATATATATATAAATATATATATCCATGTTGTCCTGCCTGCTCAGGGCCTAGGGAAGGCACCAGCTCCACAGAAGGCCCAAGTTGCTGGTCGCCATGTTTGCAGGAGAAAAGGCAGCTGAGGAGAGTGCCTCTTGCTTTCTTATTTCTGCCCTTCCTGGGGATCTCCCCTCAAGGCCAGAAATCTGGTAATAAGATTCGTGAGTTCAGGGTGGAGTTTCAAGGAGACAGAAGAAGAAATGTCAGTGACAGTCCCAGCTGATCACGGCAGGAACGCATCAGTGGAAGCGAGGCTCAGCATGGGTGAATGGTGGCCCGTGGCAGATGGGACACTGTACAGTGTGGAGTGAGAGGTCCAGAAAGGGCTGGCTGGCTCTGACCAGACACAAGGCTTTCAGATGACTGTGCGGGCAAGCACACCTATGGTTGCTGCCTGCATGGTCACAGCTGAGCAGTTACAGGTCTTTCTTTAGGCTCCAAAGCTTTCCGCCACAGTTACCACCAACATCAGTGCTTGAGGGTCACATACTCCACATCTTCCTTTGCCTGAGGCCGTGTCCCAGCCCCAAACCGAACCAGCTCTGAATAATGGATGCTCTCATCCTCAGGGCAGCTTGGAGTCACATTCTCATAGTCACTCTGCAAAACACATGAAGGTTAGTCAGGCCTTCCTGATGACAAGCCTCCCTTTCCATTCTCTTCCAAGCATTCTCTCGCTGGCTCCCCAATGCATGGGTCCAGATGTCCAAATGGGGTCATCTTGTCTACAAATGGCTGTGCTCGGCCCCTTAGATGCTGAGGGACCTGTCCTGGCTCCCACCTTTGCTCTCTGCCTGAACGGCTTGCTGCAGTCTGAGTGTGTCCCCTGAGTTGGGAATGTACAGACTGTGGGGTCTGTGGGAGGTGACTAGATTGATGGATTAATATGTAATCAAGGTAGAGACTTTCTTAGG
This sequence comes from Pachyuromys duprasi, assembly GCA_028658305.1. Taxonomy (NCBI): domain Eukaryota; kingdom Metazoa; phylum Chordata; class Mammalia; order Rodentia; family Muridae; genus Pachyuromys; species Pachyuromys duprasi. Next base: position 4,301,571 of record CM053758.1, read on the forward strand.
AAGTTGGGTTCTCTGTGACGTATGTCCCAGCCTTGAGAGCTTTGGGTCTCCTCAAGACTCGGCCATCACCACATACAGCGACCTGGCCTTGGGTTTCCAGAACCAACCATAAGGCAAAATTGAACCTCTTCCTGTTACAGACCACCCGGTCTTGGGTATGCAACTGTAGCAATGGAAAATAGACGTCAGACAGCCACCCTTCCCAATGTCCCTGTCTGCCGAGTGTGCCCCAGTGGCATGCTCTCCCTAGCTCTGCCCTCTTACCAGATGATGCTTCTGTATCACTGAGTAGGTGACCGTGTCATTGTCTGGAGGAAGACCCTGTGCTGCTGAAGGCCCTGCATCACTAAGAGAAAGGAGACAGCTATGCACGGACTTTCCCCAGCAGCCCCTTGCCCAACCCCAGCACCACAGTGGCCGCTAATGAAAACGGGTGTGTGACTGTATCCCATTCAACCTGCAACGCAGCTGGGCTCTGGACACCCGCTCCCGAAACAAAGAAACAGGTCCCATCGAGGGCCCGTTGCCCTGTGCTGTAGCAAGAATGAGGTAATGAGTGTACGGTGGTGCCTGGCACAGGCCTGGCACAAAGTAGGCAGACTGGGACACACGTTTTTTTTTCTCCCACACCCCTTCTGAGCACCCTTCGTACCCGGTGCTGGGCCTGTCAGTCTCCGGAAAGCGCAAGATGGCATAGCTAACAGTCTCATCCATCACGGGGTTGTAGCATCCTTGAGGCTGGGGGCCTTCTGAGAGAGGGGTCCTTCTTGTCTGGAGGATGCAAAGTTGCACCTGTGACCCTCTCCCCGGCCCCATCCATCCCTTTCTCCTGCCTTTGACCCCAACAATTCTCTGGAAGCCTTTTTTTTTTTTTCCTTTTTTCTAACAGGATCTTACAATGTACTATATAAGCCAGGCTGGCCTCAAATTTGCCATTCCCCTGCCTCATCTTCTCTAGCACTGAGACTTGCAGACCCCCCCACGGATCCTCAGACCACTCATGCCCTTTTCTCGCCTTCAAGGGCTACTCTACATTTCACCTTTCTCTCATCTCACCTTTTTATTCCTCACAAAAAAGCTCTGGCCACTGGAATTTTCCTGAAGTTGCTGCTGGCTCTGGTGATGCTGCCATCTAAGGACCAAGGGTTTGGGGAGGGTGTGTCGTGGGGATAAGCCAGCAGGATGAGTGCTGGGAGGGGGGTGCAGGAGGAGGGGGAGTGGACGGGCTCACTTTTTCCAGATTTTCATCCCCCAGAAAGTCAGGATGCCGACAGCCAGGCAGAATCCCAGTCCCAAGGCGGCCCGCTTGCCGATGGTCTCTGGGCTATCTGGTGAAGAAAGAGGTAAACGGGCTCATTCTGCCTCGTGAAGATGGCAATGGGCTGAGAGCAGGCTGCCTCTCTCCCTTCAGGAAGCCTGATCTTTCGTGCTTGCAGATCTCCTCATGTGGTACAGTGATGTGAAGAAGATCAAGAAGCAGTCCCTGCCCCCCTGCTCCTGATAGGACAGAAGGGCCAGATGTTCGTCCCTACGAGTACTCTTCCATAGACAGGTCTCACACAATGCCTGTGACCCTAGCCTTTGTGGCCATTCAACCCCGAGAGCAGTTTGGTTAGACGGTCAGAACTTAAAAGTGCAGCTGAGCAGGCCTGGCTCTATTTGTCCTGGCAGGTGTGCCCACAGCTAGAGATTCAGCGCTTCTCTACCTTGAAGAGGGCGCTGGGAAGATGGGGTGGGCTACAGTCATTTGAAAGAGGCAAAGCACAAACACTCAGGAGGCAGAAGCAGGGGGTGGGGGGGTTGCCTGGAGTTCAACCTGGACTGCATAGCAAGACCCCTATCTCAAACATAAAAAAAAAGAAAAGGAAAGGAAAAAGCATGGGTGGATTATGCAGGAAAGGGAGACGGGGCTGTTTTGCTTAGTTTTCAAGGCAGTTTCCTACATAGCCCAGGCTGGCCCTGTTATTCAGGTGATATCCCCATGTCAGCCTCTCAAAGCCCTGTTCAGCTTCCTTTTTTGTGCTTAAAAACATTTTAAAAAATGCGCTTGTATTCGTCTCGCTTAAAATATCAAAAGATAAGAAATAGAGCTCTTAGCCGGAAGTGGCTACGACTTTTAATCCCAGCACTCAGGGAAGCAGAGGCAAGTGAAAGAGAGAGAGAGAGTGAGAGAGAGACCTTATCCCTCAAGGGTGCGATGCACACATGGAGAGAAGGAGGAAGACAGGCTGCGGAGCAGGACAGGCTGACTTTCCACAGGGTGTATCTGGGCTGGGCAGGACACAGGAGGGGCTGCTGCTGCCAGGACAGAGGAAGGACCTGAGGGAAGATGGGAGGGAGAACTTACAGTAGACGGTGAGGATGCTGGGCGGTGAATCCCCCGTGCCGAGCCCGTTGGTTCCCTGGCAGCGGTAGGACCCCGAGTGTTGGACCCTCAGCGGTTCCAGCCTCAGCTTTTGGCCTGAGAAGTGGAGGTCTTGATCGTTGGGGTCAAACCAGATGTACTGCGAGACTGGTGGGTTGGCGTCACTCTCACACGACAAGGTGGCCTTCTTCCCCTCCATCACGCTGTCGCTGGGGCTGATGGACACACGCAGCCTCCGGGGAGCGTCTGTAATCAGGGAACCCAGGTCAGGCGGGAGCCTCGGGTCCCCTCATCTACTTCACATTTTGCCCCCAGCTCCAGACACTCACACAGCACTTGGAGGCTCCAGGCCTGCGATGAGGTCTCCCCAATGGCGTTTCTGGCCGTGCAGACATAGTCCCCAGAGTCTTCTGGAGAGATGGGGTCAAAGCTCAGTTCTCTCCCTTCCTGCACATGATTCCCATTCTTCTTCCAGAAGAAGTCGACTTCTGCCGGGTGACTCTTTGAGAAGTCACACCGGAGGTGGACATGCTGCCCAGCATGGATCTCTGCGAGCGGGCTGATCTTCAGGACCTTCACGTCTCTGGGGGCATCTGCGGGACCACGGCCTTGGGTCATGTTTTGGCTCTCTTCTCTTCTTGATGTCCCCCCAAACTTCTTGTGCCCTTGATCAGGACTTCCTGTCCCTTTAGTGTTTCCTGTTCCATGGATAAGGACTTCCGGTCTCCTTGGCCCTAAGGCCTATGGGTCCTTCCTCAGTCCCCCGTGGTCCGGGTTCCCATCCCCTCACCCTTCTCTCTCTGTATCTCAGTTCAGCCAGCTCACGGACACCCTCAGACACCCCTTGCCCCCTCACTCACAGTGGACATTCAGGCTGGCCCAGGTGGCCCATGAGCACCAGTGATTACAAGCCGCACATCTGATGGAGTCCATGTTCCACGCAACTCTCGGAATCCTCAGCACTCCCGAAGTGAGGTCACTCCCCGAAACTTGAAGAGACCATCGGTAGTAGGTGACTTCCGGATTGCTGGAGTTATAGCGACAGGCCAGGGTCACACTGTCTCCTTCCCGAATTGGCTCGGAGTTTTGAATCACCATGGTTACCGCCTTGGGGGCATCTTGGAATGGAGCAGGTAGGTGAGCAAAGAATGATCACGTTAGTTCCCTCTGCACACCAGAGATCAAATGCGTGGCCTTGCACGAGCGAGGCAAGAGCTCTACCACCCACTACATCTCCAGCCCTACCCTATGCTTCTTTTTAACCTTTTCTTTTTCAGTCAGGATCCTGCTAATTTGCACAGGCCAGTCTTGAACTGCTGATCTACCCGCCTTAGCCTCCCAAGTAGCTGAGATGGCCAGCTTGCACCACCCTGAGCCAGTCACAAGGCTGCTTTTCGGAAAGTCTTCTCACACTGTCCCCAAATGACCCCCTCTCCAGGGCCTTTCTGCAGGGACCCACACACTGCCCGATCGGATCCCACACTTTTTGAAGCCGTGTGGCCTCGATCTAGTCTGTCTAGTGGGACACATAACCTTCCAGAATCCTCCCAGGGGATGTCCTTAGCACAGCCACAGTGTGTCCCGAACAACAAACTTTGCTACTGCTGTCCAGTTGTCCAGATGTTCAGAGTTCGGGTGGCCCTGTCCGTATGCAAGCTGCTTGGCGCCCAAGGAAGGAAGTCTCCATCCTGGGAGCGACTCCATTACCAGCTGTGCCATGCTAAGGAATGCCAAGCAACAGCAGGGTAATGGTATTCCCTCTGACTCTCCAATCTTTCAGGACGTCTGCTCACCTACTGATGCCATGTCGCCATGCCTCTGGCCCCTGGGAAACCCTAGTATTAGGCAGGATCCCACATAGCCCAGGCTAGCCTCAGACCTACTATATAGCCAAGGTGACTTTGGACTTATGATCTTCCTGCCTTTGTGTCGTAAGTGCTGATCTTAGGCCACAATATCCCTTTCTTTTATGCAGGTGGGGATTGAACCCAGAGCTTTATGTGTACTAAGCAATCTACCAACTGAGTCATGACCCCGGGTCCTCACTGAGGCATTCTAGGGAAGTGCTATACCACTGAACCACATTCCCAGCCCCTCACTGGGGGGTTCTAGGCAGCTGCTCTACCACTGAGCCACAGCCCAGCCCCTCACTGGGGGGTTCTAGGCAGGGGCTTTAGCACTGAGCCACACCCCAGCACCCCCTTACCGATATGCTATAGGAAAGTATTCTGTCACCAAGCTACATCCCGGGTCCTCTTTCTACTTTTGAGCCAGTCTCAGTAAATTGCCTAGGCTGACTTTGAACTCACTCTGCAGCCCAGGAAGGCCTCACATTTGTGATCCTTCTGTCTCAGCTTCCCCAGTAGCTGGGATGACAGATCTGGGCCACCAAGCTGGTGAGACTCACTCACTCACTCACTCACTCACTCACTCACTCACTCACTCATTCATTCAACAAATATCTACTAAATAACTGCCATAAGCCAAGGCTCCGTCTGGTCTGTGTGCCTAGAATGCAACTTTGAAGCTCCAGGTGTCTGGTAGCTTGTCTCATGTGCCCCCTCGCCACCACACCCCCCACTTCCTCCAAGAACCAGAAGTCAGTTGGCCGCTCACATTGGACATCCAGCTTAGCTTCCTTGCCTATCTGTCCACGACCCAGAGGGTTCTCTGCCAAGCAAGTGTAACTCCCAGCATGCCTCAGGGAGACTTGAGGTATGTGGAACTTCTCTTGTGTCTCTCCGGGCACCTCCTTCTGGTTGTGAAGCCAGGTATAGTTTGTTGCACGTGGACTGGCCAGTGACATACAGATCAGCTCTATGGACTGTCCCTCTTCAGTGGGCGAGTGGTAGATGCGAACCTGGGAGGGTTCCGGAGGGACTGAAAGAAGGGCGGGTGAGCAGAACCCTGAGCCTCCCTCGTGGATCCTGCTATCCCCCACCTCCCTCGCCGGCTTCACGGAAACTCACACAGCACCGTGAGGGTCACTTCTGTTGACGCTCCTTGGCCTACGCTGTTGGAAGCGCGGCATTGGTACCTCCCACTCATGTTCCTCGCCGCCTGCAGAGTCAGGGTGGGGCTCCATCCCGGTTCCTCCAGGGGCTGCCCATTCTTGAACCAGGACACGGCCCCGGCTGCTGGGTGGCTGCTGGTAACCTCGCAAGCCATGGTCACAGGCTCGCCCTCCTTGACCTCTGTGGGACTGACCTCGATCTTCAGCCGCGGGGCATCTGCGGGAACAGAGAAGCAGTGTGGGAAGAAACAGGGCATTCTCAGTGGCTGTGTTTTTATTCTGGCAGCAGAAGCACTGGCAGAAGCTCCCAAATCTGTGGTTTCTTTGTCCACCCAGGTGACTGGCTCAACCCCTGGATTGTCTCTCTGCCTTTCCCTTTCTCTCTCCCTCTTTTCTTTCTTTCTTTCTTTCTTTTTTCTGAGATAGGGTTTTCCTATGTAGCCTTGGCTGTCCTGGACTCACTTTGTAGACCAGGCTAGCCTCTAACTCACAGAGATCTGCCTTCCTCTGCCTCCTGAGTCCTAGGATCACAGGCATGTGCCACCATACCCGGCTTACACCCAGCTTTTTAAAGATGAGTTCTGGGATCAAATTTAAGTTCTCGTTCTTGTAAGGCAAGTACTTAAAAAAAAAAAAAAAGATTTGTTTTCATTTTGTTGTGTGTGTCTGTACAGTTCCATCCTGTGGAACTGAGTTCCAGGCAGTTATCAGCTGCCTGAGTTAGGTGCTAGGAACTGAATTCAGGTCCTCTGTAAGAGCAGTAAGTGTTCTAACCACTGTACCATCTCTCCTAAGTACTTAAAAAAAAGTATTATGGGACTGGAGAGAAGGCTCAGCAGCTAAGAGCACTGGCTGCCCTTTCAGAGGTCCTGAGTTCAATTCCCAGAACCCATGGGGAGGCTCACAGTTGTCTGTAGTTCCAATTCCGGGGGATCTGACGCCCTCCTCTGACCTCCATTTACAGCGTTCTTGCTGTTGGTGCACAGACATATATGCACGTGAAACACCCATACACATAAAAATTAAAAAATCGTCTCTGAAAAATTAAATAAATAGCATATTATATAGTACTAAGCTTATTTTTTTTAAATATTACAAAGGGGTCTTATTATGTTGGCTATTCAAGTTCTGAATTATCTACCTGGCCCTCTCTTTCTCTTCACACACACATCTCCTGGCAATTCTGTTCTGTGTTTCTTGGTTAATCTGCCTCTTATGTGTCTGTTACAATACTCATTCCACACAGGCAACACCTGGCTCAGCCAGGCAGGCAGATCTCTGAGTTTGAGGACAGCCTGGTCTACAAAGTGAGTCCAGGACGGCCAAGGCTTGTAAAAACCAACCAACTAACCAAACAAACAACAGCAAACCTGGCTCAACACTCTAGCTGCACCTAAGCTGGCATTCAAGACAAGGCCTGGTACCTTATCAGTTCACAGACTTTTGGGTTTTTTGTAAGATAGGGTTCCGTTGGCCTAGAACTCACTATGTAGACCATTCTAGCCTCAAACTCACAGAGCTCCACCTATGTCTGCCTCATGAGGGGCTGAGTTTAAAAGTGTGTACCACCATGCCAGGCCGCACAGTAAATATTCACTCAATGGATGGATGGATGGATGGATGGATGAGGCATAAAATAATGTGAAAACGTACTTGTACGGAGCACAGTGAACTCTAACCAGATGATTCTCAAAGCATGCTGTGGCTTGAGAATTGATTGATGACTGATCGACCGGGGCTGGAGGTTGACCGAGCGCTTCCCAAGCTTTCAGCAAGCACCGCACCACCAGGCTAAGTCTCCAGCCCTTAGTGTTTCACTACGTAACCCAAGCCCATCTCAAACTCAAGATCCCCCTGCATTGGCCTCCCGAATGCCCAGTTCCACGCCTGCATCACCACTTCTGCCAAGACACAGGACTGACAGAGGAGACTGTGTCTCAGAAGCAGGTGACTGACAGCTGAGCCATCTTTGGATAGGCTCCTCCTATCCTTGATGGGGTTCAGCAGGGTTTGGGAAGGAGGTGACGAAGTGGTGGCCTTCCCCGGTAGAGACTCACGTTTAACGTCCAGACTCACTGTGCTCTCAGAGAGCAGCTGGTCAGAGTGCCAGACTTCGCATGTCACCGTCTTCCTGTGGTCCGACCACTCTGGTTCAAAGGTGAGCTTGCTCTCTGTGTAGACTTTCTCAACGGAAGAGGTGCTGGAATTGACGGGGGTGACCCCTGGCTTTTTCAGCAACCACTCTAAGTGGATGTCGTACTCAGAGCAGGCAAAGTTTAGTCCACAAGTCAGAGTGATACTTTGGGATTCCTGGATTTCTGGTGGCAGCTGGATGGAAGGTCGGAAAGGTTTCTCTAGGGTGAAAAAAAAGAGGCCTGGGAGCTAGGGATGGGACAGAGAGGGGCCTGGCACCCCTGGAGTCAGGCATCCTGCCCCATATGACCACAGAACAATCCCTTGCAAGGCCATCCTACCTCTTTGTTCAGTTCTATTACTCTGTGGAAAGCCTTGGGAACGCTAAGCCTGCTGGGAAATTGTATTTTACATTTGCTTTGTTTTTCACTTCCTCCTTTCATTGGCTTTTTAAATGGCCTCAGGATTACCCAAGGTTCGGGTTTTTTGTTTGTTGGTTTGGCTTAGTTTGGTTTAATTCTGCACATGTTGCTACTCACTGGTGGTATGCTTGTGTTTGTTTGGCTGCCTCAGTATTAATCAGCCAAGCATAGCATTCCTTTAGTGGGGTGATCCTCAGGCCTAGGGCTCAGATGTCCACCACCCTGGAGCACCCAACAGATGTGATGTCAAGACACATAGCGTTGACAGCTCTAGTGTGGACTAATGTCTAGGTCAGGCCCCTGGCTGTTGTCATGGGGCATGTCTTAGCCCTGTGTTCTCATCATCTAGCCTAACAGGAGTCCTGTGCTCTTATCATTTAGCCTAACAGGAGTCCTTTAATTTGATGACTAACCACTGAGAGATTTGAAAATCCAAACTTCTATTTTCACTGAAAAGATAAGGAAACCTGACGGCCTGGACAACAGATTCCAGAACAGGCACAAGCTGAGGAGAAGATTCCGGAGGTGCAGCAAATGCTTACGCTGCAGTTGGCCTCCTAGGTGTGGTGGAGGAGAAAGTTTATTGTAGATAAAAGGTGGCGCATAGCCAGAGTCAGGGACAACTGGGGAAGTCTAGAGGGGACATGACCTTTAGCCATGTGAGGAGATGGGGGAGGGAAAGGGAAAAGAGAGAGGAGACCAAGGTGCAGCAACCAAGAGAGAGGGTGCAAGGGAAAAGAGGGCGGTAACCAAAATGGCTAGATTATCTAGGGAAAAGCCCCGGGGGAAGGGTGGCCCAGCCCCCGTGCCCTTACCAGAGACGTTGAGCTGTATGGGCTCCATCCACTTGTCGGCCCACCTGTCAGCGACTGAAAACATCCTCAACCCCAGCTCCCCGCTGTCGTTGGCATATATGGGGTTGATTATCAGCGTACAGTTCCGGTTAACGTGTCCCAGAAACGTTACTCTCCCCATCTTATTGGGGAACAAGGTAGACATTGTGGACATTGTGCCCTCATAGAGGGTAGTCCCCTTGAAGTCCTTGGTGTTGTTGTCATATTTGAAATGTTGAAGCAGTAAGATTCTTTTCAGAGATGCTCCGGGTATTGGTATTTTGTATGTGCAAGGAATCCTGATGCAGGCTCCCTCCCAGGCGAAGAGGGTTTTGGGATGGTTAACAGTCCATGTAAGTGCTGGGTAGAGCAAAGCCACGTGTGCTATCGGCCACAGTGCTGGTCAGAAATTGTTATTGAGGTTTGAGAACTCTCACAGGAGGTAGGAGAGGAGCACACACAGCGGCGCAGGAGGCCGCCTCTGTGCACACTGCCTCCCCACGGTCACCGCACCCTCTGTATTACCCACCCGTGTCTGCAAAGCCAGCTACCAGCCTGGGCCTCAGCCCTTACCTAGAATCAGGAGGAGCTGTGAGCAGTGGAGATGCATGGTGTCTCGTCTGGGTGGGACCTAAGGAAAAGGAGTTAGTCTGTACACTGGGTATGTTGGCATAGCACTATAATCCCAGCATTCAGGAAGTTGGTACTGGGAGATTGCTACAAGTCTGAGAAGATCCTGGACCACATTGGACCCTGTCTCAACAACACCACCACCAACAACAAAAGGAATTTGCCTTTGAGCTGTCTAGTTGCTTGCTTGCCTCATTCTCTGAACTCTGATTCCATTTTCCTAATCTTGGGTGGGGTAGGGCCATATTGGTTATGTGATGGGGATGTGGGTTGGGGTTCTCTGGGTATACCATACTTCCTCAAGCAGACATCTTCCTTTCCTCTGCCTCTCTGTTCCATCCATTCGTGCGTGTGCGTGCGTGTGTGTGTGTGTGTGTGTGTGTGTGTGTGTGTGTGTGGTTTATGGGGCATGTGCATGCTACAGTGCAAATGTGGAGACCAGAGGACAATTTTGTGAAGAATTTTGTGGAGTTGATTCTTTTCTTCCACCTTTAAATAGGTCCCAGGAATCCAGCTCATATGGGCAGGCTTTCACAGCAGGCACATTCTCCTCCAAGCCATCCTGCTTGCTTTTATAAAATTCTTTATCATGCCCTCAGGCTCTGTGCTGCTATATGCCTCGAGTGACAGGCTCAGGTAGCAAGCATCTCCCCAGTCTACCCGTGCAAGATGTTTCCTATGGGACAGACACACTGATTTGAAAGACTTGGGGCTAGGAGAGTGGAGCAGCAAGAATCACATTAAAACAGGTTTGAACCAGACCTGGTGATACAGGCCTGGAATTCCAGGTGCTGCAGAGGCTGAGGCAAAACATTTGCAAGTCAAGGTCAGCTTGGCTACAAAGTTTCATCCCAGTTTAGTCAATATAACAAGGCCTTGTCTCAAAACAAAAAGTAAAAAGAGGCCTGGGTGTGTATCTCTGTGATAGAGGAAGCCACCAGTGAAACACTTGGGCATTCATGGCTAGAGCCCCTGCCTAGAATCCCCAGTGAGGGGCTGGGGTGTGGCTCAGTGGTAGAGCCCCTGCCTAGAATCCCCCAGTGAGAGGCTGGGGTGTGGCTCAGTGGTAGAGCCCCTGCCTAGAATCCCCCAGTGAGAGGCTGGGGATGTGGCTCAGTGGTAGAGCCCCTGCCTAGAATCCCCCAGTGAGGGGCTGGGGTGTGGCTCAGTGGTAGAGCCCCTGCCTAGCAATCAGGGCCCCTGGGTTCAATCTCCAGTACTATCCCAAGAAGGAAAACTGGGCTCATAGTGCAGTATGACATCAGGAGAACATTTTGGGGGAGTAGGAAAGTCTTAGAAACAGAATGCTCCAAAGGACCCTCTCCTGAGCCCCATGGCTGATAGAAAACAAGGCAAAGTCATTCCTTTTCTAACAGCATCAGCCAGGTGTTACCAGGTGGGACTGGGAACCCCCCCCCCTCACTGTCTGATCATCTACCATAAGGAAGAAGCCAGATTGTCATGAGAAATGTCTTGCTTTATAAACAATACACAGGACCAGCCATGGTGGTGTACACCTAAACCACAGCACTTAGGAGCCTGTGTTTGTGAAATGCAGGCTAGTCTGTCCTACCAAGCCAGACCATGTCTCAAAAACCTCAACAACAGAAATACACAGTAGTAGCCCGACAGAACTTCACTGCATATTTAAGGGCCACCAATTAACAACTGATGTCCAGTGTATTCTCTCTCTCTCTCTCTCTCTCTCTCTCTCTCTCTCTCTCTCTCTCTCTCTCTCTCTGTGTGTGTGTGTCTCTGCAACAAGCTTGCCCTCCACCATCTTTCACTTTACACAGAGTTAAATTTAACTCTCTTCGTGTGGCTGTGACCTCTGTGTCGGCCCCCAGGGATCTTGCAGGATGTGCAGCCCGAGTGTGTCTCCGGTGTCAGAGCAGAGCTGTGTCCCTTCTTTCCCACCTCCCCTACCCACCTTCCCCCGCGCCTTGTGCAGCACCAGCACCCCTCTCCCAGGCTGCAGGGCACAGGTAGGTGCCCAGAACCAGGTGCAGGAAAAGCTAGTCTACTTGTTGAGAGCAGGCTGGGTTCTGTCCCCAGCGTGCGGCACTGGCCTGGCCTGGGTGTGAATAACAGGGTTGTGGACTAAGGCCGGGGCAGACCATCTGAGGCACAGCTGATCTCAGTTTTCAGGGTTCCAGGTTCAGGGATTGCCTTGCCCAGAGATATCTCCAAGGTCATGGCCACTTCGGAGAAGTTGAGTTCAACCGAGGCTTTGCTGCTGGACTTCTCAAGCTGTCTAATGAGGAATGCCCATGACACTCATCACTAGACATGGAGTGAGACACCCAGTGCCATACTTCTTGGGCCACGAGATCTATTTTAATCTTTTCCATCAAAAGCTTCGCAGGACTGCGAGCTCTACTTAGAGGGACGCACTTGGGAACACCTTTGGGTTGCTACAAGGGGCTGTGACACCCAATCAGCCTGCGGGTGCTAGACCACTGTGCCTCTGTGGAGGTTCCTCCAGCCGGAGAACTCAGCTTGAGCAGTAAGGGGACACTTCCAGAGCAAAGATGCTACCCAAGGGATTTCCAGTGGTCTCCAGGAGCAGGGACCTGAGCCTGGGGACTGATGGATGAGACAGTGGAGTGGAGTATGGCAGCGACAGTTATTAAGTCCAGGAGCTTCGAACAGGGCCGTACCGTCGAGACCTATGGTCCGCTCAGTTCAGACCTCCTGAGAGCCTCAGGGTTGGCTTCCCAGCCCATCATTCCCTTCTGAGCATCCAACAGCTGCTTCTACCTCAGAGGACCCAGAAAGCCTGGCAAAGGGGATGCTGAAAGACAGGGGTCTGTCTGTGCCTCTCATGAGTTAGATAAAAAGAAAACAACAGGCCCTTGTGGCCAGCACAGGCGGCCACTCCACATTTACTTGTTGAGAGCAAGAGAAAAGATCAAAAATGGTTTTTACCTGTGTCCTTTGGTGCTTGCTTGCCGGGGTTCCTAGCAGCATCTGAGAGTAAAAGTAAGTGAAATCTCAGAAGTTTGGCCACACCCCCTTCCTCTCTGTGGCTCTGTGGGGGACCAGCAGATGGGGTGATCTGGGGAATGGGGAAGAACAGGAGCTTGCAGTCAGATGGACTCCCTGGAGTCGGGCCTGAGCTTGAGGGTCTTCTATGTCTGATGAATTTCCAAGCTGGCTTGCCCAGGTCTCTGGCTACGAAAGCCTAGAGCTCCCAGCTTGCTGAACATGTAAACCACCTCTGGAAGGTGGCTTTGGTTTGCTGATACCATACCATCTTCTTACTAGCAATCCCATCGAAGGCAGGAGTAGGGGGGTCTGGCACTGGGCATGGGTGCCTCGGCAGCAACACGGGCTAGGGAAGAACCAAAGCACTGGGAAGGAAGAGCTGCTGAGTGGGAAGTCTTTCTTACTTTATTTTCATTGATTTGTGATGGTGCCTAGGCATGTGTGTGTTGTGTGTTTGTGTGTTGTGTGTGTCATGTGTATGTGTATGTTTGTGTAAGTATGTGTGTGTGTGTTTGTGTGTCCTGTGTGTATTTGTGTGTGCTTCCACCAGCGCTTGTGTAGAAATCAGAAAACAACCTGTAGTCAGCTCTCTCCTTACGTGGGTTCGAGGGATCAAACTCGGGTTGCCAAGTTTACCCACAACCACCTTTACCCACTGTGCCATCTGGCAACCCTGTAAGTGGTAAGGTCTAGAGACTGAAACTGACTCACTTGTACCCTATGCCTCCTAATCAGTAAACCTGTCGGTGGCAGAACCAGGAAGCAGCCACCAGAGCAATGCAAATTCTATAGATGACAGGGAACGTCGGAGGCAGAACTGAGCCCAGTTACACAGGCACAGGGGATGTGTTGCTCACAAGCACACAAAATGTCTTCAAGGTCATGGCTGGTCAGGAGAACACCAGTGCAACAGTTTAGGGGTCCCTGCAGGCCTCACAGCCAGGAGAGAAATGAACTGTAAGGAAGCTCCTTTGCAAAGTACATGTGTCCATGAAGATGGGTTGTATAGCTTAAAGGCCTAGGATCTGTGGTCTCTGAGATAGCCTAGAGATCAGTGAGCTATAAAGTATACACACGCACACACACACACAATTATATAGCACCTGTCTAGAATCCCCCAGTGAGGGGCTGGGGTATGGCTCAGTGGTAGAGCCTCTGCCCAGAATCCCCCAGTGAGGGGTTTGCACTGTAGCTCAGTGGTAGAGCATGACATCTCACCTAAAGATGGGTTCTGTTGACTGACAGCTAAAGTTAAAGGTCTAGGGAGGGAGAGCCTGGGATAACAGTCTGGGTGTTCTGGAAAAGGTCTGGCTTTACACATAGCAAAGGTCACAGAGGTTATTGATAACATCCACTCCTGACTCTTTGGGTAGAAAACAGGAGACACCCCTGTGTGATTATTCCTGGATTCTCCAGTGTGTTGTCTGTGAAGACCTGAAGACCTCGTGCCCTCTGTATGACAGCAGGCTTTTCTGTGGTCTAATCAGCTGACTGCGTCTAATCAGCTCTATGTGTGGTGCATGTCACCAGACATGGGAGTAGCCTGAGAGTAGCTAGCCACACAGACAGAATCAGGAAGAGTCGAGAAGAACTGCAGAACTTAGGAAGGGGTGGTGAGAGGGACAGCAGCTACTCAGGAAATTCAAACAGGAAGAACCAACAGGAAGAACAAAAGTGCAAGAGGCCTCAGAGGAATGTCAAGACCAGCTTCTATAATCTAATGAGACCCTGTCCTCAAAAAACAAAACAAAGAATGGGGGCCAGGGAGTGTGGTAGAATAGTGGAGTCTCCTTCCTACCTAGAATCCCCCAGTGAGGGGCTGGGGTGTGGCTCAGTGGCAGAGCCCTTGTTTATCATGTGCAAGGACCTGCTTTTTACCTGCAATACTGCCCCTTCCAAAGTAGTAACAGCGGGGCACAACCAAGGTAGAGAAACTCCAAAATTAACTGCAAAGACCTGTATTTGACCCCTGACCAAAACTGTTTTAGAAAAGGAGGAACTATCTGGGCATTGTGGTGCACACCTTTAATTAACAGCCAGACCTCTTTGGATGGGTGGAGCCTCATGTGACCCTCCCCGTCTACGCTAGATTCTAATACATTTCTAAAAACAGGCTCCCACCATGTAGTCCTGGCTGGCCTGGCTACGTAGTCCAGGATGGCCTCTAACTCGAAGACATCAGCCTGCCTCTGCCTACCGAGTGCAGGGACTAACAACATTTTGGATCCGTGTACGGCTGAATCCTTAGATTCCAAAGCAGAGGATTTCAAAGACTGAGTCTCCTTTTCCCTATTTCTTCTTCTGAGTGCAACTAAAACTCCAAGGAATGATCCAGTAGCTATTTGCGCTCCTTTTTTTCTTGCTGTTGTTGTTTGTTTTTCGAGACAGGGTTTCTCTGTGTAGCCCTGGCTGTTCTGGACATAATTTGACTAGGTTGGCCTTGAACTCACAAAGATCCACCTGCCTCTGCCTCTCAGAGTGCTGGGATTACAGGTGTTCACCACCATACCCAGCACTGTTTTGCTTTTTTCCTTGAGATAAGGTCACTTATAGTCCAGGCTGTCCTCAAATTTGCTATGTAGTGAAGGCTGACCTTGACCTTCTGATCCTTATGCCTCTGCCTCCCAGTGCTGGGGTGAGAGATGTGAGCCTTTACCTCTGCTTTTATGTGGAACTGTGGAAAGAACTCCCTGCAGTCTAGGCAAGCACTCTGCTGACTGAGTCACATCCCTAGCCCTCTGTTTGCCTCATCAATACCGGAGCACATGCTGGTGAAACCAATGCATGGACAAAAAGTTCCATCAAAATTCTGCTTTTTAACAGAATTGAACTTTACCTCCCTAGCCCCTCACTGGGGAATTCTAGGCAGATGCTCAACCACTGAGCCATGCCCCCAGTCCCTCACTGGGGGAGTCTAGGCAGACCATCAAGAAAGGGGCACCCTCAGAGATCGATTGAACACTGCATCAGCAGCTTCTGTGTGTCCACCAAATAATACAGAAACCTCCAACAGGGTTGCTAGAACTCACCAGCAGAGTCAAACAGTTCTTAAGTAGAGAGTGAGGGTTGAAAGAAAATAAAAAACCAACACACTGCACATGGGATCTGTTTGAGAGGGCTACCATTAGACAGTTTCTAACTGTCACACCAGCTTATTCTAATTCTTTTTTTATAGTCAGAGCAAAACACCTCAATACAATGAAGGGTTTCATTGAGAAGTCAAACTTTTTTACCTCAACTACTAGTCTGTGTGATCCTCACACACAAACAAAAAAAAAGTGTACTTGCTAAAACATCCTGCCTATCCCTGTCTCCAGGCAAAGGCAAGAGTGAAAACAAGCAGCTGTCCACAGGTCTTCCTTTTTTATATTTTAAAAATTGATCGATCATAACTTAAGAGCTATGGAGCAGAAGATTGTGCCTGTCTTAGGCTGTCTCTCTTGAAAGATATATTCTTACCACTCATTGGTACATGAATTCCATCATTCATGCCCTGCCTTAGGTTGAATACTCTTCAGAGAACTCTTATCTGTCTTTGACTATCAAACTCTACTAGGGTAGACACTGGGGTTTACTCTTATGCAGATCAGCTTTAACATTCTAAAAGGCCTTCAGGAAGGTTTTAATTGTCACTGGTAGGAGACATGCTCCTAATAAGAGTAATAAGCCAAGTCCTATAACACCCCATAAAAGAGATTTAAATGATGACCCCTTATCCAAATACCAAGCCTGAGAAACATTCACAGGAACCATAGTAAAAGGCAGTCAAACAGTCAGAACCTATAGACCATTTGAAAGCTTAGAAATACAATTTGTTAACATTGATGGCAAGAAATGAAGAGCCAGTAAAGTTTGAATTTTGTATTAAAATGTTAACATCTCCAAACAACAAAGCATAAGGAGAATTTACACAGGCAGTTACAAGGCCTCCCAAGAGTTTCTGTGGCAAACTTCTAAATATAAGTCTGCGAAAACCAGAATCAGACCAAAGTGCCATAGTCAGTCCTCTTTTTCATTCTTCCTGATTTTGTTGAGAATTGTTCTGATTACCAAACCAATCAAGTTCAGTCACATTGTATTTAAAAAGGTTTTCTGCACAACATTTTCTCCTGGGAGCAGAACTTCAGCAGCAGGAACATCCTCCTTCCAGGGAACATCTCTAGCAAACGCAAATTGCATCAACCTTTCTGGGATCCACCTGGCTTCTTCAGCATCCTTTGGAAAAACACAAACGTGTCCTCTTCCCCATATTAATACAGGCTCGGGGCCCTGCCATAGTCCAGTAGTTGGATCTTTCTGTTTCAGTTGGGCATAATTATCTTTGGAATTAAGGTGCCACAATCGATCAGCCACAGAATGGCCTTGTATATCCACATTAAAAAATTTAACCTACAGAGAGCTTAAGATAATTCTTTGGTGTTTCCCTCTTTTTTTATTTTTTGCAGATTTTAAACATACCCAAAGACTAATAATCTATAACCAAGACATATTGAACATGGTAAACTTATACATTCAAAACAGACAGACAAAACACCTTGCTATTTGTTGAATCCGACCACAGAAGTTTTATAGCAGAATTAGCCATTAACTTTCTTACTGGAAAAACTGAGAAGCTGCCTTTTTTTTTTTTTTCCCTAGCTCGAGTGATTTTAGCTGTGGCTTGACACTGCTCAGTGAATTTTGATTTCCATAACAAGTTATCTTCTCCTGCTAAACATGCTCTTGCTAATTGCTTCCAGTCCCCTGGGCAGAGGGTCTCAATAGACAAGGATTCTAACAGAGCTTAAGTAAAAGGTGCTGTAGGACCATATTGAGCACATGCAATTTTCAATTCTTTTAATTGTTGAAAAGATAAAGGAGCATGGACTCTCACCATATTACCCTGTCCATCAGGTTGCTCTAGAAATGGAAAGCCATAAAATTCAGTTATATCTTCTCATTTTTGCCTAGCTTGTTGTAAAGAAGCTTGTAAAGGGGATACAGTTGCTGCACAGTGGACAAAGGAAAAGATCCCCTTGTCTTTTGAGCTACAGCAACTGTAGCCAACCCAGGAGGAGGGGCCAAGCCTGCAATCAATGAGGGAGTTGGAGTGGGGGATTGAGCCTCATTTTCCCTAGTACTTTTCCTCTAATTTTTCTGTTTATTTCCTCCAAACCCCATTCCAACTTTTTTATTTCTTTTTGCCAAGGCTTAAGTTTTATTAACACTCATAGCCTGAATGGAGAGTATCTCTTAGAATAATACTTAGCTGCTTCTTCCTCCAACTCTGCAACCTCATTCGGATGTACGTCATCCTCAAAGTCTTCTTCTAACAAGAAATTATTATCATTAGGAGGGACATATAGCTCTTTTGGAGGAGCTGACAGTGTACTCTGATTTTGTCTCGAAGCACCCCCTCCCGTTTTTCTTTCCTCTTTCTCTCTAACCCTGAAAGTTTCACTTTCTCAGTTCCATGCCACATATTCAGACAGTCTCTAATTAAATCCCATACAAAAAAAAAACATGAGGCCACAGCCTTGTCCAATTTCACTCTCCGATTTTACTCAACACTGCGCTCTTTTCTCTTTATTTCATGATCTGAGCTCGCCAACACCGGTGGTGTCCGTCACTGCTTCCCCATATCTCAAGGTCCCTGTTTGGGCACCAAACTGCCAGAGCACACTGGCAAAGTCGAATAGTTCTTGAGTGGGGAGTTAGGATTGAAAGAAAATAAGAACCTAACATGCTACACATGGAAACTGTTGGAGAGGGCTGCCAGTAGAAACTGTCACACCAGTTTATTCCATAATTCCTTTTTATAGTCAGAGCAAAGCACCTCGATACACTGAAGGGGTTCATCGAGATGTCAAACTTGTTTACCTCAACCACTAGTCTGTGTGATCCTCACACAAACAATGAACTTGGCAAAACATCTTGCCTATCCCTGTCTCCAGGTGAAGGCCAGAGTGAAAACAAGCAGCTGTCCACACAGCATCACATCCATTTTTATCTGTTCTGGAGATCACCCCAGCCAGGCTGTAACAACCATTTGAGAATCCTCTCCACACTCAGTTCAAGTGGCACTGGGGAAGGCAGAACATGAAGCTGGGACCTTTTTTCCCTGTGAGACTGTTGGTATAATGTTCTTTTGAAATGTATACACCTTACCCTTGTTCATTCAAATGCTGATTTCTCCCTCCCCTCCCCCCCACTCTCTGGTTTCAATCTGGATATTGTATTGTGATACTTAGTCTAAGCATCCTGTCTCAACTCTGTGTAAACAGGCCAAAATAAAGCAGCTAGACGCAATGTTAAGCAGTGGGAGGAGCCAGAGGGCAGGAAATGAGTAGGAGGAGAAGGGGTGAGGAGAGAGAGAGGAGAGGGAGCAGGAGGAGAGATCATGGAACGAGGTGGAGAGATGAACTGGACCTAATATACCACAAAAAGCAAGTATAATGGGTAAAATCTAAATGTTCGGAAACTATGAGGGCTTGGAGGTTTAGGAGAGAGTAGCTATTGCCCAGCATTGTGTTCTAGGTTAACTAAATAAACCCAGTCTCTGTGTGGTGATTTGGTTGTACAGCTGTTTAGGACTAACAGCAGCTTTACCAGAAGATATATCAATAGTAAATATTAATAGTTACTTACAATAGAGACCACCATCTGCCAGACCATAATGAGCCATCCCTCCTCCTCCTGCCTGTTGGAAGGATGTCAGAGGAGGCTTGGGGCTTTCCTCCCATCTCACGGATAACCTGTGTCTCCTTTCTTTGGGAACACTGGCAGCCACAGGGGAGCAGCCACGAGACACACCTCTCCCGCCAAAGACTGGGTACTTGGTGGCATCCTGGACACTCCCCGTGCCCAGGAATAATGAGACACGAGGGAAGGCTGGATGGAGACTGGAATTACAGCCCCGTGAAAGTGAGGAGCCGGTATATTGTTTCTTTGGAGCAGCAGGTGACCTCAGGTGCTCCTGATGCTGACAACCACTCATCGCAGGACAGACAGACGGACAAGGATGTCTCAAGCCAACAGGAAAGATAATTTACAGACACCAGTATCAAGATGACACCGATGTGAGAACCATCTGACTAAGATTTCAAAGGCGCCTTCATGAACACTTCAAGCGAACCACGCACTCGTGGGGCTGAGGTGGAGAGGTGGCCATTTTAATCACTTTTCATGGCGGTGATGAAACCCCACGACCAGAAGCAACTCAGGAAGAGTTTGGTGTGGCTTAAGGCTCCAAAGGGAGAAGCCATAATGGCGGAGGAGACGCAGCAGCAGCAGATAGCTGGAACAGGAAGCTGAGGCGTCACATCTTCAGCCAGGGAAGCAGCAGGGCTCTGAATGCTCAAAGCTCACCCCCAGTGACACACTTCCTTCATCAAAGCTACACCTCTTTCAGGTTCCATTACCTTCCTCAACAGTGCTACCATCCGGAGACCACGTGACCAGATGCCAGAGCCTAAAAGTATTTGAAGAAATAATGGTAACAAACTGCTGCTGCTTCTCCTTCTTCTTCTTCATTTATTTATTTCGTATACGGGTGTCCTATCTGTGTATA
The DNA here is from genome assembly GCA_028658305.1 of Pachyuromys duprasi. Lineage (NCBI taxonomy): Eukaryota > Metazoa > Chordata > Mammalia > Rodentia > Muridae > Pachyuromys > Pachyuromys duprasi. The sequence goes on from CM053758.1 coordinate 4,321,504, forward strand.
GGCTGGAATGACAGACAAGTGCATCAGATCCCAGTATAGATGGTTGTGAGCCACCATGTGGTTCTGGGACTTGAACTCAGGACCTCTGGAAGAGCAGACAGTGCTCTTATCCACTGAACCAGCTCTCCAGCCTGCAAAGTTTCTTATTTTGACAACATCTTTACACTACACAGCTGCAGATTCAGGAACCTGAGTGAAGGAAGAGAAGTTCTCCAACATCATTCCAAAACATATAGTCAATTTCCTAAAAGTATCTCCACATTTAAGAGAGTTCTAGGAAAAATAATAACTTTTTTGTTTGTTTGTTTGTTTGTTTTGGTTTTTGTTTTTTTGTTGAGACAGGGTTTCTCTGTGTAGCCCTGGCTGTCCTGGACTACACAGGCTGGGCTTGAACTCACAGAGATCTGCCTGCCTCTTCCTCCCTGAGTGCTGGGATTACAGGCATGTGCCACCATGCCCGGCTGGAAAAATAATCCTAAAAGCAAACAGAGAAATGACACTTTAGTGGGAAAATTCCACACCACACAGTGTTAAGGTTTTGTAAAAACTGTGGCAGCCGTAGGGAGGTGACAGAGATAGCTCAGTGGTTAAGAGTGCATGTGGCTCTTGCAGTGGACCTGGATTCAGTGCCCACACCCTCAGCGTGGGCCACAACCATCTGCAACTCCAGTTCCAGGGGATCTGTTCATCCTGCCAGAAAAGAAGAAAACCACTACCGCAATTTTGACCAAATGTGAATCGAGCTTTAATTTAATACTGGTCGGGAGGATGGAGTCTGGCCAGGTCCATTGCTGAGTTCCCAGAAAATGCAGAGTCACATTTTGCAGAGGCTTAAAAAGGCAACCTCCATAAGGCCACAGTATTCCCCCATCAGGTCTGCTCTGGGACATGCCTACATCCTGATGTACTTCCTGCCCCAGTACCTCCGCCCAAACATGGTCAAGCACACCTGATACAGGTGGATGGGAACATGTGGGTTGTTTTCTCCCATAAACACTGTCCTCCGGTGTCTCAGGACGTATTGTCCTTGGACAAGGGTTTACAGGTTGGAGGTGTTTTTGCACCATGGATGTCTTAGGCACAGTAATTAAAACTTAAAAAGTAACTTTGGCTCTCAAAATCTGACACCTCTTCCTGGACTCCATGGAAACTGGGGGCACACGGTGTGCATACATACCTGCAGGCAAATACACGTACACATATGACAAAAAAAAACTTCATTTAGTGATTATTAGAAAGGTGGACTAGAGAGACAATGGAGAGATGGTTCAGAGGTTGAGAGCACTGGCTGCTTTTCCAGAGGTCCTGAGTTCAATTCCCAACAACCACATGGTGGCTGACAACCACCTATCGTGAGATCTGGTGCCCTCTTCTGGTGTGCAGGTGTATATGCAGACAGAACATTGTATAACATAATAAATAAATAAATACATAAATACGTGGACTAGAAAGATGGCTTACAAGTTAAAAGCACTGACTGTTCTTCCAGAGGATCTGGATTCGATTCCCAGCACACACGTGGCTGCTCACAACCGTCTGTAATTGCAGCTCCAGGGGAGCCAACGCCCTGTCCTGATCTCTGAGGGCACTGCACAGATGTGACATCCATCCACAGAGACAGAGGATCTCTGAGTTCAAGACCAGCCTGGTCTACAGAGCAAGCTCCATGATTGCCAGGGCTACATAGAAAAACACTCTTTCCAAAAATGAGGGTTTATGCCTAGTCTTATTGTAATTTATATGCCGTGTTTGGGTGATATCCCTGGGAAGCCTGTTCTTTTCAGAAGGGATCCAGGGTAGAGGAGAAGTGGGGGGAGGAAACTAGGAGAAACAATGGGGGGAGGGGAAAATGCAGTTGAGATGAAATGTTTGAAGGAAGAAGGAAAGGAAAGGAAAGGGAGGGAAGGAAGGAAGAAAGAAAAGAAGGAAAAGAAAAAAAGAAAGAAAGAAAAAGAAAGAAGAAAGCTAGTTTCACTCACTCAGGGAAAGGGCCCAGGTTAGTGGTAGGGCATTTGTGCAACACCCTCAAGTCCTGCATTCCATCTCCAGTTCTGCTAGAAAGAAACAGAAAGAAAGCAACATTCTTTAAAAACTCCCACCTGGCCATGAAGGCACACACTGTTGATAGCACTCAGAAGGCAGAGGCAGGACCTCTGTGACTTGGAGGCCAGCCTAGCAAGTCTGCATAGCAAGTTCCAGGCCATCAGAAACATGAAGAGATATTTCCCCAAAGAGACTCGACGGGTGGGAAAGAACCACATAAGTGGAAAGCGTGCCTGCCTAGCATTCTCCCTGGGTTCCACTCCTAGCGCGGCATAACTAGGAGTGCTGAAATCTTCTGAAATCTCGCACGCAGAAGGTGCTCCAAGTCACTCCCAGCTACAGAGCCAGTTCAAGGTCATCCTGGGCTAGGTGAGTCCAGGGGAAGAGGCAGGGAGAGGGGCAGAAGGAGAAAGGCCTTCAACAGCACTAAACCTGTAGGAAAATGCAAATGAGATATCAACCACCAAAACAAAAGGTAGTAAGCATGAAAAGCCAGAGAGCCTGTGCAAAAACGGAATGTTTTTTGTTTGTTTTTTGAAACAGGGTCTCTCTGTGTGTAATTTTGGCTGTCCTGGAACTTGCTCTGTAGACCAGGCTGGCCTCTGAACTCAGAGATCCACCTGCCTCTGCCTCCCGAGTGCTGGGGTTAAAGGTGTGCGCCCCCACTGCCCCGCGTGGAATCTTTATATATTGATGGAGTGGACATAGAGTGATCCAGCCACTCTGGGAAAACGACTTCAAAAACAGTTGCTCAGGCAGGGCGCAGTGCCACCCACCTGCAATCCCAGCACTCAGGGAGGCAGAAGCAGGCAGATCTCTGTGAGTTCGAGGCCAGCCGGGTCTATAAAGTGAGTCCAAGACATAGAGAAACCCTGTCTTGAAAAATGAAAGAAAGAAAGAAAGAAAGAAAGAAAGAAAGAAAGAAAGAAAGAAAGAAAGAAAGAAAGAAAGAAAGAAAGAAAGAAAGAAAGAACAACAACAGCAACAAACCAAGTTGCTCAAAGATTAAGCATTGAATCTTCCTGCAGCTCCACGGCTAGCCAGTTAGGCATATGTGAGAAGTTAAAATGTGCCCATCCAGAGACTTCAGCTCATGCTCATGGAAGAAGCAGTACTCATGAAAGTTTAAGAGGCTGAAGGAACACAGCATGGCATATCCAGACAGAGGATATTCTTTGAGAATGAAAAAGAAATGAAGCTCTGATTTAAAATTAAAAAAACAAAAACAAAAACAAAAAACCAGCAATACAAAAGAACTTTGAGCACATTACTGGAAAAACACCAACCACCTGATACCACCTCCTCACGGTGTCGCTGATGTGAAAAGTCCAGAAAAAGAAAGGGCCGTTGAGGCAGGATGCAGATTCGGTGGTTAGCGGGGGGAGGGGTGGGAGGAAGGGAGAGGAAATGGGGAAGGAATGCTAATGAGACAGGATTGTTTAGGGGTGAGCAAATGCTCTAAACTTGGAGGGGGTGCTAGTTTCACAACTCCATTTATACACTTTAAACCACTGAACTGGAGCTGCCAGGAAGCCCCCGCGGTTAACGCCAGCCTCCCTTGCTGAGGACGGTTCTATTCCCAGCACCCGTGTGGCGGCTCACAACCGGCGTTCTAACTCCCTCTTCTGACCGCTGGGGGTACCACGCATGCAATGCGGTACACAGACATACATGCAGACAAAACACCCACACGTAGAATAAATACATTTAAATCAAAACTAAGTGTTCCTTTTTAATGGCTATCATAGATGGTCTGTGGATGGTTAAGTCAACCCCTGTCACAAAGTGGGCAAAGCACTTGAGACTTTTCACTGAGGAGGACGAGGAGGACACAGAGATGGCATCTGAGCACCAGCAAGGACATTCGGCACCGTTAGCCATTAGGAAAGTCCAGGACCAACACAAGATATCAGAGCGACTCAAATAAGAACATACTGACCAGCTGGACTGGGCTTGGAGGCATAACTTGCAACCTTGGCAGTTGGGAGTTGGTGCAGGAGGATGGAGGATCATGAGTTCCGGGCCGTTGACTCACAATGACGATGATGATGGTTATGGTCTTGGTGACGATGATAGCAATAGTAAATGCTGTTGGGAATGCCGGGGCCTGCATCATTCATATGCTGCACATGGGACCCCAGCTACCCCATGCACAGCTACCCCAGAGGATAGTGTGCCAGTTTTTTCAGACTGAACAGAAGGTGCCTGCTCTTGACATGGCCGTTACACTCCTAGACATTTTGTCCTCAGTAAACAGGACAGTGGCACCTGTGTACAAAAACCTGTGCTAGTCCCTCATTGCTACTCTCTCTGTGACCGCCGAACGCTGGGAAGAACCAACACGCCCTCCGCAGGGGGTGAGTAGTTAAACAGACTGAACTGTGTCTGTAGCTTGGAGTACAGCCGGCTCGCAACACCTGTGATAATTGAGCCAGCATCCTCCTCAGGAAGCCGAGTCTGCGGACGCTCAGGCTGATCAAGTAAACGCTGCATACAAATGTGTGCACAGCCCCTTATGGTGTTTCTCTTAGTTCATTTCATTTTATTGTGGTGCTAGAAGTCAACCCCAGGCCCTTGGCTATACTAGGCAAGCGCCTGACCACTGAGCTATACCGCCCCCTCTCCTGCTTGCTCTCACTCATCTCTGTTTACTTACAAAATAGAGCACAATGTAAATACTAGGCAAGTGGTTAGCATGCCCTGTGGTTAGGGAGCAGCGACACATTTTTAGTGCCCCTGCAATTGTTTTTATTTCCAATTTTTGTTTTGTTTTGTCTCGTTTTCTTGAGACAGAGTCTCACTCTGTAGAGTCAGGATGCCTTGGAACTCACAATGCCCCTGCCTCAGCCTCTCAAGTACTGCAATTACAGGTGTGTACCACCAATTCCCAACTTTTTCAAATGTTTTTGGTCCGCACTTTGTTGAATCTGTGGCTGCGGAATTTACAGATACTGAGGCCATAGTATAAAGCAATAAAAGCCGGGTGCGACGGTGCAGGCCTTTGGTGGTAGCATTTGGAAAGTAGAGGTAGGGGGGATCTCTGTAAGTTTGAGGTCAGCCTGGTCCACACAGCAAGTTCCAGCCAGCCCAGGGTTACACAGTGAGACCCTGTCTAAAAAAACAGTGGGGGGTGGGGGAAAAAGACAGTGAGACTGTCTAAAAAAACAACAGTTGGGTGCGGTGTGGCACACCTTTAATCCCAGCTCTCAAGAGGTAGGGGACAGGGCATCTCTGTGAGTTCAAGGCCAACCTGGTCTATATAGCGAGTTCCAGGATAGCCAGAGATACATAGTGAGACCTTGTCTAGAAATAAAAACAAAAACAAACAAAACAACAACAAAACCCATATCAAACTGGGCATGGTGGTACATGCCTTTAATCACAGAACCCAGGAGGCAAAGGTAGACGGATCTTTGTGAGTTCAAGGCCAGACTGGTCTACAAAATGAGTTCCAAGACAGCCAGAACTACACAGAGAAACCCTGTCTCAAAAACAAACAGCAACGACAAAATATTTTAAAATATTTTAATTGTATGTATATGAGCGTTTTGCCTGCATGTATGTGTGCCATGTGCATACAACCTGCATGTATGTATGTGTGCCACGTGCATACAAGTACCTTCAGAGACCAAGCGGAAATGGTAGTTCCCCTGTAAATAGATTTACAGATAGTTCTGAGCCATGATGTAGGTGCTGGGAAATGATCCTCTGCAAGAGGAGATTAGTCCTCCTAACCACTGAGCCATTGTTCCAGCTCCGAAAAAGAATTAAAAAAAAAAAAAAAAAAGACATTCATGGAGTTGGGAGAAGATGGGTAGAGGGTTCTAGGAAGAGAGATGGCTTGGTCAATATACAGTGTAAAAGAAGATACAGAGTAAAAGGTGTCAGACTTTCAAAGACTGAAGGGTTTGTTTTGTTTGTTTTGGGTTTTTGTTGGTTGGTTTGGGTTTGGTTGTTGTTGTTTGGTTTTGGGGTTTTTTGTTTTTTTGGGTTTTTTTTTTGTTTGTTTGTTTATTTTGAGACATGGTTTCTCTGTGTAGCTCTGGATGTCCCGGACTCAAACTTTGAAGACCAAGTCGGTCTCGAACTCACAGAGATCCGAATGCCTCTGCCTCCCTGAGTGCCGGGGAACAAAGGTGAGCGCCACCACGCCTGGCGACTGCAGACATTTTTTAAAAGGAGGCATTGTGAGAATGAGACACGAAGGTGGTGCTGAAGATCCTTTACAGAGTGAAAGAGTCAGTCTCAAATGGCTGTAATGTCCTGATGATGGGGATGCTGAAGAAGTGGCTGGTGGCCAGGTCGTTAGGATTGGGGTGAAGGAAGAGTGTACTATAAAGTTTTAGCACAAGGGTGGGGGAGGTCTTAGTGGTCACAGAGCGGCTCTGTATCTTGCCTGTGCTGTAGCTATCACAGACGTCTCCAACTGCGAGGTAAAACCGTGTGGAGCGGTGCACACATGTTCCCACCACCAGGTCCCAGCTGTGGACATTGCACTGTAATTATTATGTAAATCTGATGACTGGCACACAGATCTCTATGCTCTATATTTGCAACTTCCTGAGTCTATAATTACTTAAAAGCAGAAAGTTAAAAAAAAAAGAAAAAATCTGGGCCTGGTGACGCAGGGGCTGAGGCAGGAGAATCACGGATTCAAGAACCACTTGAGCAACAGAATAAGTTCAAAGCTATCCTGGAAAACATAGGGAGACTGTCACACCATTTAAAAATTAAAAGCAGACTTTGGATGTAGCTCAGCAGTAGAATGCTTGCCTAGAATCCCCCAGTGAGGGGCTGGGGTGTGGCTCAGTGGCAGAGTCCCTGCCTAGAATCCCCCAGTGAGGGGCTGGGGTGTGGCTC
>CM053758.1:4328506-4377384 GCA_028658305.1 Pachyuromys duprasi
TAAGAGCGAAACAGAGACAGAGGCCAAGAGGGGAGAGGATAATAAAAAATAAAATAAAATAAAATCTTGAATTTAGAGTGGGGCTCCAGACTAGGCATTCAAGTTATAACAGCCTTGGGTGGAAGGCTTTCTTGGACTTGAATCCATCTGAGTCTTCTCTGTCCCACAGTGCTAAGACTGTTCACAGTCAGTGCTGTCATAGAAGGAAATTAGGCAACAGGTCGTGGATGTTTCATGGTAGCCAAGGGCTTCTGGAGAGGGCCAGGGCAGAGAGGCAGGACTCCCAGGAGCAGGAGCTGTAACTTTGTTCCTTTTCCTTTAAGGTAACTTGACTGTCGCTTCCCCACCATGGAAGCAATGGAGCCCAGGCCAGTGAGAGAGCACAGGGCGGGCACCCCACCCCTGGATGTGAGCCCCAGCCTCCCTGGGCAGGACTGGGAGATGATCATATACGTGGCGTGCTGCGCTGCGCACACAGCGTAGCACGGGCGTGTGGTAAACAGTCCCGGGTTTAAATTCCACTTCTCCACCTGGCAGCTGTGATGTCTCTGTGTCCGCTCAAAAAGAGTGACGATGTTGGTGTGATCGACTGTATGGCTCATGAGGGCATGACACGCTTTCTGTGAGCCGGAGGCACTGTGTCCGGCGGCTCTGTAGGAGGGACGTGTAGTTACCGCAGATACCGCCGTGGGGGCCCTTACGTCGCCCCCCCCCGCGGGCTCATAGTTTGGGCACTCAGTCTCCAGTTCATAGTGCTATTTTGGCAGGTCAAGCGTGGAGCTTAAGGAGATGGGGGTCCGGCTGGCAGAAGCAGGGGTACAGGGGTGGACTTTGAGAGCCATAGCCAAGTCACCCAAGTCCTCCGGGATGTGAAGAGACTTTGGCAACGTTGTGCCCTCCCTACCAGGATGGACAAAAATGCCTTTGAAGCCATCAGCCAAAGCAAAGCAGCCTTCTCCTCCCTCAAGCTGCTCCTGTGGAGTATTTGGTCACGTTTGACAGACTACACCTCAGAAAGACCATGGAGAATAAAAGATTATTTCCCGCTCAGTCCCCAGGGAAGATGGTTCAGGGAGATTGGACTTTGGGGTGGGGAGGGGATTCAGCCTGCCTTCCGCCCTGCCCGTGAGGGAATCAGGCAACTCTTATCTAGGACGCAGAAGTCCTGCTAGTGAGGACAGGAGGAACAAGGGATGTGACTACTTCCGGGCTATGAGTCACCGGAGCCCCAGTGCTTAAGCCATCCAGCCTCGGGAAGGTTCTAGGTGTAGAGACTGATGGACTGTGGCCTTTTTAACAGTGAGGGCTGGAGGCTCTTAGCAGGCCCAAGTGCAGCAAACATGGCTCCGGCAGGCCTTGCCGTAAGGTCACATTCCTAAAGCTGGCCACCAAGGTCCATCCCCTTATTTGGCCACCTTCTTCTCCAGAGCCTGACCACCAAAGTACTGAAGTCCAACCATCAAAAGCTCGCCTGATTAACATGCCCAGTTCAAATTAAGCACCTCATCCTAACACAGGGCGTGGGCCACCTCTACCCAGAGGCAGTCCTTTGTCCCTCCTGGGCAAATGTCCCTTCCCCCTCTCCCTTCTTCGCTTCCCCTTCTCCCTCATCCTCTACTTCCCCTTTGTCTCCTGTTCTCCGCTCTCCCTTCCTCTGGGGCAAATACATCTCCTTTGCCTGAGAATATGGTCTGTCCTGTGTTGACTCCATCCTTCCAAGGACAGCAGAGGTGCCTTCCCGGGGGCCTGGATCTGGTGTTAGAGGCAGGTCCGGGTTAAATTACACCATCTCAGCCTGAGGTGACTCAGGAGATTACGGAAGATGTTAGAATCCAGACCAGACTGCTGTACAGGCCACAGTGTCTTGCAGCTCCCTCCCCTTGCACAGATACCCATGGGCATCCACCGAGACACAGAGAATCTGCTCTCCCCTGGAAACACACGTTCCTATCTAAGGGGGTGTGGCCTCCAGCCTGGTCTACAAAGTTAGTTCAGGACATCCAAGGCTACACAGAAAAGAGCAAAAATAAATAAATAAATAAATAAATAAATAAATAAATAAATAAATAAATAAGAGAGTTGCCTTGGTCATGGTGTCTCGTTACAGAAAAGGAAACCCAAACTAAGACAGTACCCAGCTCTGCCTCTTCAGAGTCCCCACTGTGCTGCCTGTCCCTGAACTCAGCCCCTGACATTGTAGTGTATCTGGCCATCTCCTCCAGGCATCAAAACAGTCCTTCTAATAAACCTCTTCCCCACAGCATTCCATTTCAGTGTCCCTCTTGAAACCTGCACCCAGGAACATTCAGAAGGTTTGTGGGACCAGAGGAACAAAGAGGCCCGAGTCATAGCCATGGCTAGGTGCTGGCTGTTCTCCTCTGACATATGTAGCCCACTCCTCCAAGTCCCAGTGACCAGAAGAACCAGCTGATGGGAGATAGTCATGTGCACTGTGTATTCAGATGCTGATTTTGTGCCCTAAGAACAGGTTGCAATCTGGATATGTGCATCGCAGTTTCTATGAAGAATCTCTGTTGGTATAATGTTCTTCTGGAACGTATAAAATTTACCCTTGTTCATTCAAATGCTGATTTCTCTACCCCACTATCTGGTTTCAATCCAGACATTGCATTAAAGCATCACTTGTCTCAAGTTTGTGTAAACAGGCCACCATTTGTTCTCTGTATTGTCAATTAAACATCCAGCCAATGCTGAGCAATGGAGAGAATAGGGTAGGACATCCTGGTCCAGAGGTGAGGAGAAAGAAGCGAGTTGGGGGGAGAGATTGGCAGGAGAGGACTTGGAACCACAAGGAGAGATGAACTGGACCTAAGATATGACTAAAAGCAAGTATAATGTGGGAAATCTGACTGGGAGGAAGCTGTGCGGGCTTGGAGGTTTAGGATGGAGTAACTTGCCCAGCATTGTGCTCTAGGTTAATTAAATAAATTCTAGTCTCTGTGTGGTGATTTGGGTATAGAGCTGATTTAGGAATAACCACTGTTTAACTAAAAGATAAATCAGTAGTAAACATTAATAATCAACAACAAATCTTCTGTGTCAATGTTGTGTAAAGAATGCTCCCCAGTTATCTCTGATTGGCTAATAAAAAGCTGAACAGCCAATGACTGGGAAGAGGAGACAGGAGGCAGGGCTTCTGTTCCCAGTCGTGGTGTCTCGGGTAAGAGAAAGAGAGAAAGAAGGAGTGAGAAGGCACCATGAGGAGGTCACTATGAGACGTTCACCTTGAGAACAAAGAGATACAGCAGAAGCACTTGCCAGAGCGAGACTAAATGGCAGGTGAAAGGGCACATATCTGGGAAAGTTGCCAGCCTGGGGTAGGCCTGTTAGAAATGCCCAGTTATAGAGCTTAATGCTTGTTGAATGAATCTAATAGGTCTCTGTGTCCATTCTCTGGGAACTAGAGCAGGTATTAGGAAAGGCCCCTTGTTAGAGGTTGGTCTGATGCGTGTCATTAGCCCTCAAGATCTGGGTACACCTAACCTTGTTTTGTAAACCTATCTGAGTGGCTAATTAAACAGCCTATCCCTGGGCAGGGCAGAACGGGGTAGGTGTGGCTAAGGACAGAGAGAATCATGGGAGACATAAGGCCGAGAAGAGAGGTGGAGGGAGGGAGGACGCCAGGATGAGTGAGCGTGGAGAAGAAATCACGTGGAACAAAAGAAAGGACTCCAATAATGGAGTGGAAAGGCTCGGATGACGAATAAAAGCAAGTACCATGGGATTATGAATGGAAGGTAGACTAGATGAGAAAGATTAAGGCGGATGGCATTGGATGGGGGCTAGGAGCTGGATGGTGAGGATACTGAGACAGTGTAAGGAAAATCTCTGCCCGGTCTACGGTAAATAAGACAATTATAAAATCTAGCAGGTGTCTGCGTCTTATTATTTGTGATAGCCCATTAAAAAAATACCGCTGTGATAGTCATAGGGCTAACAGTAAACATTATAGAGCCCAACACACACCATTTTAATACATACAACGGCCCCTACTAATGCCGTATGCCCACACCCAGCCAACCCTCTTCCAGTCAGCTCCGCCTCACCCCTGGCTCTCCAGCTCTATGGCTGTGAGTCACTGTGTCCTGGGTCCCACTCTTGCTCAGTATTTCGCAAGGGAGGGGCACCCGGGTCCCGATACGCTGCGGAACCACCCTCTGACCCCTCCCCACCCCCATCCTTTCTTCTTGGGCATCCAAAGCAGCAGCAGGGACTCCTCTCTCCTCTCGGCCATTCTTGAGTCCAATTGGTTCCTCCTCCATGGGTCCTGAGCCCCATTGCCAGCTTTCTCCCCCAGTCACCATAATCTCTGAAGCCCTTTCCTTCATTCTTCTGATCACCTTTTCTCACTGTCCACACCTGCCGGTAGATCTTCAAACCCGTCTTGCTCCGAGTAAAATCTGCATCCTGCCCATGACCACCAAAGCTCCCATTGATCTGATCCCCCCCTCCCCCCAACAGCCGTACCAGCACCATCACTGTGCTCAGACACTCCATCTTCTTCTCTCACAAATAGGACAGAGACACCCTGGTCTTGGGGCTCTGTCCTTGACTTTGGAACCACCTTTTCCAAAAATGAGATGCTGCTGCCTTCTTTCTCTCCATCCAGGCTCTGCCCAGACAGTCCCCTATCATCAGCCTCCCCTCACACCCTTGAGCTTGGATGGTGCTTTGGCGCTATGTCCATCCTCACTACCTGAGGTAGAACCAGCAGGTTCCTGCTCATCTGTCGTTACCTGTGTCATTCTTACAATGTCGGCTCCAGGAGGTTGGGAGTGGCTATTTGGGGACCCGACGATGGCTCGGTATTCATGTGTGACACTCCCTTGGGTTTTGGGAGATGCACAGAGGAAGTCCCAGGCAGAGTCTGAGCCTGACTTCTGGTCCTACTAGAACGTCATCATGGGACATTAGTCTCCTGAGAGATGGCCTTAGGAGGTGAATGTGTTTGCATACCCAGTTTATTCTGTTTTCATGTTTGTTTTAGGATCATGTGTTCGAACAGTCGGTCCCCAGCTGGTGGCGCTCGTTTGGAATATTCTGACCTAGCCGACAGGAGTACCTCCTTAGGTCTCGGGGGCTACCCTTGAAGGTGACATCTGGTTCTGGTTCTGTCCATACTCTGGGTCCTAATCTGTCAGGATGGAGGGAGCTCCTGCCATTTCAAGCTGGGTCCTGCCTTCCCTGCTTCCCTGTTCTAAAACTGAACCAAAAGGAATCCTTCCGCCCTTACTTCCTTCTGCCAGGTGCTTTGCCATAGCTATGAGAGAAGTAATTTATACAGATGATATATATATATTTTTTTCTTCATATCACATCGTTGTTTCCCCAATGTTAGAGGCCTTCATCTCTGTGGTTCTGTCCATCTGAAATATTTTCATTTATTCTGTTTTGTTTTGGCTTTGGGTTTTTGGGGGTGTTTTTGTTTTTGGCTTTGTCCTGGAACTAACTCTGTAGACCAGGCCGGCCTTGAACTCAGAGATCCACCTGCCTCTGCCTCCTGGGCTACCACTGCCAAGCAATTAATGAATTAACTATTAAAATATTTTTATTTATTAGTTATGCACAGTCTTCTGCCTGCAGGCCAGAAGAGGGCACCAGATCTCACTATAGATGGTTGTGAGCCACCATGTGGTTGCTGGGAATTAAACTCAAGACCTCTGGAAGAGCAGTCAATGCTCTTAACCTCTGAGCCATCTCTCCAGCCCTGATTAATTGATTGATTTTTAACAGCTCACTTTAGGGGCTGGAGAGATGGCAGTTGAGAGCACACTCTGCTTTTGCAGAGGACCCATCACCCAGCTTTGGTGGTTCGAAATCACCTGCAATTCCAGCGCCAGCAGAATTGACTTCTGACCTCTGTGGAGGTGCATACAGACAACTGGGCAAACACACAGACACATAAAAACAAATATTTTAAAAATTCAACTTGAGCAGTGGTGGCATATGCTTTTAATCCCAGCGCTCAGTGGGCAGGGGTAGGTGTATTGTTAGGCCCAGGGGGACCCTAACTTCCGGGGGGATGAAGAGAACTCAGGAGGCCGGATCAATGCGATAGCAAGAGGCTTATTCGAGCCATCGCACGACGTGGCTGCCTCCCAAACCAGCGAGGAACAGCCACGAGAGACAGAAGTCTGAGGTTTTTAAAGGAATCTCGGAGGTTGCAAGCTTGGCCACATTTGATTGGGTAGTTGACTTTTAAAATAATTGGTTCATTTTAGGCACCCGGTCCATCTGGTCCCGCCCCATGTGGGTGGGGGAGCTGTGACGACTGGACCGGTTACCAGGCAACGTTATCTCGTACTGAAGATCTGGACACGCCTCCATAGTGGGGTGGAGACCTTTGCCATTCCTTTGCAACAGGGTAGGGTCTTGTCTCAATTCACCAGCTTCTCCTCCTGCTTTCTGGAAAAGTACTGGGAGAACTTAGTTTAATATGGGCTATAAAATTTATAAAGAGGGGCTGGAGAGATGGCTCAGAGGTTAAGATCGCTGGCTGTTCGTCCAAAGGTCCTGAGTTCAATTCCCAGGGTGCAGGCACACATACAGGCAGAATAATGTGTAAATAATAAATAAAATTTTAAAAATATTATAAAGAAACCTGTAAAGCTAGCCTGTTCCTTTCAGTATCTCTGTGAGTTCGAGTCCAGCATGGTCTACAAAGTGAGTCCAAAAAACAAAAAACAAACCAAAAAAATCAACTGGATTTTATATTGTATTTTAACATCATCTTACTCTATTGGCACGGCCGTATCTAATGGGAACAGTAAAAGTCATAAAGCCAGCACTGCTGCTTGACAAGGCTCCAGCAAAGCTGAGCCTGGTGACCCAATCGCTGTGGTGCAGTCTCCCACTCTTTTGGCCTTGATCTCTACATGTTGCCTGCTTGGGGGTCTTTTATTATTTGTACAATTTGGGGATATCGTATTGATGAAAATTTTCTTTTTTTGTTTTGTTTTGGTTTTTGTTTGTTTGTTTTCTTTCCTTGGTTTTTCGAGACACCGTTTCTCTGTGTAGCCTTGGCTGTCCTAGACTTGCTTTGTAGACCAGGCTGGCCTCGAACTCACAGAGATCTGCCTGCCTCTGTCTCCCAAAGTGCTAGGATTACAGGTGTGTGCCACTGTACCCAGCTGATGAAAATTTTTTTACGAATCATTTCCGGGATTACTGCTTCTAAGCTTTCCCAGGAATGTCCTGACCATCCTACTCCTCCCAATTTTAGGGAGATGCCCCTTCTCTGGGCCTACTTGGATGTCTTTGTTATGCCCTTGAGGTTGTGACTCACATCAAGATGCCAGAGACCTCCTTATGAGGCTCTGACTCAAAGATACCCTTGCCACATCTGCCCCTGCACTTATTCAGGAACAGGATAATCAGAACAAAGTAAACTTAAAAAGGTAAACAATATTGGGTAGGCTAGAGAAGTTGGCAGCAAATCAAAGCCTCTTCCTACTACAGATGGACAGAGAATGGCGTGGATAAATGATAAAGGAATGAAGTGTTAAGACTTCCCCTTCTTAGAAAAAATGAGCACATATAGACCACTGTGATGTCATATGACCAAGGAACAAAAAAATTACCAGCATTAGACGTATCAATAAATTATACAAATATATAAAATATAAACACCGTATTAATACAGAAATTAAATACTAACTGCAGCAGCTTTGGCCTAAAGACTTTTCCTGGGCATAGTGACAATTTGCGCTCTGACTACTAAACGTTGATAATACACTGCTTGGGGCATGACAGTCTACTCAGGCTGGCTTGGAGATTTTCTTTCTGTCATGTGTCCTTGAAAGCACAAGAACTACCAGCCTGAGAATGGGCTGTCCTGCCTTGGCAAAATATGCCTTTGAAACTGCAATACTGTTAAAAGTTGGGTTGTGGGATTGATGAGGGAAAATGATCGCAAAAGATAACTCTGTTCTCTCACGGTTTATCAGTGATGACTAAACTTATGACCAAGAGGAAGTTGAAACACCTGTCCGGGGACAAAAATGATGTGTGATCTATGTTTGGGAACAACGTGCATCTGCCCCTGCCTACTAAGTTCTGTATAAATAAAGAAGCACTCTGACTGCCAGTCAGGATGTAAAACTCCTCCTGATACCCGTGCCTGATACTCATTCCTTCCTCCCTGCTCTTGCATCCACCCTTCTTCAGGCCCTGACCTCAGGCAGGGCCCCGGCACTACCTGGCCCAGGTTGACTCTGAACTCAGGTCCTCTTACCTCCCCGCCTCCTAAGTGCTTGGATGACAGGAATGCACCACCACACCCAATTTCCTTGATTTTTTTTTCTTTTATTGGGTGTTTGGTTGTGCTTTAACTTTTCTTTTTCTTTGTTTTATCTGACGTGTATGAGTGTCTTGCCTGCACGTATGTCGCGTGTACTGGGCTGGATCCCCTGGAACTGAAGTTACAGATGGTTGTGAGCCACCGAGAGTGTTGGGAACCAAGCCCAGGTCCTCTACCGGAGCAGCCAGCGCTCTTCAGCACAGAGCCATCTCTCCAGCTTTTTTTTTAACTTTATTTCACCCTATGCTTTTATGGCTTAAGATATCACTGGTTCAGCAGGCCGCTTTTGTTCTGACAGACCCTGAATGAGGCATCAACGAGGTCACCCTTTCCAGACTGTCTCTTGCACCAGCGTGGCTGTAGGCCAGTAGCTCTCAGCCTAGGGGTCACAACCCTGTTTTGGAAGTTTTGGTTTATGATATGTAAACATGTTTCTGTTTTAGTCTCAGGTGTGGGATGTGGGACTGATTCAGATGGTCCACAGCAGTGAACTATTTGCCTCATGCAGGCTCTGAGAGGGGCTCTTTGCCAGCTGCAGATGGTTTAAATCTGAGGACTCTGGAGAGGGAGTAAATCCGGGGGGGGGGGGCTGTGAGGAAGAGCAATGTTGCCTCCCAGCCCCGCTGCTCCTAGCTGCTGCTGACGCGCTGTGATGAGAAAACTATGGGAGATATTCTGAGATGAGAATTGGACTTGCCTCAAGGACTCTGAGGACCCTCACCAGCAGGAAGTACCCGAGGAAAACTCTGCCCCCTCTCCCCACTAACCTCCTTTCTCTCCTACCCGGTGTGAGGGTGTTGAAAGGGGTTGGGGTGGAAACAGGAGGAAGAAGCATAAGAAACAATTAAAATAGGTTATAAAGGGCGAAACCCCGCCCCTTTGGGGGCTGCACATCAGATATCCTGTATATCAGGTGTTTACATCATGATTCATAGCAGTAGCAAAACTACAGTTATGAAGTAGCAATGAAATAATTTCATGGTTGTGGTTTTATGCACTGTGTATCCAGATGCTGAGTTCTGTGCCCAGAGATCTGGTTGCAGTCCTGACGTGGGCATTGTCACTGTGTGTGACTGAAGAATCTGCTGTCTCAATGTTGTGTAAAAATTGTTCTTCATCACCTCTGATTGGTTAATAAAGATCTGAACACTCAATAGCTGGGCAGGAAGGGAGAGTTGAGGTGGGGCCTCTGAGCCAGTTAGGGGGTCCCAGAGAGGAGAAGAGAAGGAAGTCATGAGAAGGCCCATGAGTAGGTTGCCCAGAGGGCATGACAAGGTGGCCAGGAGGAAGTGACCATGAGAGAGTCGCCATGAATACACGGATAGAGCAGGAACAGGCAGGGTGAGATTAAGATGGCAGCTAACGGGGCATAAATGTCTGCCCAGATATAGTGCTTTAAAGCTTATTAATAAATATGAAACATCTCTGTATCATCATTTGGAGCTATAATGGGCATAGAAAAGCTGGTTACTATTAATTTTACACACAAGGGTCAAAGCATTAGGAAGGTTGAGAAGCACTGGTCTAGACTGTACTTCAGTCAGGTGGAGGTTATCTCCCAAACCCTGTTCGTTGACATTGCTCTTCTCCCAAGGGCAAAGTCCTCAGGATGCTGTCCTACAAGGCCAGACCAGCTGGAGCCAGGGTCTGTTGGTAAGGTGTGTCAGGGCGTGCCCAACAGTGTGTGGTGTGCTTGTGGGAATTGGACCAAACTTCCATCCCAGCTGTCTCAAAAGACACAGATTTATCCTCAGCTTTATTTTGCTGCACTGCCCTTGCTTTAGGTCCTGGTGCCGGGGTTGGAGGGGGGACTTGCTATATAGTCCAGCTGGCCTCAAACTCACTATGCAGTTTGAGGTTAACCACAAACTCATGATGGTCCACCCGCCTCAGCTGCTGGGATTATAGGCACATGCCACCACACCCAGCTTATCCCTTTTACAAGCTGTGCCGCCGCTGGTAGGGAAGGCAGTAGGAACTCTCCTGCAGGGCCCCTGACCCCTAAAACCCCAACTCTCCTGTCCTGTGCTCTGACAGCCCCACACATCTCCATAGGTGCAGGCTTGACAAGGTACAATTTGGTCTTCCTGCAAGACTGTAAAGCTGTCTCAGATAGGGAAAGACCCTGTGCGTTGCTGGTGGTTTGGACCAAAATGGCAGATGGCACAGGGGTAACAGAGCAGAAGCGGCCTTAGAAACAGAGCTTGTGGCTCAGAACTGGTCTCTACAGGTACCAGCAAATGATGGGATTTAGAAAGGCCACATAAACCTCGCTGGCTCAGACTACTCCCACTTCTCAAGCATCAGGGACCATCAGCTTCTGCAGACAACTGCAGCATTCCAGTCCTGTGGGGGTTTGAGGTGGGGGGGGGTTGCCTGTCTAATAAGTTCCCAGATGCCTGTGCTGCTGGCTTTGCAAGGTTATAAAGCAGTAACAGCTGTTGGGGAGAGGAAGCTCTGGCCAGCCACGTGGCCTGCAGGTCTTTGGGGCAATCCAGGCACACAGCCCTGTGGGCCATCACTCATGTTGGGATGGGCTCTTCTGTGATGCAGGCATCTTTGAGTCACCCATGCTTCCCTAACTAACCACAAGCAGTTCCTTGGTTCACTCAGCTGGGGTCAGGCCATTTCTCTGGTCTGTTCTGGGTGCCCTATCTAGGGTGAATCGATGGTTGTACACATCTCCCTGTTAGAGTTACACAACATCTTCATGGCCCCTTTCTCAGGGAAATGTGTCCCTTTTCCAAACAGCCTCATCTTCCTAAAGGAGTTCAGTATACAGCTGGAGCCTAATATTTCTCTGGAAAGCTGAAGGTCTGAAGTGTAGTGTGGTGAGGGGCAACAGTGCAGCCATCACACATCTATGAGATGCTGGATGCAGAGAGAGCATCTTGTGTATTGTATGGAAGCAACACCTATCAATAAAGAAAAAAAAAACCTATGGCCTATAGGAAAGGGTAGACTAGACGGTGGGATACCCAGCAGGCAGAAAAGATTCTAGGATAGCGCCAGATGTGCGGGATTCACTGGGGGAGATGTGAGGACGATAGATTCACGGAACCTGAGCAGAGAGGTAACCAGCCACACAGAAGAATGTAAATTAGTATAAATGTGTCATTTTAAGTTATGAGCAAGTCAGAGAAGCTATATATATAGCTCTATGGCCTAGGTATCCGCAAATATATTGAGTCTCGTGAATCATTATTCTGGGAGCTTAAGGCTGGGAGGAAAGACCACCATAACAGCCGGATCTATTGTTAGTTCACAAATCGTGGTGCATGAGCCCACTCTTAGGTTGCTTAGGCAACAATGATGTCATCATTGGTCACCCAGGGGCCAGGATTAAAAGGACCCCTGCCTCTTCTCTTGCTCTCCTCTCTTGTTCTTTCTGCTTTTGTTTCTCTGTCGGGGCACCCGTCCCCACCCTCCATCTGTTCTCTGTCTCTCTGCCCTCATGGCTCACTCAAGCCCTAACTTCCTTCTGCTTAAAATTCTCTCATATAAGATCTGTGTGTGCATGGCATCATTTTTATATAAATATAACACCTATGGCTCCCACTTTATCTGCAAGGGCCACAAGGTAAGGGAGGTGAGGGAGCAAAGCTAGCCAGATGCCAACAACAGGGAATGGTGGGACTAAAGATCACAGGGAGACTGTATTCTTCAGAGGGGCCAGATTCCTTCCTGTTTGGTGAGCCTGAGGAAGTGCTGCCAGGTGACCTGACCATATCTGAAGCAAAAATGAGGATCCTTAGACGATGCCTGGGTGGCAGACCAGGACAAGCTTATAGCTTGCCAAGCATCAGCTCAGGATCTTGTCCCAACACAGGGCCTGGCAGAGGTAAAGGAGAAGCTCTGAGATCATTCCAGAAACAAGATGTCCAACTCTCCATGATGGTTAATCTTCAGTGTCAACTTGACTAGATTTAGAGGCACCTAGGAGACACACTTCTAGGTTGAGCTATGCAGGTGTTTCCAGAGGGTTTGACTGGGGTGGGAAGAGCTCTGAATGTGATGGCCTCACACTGTGGCTGTGGTCCTGGACTAAGTGAAAGGGAAGCCTTGCAGTAGGCGGCAGCCATCCCTCGGGGCTTCCTGCCATGTGAGCGGCCATCTCAGGCTCCTGCTGCCATGGTGGGCTGAGCCCTCAAACCATGAGCCAAAACACACCCCCTTTCCCTCAAGTTGCTGATGAGGTTTGAAGAAAGAATTTCCCCATAGGCTCTTGTGGGGACCTCTCTTCCTATTCTCTCTGGCAAGCTCTCTTTCTCTCTCTCTCTCACCTGTGTGTGGATAAATATGTGACCATCCAGCTTCCTGCTCCTGCCAAGGCCTTTAGCAAGTCTTTCCTATCAGGGTGAACTCTATGCTGGAACCAGAAGCCAAAGTAATCCCTTTCTTGGTCTAGAGAGATGGCTCTGTGGTTAAGAGCACTCCCTGCTCTTCCAAAGGACACTGGTACCTACATCACAGCTCACAACTGTCTGTAGTCCCAGTTCTGGGGCCCCAGACACAGCACATTTCTATGCATGCATACATGCAAAACACACATGCAGATAAGATGAAATGAACAAGTCTTTAAGGACAAAAAAAAAAAAAAAAGCCTTTCCCCACTAAGTCGCTTATGCTTGTGGGTAATTACCGAAGTAATTACCGAAGTTGGTTTTGCCCAGGATTTTGTCGCAGAGATGAGAAAAGTGACAAATGCACCCTTTTCTTCCAAAGGATAGGTCAACACTGGTATTTGGCATTAGGACATTTATTTCATGTCCCTTTTGTACAGATCCCAGGGCCAGGTAGGGGGACAGGAGACCAGGACAGGGATAGCAATAAATAACATGGACAGACAGAGCACCCCTCTAGACACTGAGGTTAAAAGGAGGGGAAGGGGACTGTGATGCTGGCACGGGGTGCTGGCAGAAAGGAGCCGCTGGGAAGGAGGGAGAGGCCCCCACAGCCTCACTATCTCCTGCCCTGCCCCCTCCCGCCCCCACCCCTACCGTTTTCAAGAGGAAGGGAGCCCACAGCCAGTGGGGGCCAGCGAGGGTCCTGAAGGGGCGGGGCGTGAGCCACAGGGCCAGCCCCCAGCTTCCTCACTTGACCCGGATTTCTGCGTACTCAGCCAGCTCCTCCGTCAGGGTGTAGCTGTCCTTGGTGGGTTGTTTTCCCAGGTCTGAGTGGGAATAACTGAGGTCCAGTTCTGGGGGTTCCCCCCGAAGGCCCAGAAGCCTCCTCCCAGATCCCAGGCGCCTCTCGCTCTACGGAGAGGAGAAGACAGTCCGTCAGCCGGCTCCTCTCTCACTTTTCCCATGCAAAGCACCTTTTCCTCGGGGGCCACCGGCTCGGGGCGCTCCGCAGTCACGGAGTTCCACTCGGGGTGGGGGGGCTTTGCAATGCGGACATCACGAAAACCCCTATCTTCCCGTTGCTAACCTTGACATTTGCCTAGGAATCCCAGGCTCCGAGATTAACTTTAAGGATGCACGGTTTAACCCGGAACACTCCTCTAGATTAAATAGTGGTTGGATCACCCCTTTTGGGAAGTTAACCCTTTCTCTCTTCAGATACAGCAAGGTTTATCTCCTCGGTTGAGGGGGTCCTGGTAGTGACTCCCCACTTCCCCAGCTCTCTACTCCTGTCCCCATCCCACCAGCATTTGGACGCACGATAGAGCAGTGGCCACAGACAGGAACAAGGGATCAGCGAAAGGACAGAATAGACAAGGCCAAGGCTGCTGAGCAAGGCTGGGGTTAACCAGAGAGTGCCACAGATGCCTGGTTGGGACACACACACATGCACAACAACCCGAGGCCCAGCTAGGGCCAGGAGGCTGGCACACTGAGGCCCCCGGAACCTACCTCCTGGGGCTCTCAGTGACTTTCCCGAGTAGAGACCTCTTTGGACTATTGAAGAAGGAAACGCAGTCACAGGCACAGGCGGGGAGGGCGGGGCTGCCCAGGCCCCACCCCCTCAACCCTCCTGCACAGTGTCAGCAAAGGGCTTCCGGCCCCAGTCCAGCCCTCCACAACGCCCCGCCCATGAGGCTGGCCTCGCTTCTGCCCTGGCCTCGCAGGTCCTTCCCACACCTACCCCTACCCTCAGCAACCTTGCCATTGGGTCTTTCCCTCCCTAACTGGGAGCCACAAGGGTGTGGCCCTCACCTCGTACTTATCAGGTGCCCCAGAGATTCGGAATTCGGGGCTGTACAGGACGTGAGGGTTGCCTCCTGCCGAGAAGCTGGGGCTCTCTGTGACGTTTTTTCTGCAGGAGGACGTGGAACATCTGTTTCACTGGGGACAGCTTTACCCAGGGCTCACCCTCTCCCCACACCCTACCGGCTTCCTCCCTTCCCTGCTTCCAGGGTTCCCACTTGCTGACAGGTTAGGGAGCATCAAGCAGGGCCAGGAGGTTGAAGCAAGGAACATGGACCTACACGTCCCGGGGAGACATTCTCGGTGCAGCATCTGCCCTCCCAGCATACACAGAACTACCCCTGCTTGCTCACCCCAGCCTCCCACAGTCTCCTACCACCCCGCGTGGAGACTGCCCGTCCCCAGAGCAGCCACTCACTTTCTTCTTGTCTGGGTGATGTAGCATACAATAGCAATCAGGATGGCAAAGGCGACCACAGCCCCCACAGGCCCGATTTTGGCCCACATCAGTCGGTCTAGGGACAGAGAAGGGCCAGGAACCCTCAGGGCTACTGGCAGGCATGAGGATGCCTGGGTTCTCAGGACACCCCAGAGAGTCAGAGTCCAAATTTTTGGGCAACAGTTACAAAGTGAGGGTTGTTGTTATTTTTGTTTTGTTTCTCTCTCTTCTCTTTTTTAAGTACTGGAATTTGAACCCGTGGTCTCCCAAGTACTAAGTAAGTGCTTGACCCCCTGTGCCTCATTCCTTCAGTGTGTGTGTGTGTGGGGGGGATTCTAGGCAGGGGCTCTGCCACTGAGCCACACCCCAGCCCCTCACTGGGGGATTCTAGGCAGGGGCTCTGCCACTGAGCCACACCCCAGCCCCTCACTGGGGGATTCTAAGCAGAGCCTCTGCCATTGAGCCACACCCCCAGCTCCTCACTGGGGGATTCTAGGCAGGGGCTCTCCACTGAGCTGAGCCACACCCCAGCCCCTCCACCATGTGCAGTGGCTTGATCAGCAGGAGTAGGGGTGGGGAGGCTCCAAGAGGGCTCCCCTCCTTCCCACGGCTCCCACCCCCAGGTCACATCACTCACGTGCTCCCTGGAAGGGCAGCTCGAGGCTCTGGGTGCCGTAGAGGTTCCTGGTGGTACAGATGACCCGAGGCGGGGCCTGGGCCTGACCCCGGAGTGTGAGGATGCTGGTTAGCAGGAGGCCACTGCGCTCTGAGTACACGAACTCCCTCTCTGTTTCGTTCACCGTCACATTGCGGGAAGGCAGCTCAAAGGCCACTGAGGGTTCCGGGTTGGATTTTACCACGCACAGGCACTGCACCGTGTCTCTGGCCGCCGCACAGTGTGACTCCAGCAGGATTATGGGGGCAACTGCAAGATCAAAACCAAAGCTAAGGGCGAGGCTGGGCCTGCAGGACTCCTTGGTAGGAGCAAGGCCAAATGGGTGAGCAAGCTCCGTGTAGGTCCCGGCCCAGAAACATGGAACTCCCAGCTCCTCTGCAACCATGCCCACTGCGTGTTATCCCTTCAGACTAAACACAACCCGGCGGCAGCAGGGGCCTTCACAGGCCCTGGTTAAGGTAGTTAGATCACCCCAACACCGAAATACTCCAGCCAGCACTGGGTATGCACCTGTAACCCCAATACTGGGGAGGCAGAGGCAGGTGGATATCTGTGAGTCTGAGGCCAGCCTGGTCTACTCAGAGAGTTCTAGGCCAGCCAGGGCTACATAGTGAGTCAGTCTCAACGAAGCAAACCCACCAGCCTAAGCCAACATCCTTACACTCTTACACACCACCAGGGGCCCTCTGCTTGCTGACAGTCATGGGGAGATTCAAGAGAGAGAGAGACTTGGGTTTGAAACGGCAGGACCTCAGAAAGACCCTGGTTTCCCAGTCTGGACCTGA
This sequence comes from Pachyuromys duprasi, assembly GCA_028658305.1. Classification (NCBI taxonomy): domain Eukaryota; kingdom Metazoa; phylum Chordata; class Mammalia; order Rodentia; family Muridae; genus Pachyuromys; species Pachyuromys duprasi. Next base: position 4,344,879 of record CM053758.1, read on the forward strand.
TGAGGGTGTCACAGTCCCTTCTGTATACAAGGTCTAACAGATGCTTTCCTGGGCCATTGTGACAGCCAACATAGGCCACCGAACCCTTCCTTCCTTCCTTCCTTCCTTCCTTCCTTCCTTCCTTCCTTCCTGTCTGTCTGTCTTTCTCCCCCCTCCACCCACTTTGGGTTTTCAAGACAGGGTTTCTCTGTGTAGACTGGGCTGTCCTGGAACTCGCTCTGTAGACCAAGCTGACCTCAAACTCACAGAGATCCACTCCCTCTGCCTCCCAGTGCTAGGACTAAAAGCATGTGCCACCACTGCCTGGCCTCAGGGATCCTTTCTTCTTTGGAATCTCAACCCATACTAGCCCAGGGACTAGGGATGCTCCTTGTGAGATACTCTTCTGCGCCTGCTTTTGAGATTACTCTGGCCTTGATGTGGTTTCCCATCTGCACCATCTCTAACTTTCACCATGGCCTCTGATCATGGCTAGGATGTTTTCCAAAAGGGACCTATGGCCTTTGGCCCTTTGACCCATCTAAACTACAGCCTCCTTTGGCAGATTTGTTCCCTTTCCCCGGGCCCTGACAATGGCCCCCAACTCACTTCCTCACCTGGAGACCCTTTGAATCTTTTTAAAATTTATTTATTATGTATACTGTGTTCTGCCTACATGTCTGCCTACATGCCAGAAGAGGGCACCAGATCTCCCTATAGATGTTTATGAGCCACCATGTGGGTGCTAGGAATTGAACCTTTGGAGGAACAGTCACTGTTCCTAACCTCTGAGCCATCTCTCCAGCCCTGAGTCCTTGAATCATGACCCATTTCTTCATTACTACCCACAGTCCCCTCCCCCCAAACCTTGCTTCCATAGCTTTGATTACACATGTAATCTTTCTTTCTTTCTTTCTTTTTTTCAGGATAGAAGTTATATTAGAACTCTGAGTGCTGCATTCTGCTTGTTTGTTTCAGGGACAAGAGTCTTGTTATGTAACTCGGAGTAGCCTGGAACTCTGTGCTTTTCTGTCTCCTAAGTGCTGGGTGACACCATGCCCAGCTAAATGGTGTGTGTGTGCGAGAGAGAGAGAGAGAGAGAGAGAGAGAGAGAGAGAGAGAGAGAGAGAGAGAGAATTGTGGATATATATGCAGTTGTGTGTTTCTGGATGTATGTGCATGTTAATGCCAGAGAGTGACATTGAGTGTCTTTCTCTATCATGTTACACTTATTTTTTGAGACAGTGTCTCTCTCTAATACTGGAGTTCACCAACTGGATGACCAGCAAGTTCCTGGAATCTTCCTGCCTCTGTTGCCCTTATACTAGGATTACAGATGCATGCCATCACTCATAGCTTTCCTGTCTGTCTGTGTCTCTGTCTGTCTGTCTCTGTCTCTTTCTCTTGGTATTTCCAGACAGAATTTCTCTGTATAGACTTGACTGTCCTGGAACTCACTCTGTAGACCAGGCTGGTCTTGAACTCACAGAGATCTCCCTGCCTCTGCCTCCCCAGTGCTGGGATTACAGGCCCGATCCTTCCCCCGCCCCCTTCTTTCTTTTAACATGGGTGTATGTGATGTGAACTCAGGTCCTCATGCTTGTACAGGAAGCACACTGAGCCACCTCCCCGGACCCTAAATTATGCTTTTAAAATTACCTGTCTTAAGCTGTCTGACACCTCTCTGCTGGTTCTAGACTAAGTGTTGGTACTGAGTAAATTCTGACCCAAATCCACGCACACAGACATCAGCTTACTGATTCCACTCCTTCTCAAGCCCAGAGAAATGTTCCAGTAACAGTGACGGACGGAAATTCCCAGGGGCAGGCAGATAATTCCAGCTGGTGCCTCAGTGCACAGCTCTAAGCCTGTGAGGTGATAGGGCCCCATGTTCATTCTGCTCTCTGTGGTGGGGAGCGATCAGCTCAGCCCAGAGGAAGTGAGTAAGGCCAAATCTGAAGTAAAGAGAACCCCAGAACATTTCTGAAACACTCCCATTCAGGACAACACAGCCAACCTGCTGGTGACAAGCGTCCACTCCAGACGCCAGAGTGCTGGTACCCTGCCTGTGAGTATATTCAGTATTCTTTCAGCTTCCTACAGGTTTCAGAAGAACTATACAGCCCTCTGACATGATTCAAAGAATGGGGGGTTTGGGGGTGCCTGGTTTTGGCATCCCAACTCTGCCATCTACTGGCTGAGTGTGGCCAGTGAGCCTTCGAATGGGCACACAGAGGTAGAGGGGGCACTTTTGGTTTGGGGTTTGGGGTTTGGTTTTGAGTCAGAGTCCTGGCTATCCTCAACACTGCAGAGCAGCGTGAGAAGGGAGTCTCAGTGAGGAACTGTCTAGATGAGGCTGGCCTGTGGCCATGCCTGTGAGAGACTGACTGTTCTTAATTAAGCGAAGAGGAAAGACCCACCCTGAAGGCGAACAGCCTTCAGTTCATGGGGTGCCCCCCTCCACTGAATGAAAAGGAGAGATGGGGGTGGCAGGGATCTTGGCATTAACTCTTCGCTCTCTGTGCTTGACTGTGGCTGTGATGTGACCAGCTCCTTCAAGTTCCTGTCCCCCGCCATGATAGGCTGCAGCCTGGGAACATGAGCTAAATGAACGTGTCTCCCCTAAGTCGCTTTCACCAGAGTATGAACAACACATCACCAACACCAAAGACAATTAAGATATCCATCCTGGCCTTGGGCCCCCTAGGTTATCAACGGTAACTTCTGATTCTTCTGCCTGCACTGCCTGACTGCTGGGATTTAGGGGAGGGAGGTGCTACCACTTTGGGCTTCCGGAACCATGCAGATGGGACCTGGGGCTTCATACAAGCCAGGTAAGCACTCTACCAACTGAGCTACCTTCTAGTCCTGGAGAAGGGGGAGGTGCTGTTAGCTCACAAGAGGCGATACAGACATGTGGATGTGTATGTACGAAATGCTTAGCATCCCAGCCAAGTACTTCTGTCTGCATTACAGAGGAAGAGTAAGAAGCTTTGGCCAAGGAAACGCCAATGGGACAAGGCGATGATTATCTAAGAATGCATACGACACATTCCTTTCATCCATACAGTCATCTTACTTATGAGGTGTTTTGGCCATCTCCTTTTGCAGAAAAGGAGCTGGGACTCGGTGTGTGGCTCAGTGATAGAGCTCCTTCATAGAATCCCTCAGGGAGTGGCTAGGGGTGTGGCTCAGTGGTAGAGGACCTCAGGCCCTGGGTTCCATCCTTAGCACTGTAAAAGGTACAGTGTAGAGGTCAGGACTAAAGGCCAGGCCAAGCTGAGGAGGAAGCCCAGGGAAGTGGAAACAAGGAGATGGCATTCTTTATTTGGAAATTCTTGTTAAGCTTAAGGAAGAGGAGTGAAAACTGGGACTTGACTGGTAGTGAACCCAGGAGCAGGGTTGGGTGCAGTGAAAGGAGCTGTCCACAGAGAGGTCAGCCCAAGTGCTTGTTAGCAGCGTAATAATTACCTTCGCTTCCAAGATATTAGCTTATACATGTGTCCCTAGCATTCCTCTGACTGTCCTGTGTCAGATTTGATTCTCAAAATCGACTACTAGCTGTGTGACCTTGGGCAAGCGTCCTAATCTCTCTGGGCCTCAGTTTCCTTCTCTGCAGAGAGGACGTTTGTTGTCATGAAGATGAAATGGCTCCCTGCATATAGCACATCCAACAACAGCTGGTACCTGGCAATGCTCTCCAAGGGACAAATACCAAAGTCACCATCTTAATCCCATAGCGGGGCAGCAGCCACAGAATCCTGAACCCCCTTGGTCAAAAGCTCCTCCCACTCCCAGTGATCGCCAAAGGGAGTTTCATTTTCTTAGGGTGGACTCAGCTTCCCTGCTGTCCCCCATCCTTAGCCGGTGCCAGGGACGGGCAAAGCTGGCCCTGGGGACTCAAGAGCGCCACACGGTGAAAGTGGAAGGGGGAGGTCACTCACACTCCACAGACAGGTTGAAGGCGGTGGCCCTCTGGCCATACTGGTTCTCGGCCACACACCAGTACTCCCCGTCATCCTCCGGCGTCACTGCAGGGAGCTCCAGCTGCAGCTGACTCTCGTAGATGACGGTGGCCAGGATCTGCTTCTCCTTGAAGATGGTGAGGATGGGGTCCGGGTTGCTCTGCGTGGAGCAGAGGATAGACACCGTCTCCCCCTCCACGGCCACTACCGTCCCATTCACTGTGGGCTTCCAAGGTGCGTCTAGGGGAGGAAGAAAACATCAGACCCCGAGGGAACTGCTCCATCTGCTGGCCAGCTCCCAACTGTGACCCCTACACCCCATCTGACACCCCATCTGGTCCTGGCTCCTCTTACAGGAGTTGTTTTTCTCTAGGCAGAGAGCCTGGCCTTTTTATTCTTTTTTGATAGTGTTTGTTTATTTGCTTTGGAGACAGGCTCTTGCCATGTAGCCCTCGATGGTCTACTATTTCACTGTATAGTCCAGACTGGCCTTGAACTGGTGGTAATCCTCCTGTGTTAGCCTCCTGAATGCTGGAATCACTTGTGTGGTCTGGGAGCATGTCTTCGGATGCTGGCATTGCCTAACCCTCCCCAGCTCTGCAGACCCTGTGTCTTAATGCTGGGACTCACTTTTCCCACCTTGAAAATGGGCTTAACAATTCCAGCCTCATAGGATAGGGAAGAGCATCCAACAGACCCAGGAACTATTCTAGCTGAGCAAGGCCCTTATGCAATGATGCTACGTAAGGAAATAAAATACATTTTCAGCCAGAGGATTTGTGCTACGGAAAAAAAAAGTCAAAAGGGGAGGAGGAATCAGGTGGTCAGGTCGTCATGGTTCTAAGTAGGATGGTGAGGGAAGGGTTCAGGATCTGAGCAAGAGGCGTAGGGGATGCCAGGGCCAAGAGCACGTGTGTGAAGCCGTCAGGAAGTGCTGAGTGAACATTGGCTGTGACTGTCTTTATTATCCTCAGTCCTGGGCACTGTGCCTCAATACATATTTGCGAATGAATGAATGAATACATGCATGAATGGCCTGTGCTTGAGTCTCAGTTAAGTGTTCCAGTCTGACAGCATCCGTCTCCTATTACAACCAGGTCCACGCAATGGGGTCTCCTCAGCCCTCCCTTTGGACTACTGCCGCCGCCGGCCGGATGCCTCAGCCAGTAAAGAAGCTTGCTGTCAAGCCTAATGACCTGAGCTGAGTCCCCGGGGCCCAGATGCTGGAAGGCCAGAGCTGAACCCCACAAGTTGTCCTGTGACCTCCACACAGCGTCCTGGCATATACAAGCCACACACACACACGTACACATGTAAAAAATCTTGAGCTACAACTGTCCTTACTTTAAAAATACAAGTAAGTTCCCAAAGTCTGCATGGATGCCCCGTGTGGGGACTCACACATGACGCTCAGCTCCACCGTGCGGTTGTCCTGGCCATAGGTGTTTTCTGCCAGGCAAGCATAGACGCCGTCCTCCGCTGGGGTCACCTCCTCCAGATCCAAGTACAGGCTTTCAGCCACGGCCTCTCGCAACACCATCCCGTCCCGCATCCAAGTCAGCAGCGGAGGCGGGTTGCTGTCAGCCCCACACAGCAGGCTGACGTGGGAGCCCTCAATGGCCTCCACGGAGGAATTCATCTCCACAATCACTGGGGGGTCTGAGGCCCAGGATAAGGCGGAGGGTCAGCGGACTGTGTGATGGGTGCATCAGATCCAGGCCGGCTCCACAAACCCAGGCCCCACCCCCAGGTCTCACCTTCCAGGTCCTTTCTCCTGGTCCTACTCCTCCAGGACCCGCCTACCAGACCTAACCTAACCCAACCCCAGGCCCCTCTTCCTCCCAGCATGCTCAGTTTAGGCACCTCCCCAAATCCTCCAGGTACCACCCACCAGATTGGTCCCAGCCCAATATACCGTCCACCAACAAGGCTCCGCCTCCCTGTCCCTTCCTACCCAAGCCCCGCCCACAGTCTCCCTACCCTGCCCCTTCTCTTCCAGGCCCCGCCCCTGCCCCAACCCGCACCCAGGCTCACACTTGACGTCCAGACTGGCGTAACCCTCGAACTGCAAGGTGGTGTTGGGGAAGGCGGCCTGGCAGCCCAGACGGTGGCCGTTGGCCTCTCTAGTGGGCACGAAGTGAAGCAGCGACACCTGTACCCAAGTGCCCTCATCCTCACGCAGCCGGCCCAGCACAGTGGGCTCCCCCAGGCCCTCGTAGCCCAGCCAGCTCAGCTCCGGGCGCAGCTCCGGGCAGTTGTCCGGCACCATGCAACTGACCTCCACTTCCCTTCCTGCCACCACTTCCGGGGGCACCACGATGTTGGGGGTGTCTGTGTATGAGGAAGAGAAAAGGGAGAGTTCTGGGAGCAGTCCAGCTCCACTCCTGGGACCTTATCCACCCTTTCCTGGTCACGCCTCCACCCCCATCCCCCACCCCAAGCACTCCGCAGAGCCTGTCAGGATGCTAGAATAAAGTGAGAACAGTGCTAGACTTTGCAAACAGACTCTGGGGCCACAGCTACGGCAGCATAAAACTGGGCTCCAGACCTTGTCCCCTGCTTCTGCGGCAGGTGTGAACTCTATCTCACTAGATTCCTCTCTGGTCCCTGTATATGTTCCCTTCTTGCGTGAGCCGCTGGGTTGGGGAGAAGGGACAGTTTGGCAGGGTGAGGTGTGTATATGCGAGTAGGTGCTATTGCCCTGTTTGGTTCTGTGACACCTTGGGCCATCTGGGAGGAGGACCCTCGATGGAGAAATGCCTCTATCAGAGCAGCCTGTAAGGCTGCAGAGTGCTGTCTTGACTGAGGGTTGATACAGGAGAATTTAGCTGCTGTGGGCAGTATCCTCTTTAGCTCCAGGTGCAGGCCTTGAGTCGCTGCCCTGGCTTCCCTCGGCGACGGACTGTGACTTGAGTGCTAACTGAAATACGCTCTGTCCTCCCAGGTTGCTTTTGGCCACTCTGTTTACCACAGTAATAAATGGCAAACGAAGACAGGTAAACCATAGGGGTGGGGAGCTGCATGCTTTGTGGGCACACGTGTGGTTTGGGTGTGCGGTACATGCATAGTCTGGCGTGTGTCATATGTGGAATGTGACGTGGTCTCTTTTGACATCAGGGCTACAGTCTGGCTACTCCTACAGACCAAATGCTGCTGGGGAGCTTACCCTAAGATCTAGTTAGGGATGCCACTCAGAATTAGGCAGTGCGAGTCCCTGAAGCCAGGCAGGTGCCTCTGTTCTAATCGCTAAACTTGGCTATAGCTACATGCATTTTTCCCCCTTTTCTTTCCCTCTTTCTCTTCTCCCTTCCTCCCCCAGTTTTGAGGATCAGCCCTTGGACCTCACACATGCAGTTGACACTGCCACTGAGCTACATCCTCATTGCTCTTTTTACCTTTTATTCTGAGGGTCTCCTTAGGTTGTTAACGCTGGCCTTGAACTCACTCCGTGCCCCAGATGAGCTTGTGGGCATCTTGCTTCAACCTCCCAAGTAGCTGGGAATAAGGCCTAAACCATCAGGCCTAGCTCTCTCTCTCCTTTCTTTCTGTCCTTTTGTCTTTCTTTCTTCCTGGCTGTCTTTCTTTCTTTGTTCCTTCCTTCCTTCTTTGTTTTTGTTTTTTGTTTTTACATTTGTGTGTGTGAGTGGGTGAGTATGGATACATATGAGCATGTACATGTCTTGTGACGGTCAGAAAGCAGCTTACAGGAGTTGGTTCCCTCCTTCCACCATATCTACCATGTGAGTTCCAGGTATCAAATCTGGGTTGTCAGACTTGGGGCACGCACAATTATCCATTTTGTAGTCCCCCCTCTTCTCCACCCCCACGTCTCTCTGCCCTGTTAGGACTAGAAGCACGGAAGGCAAGTACAAGGATTCGGCTATGATTCCGGTGCTGGCTTCTAAGGCAAACAGTGTGCCTGAGTCCAACGGCCCTGTATCCACCAGCCAGAGCTTAGAGCTGACATTGCGGACAACTCCCAGCCTCAAAACCCTTCACCCACTGGCTGCCTGTGTTCTCAGCTCCACTTCGCCAAGGGCCTGAGAACTTAATCACAGCACCCAAAGTCACACAATAAAGCAGACATCTAGAAGCCTCACCCCTGACCCCAGGCCCCTCTGTCTTTAGTTAGCTGTCTCTAGAAGGAAAAGAGCAACCTCAGAGGGCAGCCAGACTCCTCAGGGGTCCCTTGGTTCGTGTCTGTCACCCATGTGGCCCACACGGGTTCTAAACTGGCCTCTTTTGGCTCCAGAGGTCCATCTGCCCTCCCTCCCCTCCCTCCCAGCATCGATGCAGCCCCTTGGAGCCCACCCAGCCCTCGGGGACTGACTCACTGATGATGTCCAGGACGCTGTGCTCTGAGAACGTATACTGGTTGTAGCCTCCCAGGTCTCCTCGGAAATAGTATTTGCCTCCCAGCTCGGGGCTCAGCGTGCTGAGAAGCAAGGTGCAGTTTCGGAGGCCCAGGTCCCCCAACAGGCGGCTGCGGCCCTGGAAGCTCTCGTGGACCACTTGTGTGCGGGACTTGAAGACCACGGGTGGGTAGTTCTTGGGGTAGGGACTATTGAAATACCAGACACCGTGCACCACAGCCGGTCTGAGCTCATCAGGGAAGTCGAAGCGGCAGGGGATGGAGACACATGTACCCTCAAAGGCTGAGATGGACGAGGGCATCCAGGCACCCCAGTGGCCTCCTCGAGAAGCTATGGGTGGGCAGGAGCACAGAAGCTGAGAGACAGCCCCATTATCTCCAGCAGGTCCCATCACGGGCCAAGGGGCTGGGATTGGGGGGCTGGAATACATCTCCAACAGCCATTACCTGAAATCATTATCCAAAACAGAGGCAGTGTGGTGAGGAATATCATCTTGTCCAGCAAGTGAGTGAGCTCGGCTGGAGAGGGACAAGAACAAGTTTTTTAAAAGGCCGCAGCAGGGTCGGAGAGAGGGCACCGCGCCAAGGTTAGCCCCTGCTGTCAGCCATAAACGCCAGGCCTCAGTGCCTCAGTCTGCTAGTCAGAGCAGGCTGCTGCAAGCAGGCACGGCTCCCAGGCTTCAAACCAGTCCTCCGGGGAAGTCAAGCAAGCTTCCCAAAGTCACCCAGCTCACGCAGGGGGCACAGACACCTCATCACTGAAGCCAGAGACCCTCCCCGGCCTTTAGCTGCAGCTGTCTCCGGAATAAGAGAAGCAACTGTTCTGCCTTGGGCAGCCAGATCGTTTGGTGCTCCGTCTCATGTCTGTCGTTCTCATAGCTCAAGTGGGCCCTGGGGTCACAACTCTGTAGGTGCGATTACTGCTTGCGCCTGGGTGCAGAGGGGTGCAGAGGGGTGCGTAGCTTGCCTAAGGTCACAAGGCTGGCCTGCAGTCGTGGTAGCCAAGCCGCGCCATCTCTGCATGGCAGAGGCTGGTTAGTAATGATCTGACCACGGCCCTGTGTCTCCGCCCCTCAGAGATGGCTAGGCAAAGTTGGAGCCAACGCTCCTCCTGCGGTAAGAAGTGGGTTATCAATATGAAGAAAACGGTGGTATCTTACCCTTTACCTCAGTCTCCCTGAGTTGGGAATATCTCCTGATTCCACTTGAAGATGGCCAGTCAACCTAGAACACAAGCCAGACAGGAGTTCTGAGGTGAAGGCCAGAGCACCCACAACCCTGCTCTTCCGTGTTGCTATGGGCGGCGTCCCCGTTGGAAGACTATCCATGTGCTCTCTGGTACCCGTGGATACCCAGGATGCTCCCACATAGCTCCAAAGATACTGTACCACAACAACCCCTCTCCCCCTCCAGCCAAGAGCTGGGGTGTGGGAGAACCGTGGGGAGGGAAGGGAGTGGTAGCTTCGGGATGAGGGGAGCAGCGAGTGGTGAGTGGGGTGAAGGAGCAGATGAGGCCTGGAGGTGGCAGGCAGAGACCCAGTCCCATCAATGACCGGGTTTCACAACATCAGCATTCCCAGCATGCCGTGTGAATTCCTGCCGCCCTCTCCCACCCGCAACAGGCCCTGGGTGTCCCCACCCTCAACAGAGGCCAGGAGCCAATACAAAAGAGCCCTGTTCCCCCCCAGGGGTGTGGGTGCCCCATCCCAGGGACCTCCTGGGGGTAGGTGGAGTGTGAGTGAGAACTTGGCCACTCATGACTTGGGCTCTGCATGGGGCCAGGAAGAGCCAGAGGAGATGGCCCCTTGGCCCCCTGAGGCTGCTCTGTGGGTCGCCTGGGACTGCAGCCAGGATTTTGAAGTAGCTGCTTTTCCCGGCCTTGGCTGCCCTCTTCTCCCACAGATGCAGCTGCATGCCCAGAAACATGCGAACGCTAGTAGGAAATGTGACAGCCAACAAGAACAGACTCACACCATGGACACCGGGAGATTCACAAGGATGTACCCCTAGACTGAGACCCTAGTCTACAGAGAGGCACGTGGTACTTGCCACGCAGAGATCACCTGACGGCTCTCAGGCTTGGACGCGCACACCTGGGCAGTCGTGACTCTGACCGTCACACTCACAAGTCACAGGACCTGTGCACACCACGGAGAGCCCCACCCAGACAGCTGTGTGGGCACAGGGCAGCGGTGGCCCTGGCACCTGTGACTGGAGGGAACGGGGATACCTAGAGGTGAGGCCAACCATTCAGCACACACAGATGGGTGATACAGCCATGGACACTCTTCTCTACCTCGGTAAATTCTGGTCTTGGGTGTAGGCCCAAGTTTAAAGCTTTCTGTAGAGTCACAGTGCTAATATTTGCCAAACGAACAGATCCCACATCTATAGTGTTAAACTTCCGTTGGAGAAGCTAGGCATGGTGACAGCACACCTGCTACCCTAGATCTTGGGAAGGGAGGCAAGAGCATCTAGAGTTCAAAACGAGCCTTGGCTACAACTAGCAAGTTGGAGATTAGCCTGGGCTATGAGTGGTGCTCTTTCAACAAACAGAAATAAATCCAAGGGACGGGTAGGGATAGGAGAAAGCACCCCTACAAAGTCTCTTTAGCGAAGCATAATGAAAAATTGTTGAGGAACACTAATACAGCCAGCTACAGGGGGCAGATGGACACACGGACACCCTCACCCAGGTGTTCACAGCCTGCCAGCCTCACCAATTCAAGCGTCCGACAACCCTGCGGCACCCTCCTTCTTCTCCAGTGCAGATCACTGTCCCATCTCCCCCAATTTTGGGAACCCCAGGGGATCTGGCATTGCCAAAGCTGCCACCATCGTGAGGTGTGTCCATGAGGGAAGTTCCCTTGTCCTTTCTTCTCAAAGCCCCACCGCTGTCTCCACCAAGGTCCAATCCAGTCCAAAGCAACGCCCTGCCTGCCCCGTTCGGGATCTGTGACCCTCCCCTGCTTCTCGGCATCCCTGGCTTCGCGCATGCCCTGGCTCCTGGTGCTCGCCTAACCCTCTCTGCCTCAGTACTTACTTGGATGCTCTGGCTTCCGTGCCCTCTGCTCCCTCGGGCCCGGCTTACAGTCCTTTGGCCTCCCAGGGTCTAGGCCCCCACTTGCCAGCCCCACCTCTCCCCCTGGGTGCCAGGGGCCGCCTGCCTCCAGGGCCCAGCTCCTCCCTGCCCCCGGGGGAGGGGGGCACAAAGGGGCCCTTGTCACCACAGGGCTGGGGCTGGGCAGCCTGACGCCTGGGTCCTACTAGCTCCTTCCTAGAGAAGACAGGGGTCTGCCTTGCTCCTCCCCTTTCTCCGTTACTATACACCCCGCTTTGGGGGGTTGGGGAGGTGGGTGTGGCCTAATCTTTCTGAAAGTTCCAGGCTGAAAGGTGAAACCTGTTGTCCTGGAGGATCTGGTGGCATCCGTGTGACCTTGGTCCCAAGAGGCCAGAAGAGTCTGGTTGCCAGGAAGAAGCACACCCTCTCCTCCTTTGGCCCCAGCGTCACCTCCCTCCCCCCAGTTGACAGCCTCCTCGTGCTTCCCCTCCTTCACACCCTGAGATGACCTCAGCCACTGTCTCCTTGAGATCATCACCTTCCCTCGGTGAGGACAAGGGCTCTGTCTCCACCTGTTAAACAGAGGAAAGGTGCTTAGCAGATATCCTTCTAACGTCCCGTGGCACCTTGGGACTCAGAGCTGTTATTCTTGACCCTGTCCCTGGAAAGCCACTCCCACCCCATCCTGCCTGACCCCACCCTGCACCCCAGGAGGCACTTGACTCTGAAGGCAGTGGCTCCCCCTCTTAACAATCATGCTTGCTGATTTACTTATTTCAGATTTATTCATGTTATGTGTATGGACGGTTTGCCTGCATGTTTGTCTGTGTACCACTTGCATGCCTGGTGTTCATAGAGGTCAAATGAGGGCACCAGATCCCCCTGGATCTGGAGTTACAGATGGTTGTGAGCCACCATGTGGGGTGCTGGGACCTGGACCCAGGTCTTCTGGAAGGACAAGTGCTCTTACCTGCTGAGCCATCTCTCCAGCTCCTATTCTATCTATCTATCTATCTATCTATCTATCTATCTATCTATCCATCCATCCATCCATCTACCTACCTATCTATCATCTATTTATCTATCTGCCTACCTACCTATCTATCTACCTATCTACCTATCTATCTATCTACCTATCTATCTATCTACCTATCATCTATCTAGCTACCTACCTATCTACCTATCTATCATCTATCTATCATCTATCATCTATCTATCATCTACCTATCATCTATCTATCTGTCATCTATCATCTATCTATCTATCATCTATCTATCTATCTACTTATCTATCTATCATCTATCTACCTACCTACATACCTATCTATCTACCTATCTATCATCTATTTATCTATCTGCCTACCTACCTACCTATCTATCTACCTATCTATCATCTATCTATCTATCTGTCATCTATCATCTATCTATCTATCTATCTATCTATCTATCTATCTATCTATCTACCTATCTATCATCTATTTACCTATCTGCCTACCTACCTATCTATTATCTATTTATCTATCATCTATCTATCTATCTGTCATCTATCATCTATCTATCATCTATCTATCTATCTACCTATCTATCATCTATTTACCTATCTGCCTACCTACCTATCTATCTATCTATCTATCTATCTATCTATTATCTATCTATCTATCATCTATCTATCTGTCATCTATCATCTATCTATCTATCATCTATCTATCTATCTATCTATCTATCATCTATCTATCTATCGTATATGTGTGGGTTTGCAAATGTACTTCAGCTGCATGGGGAGGTCAGAGGACGATCTGCAGGAATCACTTCTCTCCTTTCATCTTGTAGGTCTCAAGGATCCAACTCAGGTCCTCAGTTTGTCATCAAGTACCATTACCCACTGAACAATCTTGCTGGTCCATTTCTCCCACCCTTTCCCCCCTCCCTCCCTCTCTATCTTGTTTGTTTGTTTGTTTGTTTTTTGAGACAGGGTTTCTCTGTGTCGCCTTGGCTGTCCCGATCTCCCTTCATAGACCAGGCTGGCCTGGAGCTCACAGAGATCCACCTGCCTCTGCCTCCCAAGTGCTGGGATTTCAGACATGCACCATTACTCTCCTCCCCCACCCCCGCTTTTAATCTGTTCTTTGAGGCTGCCTCAATATATAGTGTGGGCTGACCTCCAGCTCACTATGTAGCCCAGGCTAGCCTTGACTACAACATGGCTAAGTCTCCAGGTTGAGGTGTGTGCCACCTCGGCTGGCCCTGCCCTTCCACTTAAAAACTGCCCGTTCTTGTATAGAACTCAACATGGCTGGGTGTGGTGGCACACACCTTTGATCCCAGCACTCAGGGAGCGAGAGGCAGGCAGATGGCTGTGAGTTCGAGACCAGGCTGCTCTACAAAGCGAGTCCAAAAACCCTGTCTTGGGGTTGGGGGAGAACCCAACATGACTGAAGCTGGCCACCTTGCCCTGGGGGATTCTGTCTGCTCCCTGCCTTCTCACCTTGCTTGGCTCTCTGAGAGAGCAGGCTTCCCATAGAAGCCTGTCTTATGTATTTGTTTGGCATCTTCAAAACAAGGCTTTTGTGCACATAGGGCCATGATGGCTCTCTGAGCAGGGTGAGGACCCTCTGGGTGTGGAGTCCATGATGAGTCAGACATGAGCTTTGCAAGGTGGGCAGGGTGCTGGAGGTGGCTTGACCCGGGAGCAGTTCACTGTCCCACTATGGCCAGAGTGGGGGTGGGGGCGGGGAGAGTCCTTTCTTCCAGGAGTGAGGGCAGGGAAATCCCGCAGACCCGGGAGCCCATCGGGAGTCAGGAGGACTGGGGCTGGGGGGAACGACACCCCCACCTCAGGCTTCATGACGTCAGACTCTGCCCGTGCCTTTCCCAGGCTGAGACAATGGTCCATTGAGAGTGGGGGGGGGCTCCAAAGCCTGGGTTCCGGAGGCGAGAGAGACCCGGTGCCTGGACGCTGAGGGTGGATATGAGGTTCTGAGGTGTCCTGTGCCACAGGTGTCCAACTACACCAGTGTCCCAGAGTTGGTGTTCCGGTGCAGAGCGGGTAGTGTGCCAGCTCTGGGTGTGAACTGGAGGCAGCCCTCGGGGAAGGGAAATGGGGGCAGGTGAGTCCCAGTGAGAGTCTGTTGCTGAGCCAGGGCCTTGGGAGGGGCCCGCTGAGAGTGGATGAGACGGAATGAGACCCGAGAGGTGCTGGTAAGGGGGCAGCTACCTGTCACATAGGTCAGCTGATGCCTTCAAGAAAGCAGGTATCTGGCTGGGTGTGGTGGCACGCGCCTGCTATTCCAGCACTCTGGAAGGCAGAGGCAGGAGAATCTCTGTGAGTTTGAGGCTAGCCTAGTCTACAAAGTGAGTCCAGGTCAGCCAAGACTACACAGAGAAACCCTCTCTTGAAAACAAACAAACAAAAACAGAAACAAAGCAACAACAAAAGAGCAGGTGTTCCGTGTCTAGGGGCCAAACGTCCTTTCAGGCTTCAACTTCAAGTTCAGAATCAAGCCGCCAGCGAGGTTACTTCCTTCTGAGCATCAAGAAGAGGATCTGCTCCAGCCCCTCCCCCAACCCCTCTCCGCCCTGGACTTGGAGGCTTGAATATTTGCACAGTGGGTCTGTCTGGATTTATCTTTGTCGGGATCTCCCCCTTTTGCCAAGACATCAGCCATATCGGATTAGGCCCTACCATAACCACCAACCCCAGGATCTACCACCAAAGCCAGGTGTGGTGGCACACAGCGGTAATCCCAGCACTTGGGAGATGGAAGCAGGAGGATCAGATCAAGGTCACCTTCAGATACATTACACCCTGTCTTACTCCCCCAGGCCCTCAAAAAGACCCCCATCTCCGACCAAGATCACATTCTGAGAGGCCGGGGCTTGAAGACGTCAGTATATAAATGGGGGTGAACATGGCTGTTTTGTGTAGTCTAATGATTTTTGCCCATTAGCCCAACTTTATCCAAAACTGCATGCAAACAAGAGAAAGCATCTCCAGGAAGCATGAAGTGCTGGTAGTCACTTCATCCCTTAGTACTATCTTGGGCCAGGGCCTGGGGCCTGGCCAGCCCAGACTCCCCTTGTTCTTGGTCAGGACTGGCTGGTTCATATCAAGGGTCATCACAGTGTGGCACTCAGGGCAGCAGCGGGAGTAGCAGCCTTGCTTTGTCCCAGAGGAAGTTCAAGGGCCTGGGATTATGGTAGAGCGCTTGCCCAGCGTGCAGCAGACCCCGTGTTCGAGCCCCAGCACCACCGAGATGGGGCTAATGCCTCACATCTGTAATTCCAGGTGCAGACAGCAGGAGGGTCAGAAGTCCAAGATGATCCTCACCTAAGTAGTCCAAGACCAGCCTTGGCTACCAGAGACCCTGTCCCAAAAAGGGAGGCAAGGGATGGAGGTGTGTGTGTGTGTGTGTGTGTGCGTGTGCGTGTGTGTGTGTGTGTGTGTGTGTAGTGCTTCAGAGCATGTGATGCCCAGCTCCAGAGGACCCACTGCCACTGTCTGTTCTCTGAAGGTGGCACACGTGCCATATCCTCAGACAGACACACAAGGGAATTCAAATAAGAATAAGTCCTACAAACCGAAACAAAATAAGCAAGCCAAACATGGTGGAGCACGCCTTTTATCTCAACAGTCAGGAGGATCAATATCAGTTCAAAACCAGCTTGGTCTACTTGGCAAATTCCAGGCCAGCCAAAGCTACCCAGTGAGACCTTTTCTCAAAAAAACGAAAGTGCGTATGCTTAGCCTGTCTGCTGAGTGGGACGTTCCAAGAGGCTCAGCACTACGTTTGAACAGGGCTTGCATAAAGTCACCCTGATGCATGCTAAAGTTTTTGTTGTTGTTTTGGGTGTTTGTTTGTTTGGTTTTTTGAGACAAGGTTTCTCTGTGTAGTCCCTGGCTGACCTGAAACTTCCTCTGTAGACGAAGCTGGCTTGGAACTCAGAGATCCACCTGCCTCTACCTCCCGAGCACTGGGATTAAAGGTGTGTGCAACCACGCTGGCTCCTACAATAAAGCTGTAATCCCTCTGTCCCCAAATTCTAGGGCCTTCTGGAGAACTATGTCCAAAAATGAGCAGGTACCTAGAGCTGTTCAGTGTAATTAGTAATGCCATGGATTAGTCACTTTTGCATTGTAACAAAACACCCTTGAGAACAGCTAAAGGGAGGAAGGAGATGTGGGCCTCAGGCAGAGTATCATGGCAAGAGTGGACACTTGCTTCCTGCATGGAGCCAGAAAGCAGAAAGAGAAACAGGAACCCCTCAACGGCACCCCTCTACTGACCTTCCTTTTTATTTTTATTTTGAGACATCGAGAAAGATGATTTATTGTTCAGAGTTACACTTGGCCACAAGTGGCAACGGAACTAGTCCAGAACGCCACGGGTGCAGGGCAGGGGGCCAGGGGGACTGTTTTGGTCGTAAGGACGAAGCCTTCCCTCAGTGATCTCGGTGAGCAGATGGCAAGGTCCCCCTGCTCCACTGAGACTTATTACCGACCGCAGCATACAGTCCAAAGACTCAAACCAGCGTCCTGGCCTTCTTCATCCCTCCAGCCTGCGTGGGTACGCAAGCTGATTTACTTGCACCGCTGCCTCAACTTTCTACTTTTGCACTTCAGCCTGTGCATTCGCTTCTTCCTCCACTTCGCTCTCTTGGAGTTTCAAGGAAGATGGTGCCAGACCTCCTGGGTCTGGAGTCAGAGGTGGCTGTGAGTGGCTTGACCTAAATGCTGGGACTCTAGACCTCAGCAAGAACAGCACACGCTCTTAACTGCTGTGTGGTTTCTCCAGCCCCCTAGACTATTAGCAAGTCCCAGGACAGCCCGGGCCACAGTAAGAGTCTGTTTTCCTCCTCCTCCTTCTCCTCCTTCTTCTTTTAAGAGTGTTTTCAAACCAAACAAAAAAGGAGTGAGAGAGAACTCACCTCTCTTGTTTAATACCCACTTTTTACATTTAGGGGGCATTTGACAGTTCTAAAGAAGAAAAACAAACAAACAAACAAACAAACAAAACTACACTCATCTTCTCCACGGAGTTCAACAGGCAGAAGCGCCGGTACTGTGGGGGAGCCAAGCCCTCCCTGCCCCTTCTGTCTCCATTCAGGAAACCCCTAGTTGGCTTCTGGTCCTTGTCTGCTACAGCTCACAGGCTGCTTGAGCCTTGAGAAAAAAAAAGATCTTCCAGTGCGTTGAGAAAACTGGGAATCTAGGTAATAGGGCGACCTGCATTCACCCAGGGGTAACTGGCTTTTCTGGACTCCTTTCATTCTGAGAACCTCAGGCCACATCCTTAAACTGTGGGTTAGGGGAAAAGAAAGAGTGTCAAACGGCAAGCCAGGGGGCGGAGCAAGACAGGGGTCGGGGCAAGACAGGGGGCGGAGCAAGCCAGGGAAGGAGCTATTCGTGAGCTCAGATGTTTTCCAGAGTCCTGTGCTGTGCTCTGTGGGTCTTAGCCTTAGAATCAGGGGTTATGACGTCATGGAGCTATTCGTGAGCTCAGATGTTTTCCAGAGTCCTGTGCTGTGCTCTGTGGGTCTTAGCCTTAGAATCACGGGTTATGACGTCATGGCTGGGGTGGGGTGGGGAGGTTGTTGCTTTCTGCTGTACTGAGCAAAACTCCTTGTCCTGAACTCAACGCTCTCAGAGGTTGTGAACCGCACCTCTGGTTTTACAGAGTCCCATCAAGCCTGCGTTTGATACGTTAAACAAGCTAAAGGCGCCAAGAGAAGCCGGAGTAACAGAAATTGCAAGGTTGTAAAAAATAAATAAATAAAGTAGAATAAAATAAAGGTGGGCTGAGGGAGGGGTCTCCTGGTGTTTTCCTCTCCCGCAGCCAGCCAGCCTCTTAGAGTTTCTGATGATAAAGGTGGGGTGGGTGAGGTTGCTGCTGGCTTCTAGTTTAAGTTTCTCCTACAGATTGACTTTTAAAGTTCTAATTGGGCTGACGCCAGCTTAAAAGCCAGCCAGAGCTACATAGTGAGTTCTAGTGCATCCTGGGCTACATCTAGAGGGAGACTCCGTCTCAAAACACAGACCAAGGGTAGAGGTGTAGGCAGAATTGGTAGAGGCTTGCCTAGGCCCTGAACTCAGGAGGTACAGGCAGGATCAGAAGTTCAGGGGCATCCTTGGCAAGACTTAGAGAGGTCAGACTACACAAGACCCTGTCTGAAAAGTAAATAGATAAAAAAAAAGTCTCTTTCAGTTCAGGGTATAGCTTAGTGGCATGAGTCTGGCTGTTCTGTGTGAGGCCCGTGTTTGACTCGCCAGTACTGGTGGGGGGTGGGGGGAGGGCACTTGAAAGAACTTTACGCTGTCACTATTGCTACTGGTTTGAACTGCCATGCTCAGCTTAGGTGCCAATATTTAAAGCAGTGGTATAGCTTCACAAGAAGGCTTTCCAGGCTGTCTTGACAAAATCAGATGGCCAGCTCAGTGTGTGGACGTGGTGGCTGGCTCCCTGGGCTCCATGTATTATTCAGGCTATTATTTCCTTTCCAGGATTCGACAGAAACCAAATGAGCGATGCCCTTTCTCATCATTAGGGCTGTTGAAATCGTACATGCCGGAATGATGGCGGATCACATCTCGTGTAACTGTGTCCCTGTTAAAAGCAGAGCGCCTGGGCTGGAGAGATGGCTCAGTGGGCAAACTACTTGCCATGCAGGCAGGAGAACCTGAGTGCTAGCAGCCACAGTACCAGCTGGAGTGACAGACACTTGCTGGGATCATTGAGCTCCAGGTTCAGTGAGAGACTCTGTCTCAAACAACAAACAAAACTAGGGGGCTGGAGAGATGGCTCAGAGGCACTGGCTGCTCTTCCAGAGGTCCTGAGTTCAATTCCCAGCAACCACTTGGTAGCTCCCAATCATCTATAATGAGATCTGGTGCCCTTTTCTGACCTGCAGGCATACATGCAGGAAGAATACTGTATATATAACAAATAAACATAAAAATCTAAAAAAAAAACTTAAAAAAACAGAAACACAATAAAGCAAAACAAAAAAGCAGGTGGGCTAGATATGGTAGCATACACCTTTAATCCCACAACTCGGGATGTAGAGGCAGGAGGATCTCTGTGAGTTTCATACCACCTGGGGCTACTCTGGCTATCACATGTACTCACACACATACTTTAAAAAAGAAAGAAAAAGCCTGAGGAGAGGAAAGTCTTTCCAGCTCTCTTCCCGTGTGGCTGCATACACTCCAGATATTTTGGAGTGGGTAGCAAAGCAAGGAACAGACAACAAATGGCTTCACCCAGCTTCCTAGCATCCTCCATGCACACAGACCTGTATATCTTACCTAGTGACTGTCCTGGGACAGCAGGCCTTTGGGAAGAAAAACAAAACAACCCAGACACCATAGTTTGAAAACAAGAAAGTTGTCCTTTATTTCAAGCTCATTGCTGAAGCGGGACAGGAATAAATAAATGGCTGGGGGAGGCTGGGGTGTTGAGAGGTCGGACCCTCGGCTCTATGTCTTGCAGCATATGCCACAGCCAGAATTCTTACAGCATCTACAGCAGAAGGTGCAGGTGGAGATGTGTGTGTCACGCTTCCTTCGTGTCTGGATCAGCTGCGGGAAGGAGGAGAGGTGAGCGGCCTTGCTTGGGCACGGGAAAGGCTGGGGACCAGGGAGGGAGGCCCAGCTGCTCTTACCATCCTGTCGGCCCTGGATTCTGCCCTGTGCCAAGGCTGGAGTGATGCAGGCTGTCCGGGCTGTGAAAGCAGAAAAGGTACTAAGTGTTACCAGCCGGCTTAGCTGACTTGTTTCTTCCCGCAGGGACTTGGGGACCTGTGTTTAGATGAAATTCCTAGAAGGGACCTCACGGCCCTGTCTTTTCCCATCATTCCTGGGTTGTTCTGTTTCCTAAGAGCATTCCCACCTTCTTTGTTCTTGTGCTCTCCTTCTGGACAGTACCCTCCTGACAGGTCTCCTGCATCTTATCTCCTGGAATCAGGTCACTGATCAGACCCTGCGGTCCCCACGGGTCCTGCCTTTCCCCCGCGTGCCCACCCTGCAATGTCAGCTCCAAGGCACAGATCTAGTATTTCCCTGCATAGGTGTACGTGTGCCACACACATGCCTAGTGCCCAGTGACTGTGTAGGTCAAGGCACCTGATTTTTTGGAACTAGAGTTAAGGATGGTTGTGAGCCACACCGTAGGTGCCAGGAATTGACCCCAGCTTCTCTGCACAAGCGTCAAGTGCTCTTACTTGCTGAGCCATCTCTTCAGCCCCTTCTGTACCATTTTCTTTTAAAATACATTGCTTGGCTGACAGCCTTTCCTCCCTACCTCTGGGCCTTCCTCATTGTCTTTTGTGCTATCCAGAGTAAGTCTTTAAACCGGCCATTTAAAGGCTTAAGGAACATTATGTCTGGCTCCCACTGTGATCCTCCTGTTCACTTTCCACAGTAGGATGACAGAGTAGCTGAGCAAGGGCCTCAGCCCTTCCACTCAGGACCACCCTTGCTCCGTCAGCAGCTGCCATCACTTCTGAGCTGTCCCGAATACCAAGTGCTGAGGAGCCCCTGCCTCCTCGGGGCCTCCGGTGCTCACCTGCTGTTGGAGAATGGCGCTGCTGCTCAGGCTGGCAATGAGAAGCAGCAGGAGACAGGCAGCCTGGGTCTGAGTGCTCAGTGCCATCATGCCTTCTGTCCTGTTGTGCAGGCCAAGGACTTGCTCTGGTGTCGAGGACCTAGTCCCAGGCCTTTATATGGGACTGGTCTGGTGGGAGGAGGGTCACCTGAACCCCCTCCCTTTGGCCCGGATTCATTTCCAAGAAGATAGTGGCGCCGAACAGGCGGGAGAGATAAGCGGGAACAGAGTGACAGGGGACAGGGTTGTGTCACCCTGAGGCAGCAGAGGTGCATCCAGGGGGTGGGGCAGACAGGCCATGGACACAAGCCTCCAGCCAGCTACCTGTGACGTCACCCTGTGGATCTCAGAAAATTTCCCCCCTTTTTCCCTAACCATTGATTGGATTGATGAGCGAAAGTACAGAGGCCCTCACCCCGACAGTGTCCTCAGGATGGGTGCCACTCACCAGGCACCTCAGAACCCAGCAACAGGGTCCATGTGTGCAGAGGGCATCCTGGCAGGAGTCAGGCAGTGGTCAAGGGCCTGGACAGATGCCCAAGGAGCTTGTGTCAGCTTCAGCCCCACCACACGCCATGGTGTCTGATGTCTAGCTGTCATGATGGAGTCCCCTTGTGCCTGTGGTGGTGGTGGCAGTCATTATTCCTAACCAGGGCCAACACGTTTCACAGCCCAAGACATGAGCCAACTAATCCCCTTCACACACCAGTGCCTGTACTGTGTCTTTCACATGAGAACCAATTCACTTTTGTGTGGCCTCTAAGTGGCTGCCTGCTTCCTTCTGAGCTCTGTTCCTGTTTAGCCCTAAAGTGGCTTTCTAGGCCTGGCCCCATGATCTACTCATCCAATTTCTGGCTCCCTCTAAGCACAGGGCACACTGTGCCCACCACCCAACCCCAAGTACAGTAGAGCTACACCAGACCTTCTCAGCTGCAATGCTGGGAGAATGTACCGCAGAAGCTGGCACTGTGCACTCCAAGGTTTTTGTGGCTGCTTCTTAGGGAGCCTGTGTGGCCTCATTTCTGTCTACTTCCTGCACCGCTTGGTGTACACGGCTTGAGACGCTCTCGAACTCTGACTCCAGGGTGCCATGGCTGACTTACACAGGGCCCACCCGCAGTCAGTCCAGTGTAGAGCCTGGGAATGCTTCCCGTCTACCGTGGCTCACTGGGGCTCCTTGGCTCCCAAAGAGGAATGCAGAAAGCAGTAAGGCTAGAGACACGTTCTCAGACAGAGGCCACCAGGGGTCCTTAGGCTGTGGCAAGGCAGAAAGAGCAGCAAGGCGAAACTGACAGGTAGGCCTAGATGCTGGGAGCACCTCAGTACTCCCCAGCGCTGTGGCTGCTCAGGACAGGTTTCATCATCAGCCAAGGGCAGGGGTCATGGCACAGGCGCCAGAGATGCGACACGAGGCGACAGCTTGCCGGGCCAAGCCTGGCTTTCTGGCCACCTGCCCTCTCTTGGGGGTGGGGGGCTCAAGGCCAGGCCCCACCATTGGCTGGTACAGAGGGAAGGGCTTCAGCCCCACAGCCCAGGGATACTCCCTGGCTCTGTTTTCAAGTAGTACTGATCCGGGAAACTCCAGCCTAGCTCAAACACCGGGGGTATGCCCTTGACCCCAGCTCCTATGCCCCTAATCTGCATCCCAGGGTCTCAATGAAGAAATTCAGTTTGTTTGTGTGTTTGGTTTTTGGTGGGTGTTTTGTTTTGTTATTTTTTATATAGCCCTGGCTGTCCTGGACTCACCTTGTAGACCAGTTTGGCCTTGAACTCAGAGATCCTCCTGCCTCTGCCTCTCTCAGTGCTGGGACTAAAGGTGTGCGCCCCCATGCCCGGCTGAAATACAGTCCTTTGTTCACACAGCCATCACCACACAGCCACAGTTTAACGGAAGCTTAGAGCTCAGGAGGGCTTAGGACTCCCATCTTGTGCCCAACATGGACAGACACACAGACAGACAAGGCGGGGCCACACTGGCCAGTTTATTGCAGTTAAATACCTCTCTCTCTATTTTTTTTGTCCATTTTCCATAAAGAAAATTAAAACACACACACACACACACACGCACGCACACGCATACACACACATACACCCACACACCCAGAAGGGAGCAGGGATCCAGAAACAAGAGGGGTGGGGGACACAGCCTCCCTGCATAGGTCCAGGCCCCAGGGCAGGCCCCCATCCCAAAGCTCCCTCCTTCCCATAAGCACCCTGTCTCAATACCTCTAGAGACCAAGGAGGCAGCGGGCAGCGGGGCCTCTGTCCTCCTCCCTTGCTCCTCCTGGCAAGCCCACCAGATGGGCTGCTGAGCACTGAGAAGGGAGAGGCCGGTGGACAGGAGGGCATTGCTTCCGCGTGGAGGAGGGTAGTGGGCAATGTATCCACAGAAATGCATTATGTCTCCTTGTTTTTGTTAAAAATCTACTATAAAAAAACGCAGCTTGGGGAGGGGCGTCTCCCTCTCTGTGCTAAGGGCTGGGGGAGGGCAGCAGCTGCAGGGTGGGCCGGTGGCTATCACTGCCGGGTGCTCTCGCCCACCATTTCCAGGTTGTGCTGCTGCAGCTGGGCTCGAAGCAGGGCGTTCTCGTTCTTCAGCTCTTCGATCTGCAGGCACACAGGGGCCATGTGAGCCAGGGGTCAGCCCCTGCTCGCCGGGGGCCTTGGACTCGCCGGTACCCACCTGCTGCCGCAGGAGCTCATTGTCCATCTGCAGCCGCTCTGCCTCCTTGAAGGTCTCCTGCATGCGCTGGTTGGTCTGGCGGAGTTCGCGGATGTAATCGCAGGCCTTGGACAGGATGCCCCCTTTACTCTGCAGGGGGGCACGCAAGAGTCAGAGGCCAGGACAGCCCCATGCCAGTCGGACTTCTGAAAGGACGGGGACACTCACCGCGCCCGTTTTGCTGTTGTCTGCGTGACAGTCTGGAATGATCTTTGAAAGCTGGACGATCCAGTTGTTGATCTTGTCCCTTCGTCTTCGCTCCACTGCAGGAAACAGCGACAGTCACGGCTTCACGGCAGGCTCACTGAAGCCAGCATGGCACAGGACGCCCAGCCATGGCACTAGTGAGGGCCTCAGGGGTGCTGCCTCCTCATGGGCCACGTTGCTTCATGAGCAGCCCAGCCAAGCACTAATCCTCAAGTGCCATGCTGCTAGGACAGAAACTCACACTGACCGGCTGCAGGACTGCTCTGTTGCTTGCCTTGCACACTCATACAAGCTGGAGCCAATAGGCAAAAACTAGTGTTATACCACAGGCTGGCCTGCTGAAAATGCAGGTCTGGGCACTAGGACTCCTATTTGGGGGGGGGGCACAGAACCCTTTCTGCAGGATCCAGCATCCCTCACAGCTCCTGTAACTTTGCACGTCATTCTCCTTATATCCCCAGAGACTCCAGCTTCTCTAATTTTGCTTTTCTCATTTTTTTTTTCCCTGTCCCCTTGGGGAATAGTCTCATGTAGACCAGGCTGGGCTCAAACTATGTGGCCAAGGACGATTTCAGACTTCTGAGCATCTTCCTCCATTTCCTCAAGTAGCCACTATGCCTAGTTTCACTCAGTGTTGGGACTGACACCCCCATTTTACCAATTGAGGACATCCCAGCTCCTTTTCATCTTTAATGTGAAAAGCTGATCATGACTTGTCCCTGTTTAAGATTCTCCTCCACACACAAGGCTATGGCTCTGAGGCCTGGCCCTGGGAATGTGAACCACCTACCTTGAAAGCCAAGCATGGCAAGTCATAGACTTGACTTAAAAGCCCAGACTAGTGCTCTAACGAACCTCTGTAGCCTCCTGTTGTTAGCTATGATGGGGACAGCTGTCTGCAGACAGACTTGTGCCTTCCTCTGGCCTGTCATATGCTCAGGAGGCTTGCCAACAACCACGTGACTAAAAGACAGTTTCACAGCTTGGAGCAAGGCTTCCTAACTGTTCTTACCTCCAGGGCACAGGATTCCTACTGTTGGGATACAAAGGACCCTGGCACCCCCAAGTCTCCTCACAGGCCCCTCCTCTTGTCAGGACGGCTGCATATCATATTTGTGGAGGGGAGGTGGGGCTACAGCCTGATGGGTTGTGGGAAGAGTCAGGGGCATTTCCAAATAAGGGCAGCAGGAATGTAAAATGGGGAAATCTCTAAGTGAGAGAGGTGGGTGAGGGCAGGCCCCTTAAATTTTCAGACCTGAATTCACACCTTGCCCCTGTTGCCATTCCCTTAAGGGACCTTAGGACCCAGGAACAGGTAGAGTCTGTTGTCTCTGCTTGGTCAGTCTACTCTCAGACACCAACCAGCCTGAGTGACTTCCTTTTCCAAAGCCAACTCTCCCCCTCTGCCGACTCCCTCTTCACAGCAATGATTCCTTCTCTGTAATCTTTCCAACGCCCTGCCGATAACACGGCCATGCTGAATCAACTAAGAGCTGGGATACATCTCCTTTAGGCTCAGGGCTAGCTCGCTCACCATAAAGTATGGTACAGTCTTATGGGAATTTGGTGGAGGACTGCAGGAGCACGGCTACGTCTAGCCAAGGCCTAGAAGCACTACCCACCATATCCTTGGCAGAGTGCTTGGTTTCCAGTTCTACAGGGCTCATCTAGGACTTCTCCTACCCTCCTACAAGCCCACTCCTCTACAGCTGGGGCACTAGGGATGAGCCTCATCAAGGGTAGATATAAATGGCAGAGCTCCTTTGGTGTACATTTAATTTTGCAAAATGCAGAAGTCTGTGGCTGGGGTCCAGTGGACTCAACCCTCTGCCCTCGTTGGTGCTCCTAACACCACTGTGAAGACATATGAATGGGGGAAGTGTGCCCATACTAAATGTGCTCAAAGTGGGGCAACACTTTCTGGGCGGAGCCCACAATAGCACAACAGGACAAACCTCCAGAAAGACTTAAACATTTGGGCCAGCCTGGTCTACAAAGCTGAGTCCAGGACAGCCAAGGCTACACAGAGAAACCCTGTCTCAGAAAAACAAAACAAAACAGAACAAAATAAATATCTGGGTTTCTGAGAGGAGGGAAGAACCCCAGGCTAAGAAGAACCCAGAAAAGATCAAGATCACACAAAACATATAAACCACCTGTGGGTATGTGTGTGCATACGTGTGTGCATGCCCGTGTGTGCTTACGTGTGTTCTTAAGCTGCCCACAGCCTGTGTCCAGGCGGTAACATGGTTTGGTCCTGGCTTGGGAAAACCATTAGGACACACTGGGTTGGCAGAGGGCCAGCCACCCCACAGAAACGCTGTAGCCACAACACAACACTTAACCACACCTCACGGTCTGGTGTGGGCACAAATCTTTAGTCAGCGCTCAGGAGGCAGAGGCAGGACAACTCTTTGTATGTTAGGGGCCAGTCTGGTCTACACAGTGAGTTCCAGAACAGCCACGGCTACACAGGAGGTCCTGTTTCAAAAACAAACAAGCCCCAGCTTTGTAGCACAACCTTCCAGAACCAAAGGGAGAGTGGGAAGGACACACTGGGGGACGGCAGTGCGCCTCCGTCCACCACCAACAGCAGCAAGAAGGCATAAGGCTGGAAATGGCCCGCCATATCAGTCAAGCCCACCTCCCTTCACAGCAGCAGGCACACGTCCACTATGGTACACGTGGCGCCTTCTACATGTACACGGAGGCCAAAGTCAGTGTCATACCATCAGATAACTGGAACCATATCACTTCGCTCTGACTACAGAGAAATGAGAAATCAACTACAAATGAGATCCTAAGCCCCACATGTCTAGAAACTGGGCATCATGTCAAAGAAAAAAAAATCATAGGTGAACTGGGAAATATTTTATATAAATGATAATAAAAACATTTTCCAAAACTTTGGTCAGCGTCAGAAGTCTGCAGCTGTAGATTTGCATCAGGAAAAGACTTTAAAAGGTGAAAGGTTTTTTTCTTCCTTAAGATAGGTTCTTGGGCTGGAGAGATGGCTCAGAGGTGAGGAGCACTGGCTGCTCTTCCAGAGGGCCTGAGTTCAATTCCCAGCAACCACACGGTGGCTCACAACTATCTATAGTGAGATCTGGTGCCCTCTTCTGGCCTGCATTCAGACATGCAGGTAGAACACTATATAAATGATAAATAGATAAATCTTAAAAAAAAAAAAAAAAAAAGAGACAGGTTCTTAGCTGGTTGTGGTGGTGCACACTAGTAATCCCAGCACTGAGGGAGGCAGAGGCAGGCAGATCTCTGTGAGTTTGGGACAGCCTGATCTACAAAGCAAGTTCAGGACAGCCAAGGCTACACAGACCCTGTTTACAAAAAACAAAAAGGAAGGTTTTTACTACGAGTCCAGTCGGCCTGCCCCTCAAAAGCAGCACCAGCGCTGGGGTTTGAGAGTGTACCATCAGCTTTAAAAAGTAAAGATTTAGCCAGGTGGCCGCACACACCTTTAATCACAGCACTCAGGAGGCAGAGGAGGCGGATCCCTGAGTTCAAGGCCACCTGGTCTACAGAATGAGTCCAGGACAGCCAAAGCTACACAGAGAAACCCTGTCTCGAAAAACCAAGATAGATAGATAGATAAACAGAAGATAAATATATATTTGGGAATCCCAGCTACTAAGGAGTCTGAGGCAAGAAGCTTCCACATTCAAGATCAGCTTTGGCAAATAGTGACACTGTTTCAAAGATTAAAAAAAAAAAAAGTGAAAAGTCCTGAGATATAGAATGGCACAACGCTTTCTTAGCATGCTCCAAGCCCTAGGCTCTATTCCTAGCCCCATAAAGCAAAGAACTCTCAGTTAAAAAAACAAACATACCACCATAAATTAAGACCCCGTGTAGAAGGACTCTATTACAAACAGTAAAAAATCAATACAATAGAAAAAGCAACGTGCGTCAGCATTTAAAGCCAGGTTTCACGTCAAGACCTGCAATTCTGCCAGCAGGAATGGTAAATTCTGCCACCACTGACAGGCTGCCCACACCCCTGATGCAGCAACTGTGCACTGCTCCCTCCTGGCCCTGCTGACATCCTCCAGAAGCCCCGCACCGGCACCACTGCAGAAAAGCCAGAGGGAAAAAGAAAGAGAAGCCACAGGGAACTCATGCTAGTGCACAGTGCAGGAAGGCGAGGGGCAAGTTCTGAGGGCCGCTCTGCCTCAGGTCTGGCAGGGAGACTTCTACAGGGACCCTCAGGGGGTGGACAGTGTGTTCTGCAAGGACAAGCTGGGTTAGAAGTCTCATGGACAGCCACACATGGAGACTTTGGGTGACAATTTCCAATGCCCACGGAGGAGAAACTGCATCCTGTGGGTCCAACTAGCAGCCTTCTGGAGAAGAGACCCTGTGCTACGCACGAGTCTCAGGGGTATGGCAACTGGGGCCTCTGTGCGCCTCCAGCTGGTGCTCACAGCACAAGGAAGAGAGACTCAGGCCCAGCCTTAAGGAACACGCACCAAAGCTGCTTCCCACTCTTGACTGCCAGCTGTTCAGAACCCCTGGGGCTCAGCCTCCAGAGTTGTTGTGGGAATGGACTGGGAGGCAGAAACAAAGAGGATAGAAGAACAAGAGAGCAGGAGAAGAAGGAACGTCCCCCAAAGCGGTGGAGGTAGACGTGGGGTTAACAGGCTGGGTCAGAAGCTTGGAGCTCAGACAGGAAAGGAAGCCAGCAGATTTGGCAACGAGGCGGCCACAGGTGACCTTCAGTGGAGCCAGTCTGATAGGCCAGACTGCCAGGCTACAAGGACAGGAAGATGGTGGTTCAAAGCTGCAGTCAGAAGCCAGGGGGCTGGTTGTAGCTGCAGTGGAGGGGCTAGGTTATGGAAACTGCTTGGTGGAGAATGAAAAGCTACAAAGAATCCAGAAGGATCCGAGCTGGATGAATTCAGGGCAAGGCTCAGGGAGCTATCCTCTCCCCTTCCCCGGCTGGATGCCACTACAGCTCATGACATGCTCCGAGGGTGGCTTGCGAGCACTGAGGGTTGTGTCAGGGTCCTTTTAGACTGGACAACACAGATGCAAAGGCTGCTGACCAAGGCTGAGTTGGGTAGACGCTGTGACAGCCTGAGCGACTCACTGGAGGACCCTCAGGCTCTCCGCATCACCTCCAAACCAACCTCAAGCCTCAGTTCACCCTGTTCCTTCAAAGCCACCTGACCCAGCCACTAGGCTCAACCCAGAAGCTCCACAATCTTCTCCTTATGCCCATCCTCTTTGTCCTGCAACCTCAGACCGCCCCCACCCAGCTTCCCAGAAGCCATCTCTAATGCATGACATCTTTGGAGTACCGTCTTCTTGTCATTCGGGTTCCACACAGAGCCCCCACAATGGCTTCCCCATCATCAGACTACACCCTCAGGGGCAGGAAAACCATTCTGGGAAAGAGCTTCTAGACACCCTGTGTGAGCCAGCCTGGCAGGTTCCCCACTCAGCCCTAAGACCTTCCTCTTTCCCTTCCCCATTCTGCTCTTCCTCAAGCTTAAAAATGCCTGTGGCTGTCCGGGCCCAGACGCTCGTCTGTGCTCTTCCCAGGTGCCCAAGAGAGGCCTCTGAAGCAGGCGTCCACAGGTCTGCCCCGCTCTCAGCTTTCTCTTGTCCAGTGCTCGGACAGGCAACCGCGTGCAGTTTCTACGCGTGAGTGGTACAAGAGCCCAGGCCTTGTCTGTTGTTAGCTGCTGTGCTGAGGCCTGGATGAACAGCAGTGCCCCACCCCTTTCACGTCAAAGCACCCTCAAGTCTTAGGGCCTGCACACCTGAGGCCTTCATCCTGGCTCATTCCTAATGCACACAGAACTCCAGCAATAGGCATATGGCACCCCTGAAACAACCTGACCTTCTTCAACTTGTGTCCCCCTAGACTTGTCATGCTCCCCCAAAATCTTCCTGGGGCACCTTTAACGCCTCAGCAATCCCTCAGCCACAGGCTGTTCTTCCTTAGCAATTCTGACTAGACTCTAGGACAGGCCGCAGACTTGGCACAGGGCCTGTGCTGCCCTGCCCTGCCCAGGATACAGGGTCAGTAAATATTTGTTGAGGGATGACTGTTTGGGTGTCAGAACTGCCTTGCCTCGAGGGCTGCTGTGTGCTTTGCAGCGGTGACCAATCAAGGCTGGGAGACCAAGGAACAGCACGGGACAAAAGACCTCAGGGTGTGACGTGTAGCTTCCGGGAAGGGGGAGGCTCTGGTTTCAACTGGCCAGAGGTAATACTTCATTTTGACACAGGCTGCGTGCAGATGGAGGCGGGACAAGGGGCACGCTAACGAGGACAACACCCACATGGAGATTGGGGTCTGCCATTTTAAGTGGTTGGCCAACAGATCAAATCAAACTGACAAAACAACTGGCTGAACCCAGTTCAGGCCCTCCATCTTTCCTAACACCTTTCTCTCCTTCGCCCATCAGCACTGAATGTGCAGGCGCATTTGAATGTGCAGGCGATGGGCTCAAAGCACCCAGGAGTACACCACCACCTCACCTTCATTGTGCTGAGCTCTTCTTCTCTCATCTCGAGGAGTTCTGGTGCCATCGATTTTTCTAGAACAGAAGGAGAAATGCAGACGCCTATTAGCTCAGACCTAGCTCTTCAAGCATTTACCAAGCCACCAGACCTGACAAACACCTTTGTTTTTATGGCACAAGGGACCTAAGCCAGGGCTTTGTAAAATGCCAGGCCAAGTGCTCAACCCTTGAGCTACCTCTCCAGCCCTTGACCGTCATTTTGCAAAGTAAAACTACGTAAAATGAGAGGAAATGAACTTTTCTTTTACTGGTACTCCAGAAGCAAACGCTAACAAAACCCATGCCCCATGCCTTCCATATACTGACCAGGCCAGCTATTAGGCCAGGAAACCCTCCCTCCCCTCAGCAGCCAACAATGGGACACATACGGAGAATAGGGGTGCGTCCGGGGTGCAATTGTCCTCTGTGTTCCTGTCTGAAGCACATCCTGGGGTGTCATCATGACATAGAACTGGCCTGCAGGAAATGTGCAGCAAGCATCAGTGTGTGTGTGTGTGTGTGTGCTCGGGGTCAAGACAGACCAGCTTTTGCTATCCCTGGCTCTACCCTCGGAACCCTTCCTCCCCTTACCTCCGGCCTGTAGGCTCTGGTCTGTTGTCTGAACAGACACAGCCGTGGTATCGCCCACACTGGATGCTGGGAAATAGGCAAACCGAGCCTCCCCGCTGACAGCTTCTGCCGCTGGACTGCCACCATTGCTGAATGGATTTTGAATTACAGCCTAGGGAGGAGGACACATGGACCACCCTCAGCCACCCCTGCTGGCCCACCTTCGTTGTTACTGTCGTGTTTGTTCGCTACACTTCGAGGCAAGGGGGAAGCCCGCTGTGTGCACCTCTCTGTCTAGCGCCTGGGCTTTGACAGGACTCAACTATCACCTGCTCTACTTTCCTCTCTAGGAAGTTTTTTTTTCTGCTTTACAGAAAACACAAACCAATATTCCGAGAGACGGGTCCAATGTCTGTGCAAAACTTCAACCTGACCCGAGACAGCCTAGTGGCCCAGGGAACATCTTTTGTGTCACATACTCCACCCCCTGGGCCTTCTCCCTCCCCAGCCCCTCCCCGTAAGTTGTGGGCCACCTACCAGCGGGAAGGGTGCTGCGGGCCCTGGGGGTACTGAGGCAGCGGCCGGGCCGGGGCGCTGGGCTGCCCCGTCCACACCCACCTGGGTCACAGCCTGCTGCCCCCCCGCGAAGGCAGCGGTGGACACGACGCTGACGGCGCCAGCCGCGTCGCCCTGGCCGTCCAGCTGACCATCAGTCACCTGGACTACGCGGTATGTCACCTGCAGGGGGCGGCAGAGCGACGAGACCGACGCTGGGGCCCGAGCGGGGGGCCAGGTCGGAGGCTGTCCCCGTCCCGCCGCACGCGTCCGCCCGCCCTCGGCTGGCCCCCCCGGCGCCGGCCCTCCGGGGCTCCGGGCCGCGGCCGCCTCACCTGGCCTCCATTATTCTCTGTGCGGAACTGGTACTGGATGTTGTGGTCGCCGAACGCCGCCTGCTGGACGCTGGCGATGGCCACCGCCGTCTGCTCCTCGGCCCCCGGGCCGTCCCCGCCTGTGGGGGCAGCAGGGCAAGGGGGCACGCTCAGCGGGCGCGCGGGGGGCCTCCCGGCGTCGCCCCCCTCGGCCTGCAAACCCCGGCGCGGGCCGCAGCCCCCGTGGCCCCGCAAGCACTCACCTTCCTGCAGCTCGACGCCCTCCTCGGCCTCGGGTCCCTTGTCGTGGCTGCGGGGGCACACGAGGGGCAGGGCCCGGGGTCAGCGAGGCCCGCGCCCCTCGCCGGCGCGCCGCCCGCCCGCCAGGCCCGGGGCCCCGCCGGGGTCGGCGCTGCCGCCGGGGCCCGGCCGCCCCGGGGCCCCCTCCTCCTCCCCGCGGCCTCCATTTTGAGCCGGGCCCGGAGGCCGCTCGGGATCATGGCGGCCCCCCGCGCGCCGGGCGGAGGCGGCCGGGGCCCAGGGCGCGCGGAGGGGGCGCGAGGCGCCGGCGCGCTTACCTGGCGGCGGCAGCAGCGGTGGCCGAGGAAGCGGGATCCAGACCCGGGTCCAGCATGT
>CM053758.1:4377884-4403702 GCA_028658305.1 Pachyuromys duprasi
TTTTTTTTTTCCCCTTCCCTCCTTCACTGGAGCTGCGCGCGCGCGGTGGCGGCGGCGGCGGCGCGATCCCGGGACGGACGCGCGCGGTGGGGGTGGGGGGGAAGGGCAGGCCCCGGGGAACGCGCGCGCCGTCTGTCTCGGGTGGCGGCCCGGCGCGCACGCGCCTAGGCCCCGGGCACTCGACAGGGACCACCCCGGGCTGGAACCCGGGGCCGGCTGGAACGCCCGGCACCATGGACGCGGGCCTCGGATCGCCGGGCCACGGGGGTTTGGAGACTGTAGAAAGTAGGTCGTAGGGAAGCCGGGAGGATGGGGACGCGGGTGTGTGCGCGCGCGCGAGCCGGCGAGCGCGGCCCCGATGGCGCGGGGCGCATGCGCACGCCGGGGCGGGGCAGGGCAGGGCGGAGGCGGCAAGGGGCACGTACTGCAGGCGGCCCCGCTGGGGAGAGGGCAGGAGGCCTGTCTCTAGTCCCTTCCTTCCTGCACTGGGCCCCGACCCCATCCCAGGTAGCAAAACAGACGCTCAGATCTTGTGATTAGGTATTTTATTAGACTTGGCGAACAGCTCCATCAATATTCCAATTTTTAAAAAAAAGTAAAAAAAAAAAAAGCTACATACAAAACGTGGGATCAGACGACTAAACTTTCCCGACTCAGGGCCAAATTCTGTAAAGGGAGAAAGGAAAAAAATAGTGTGAACTGGATAGGCTGCGGCAGAGGGGTCTGGGAGGGCTGAGGTCTGAGGGTCCTGGCTCACCTTCTTCATCCGCCGCTCCCTGGAGGCCTGGGACTCAGTCTCTGAGTAAGGCGGCGGCGCTGGCGGATAGTTGTCTTCTTCCTCCTCCTCCCGGTAGAGTCTCCTCCTCTCCCCAGACCCCTTTTTCTTTAAGGCCTCTTCTAAGAGTTGCCCGTCATACTGAGGGTCCCGGGACCTGAAGCCAGCGTCCCGGGGATCTCGGGGTCGCTGACGGGACCTGGGGTCTGCACGCCGATCCCTAGGCCTCAAGTCGTCGTAATAGTGGGGGTCTCGGGAATGTGGCAAATCCCGGGGATCATCGAGGTCATCCCGGCTGCGACTTCTGGGAGGTGCATAGACCCGTCCCCTCCTCCCGCTACTTGGGGGAGAAGACCGTCCTGATTCAGTGGAGCCAGGCCGGTTGATGTCATCCAGAGCATCCACAGAGCGGGCTCGCGGCCGCCCAGACCCCCAACCACCCCTTGGTGGTTCTTGAACGGATTCCTGCTCCCATGTCCTGGGACTCCTGGGGGAGTGGCGACCCCACTCCTCATCCCTGATGGGGGTAAGGGCAGGAGGCCTGGAAGGCCGGGATCGCCAGTCATCTTCATGGAGGGAGGTGACTTCACTCATGGCTGTAGAAAAGGGAGATGTCACAGGTACTGAGATGGGCCCAACCTTGTCACCCATAGGCTCATGTCCTCCCCCGGGAGCTCTGCGGGCAAGGAGTGTCTGTGCAAGATTGGTAGGTAGCATGCTTTCACCCCCTTAGACTCAGGCCCGCAGCTCACCACGCTCCACTCGGCCATTGGGAGGGCCAGGCCGTGAAGGGTCAAAGTTGGCCAGCTCCTTCTCCATATAGTATAGGACCCTCATGGAATCATCCTGCTGGCTAGCCTGGATCCT
This sequence comes from Pachyuromys duprasi, assembly GCA_028658305.1. Classification (NCBI taxonomy): domain Eukaryota; kingdom Metazoa; phylum Chordata; class Mammalia; order Rodentia; family Muridae; genus Pachyuromys; species Pachyuromys duprasi. The sequence continues at coordinate 4,379,527 of CM053758.1, forward strand.
GTAGCCACTTCGCACTTCTGAGGAGTGGAACAAGGTGATTGGTTTGGGGGGTGCGATGTGGGCCAACCCTCCAGGCATACCAACCTCAAAACAGCAGGTTCTTACCTGAAGATACACTGCCGTCCACGTCACGCATGAGTGGTACCTGAGAGCTGTGGCCACCAACTGAGAGAGACTGGTTGTCAGTGACTGATTACTCAGGAGCAAAGCTGGGCACTCCCAGTCTCCCATCCCCTGGGCCTCACCTGAGCTGTTCCTGTCAAAGTCTCCAGGGTATCCGTAGGTAGGACCCATGGGAATCATGGCAGGCGGTGGCGGAGGGGTCTTGGCAGGAGAGAGGTGGGTGTAGATGCTGGGGCCGTAGATGCTGGGGGCGCCCGAGGTGGCCGCTTTGCCGGCAGCGTAAACTGGGAAGGCACATGGACAAGAGGAAGGTGATCAGAAGCAGGACTGTCCCACACTGGGATGGGATTCTGGGGGACAGGAGTCTGCTCCTCCATATCATTCCTGCAGTACTGTAGGTTAGGAGACACGGCCCTCACCAAGTCTCCACTTCCTATGGAGACCAGGGGTGCACACTGGTAGATCAGGCCCAACCTGCACATTATAGGGGCTTGCCAACAGCTGACTATGGAAAGGTTTCATGGAAACTCCAGGCTACGCTGTCTGTGTTTTGTACTAGGAAAGGACCCCAGTACCTCAGACTTCCTAGGTGTTTTTCTACCGAGCAAACCCCCAGCCCCCAATAATTTGTCTTTTGTCTGGGTCTCATAAGTGGCCCAGGCAGATGGCAAACTCACTGTGTAGCCAGGACAGAGCTTCTATCTTGTTGTGATCCTCCTGCCTCAGCTATCCCAGAAACCGAGAATGACAGGCCTGAATCTAAAGACATTAGTAGGCCCTGTTCTGGGCCCACTATAGTCCCCGTGAGCTGGGGCAGCCTTGCCAGTATTGGAAAAGTCATGTCTTCACAACATCCTGTCACCTCCCAGATGCTGTTACTGGAGGTTAGGCGAAGACAGGCGCAAGCAGGCTTGTTACCTTGCCTACTCCTCAGAGAAATGCAGCACCTTCATGGTTTCCAACTACTGGCCACCTCCGTCCCCACCCAGCCAGCTGATTCTAGCTTGACAGCTCAAGGGTAAAATCTTCCTTCTTAGGCTAGAGGCTGGGTGGCAATTCCTAACTCATTTCACCTGATCCAGCCAGGCTTGGTGGTACAGCCCTATAATACCAGCCATTATTGTGTGTGTGTGGTGGATGTGTGCATTTTAGTGTAAGTGCCTGTGGAGACCAGAGGAATAATATAGCCCTGAAGCAGATAAGTGCAGGAAAACAAATGTTGGTCCTCTGCATGGGAGCAAGTGGTCTTTACCACAGAGTCATCTCTCCAGTTTAGTGTTTCTGTCCTGGAACTTGCTTTGTAGACCAGGTTGACCTTGAACTCAAGAGTGCTGGGGCTAAAGGCAGGCAATACCACACCCAGGTAACCTCTGGAGTCTTGAAGGGCTACAGAGTTTTAAGGCCAGCCAGCCTGAGTCAGGGAGGCCTGAGGATGTACGGTAGCGGTAAGAGTGCTTGGTTGGCATGCTCGCGGGCCTGGGTTCAAAAAGTCACTGGACCCTACTTGGCACTCCAGAGGCTCTTTGCTCCTCTGATTTGGCGGCAGAGGACTGAAGTGCTCAGCTCTTTCCATGAGGAGCCCCTTCATTAGTTAACTGATTGCTTAGGTTATAATTAGCAGCTTGATGGTACTTCCTGTTAGGCAGTAAGGAACCGGGGCAGAGCAGGACTCCATGGGGAAGCAAAGGCTCCCTGGGTATATGATAGTGGAGTCTAGATGGATGAAGTGCGGTCTTGGGACCCAGCCCTAGCCTTAGTTCACGCAGCTCCTAGGGGAAACTCCCCATCTGTAAAACCACAGAGCTTCTCCTTGAGAGCGTGCTTCCAAGCATACATTTTGGCAGCTTCATCCTGGGACCATGACTCAGAGGTCACACCCAGGGCAAGGCAGGCCTCCCTGACCTGTGCACCAGCTCACAGACAGTCCAAGAGGAGCAGGTGTGGAACATGTTAGATGGGCCCCACCAAACACTGTCCACACAAAAACCTCGCAAGCTTCTGATGGGCAGAGCTCTGCCATTAACTGCAACAGCCCAGCAGACACCTCGCTGGCCTCAAAGCCCCACCTGGCCTGTTCTTTTCTGTGGGCTATGTACCAGGGTACAGGGCTCTCTAGACAACCTCCCTGAGAACCTAAAGGGCTGACAGCTTTATTCTGTCAAGGGCCAGAGAAGGATGGCATTGCCCATTTTCTTCTCCCATTTCCCCTGTGTCACATATCTGCTTCCTTCATGTCTGGTCCTGGTTTCTAGTCCCAGCCCTCCACAGGTACCCGCCTGGATGTGATGGATACGTCTCCTGTGCTGACCCTGCTTGGTTCCTTACCAGTCCACTTAAGGTTTCTGTTGTGTTTGAGACAGGATCCTGTGTAGCCCAGGACAGCCTTGAACTTCTGAGCTCCCTGCCCTTGCCTTTCCACAGCGCTGGGCTTGCCTGGGAACACAGCCACACCGGCCTGGATTCTGTTTGTGGGGGCTCGACTTTCCTGTGAATAGTCTCTTGTGATGCTGGACATGACTTTTGGTGGTCTTGTTTTTGAGCCACAGCCATAAGTTATCCTCTCAAAAGAAAAAGGCTCAACAGGAGTAGGGTGGTGGCAAGCCCAATGGTGCACTAGTTTCAATCCCCAACAGGAGAAAAAGAGAAGCCTCCAAAATAAATGAAATTAATGGAGAATAACAGGTTCTACAGTGTGTCTGCTGCGCACACCGCCTGGAAGGCAGGCCCATGTGCCCAGTAGCGTTCCGGGGGTAGCAGTGAGGGACACTTACGGGCCTCAGGGCAACAGCACTTGTCTGGGCAGCAGGGACACCTGACATAGCAGCAGCAGGTGTGGGGACAGCACTGGCACCAGCAGATGGCCAGGAGGAGGAAAAGGAGGAGGCCTGCCAGGCACACCACGACCACAAAGAGCCAATCTGCAAAGAAGGGAGACCGGGCTGTGAGCGGGGGAGACGGGCAGGGCACCCAGGCTCCACACGGTGCGTCGGAGCCAGCTCTAGGGACGGGGGACTGTCTGCAAAGCCCCTCAGGGAACCCGCCACAGTTACAGCTTGGTTCTCTGTGCCCAAGACTAGGGCGTAGCAACAGAGGGACCCCAAACCCACTACAGCCTGGTTCAGTTCCCACGTTGGAGACCTTATCCAGAGATCAAACAGACAAAGCAGAGAGCAAGAGGGAGCCTGGCCGAAGCAACACAAGCGGTAACCCTCAGGAAGAGAACGAGCCAAGGCCCATATGAAGCCCAGAAGGACAGTGGAGGCACCAGTCACTCGAGTCCCCTGCCCACACCCCAGAACCTTCTCAACCAGCCCAGGCTACCCCAAGCCCACAGCCAGGCCACTAGGTGTCAGAGTGGGGCAGGTTTAGTGGGGGTCCACAGCGGGAAGTAGTTAGGGGAAGGGAGGATACTAGAAACAGAAGCAGTCTATCGGGGCCACAAGACCCTACAAGGGGTTCCACCCCCATACCTTCCAAGGGCCCCGCCCGAAAACCAGGTAGGAGCTCAGGGGCCTCTGAGGTCCTGCCTGGAGGGACAAAAGAGAGACAAGATTATGTTGGGCGTGGTGGCCCAAGCCACTGCCCTGAAGAAAAACCAGCTTCAGCTGGATGGTGGAGAACAAGCCCTGAACAGCGGGAGGCAGTCCCGCCTAGGGCAGTCCTGGCTGGTGACATACGCCCTCCACCCTGCCACGGGGCCCCTTCACACATGCCACGGACCCTAAGGGTTTCACCTCGGCCTGCCACTCCCAGCTCTCCCACCCACACAGGTCCTGCTGCGTACAGTAGGTGTACCCTGATGCCCAACTGGTCTTGAACTTGAAGCAATCCTGCAGCCTCAGCCTCCTGAGCTCCAGGATTACAGGCGTGAGCCACTACTCGGAGCTCAAAATGAGGAACTTCTGGCAACATATGTCTGCTGAGGGAGTCAGCCGTTCTTATTTAGGGATGTGGCCACTGGTCAGTTCGCCCATCCTCCAGTGATGGTCCCACACCCATGTGCACATAAGTCAATAATAACTGGACTCAGTTACTTTTCTTTTTTTAAAGATACATTTGGGAGGGGAACATATTGGAGCTATCTGGGGCAAGTTGGAGGTAGGGAGTGGGGTATGTGCACACGTATTACTAAAACATATTCTCGTGTGAAGTTAACAAAGAATAATTATATAAAAATTCAAAATTAATAGTAAAATATGAAAAAATGATACCAAGCACGTCATAATGAATTAATCTAACGACACGATTGCAGAATATTGTATCATCTGTTTGTGAAGTGCTGGGGGCCGAACCCAGGACCTCACGATTGCTAGGCGTGTGTGCCCCAGCTACACTCCAGCCTTTTCAGTGGAGCGAGGGGCCATGAAGGCCCATTAAAATCATATATGGGCATGGTTCTGTGTCCCAGGAAGGGTCACACACATAAGTTTCAAGACCTCTCAGGTGGCACAGAGGCCCCGGGCCCCACCAGCATTGTCAGGAGCATGCACACGTGCACTCTGCACGCCAGCACGCCTCTCCCAGGACACTCCCACTCCAAAGCTGGGTGGTGCTGTCCGCCTCTCCAGTCCCAGCATTTGGCTCCTGGGGCAGCAGCACCAGAGTCTAAAATGCACATAGCTACATAACGAAGGTCACGTGCGCTCCTGGCTCACAATAAATAAAAAACCCAAAATCTGTGGTCAAAGGGCCAAAACTCTGCAAAGGGTCACTAGGTATGCCTTTTCCTCCAAGGGCACAGCTGGGGTTTCCACTGGCTCCCTGACCCCTCTATACCCCTCCCCCCCGCCCCACTCCCGTGGCTAATATTATGCAGTTATCTTGGGATTTTAAAGATGTCTCAGTTTCAGCCAACTGTGGTGGTTCATGCTGTAATGTAATCGCTCAAGAGGGAGGAGGTATTGGGGGAGGGTATTGCCACTTCAAGCCAATTTAGGCTGCAGTGAGACCCTGTTTCAAAAAAAAAAAAGTTCCTAATTCAATTTAATATGAAAAATAACTAGGTATAAGCCACACACATGCACAAAGCTTGTGAGATCCCGAGTGATTCCAGGAACTGCTGAGAGGGCATGCCAGTAAAGGCCCTGAGCTCACGGGAGGGGGTCACCGCTTGCCCTCCCTTGGCCTGTTCCCAGCATGCACTTGTTCACTTGTTCTGAGGACAGCACTGCACAGATGGAGCTTTTGTCACATGCAGTACATGCAGTGCAGGACAACATGCTGGCTTCTGACTGGCCCTGGCAAGAAAGCCACCTGGCCAGACTGGAGCCCCCAGGGACACGCTACTCTGCCCTGCCGTCCACGTTGTTTCAGGCACACTCAAACTTCTACACATCACATAAATCACACACAGCACCAACCCAAAAGGGCAGAAGACAGACTTTGTGTTTGGACAAGGGACTCAGGGTATACTGTGATCCTGGGGATGTGGCAGAAGGGAGGTCCAACCTCAGTTATACAGCTAGCCTTTCAGATGCAAGGTACATAGAAAAAAATATTCAGAAGACCCCCACCACCAAAAAACCAAAAACAACAAAACTCCTTCTTAAAACAGGTTTCACCAGGTAGCCCAGGCTAGCTAGAAATTCACTGTGTAGCCCAGACTAGCCTGGAATTCAATGTGGCCTAGGTCATCCTGAAAGGGACTATGTGGATCAAGACTGGCCCAGAACCCTTGATTGTATGGACTCAGCCTCCCATGCACAGGAATTCCAGCATGGGCCACCACCCTCTCAAAACACACCACCACATCCAACACACACAGACTTGCTTTCTTGCTGTTACCCTCTCGGCAACAATGTAAGAGCTTGCACTGTAACAAAATTGCCTTATCAGATATTCTAAGTAATGCTGGACAATGGAAAGGTTACCATTCTATGCGAGTGCCCCACTGGCTTCCATAGGGACCCAGGACATACACCCCCCACCCCCCCACTCCCGCCCAAAGTCAGGGAAGTTCTCACTTCCAATCAGCTCTCCCCACATGTGAGGTTTCTGTTGTTCTTTGTTTGTTGTTGAAACAGGGTCTCTCTATTTTGTAGAGTGGAATAGACCTGGCTGGCCTCAAACTCAGAGATGCGCCTGCTTCTGCCCCTGCCTCCAGGTGCTGGGATTAGAAGCATGCACCACCACCACCACCATGTCTGGGTTGTTAGAAGCAGAGCCTGGCTAGGGGTAGACTCCTCCATTATCTGGACTCTTACTCTGACTCTGGCTGATCTGAATGCCACAGAAGGAAGGGTCCTGTCTGGGGTGCAGGGCACGGAGAAGCCCAAGTGACTGGCAGTCCCGGAAGGCAGGGAGCAAAGCAGGCGACAGGGCCCAGCACAGTAGCTGGAGGACAGAGGGTGGACACACAGGAGTGGACAAACGGAGTACCAGTTCCCTCTCCCCACCCTCCTTCCAGGGCCCTCTGAGCCCTGCCCCACTCACCAAGGACAATGAGCTCTGCATAGGCCTCGTTGTTCCCATCCAGATCCTGGGCTGAGACCACTGAGCAGTAGTACACCCCACTGTCCCCCCAGGCCGTCTGCTCGAAGGTCAGGTCAGCATCTAGGGCAGGGGAGACGTACGAAGACAGCCTCAGGGGAGGGCGCTCACAAGATCCACAGGGGCTGAGCCCCACGCACCTTGGGAAGGGGGCTGGGCGCAAGTGAAAAAAGCTTTTGTTTTGTTTCCCAGAGAGCGTTTCTCTGTGTAGCCCTGGCTGTCCTGGACTCACTTTGTAGACCAGGCTGGCTTTGAACTCACAGAGCTCCACTTGCCTCTGCCTCCTGGAGTGCTGGGATTACAGGCACATGCCACTGCAGCTGGCGAGGAGCCAAGTGAAAAGAAAATGATTCACTGGGGCTGGAGAGACAGCTGGTCAGTTAAGAGCACACGCGTTGGTCTTGCTGAGAGCCCTGGGTTGAGCTTCCAGCACCGACATGACAGCTCACAACCATCTCTAACTCCAGATCCAACGCCCTCCTTGATGTCCCCAGGCACCAGGCAAGAATGTGGTACACAGACATAAACACAGGCACAATACACCCACACACATAGAAATCAAATATTAAATCGTTAGGTTTTGGGTGATACAGTATCCCACTATGTAGCCCAGGCTGGCCCAAGTGCTGGGATTGCAGACTACTCGAGTACTTCCCCATCCCACTAAAATGAAACCATTCATCCAACAGCATGCTCCTTTTTACATATTGCTCTCAACACCAGAGCTACCTAAGCTATCTGGGCGCTAAGCATGGCGGCACAGGCTGCTCCTCCTGGACACAGAGGCGGGGGCAGCATGGTCTAAAGCTTAACACCAGTTTGGGCCACACAGTCTGACCATATCTCCAAAGAACCAAACACCCAAGGCGTAGTGGCAGAATGTTCGCCGAGCCGGCAGAGCCCCTGGGCTGACATGAACCAAAGAAACCCAAACCACGCCCAGGAGGTGGACGTTATTCTCACTGTGGTCGGGGTGGGGTGCGGTGTCTGGTGTGGGGTGATGACCTAATCCAGCAGAAGGTGGGGACAGTCCGGCTCCAATGCCTGTGCTTTCAACCCAGGCACATGCTCCTCACAGCTCCGAAAGCCAAGTCCAACCTCCCTCATCAGGCCTCGGGGGTGGGGGTGCAAAGCCGGGAAGCCAAACTATCTAGGCCAGATCCCAGATACGAGATGCCTGAGCACCAAGGAGCGGGTGTGACAGGTGTGGGCGAGCCGCAGACACTCCCAGTCACAAGCCCACCTTCCCATTCTGTCGCCACATTCCAGGTCAGTCCCAGGGCTTGGGGACGCACTGGCCTGAAGCAGCCTCAGGCCAAGGAGCCTGCTAATTACATCACTAATGAAAGTCTTTAGCATGTCCGGCTTCCTCTCTACTGTTCAGGCCCTAATTAGTTACATCCTTTAATCCACCTAGCACGGCGGGACAGAGAAACCTCTGCTTGCAGACTCTGCCTTAGTGCTGGCATTCCTTCCAGCCAATAGAATCCCAGGATCTTCTCAACACAGGCTCCTGGTGACCTACTGGCCACCCGCTCTCAGCTGCCCAGGAGCCCACACGACCACCTGTCCACTCATGCCCACGGCAGCAATTAACCATGGGTGTCTAAACGCATGGTACCTAACACTCAAGGACACACCAGCTAAGGGCTAAAGCTTCCTCGAAAACCCCTTTGCACAACCCGTCACGCCAAGCACAGTCCCCAGGCCCGCAACCCCCCAGCAGTTTCTCCGGTGACCGGATGACCTCACTGGCCTTAAGCCTGTCCTCTGTGCCAGCTCCCGGCAGGTTCCTTCTTGTTACTCAAGCCCCATCCTGGAGGAGCACTCCCTGGCTACCCCAACGCACTTCACCCGCCTTCCGACGCCTGTCACCCTGCTCATGTGCTAGTTCCCACTTCTTTACCTGTGACAGACAAGATGGCAGAAGAATGCAGTCAGCCTCCTTGGCTGACTGAGTTCATCTCTCCTCAGCTCTTACGGTTGCTCCCAGAATTCCAGCCACCCGGTTTTCAAACAAACACCTGACCCACTCACTCGGCATTCAACCTGGCTGGGGTCTGTGACCTCCAGCTCTGGGGAGGTCAAGGCAGGAGGATGGAGGGTTTGAAGGCACGCTGGGCTACGCAGGGAGACCGCCTCCACCCCTACCGGCAACAAACAACAAAAAGCAGACAACAAACCGCAGGGACTATTCCAGGAAGTGTGTGTCAGTAACCTCCATTAGAAAGGGAAGTTTTGCTGGGCTCGGTGGCGCACGCCTGTGATCCCAGCACTCGGGGGAGGCAGAGGAAGGCGGAGCTCCGTGAGTTCGAGGCCAGCCCTGTCTACAAAGTACAGGACACTTTGTAGCCAAGGGAAACCCTGTGTCAAAAAACCAAAGAGGAAAGAAAGAAGCCAAGGTTCTCAGTGTGGCCGAAGGCACCCTGAGGTTCCCTGGCCTTTCCAGTGGGCTTCCTGCTCACACTCATTTTACAGTTCAACCCTCGGCCCTGCCCGCAGCCTTCCCCCTTAACCACTCAAGAACATTCAAAGGCATCTTCCGTGTGACATGTAATCTCACAGCAGACCAAAGCTGTTTGGAAAATCTTGCTTCTACTGAGCTAGGCTAGTAGGGAAGTTTTGTGATGATTTTGAGTTCAAAACCAGCCTGGGCTGCAGAGTGAAATCCTAAAGAGAGAAGACAGAAAAGCTCCCGGAATTCTTCCGTAAGAAGACAGTTCGGAAGTTCTGAGAAGAATCTAGACCCTTCGTGGAGGAAAGCTTGTCCCTTAGAGCACTTCGGACCCGGGTTAGAACAGAACACGTGCTGCCTATCAGATGGTGAGAAGCAGAATAAAGGACACGACCTAGGAGTGACAGAAGGTGCCAGGCGTGCAAGCGGGGGCTGTGCAGCTCTGGGAAAGCTGCCCGGGGTAACCTTGAGGAATGACACCTCTCCAAGGCCAGGCGCCCAGCTATTGCTGACTGCAGAGACCCTCCTCCGTTGCAGACACCCATTCTTATCCTTCCGCACAAGCTTCCAAACTTAGGACTGCCCGTAACAGTCCAGCTTTTTCCACACTGCTCTCGGAACCAAGGACTTCCCACTTACACGCCCAGGGTACAACACTGGTGTCTGTCGGGTACTCTGAATCAGGGCACCCATGGTTAATGTCCTCGAAGTGACCACGAGGGGACCCTCGATCCATGGGATTGGCTGATGGGGAGTCTCCGGGGCCGCGCTGCCCACCTGACCCATGCACTCTACAGCAAGCCTCTCCCAAAGCTGAAGGAGTGAACAGGAACTCCCTGCCAAGGGAAATGATTGCATAGGCCAGACATTAACACCAGGGGCCTGCAGGACCGTATCTAGGCCTTGCTGGATTGTATTTGGCCTACGCGATGTTTTCAGAACCCATGAAAAGGAAGGTTTTCCGGCTTCTTTTGATCTCTCCTGAGGCCTGGGCCCACCTCCTTCCTCTGGGGCACACCCTGTTCCTGGTCCCTGCTGGCCCCTGGGGATCAACAGGGGCTGAGCACTGATTCCATGTGTGAGGTGAGAGGCCAAGGCACTGGTCTCCAGGGGGAAGAGGCCAGGGGATGTCCTGACTCTTACTTACACACAGCGGAGGGGAGCCCCGTGTTTCCAGACATCCTCGGAGTCCTGTCCAGACTGCTCAGAATAGGGGGCACACAGCCCCAACCACCGGAGGAAGCTAACACTGGGGCTCCTGACATAACACCCCACCCCCACCCCAAAGCAGGAGGAGCGGAAGGCAGGCGCTGGGATACGGACACTTATGCTTCCCATCACTTTTCTTTTGCAGTTCTCGGGGTCAACCTTACCTGACCTAGACAGGCGCTGCACCACCGGGCTGCTCCGAAGGCCTGTTTCTACTGTTTTCACTTAAGTGGCCCTCGCTGGCCTTGAACCTTGAGCTTCTGCTACACAAACACCACTTCAGCCTCCAGAGTAGCTGGGGACAGGCTACACTTACTTTCCTTCATAAAAATTAGGAGGGCGGGTGGTGAGAGAGATCCACCTCTTTGTCCTCAAAGCTCAAGGGGAAGAAAGTTCTCATGGCTACCAGGGCTTCTGAAAGGATGGCCACTTATCTACATCACTGAGACAGGCCAGCAGGAGACACCCAGGCTTTGAGGTCTCCGGGCCTCGAGGTTCCCCCGGGATGTACCCATGATGGACACTGCTGAGTTTTGTGTCCCTCAGAGCACACTCAGTTCCAGCCAGCCTTCAAGGCTGTTCTCTTGTCCTTGTGTGGTTCTGATCAGGGTTGGGCAGTTAGGCCCAGTGCTAGCCCAGAAAAGCCCTCCCTCTCCCCAGCCTTAAGGGCAGCAGGAGCTTAGGGGTGAGCTTCCATGGGGATTCAAGGCAGTTGTGATTCCTTGGGACACTGCCTTTCACCTGCGACCTCACGGGGGTGGGGGAACACCCCACAGCCAAGAGCCGCCCCACCCCCATGCTCCCACAGAAAATTAAAACCAAAGGTAAAGAATGGACACGTCCATTACCCGAGAAGCCTGCACCCCTGGCCCACCGCTGCCCTGTCCTCCCTCTGCCCTTTGGATTCTTCAAATCGGGCTGGCAAAGATGGCGCATCCCAGCCATTCCACACACCAAAATGCTACTGTCTTCATAGCCTGTAAAGCTTTCTGAATCTCCCATCCTTTTTCTTTTTTTAAAAACCTGAGACAGGGACTCATGTAGCCTGCTACAGACCTGAGAGTGGTCTTAACTCCTCATCTACCTCCCTCTCCCCAACGCTGGGATCACAAGTGTGCACCACCATGCCCGGGGTGCTCGCTCCAGGCCTTTTCAGGTACTCTGGGACCGGGGCACAATCCAGGCTATTCTGCCTCTAAGAGCACCTGGGACACGGGTGATCCTTGACAAACAACCTCGTGAGTCAGTGGCTGTGGACGGCGCTCAGGGTCAGGGCACTGGCCTAGAATCCACTAGGGAGAGCTGGGGGGTGGGGCTGACTTAGAGGCAGAGCATCTTCCTAGAGCGTGCCAAGCCCTGGGTTCCATCTCTAGCACCACCAGACAACAAAATACTGAATGAGTGGGGACTAGGGCCACAGGGGTGGAGTTCAAGCTCAGTGGTTATAATCCCCAGCAAGCCACTTGTTTCCAGGGCCCTCTGGGGGGAAGGGCGGATGACAATGATAGAATGGAATGATTCAATTACTGTGTGGTCTGCCCAAGTTAATCCACTCCAGGCAAATCTAAATCAGGCCTTGGGCTTCACTCTATGCAGCACACGCTGGTCTTTTACTCAAAATCCTCCTGCCTCAGCCTCCCAAATGCTGGGCTCAGGGGCGTGCCACCGAGGCAGGCTGGCTGACGTATTACTTTCTATTGCTGGCATTTCCGGTACTAACTATGAAACAGACCCTCAACTTAACCTCCACTAGTTTTCTGTTGTTGCTGTTTCACCGCCAAGCTTTTGACACTGTATGTTTAAGCCTGTCTCCCACAATACCGTGGGCTCCCTAAGAGAATGACCTGACGGCTTTATTTCTGTGTTCCCAGAGCCTGGACCAAACCTGGTATATGGTCGGGGGCTGTGTTGTGGGACAGTGGACGGAAGGAGAGATGGATGGAGAAACTGGTGGGTGGAGGAATGAACTCATGGGTGGGTGAGTGGGTGGATAAACGGAAGGACCCCTCCCTTCCTTAGCCCACTGAAGACCAGACACCCCCTCCTCCCACCTGCCCCACCTACTTCCGGTAATGGTGATCCTCCGGCCCTGGTAGTAGTCACCCAGGGTCACAGCATTGCCCTGCTTGGTGGCCACCACCCTGACGGTGCGCACACTGTCCTGGCACTCCACGTAGGGGTTGTAGCCGGGGTTGCCGGCGGCCAGCTGGGCATTGATCTGGTTGTCCACGCTGGCCGGGGAGAAGGCATCGGCAACGCGGTCCCGGCAGAACGACTTGTACTTCCAGATCACGATGGGGACAGTGAGCGTGCTGCTCATCTGGTAGGTGCAAGGCAGCGTCACTGGCTGGAACAGGATCACTACGTGGTAGGGGTCAGACACGGTGACCTGGACGGCGCTGGCAGGGCCTGAGGGGTAAGAGGAGCGTCACAGGGACAGCCTGGCCGGGAAGGAACCACAGCAGTAAAGGGCCTGGGCACCTTACAGTGTATGTGGGTTCTTCACTGCACCTGACCTATTCTTAATCCCCGAGCCCGGTGAGGCAGATCGGAGAATCACGCCCATTTTATACACCCACGGGGCTGAGAAGAGGGAAATGCATGACCACGCGGGCCGGATCCCAGGAATACCTCACCCTACCAGGAGACTTCAAAATGCATACGTAGATGGAACCCCTAGCCCCCACCCGAGCCACCATTCAACAGGCCAGGAGAGCGCCGGCCCTCGGAAGATGGCATAAGGTTCAAAAGTCCACCCTACAGATACCCGGGAGGTGGGTGGGGTGGGGAGTCCCCAATTCCACACCCACTCCATGGCAGGACACTGCTTCTCAAGCTCTTCGTCTGATCCAGCCCTCTGGTGCCCTCTCCCCGTTACCCCAACACTTAGAAATCCTAGGGTGCAGCCAAGATCCCAGTTGGCTGGCCCTTCCCATGATGGGGGTGGGGGGTGGGGACTTGCTCCTGCCCACAAAGGGTCCCCTTCTCCGGGCAACTCTCAGGCTTAGGAGTCCCTGAGTTTCACTTCCTGTTATCTCCAACAAAGGCGGAGGAGAGGGCTGGGCGCGCCACGAGAAGAAATTCCTCTCCCCGGGAACACAGGGGTCTCCCCGACCAGGCGGGTTCCGGAGGTCTCGAACCTGCGTTCTCGCGCCGACCATCACGCCCCCCCCTCCGGTCTCAGCTCCCCCAGGGCAGGTGAGAACCGCAGCCCTCCGTCCACCTCCTGCATGCCCTCCCGCCGTCCCACAGCACCGGGGACCCCACTCCTTACCTGGGCAATACGAGATGAGAAGGAGCCACACGAAGGCCACAGTGGCCGGGCGGGAGCCGGGCGCCCCAGCCCACGCGCCGGCCGCCGGCGCCATCGCGGCCGTCCAGCAGCGACGGTGCCCGCGCGTCCCCTCCCAAGTATCCCGAGAGTAGGGGGCGCGGCAAGCACCAAGACCGGGAAGGGTGGGTGCTGCGCCCGGTCCCTAATCCAAGTCCATTCTCCCCACACCGGAGGAGTCCCAACCTCCCAAAAGAACTTAAACGAAGCTCACGCGTTCGGCTCTCCGGGGACAACTGACCCGGCGCGCTGCGGCCCTTCGGGTCACTCCACCCCCCTGCGCACTCCCGGGAATGGATCCGCCCAGGTACACAAGGGTGGGAGCCCCGGGGCTGGGCTTGGGGGTGGGCGGCGGGGGAGGGGCTTGCGGGCCGCCCTCCCCGGAAGTGGGCTGACTCAGGTGCGCTCCTGCCTCCAGGGCCTGAACCAAGTGACCGCTGAGCCAGGAGGGCGCCCTGGCTGCGGGCGGCTGGGGCAGACACCTGCTGCTCCGGCAAAGTTGATGGGCCTGAGCTCCCTGAGGACGGAAACCCCCTGGCGGTGCTCCACCTGCCGAGAGGGGCCGGGCCCTGCCGCGCACCTGTTCGCTGCCGCTCCACACCCCTGTCCCCGGCGCCGATGGACCCGCCTAGGTGCGCCCTGCCGGGAGGTGCCAGGACGAGCCAGGTCCCGGCTGGCAGGGGAGGGTCGGTGACGCCGCGCGCGCCTTCCCGCCCTCGCCCCGGTGGGGGAGGTGCTGCGGTCCGGGGCTGCCCAGAAGGCATCCATGAGGTCCCGCCAGAAGCGATGCTGTGGCCCCGCAGGGCACGCTCGTGGGGACAGAACCTTGGAAAAAGTTGCTGCGGTCGCACTTCGGCAGGCTCCTTCCTTTCCTCGTTTCCTGACGTGTGGTTCCTTTTCCGCCTCCCTCTCCAGCATCCCACGTTCTAGGCTTCCGGAAGTTCTGATGCTTAAAAGGCGCTGAGCCAAGCCTGCAGACCTGTTTCGGTTCAAAGGTTGCCAGGCCGTCACCTGCACCCCGGGCGCGGGTAGTGGCTCTCGCCCCTCTCGGCGGGACGCTGCTGCCCCCTGGTGGCGCCGACGGGAAATGCATCCTGGGAGGCTGAGCTGGCCACTGCCTGGTGGGTCGGGAACTCCCAGCGTTTTCTTCTCTGTTTTGTGAAAGGGTGTCCAGCCGCCCTTCCCGCAGAACTCTCTCTCCGTAGGCCTTCTCGACTCTCAAGCACACATCAGATTAAAAGTACACCGGCTCCACTGTCCCTCCCCACCGTCACTTTGCACTCTTCCTTTAGTTGACTGCAGCCATACTGGCCCGGCTGGTCCTGAGTCAGACGTTCATACCCGCCTCATGGTAGCTACCAGAACTCCCTTTCCGCTGCCGACACCTGATCTCATTTCCCTGAGGGCTGCAGTCAAAGGCGAAGGCATCTGATGAAATTTCATCCTGTTCGTGAGCCCTCATGGTTTAAAAACAGAGGAAATCACCGCAGCCTTCACTTTTACCATTTGTAATCCTAAACCAGTGATATACGTTGTGTTTTGGAGACGTTGCTTTTTTTTTTTTTTTTTTTCCGAGGCAGGATTTCTCTGTGTAGCCTTAGCTGACCTGGACTCGCTTTGTAGACCATGCTGGCCTCGAACTCACAGAAGATCTGCCTGCCTCCGACTCCCGAGTGTTGGGATTGCAGGCATGTGCCACCGAGCCTGGCTGTAGATGTCACTATTATCTCATCATCTTCAACATAGGAAAGAATCTGTATTCGATTAAACCCACCCTCATCACCCTGTTTTCACATATCCTGACTCCAAATGGAAAGATGTCTTCTCCGCGTAAGTGTGAGAGTGGGGTTTCAGCATATATCCCAGGGCAGAGTAAGCCCAGCTTCTCTCTCCCATTTCTTCCCTCTTCCCTCTTGCTGTCATCTGATATTTTCCCAGTGATATTTTCACCACCTAGCGTATCCCATCCTAAAGACAATATTGCTTAGCAAATATTCCAGCCCTACATTTCCCATCCTTTCTGTAGTTAGGTGGGCTACACCGATAATTACGGTTAGTAGCACATAAGCAAAGTTAAGAGGCTTCCACGCTCCCAGTCGAGAGCATTTAATCGCCAGTGTGTGGCACAAGACCCCCTTCTCCAGCCCCTGTAACCGGCTTTGTTTCGGGTGGCGCCTGTAGGGACCTGGTGGAGGAGCACTCTCCGCTGACCGTTGCTGGGCATGAAGGCAAAAAAAAAGAAAAAAGAATGGGGTTATGAAGGATGGGCGTGTGAGATGGTGGGATCCAAACTGTCACCCTCAGCCTTTCCCGTTGACACCAAGAGGCTGATTTGATGGTGCTGTGAGAATCTTTCCTGTCTCCTGGAGAGGTGGTCCTTGTCATGGCTTCCCATGTGACGTCAGAAACGGTAGAGAGCATCCTTCCCCATTTTGGTGGACATGGAGCCCTTTGGTGAGGCATAGCACTAAACATGCTGCTTGCTTCGTGGCGGCCAGGAAACAGAGAGGCAGACAGGAAGAGACAGGGACGGTGTAGACATAAGGACACTGCCCTGCTACTGCCAGTTGGGTCCTTCTTCCCAGTGATGGGCCAGCCTGACTCCATCTTAAGATTAAAAGCCATCTTCTTACAAGGTCATTCCTGTGTTCTGTAAAAGCTGGATTTGACCATCTCTTGACACATTCTGGAATTTGACGTGTTCCACACCTCTTAGGCCTGACCCTGAAAAGATGTTCTGCCAAAAAAATTTGATATGTTTCTCCAAAGTTCTGATGTAGCCAACAACCCTTGGGAGGGGGGGACCTGGTCTTGAAGTTTTTGGAGCGAATATAAACCCCACCTTCTCCTGTTTTCAATGCTATTGTCTCAAACTCTGATTTAGAGAGAGAACCCTGTCTGACAGAAAATAAAGCTTGCATAATTTGACCAAAGAATTTGGGTGATGGTCTTTTCCTCTTGGTCAGTGGGATTAACACTAAGGATTTCAGAACCAGCAAACTTAGCACCACCGTCTAGACAGTGAACTACCGGGGATGTTTGCAGTCAAAGCACACCAGTATCATTGTGTAATGGATTTGTGAAGGGTGGATAATTTGCCTTTTGAATTCAGGCTATCGACTTTTGGGGGACAAGTAAGTTATATAGATAAACACGCAAACACACGATTCAGTTTTTATTTTATAGTCATTGGTTTGACTGCATGTATGTCTGTGTACCGCATGTGTATCTAGTGCCCATAGAAGACAGAAGACGGTATTAGATCCTCTGGGATTGGGATTGCAGACAGTCGTGAGCTGCCCTGTGGGTGCTGGGAATCAATCCCAGGTCCTCTGGAGGGGCGGCCAGTGCTCTTAGCCGCTGAGCCAACACTCCAGCCCAAGTTTCATATACTGGCTGTGTATTTCTGGAAACCAGCTGGCACTTGAATTCTGTGGTGACATCACAGTCCTTAGGAAGGTTCTGAAGTTCCTTCAGCAGCCCGAGTCAGCCATGCTGGCCACTCTGTGGCTGGTTAGTCTTTCCCTTCCCTTGCTGTGGGCCCAAAAACTAATCAACTGTCCCTACAAGAATGTGTGCCAGCTCGCCCTGCTCTCAGGCAATGACGTGATCCTGCAGTGTAACTACCACAAGGCACAATGGTATTTTTCTTCGTCTGTGGAGGACAGCGCGTCCCTTCTCCGCGTCGTGCCCAATATGAAGATACTGCCAGAGAGCAACCTGCAGCTCTCCAACCCTCAGCCCTTCCAGACCGGCCTCTACAGCTGCCTGGATGACCAGAAGACCCGTGTGGTGGAGTATGAGATCGACTTTCAGGACATAGCCCTGTTGCACATCACACACAAAGACCTGGGCCAGAAACCCATGGGGAATGAGACCATGAACCTGGAAGGCAAGGTCCTCATTTTCACCCGCTGGGATCCTTGGCAAGACTGTAGCCGCTGTGGAAATCCCGGCGAGCGCAAACGGCTAGGCTACTGCTACATGGAGGTGCCCCTGGAAGAGCCCATGCCCTGCTGGCTCTACCTGAGAAAAGAGAAGCTGGCCCATGGCCGCCTTCGGCCTGAACTCCAGGTGCAAGCCTGCCAAGTACCCTGTGACACTGCCATGGAAACCAGTCAGCCCTACTTCGTTTTTGACACTCACCAGCCGGACAAAGCCAACCAGCACGCCTGGCTCATCTGCCCCTTGGCTTCCATCTACAGGTAACAGGAGCAGGACAGCCTTTCTCTTGGCCTCATTCAGGCCCACACTCCTGCGTGGTCTGCTGCCGGGTGTGTGTGTGTGTGTGTGTCCACTAGACAGTTAAGCTCGTCAGCAAACCCAGAAGCTTTTATGGTCAGTGAGAGCCTACAGGGATTGATTTTCTGGTCCACTTAGGTATTTCCCCACCAGAAATATCCTTGTTAACTGGGATCTGGGCAAGTAATGCTGAGGAAGGTGGTGACTGAAAAAGACCCATTTCCTGTCCACACAGGCAACCTGGAGCCTGAGACTCAGGCCCGGGCCCAGCCAATATAAACATTGATGAGTCCCGCTGCCTGGACCCTGATGAATACTGTTTGCCTCTCTGTCCCTGTGCCAAAAGCCATGGTGGCTTATGCCTTCTTCTTTCTTTTTAATTAATTATTAATTAATTTATTTATTTAGAGACAGGGTCTCACCATGTAGTCTGGGAACTTGCTATAGACCAGGCTGCCATTGAATTCACAAGAGGTCCACTTGCCTCTACCTTTAATGCTGGGATTAAAGGCATGCACCACCGCACCTGGTACATACTGGTTTCTTTAGCTGTCAGTATTTTATGTAAGTAGTCAAAGGGTCATGATATGATATAATTGTTAGATAAAGAAATATCAACAGTTGTAGCTATTGTAACTGTTGTAGAACGTGGGGTCCTCTCTAGCCCCTAAATCAGTGGTTCTCAACCTTCCTCATGCTACGACCCTTTAATGCAGCTCCTCAGGTTGGGGTGACCTACAACCATAAAATTATTTTTGGTAAAATCACAGACTTACCAGGACAGCCAGGGCTACATAGTGAGACTCTTGTCTCAAAAAAAAAAAAAGACAAAAAGACAAAAAGACAAAAAATAAAAACAACTAGCAAAATAAATCAAACAAACAAACAAACAAAAAATCCTCCAAAACATAGACTTAGAGAACTTTCTGGATGAAAGACAGCTCATCAGATGTTTCCTGGTGACTGTCCTTGAGTATTACAACTGTGGGTGATATTTTGGTTCTTTTTTTTTTTCCTCATAGGAATCATATAGGGTTTTTCTTAAAGATGTTTATTTTTCAGTGTTCTGCCTGCATGTGCACCTGCACACCAGACCTCACTATAGATGGTCGTGAGCCACTACATGGTTCCTGGGAATGAGTTTAGGATCTTGGGAAGAGCAGCCAACACTCTTAGCCTATGAGCCGTCTCTCCAGCCCCCTATTGTGATTTTTGTTTAAGATTTTTTTACGTGTTCAGGTGTTTTACCTGCATGTATTTATGTGAACTTCATGTGTGCAAGTGTTCACAGAGACCAGAAGACGACAATGGATTGCCTGGAACTGTACGGAGGTTGGGACCCTTCATGTGGGTGCTGGGACTAGAACTTGGATCCTCTCTAGGCCCTAAACCAATGGTTCTCAGCCTTCCTAATGCTGCAACCCTCATACAGTTCCTCATGTTGTGGTGACCCCCCCAACCATGAAATCATTTTTGTGGCTATTTTATACTTGCAAGTTTGCTAGTGAATGGTGTCTCAGTTGCTCAGACCATTGGAAATGTGTGGGTTTTGATGGTCATGATACACACATTGAAAACCAATGCCCTGCTTTCTTTCTGTGAGCCCCATGGGCCCAGGCTGGTTGACTCTGCAGGTCTTCTAGTGGCGCATTCAACCCCTCCAGCTCTCTGTTGTTCCCCCAACCCTTCCATGTGACTCCCCCAGCTCTGTCTAATATTTGGCTGTGTGTCTCTGCATCTGTAAAGTAAACAAAGGAAAAAAAATCAGGTGGTTTTAACAAAAATATGCATAAAAGCACAGTTATGTGTGTTCTAGCAGAAGGCATGAGAACAGCCGGAGGCTGTTTCCCTTAGGACCAGTCAGTCCACATGCATTATTTGAGCAGCTTTCTGACAGGGATGGTAATAGGTGCGCTTCAATTGAGTGATGGCTGACACTTGGTACTCACCAAACATTTGTACAGCAGATGGACCATAGAAGACCACGGCCGAATCACCTCAAGGTTCCCGAGAAGGCATTTAGACAAAGAATTTCGGGTGGAAGAAACTGTAAACAGAATTTATTTAAGATGAATTGAATTTTGCAGATATCTTGGGGGAAGTGTTAGGAACCAACCTAAGTGGAGGTCCTGACACAGGAATCCTCTGCTTGGCTGGAATGTTCCAGAAAACAGGACAGATGTTAACATGAATGGGATGGCCAGATGGATACAGGAAATCAGAATGATTAGCAAGGATTTGGCTAATGCTCTATCTCCAGGGTTATGAGGTGTGCTGGGGAGCTGAAGAGATGGCTCGTTGGTTGCAGCACTGGCTGCTTTTCCAGAGGTGTTTGGTTCTGTGACCCCAGTTGATCCAGTGCCTTCTTCTGGCTTTTGTGGGTGTAAGGCACACATGTGGTACATAGACATCCGCACAGGTAAAACACATATACACATAAAATTTATTTTCCCAGGAAATGGGGCTGAAGGGATGGCTCTGTGGTTAAAAGCATAGTGGGCTGCTTTTCCAGAGGACCCAGGTTCAGTTCCCAGCAACCACATGGGGTCTCACAACTGTCTGTAACTCAGTTCCAGGGGATTCAACACCTCTTCTGTTCTGCAGGATCCTAAACACACACGGGACAAATGATCTCACTCACACACACGCACACCATGTATCTACAGGTATATATGTATGATGATTTTTGAAAGGTATGCTCTGGTGGTATATACCTTTAGTTCTATTATCAGGAGGCAGGGCAGGTGGATCTCTGTGAGTTCCAGGCCTACCAGGGCTACACAGCGTTCACATGCATGAAACTCACCACTTGAGAAAGCAGGTGGCGAAAGGCCCTGACTAGACAAATCACATCTCGGCTTGTCAGAGGGTGATGACAGCCCACCTCACTGAGCAGGCCTGAGGCTTGGGTTCATGAGTGACCTCACAATACCCAGGCTGGTGGCCAGACCACAGCCGCCGTCCCCAGTCCACCATGGTCACCATCTTGTGGATACTGCTCAGCTTTGCGCTCCCAGGGTCGGGCCTCCACATCTCTGTCAGCTGTCCGCAGACCGAGGAGTGTCAGCTGGCCCTCCTCTCCCAAAACAGTGTACTCCTGGAATGTAGCACCTCCACGCCGCACTGGTCCTTCTCTGAGGTAGACAAAGATGGCTATCCCGTCGGCCTGCCCGGTGATTTGAGCATGGTAAAGGACCCACACAGTGGTTTGCTCATTCAAAACCCATCACCCTTCAACACAGGCGTCTACCAATGCCAAGATGAGAATGGAACCAAAGTGGCCAGTTACAGGATCGATTTCCAGGACGTCCACAGACTTCACACCACACACATCCAGCTGGGTCAGAAGCCCCTGATGAACGTGACCCTGAACCTGGGCCACAATGAGGTGGTGTATACCCGCTGGGATCCTTGGCAAGAGTGCAGCAGCTGCGGGAGACCGGGCGAGCGCAAGCGCCTGGGTTACTGCTACATCAAGGAGCCCCTGGAGGAGGCGGTGCCCTGCGGGCTCTACCTGGGAGAGTGGGGAATGCGTTACTTCCTTTTAAGGCCTGAGATGCAGGTGGAGTCCTGCCGCGTGAATTGCCGGCCCGCCCCACCCCCGACCGGCGGAGATTACGTGGTCTTTGATAGCTTCAGGTTCACGGAGGAGTCGGAGTCTGCGTGGCTCACCTGCCCTACCGCGTCCATCTACAGGTGACGGAGCCTCCTCACCAGCCCTGGCCCCTTGTCCCAGGGTTCTTCACGGTGAATCTGTGCCAGTCTTGGTAGGTCAGCTCATAGGTAGACACTAGGAAGCAGTGAACGCAATGGAGGGAAGCAAGGGACACTGGGCACACCCCGCAAGAGTATGTGTCCAAAGGCAGACTGATTATATGGGAAGAGGGTTTTGCGGGCTTGCTTTTTTTTTTTTTTTTTCCGCCTCCAGAGTCTCACACTCATTAATTTCTCTATTCATTATCTGAAATGATAAGAATCTTCAAAGATCCGGGAAGCCGGCGCTGCTCACTGGCGACCTGGCTTTCCAAATAAATCAGTGACATTTTCTCTGGAATGGGAACACAGTAGACGTCACTCATGGCGCAAATTTATGAACAAAGGAAGAGCAAGCTTTCTCGGCCTCATTGAGGCCATCCCGTTAAGTTGTGCCTTTCCCCTTAACTCTGGTGGTTTTGATCTCCCCTCAGCTTGTAAGAGTCCCACAGAGGAATTGCCAAGATTAATCTCTGCTAAAAGCATTCTTAATGGAACATGACTTATAGAATAGTCTGTGTGGGTAAAGCATGTGTGTAAAGTCACTAAGCATGAGGAGAACATTTTGTGAGTTAAGACTGTGAATATTTGGAAAGCAATGTGAATATTTTTAAATTTACTTTTTTGTTTGTTTGTTTGTTTGTTTCTCTGTGTGGTCCTGGCTGTCCTGGAACTCACTATGTAGACCAGGCTGGCCTTGACCTCACAGAGATCCAGCTGCCTCGGGAGAGTGCAGAGATCACAGCTGGGCGCCATCATCACCTGGTTTCCTTTGCTTTTGATTGTGTGTGTATGTTTGTGGGCATGTGTACATGAGTGAAGGGATCTGCAGGGGTCAGAGGTAGACAATTGTGAGCCGGCTGAGACGGGCACTGGGATGGGCACTTGGGTCCTCTGCAAGAGCGCAAGCCTTCTTAACCACTGAACTGTCTGCCTCTCCCATGTGGATATTTTGTTTCATTTGTTTGTTTAGTTGGTTGGTTTGCTTTGTTTTTGAGACAAGGTCTCATTACATAGCCCTGGCTAGCCTGGAACTAGATGTGTAGCCTCAGACTCACAGAGATGCTCCTAACCTATCCAAGTGCTGGGACTAATGCTGTGCGCCTTCACATCTGGCTAAGACCAACATTTTACAGTTATTATTACAGTTATTATTATTCATGTATTTATTTATTCCACCGCCGTTTCCCCTCCTTCCTCTCCTTCCAGTCCCTCTCCCTGACTTCTCCCTGAGCTCTCCTGCCCATCCACTCCTCCTTTGACGTTTTAAAGTTTTTAAACAAAAACCGACAAAACTGAGGATGGGAAGATACCTTAAGAGTCAGAACATTCTCCATACAGTCTACAAGACTGGAGTTTGAATCCCGGGATCCCACATAAATGTTGGGTGGCGGTGGTGGCTCGCCTATATTTTAATTCTTGGAGAGTGGAGATAGGGAACCCCGGGAGAGGGAGAGAGAAAGCAGCTTGGTTATCCCTGGATAGAGAGCGAGGATGTGTGGATGAACCCCGGGCTATACTGAGAAATCCCAATTAAATTAACATGGTGGAAGGACAATTGAGAAAAACTTTCGACAGCAACTTGGGGCACACACACGTGCATGCACCTGCACACGGGTAAATACGTACACATAGACAGGAGCACCACACACATGCAGCGCAGAGCGAAAAAGAATGCTAAAACCGCTAAGCACTTTGCTAGAACAGGTAAAGTCACTGTTCTCACCATGGAGAAAAACAGTCTCACACAGTCTATAAAATTACCTTACATCATGTGCTAAATGACAAAGAAAAACATTTTTTATTATTCCTTAATGTATTTGTGATATTTAAATATTCCCAATATGTGTGTGTGTATGGTGTCTGCTTTGTCAGAGAACATTGTTGTAACTAAGGGGACCGATGAGAACGGATTGTGAGCTGAGTCAGCCCCGGTGGCCCACACCTCTAACCCCAGCACTGGGGATGCACAGTCAGGCCAATCTCGAAGCTTGAGGCCAGCCTGATCTACATTGTGAGTTCTAGGCCAGCTAGGACTACATAGCGAGGCGTTTTCTCAGCAACAAGCTGAGATGTAGTGGCTGGTGGGCCTGAAACAAGCCAACAAAAAATGGCTATATTTATGCCAAAAGGACCAGGCCTTAACAAGAACCATTATCATGCTAAGAGGTTTCCAGCACTCACAGGTCTCTGGAGCACCAGGTCTCAAAGCAGGGCACGATGCTTTCAGAAGCAGTGGGCCTAGGAGGGTGGAAAGCAGTTGCAGGCACAAATTCAGTTCTGTAGCCAAAGGAGTCTGGGTTCTCAGAGGCTGAGGCAGAGCATAGTCATCCTGCTGCAGCACCGCCTGAGTCCTGGAGAGATGATTTTTCTTCCTTTCCCTCCTCTGTTGACTCCTGCAGTCATTCTGTTTGTAAAACTGCAGGGAGTCTGATTTTTGGCTCTACTGCTGCTGCCCTAACAGCGGGTCTGCTGGCTCCGTCACCCTCAGGGCTTGAGCCTGCCCTGCTGTCTGAAAGCTTCGTACTGGGGCCACACCTACTCATAACATGCCTGCTGGGCAAGTTTGGGATT
>CM053758.1:4403802-4426298 GCA_028658305.1 Pachyuromys duprasi
CCTAGCAGACTCGAGAGGGACCCTATCTCAAGAATAAAGGTTGGGGAACCCAAGAAATGGTGCAGTAGTGAAGAGTGCTTACTGGTCCCCCCCCCCCCCTCCTGAGTTGATTCTCAGCCGACACACACACACACACACACACACACACACACACACACACACACACGGTGGCCTAGCAGTTAAGAGTCATGGCTGCTTTTGCATAGGACCCAGGTTCAGTTCCCAGTATCCACATGGCTACTCACAACTGCCTGGAAGTCCAGTTCCAGAGGATTCTACAGCCTCTTCTGGTTTCATCTGCGTGCACCCAGATGAAGGCAAACTACTCACGCACATAAAAAAAATGAACGAATAAATAAAGCATTAAAAAAAATAAAGGTAGGCAGTGATTGGGGAAGACAACCCCACACATGGACCCCTGGCCTCACACGCATGTTTGCATATATATCCATGTCCATGCAGGATTGCATGCACGCACGCATGCATACGTGAACGTACACGCTGTAAATGAATGCACCTTGCTCTATGAGATGAGCTGGAGGACAAACGAGAATTGCTGTAGTTTAGATATGAAGGTTCCCCCTTCCGAAGAACCCATGCGTTGGAGGCATGGCTGTTAACGGACGGGTTTTAGGGAAGTGATCGGATCCTGAGATTAAGCCCTTGATAATGTGAAAGAGGTGGTAGAAAAAGTGGAGTCTAGTTAGGGGAAGTAGATTACTGCGGTGCGCCTGAGAGAGATAGGCTTGCGTTTGCCTCCTTCCCGTTTCTCTCTTTCCTGGCGTCCTTGACTACCTGCTCTCACCGCCATGACAACCTTGTCTTGCCTCACACCCAAAGCAATGAGTCTAAACCCACGGAATCTGACCAACTCGGGAGTTGTATTCATTTGCCAGCATGGGCGCACAGACTAGGAGTGTTCTAAGATAGCAGCTGCTGGTTAGGTGCGGTGTGTAGACCTGCAACTCCAGCGCCGGGAGACAGAGGCAGGCGGAGCCCTGTGAGTTCAAGGCCAGCCGTCTCTACAAGTTCCAGGCTAGCCAAAGCTACATGGTTAGTGAGACCTTGTCTTCCCAAACAACTCTGCTGCTGCTGCTGATAATTGTATTTTCTCACCCTTTTGGAATGTGGAAGTCAGTAGCAAGCTGTTGGGGGACTCCCTCCTCCCCTCAGGTGCTGGGTAGATCCATCCCTGATCGTTTTTTCTGGACTTTATGGGGACCAGAGGCCCTCTGACATTCCCAGGCTGGAATTCCTGGGAATTCCCCATTCCCACTTCCATCATTTCTTGGCTTTCATCCTGGGTATCTTTATCTGTCTTGGACGACCTCCCCCCCCCCCACAAAAGTCACTGGATATATGGACCTCAAGGCCACCCTACCCCAATATGCTGTCACTGCAACACATTGACAATAACCTAGTTTTTGAAAATACTATTGTTTTTTTAAAGAATTTTTTATTAAGTGTACAGAGTTCTGCCTGCATGTATACCTGCAGGCCAGAAGAGGGCACCAGATCTCATTATAGATGGTTGTGAGCCACCATGTGGTTGCTAGGAATTGAACTCAGGACCTTTCAAAGAACAGTCAGTGCTCTTAACCTCTGAGCCGTCTCTCCAGCCCAATAACCTGGTTTTGAAATAAGGTTATTCTGAGGTTGTTGGAAATGCATAGATTTTGGGTGGACAGTATCCAATTCAAGACCTAGGTCTGGCTAGCCTGGGGCTTGGGGATTAATTGTGATGTTTGATGTGGCTACTGGCCACAGGACCTTGTCTGGCAAAAGTTTCCTGCTTTACAGAGGCCTTGTCAGAATACTGTCTGCTCAGGATCTCCTCTGTCATCTAGTCTCCTTGGACATGGGACCTGACCCATCCATTTGTTCAGTAATATTTGAGGAACCCAGGAAACAGCAAAGAACATAGCTTCTTACTCAGAAAAGTTACACACACACACATACAAACAATTGGTTTTTGTTTGTTTGTTTTTCGAGACAGGGTCCTTCTGTGTAACAGAGCCCTGGCTGTCCTGGACTCATTTTGTAAACCAAGCTGGCCTCCAAATCACAGAGATCCACCTCCCTCTGCCTCCCAAGTGCTGGGATTAAAAGAGTGTTCTGCCATGCCAGGCATGTTAACAATGTAGTTAACATTATTTCAGGAAAAATAAAGCATGACATTTTAAAGTAATGAGTTCTTTTTTTGAGAATGGGGGTTCTTTCTGTATAGCCCAAGCTAGCCTTAAACTTGTCATCCTCCTGCTTCAGCCTTCTGAGTACTGGGAAACCCAGTGTGTACCGCCACATCTAGCTTGGAATGTAGCATTTTAAATGCTGCTAAGGGCTCATGGCTGTGGGAGAGATGAAAATTCTAGGTGGGGAGTCGATCAGGGAAGGCCCTTCTGAGAACTGGTCACATATGCCAAGCCAGAAAGAGATGTGGTTTGAGGAACAGTGTTCCAGGCAGTCAGACCAGTGGCAGATGGAGGCCTGATCCAGGGCAGCATGGCTGAGACAACCCTAACACACCAGTGTGTCTGGGTGTCAATTTTAAGGGGAAATAGTGAAGAGGAGGCAGTGCAGGTTCCGGGCTTCTGATTGGTTCAAAGTGCCTCACGAGGCAGGTGCCTCCACGATAGCCCCATTTCTCAGATGAGAAAATGGATGCTCCAGCTAGCGGCTTTGGCTCAGGGAACCCAGCCCATCAGAGGTGAGGTCTAGAAGCTTCCCAGGCCGTACCTCCCCGGCATCCCCCCTGGCAAATTTTCTAGTGTTCCGTTGGGGAACACGGAGCTGTTGCCTCCAGCTCCCTCAGTCCCAGCTTTCTCCGGGACCCTGATGTGTGACCCTCTGCTCCTCCCGTCCAGGCCTGTCCACTGGGAAGCCAACAACACCGCTCTGACTTGGCACGACCAGCTCGCTGCCGGTGAATACAGCAGCACCATCATGGACCTGCACAGCGGCGGCCAGAAGCTGCAGGTCTTCCAGCCAGCCATTTACAGATGTTTTGTGCAACAGGAGCTCGTGGCCCAGTTCAACCCCATGGCCTCTGTGGATCAGCTGGAGGCTGAGAAGCAGCCCAAAGCTCAGTGGGCCTGGCAGTCCAGGGCCCAGCTGGGCAAGGCGGACTCCGTGCTCAGGGGCTTGAAGCTGCTGCTGCTGATTGTCTTTGTGCTGGCCGTGGGGGGGCTTCTCCGTAAGGTGATCTTCCGTCCTCCCCGTGGCAAGAAGAATCAGGTCCTCCTGGTGAAATAAACTGAGCCCTCTGTGTCCAAGGGAACCGGTCTCTCCCCTGTTCTGTCCCTTAGCTCTCCATTAGCTTTAGCCAAACGTGGGAGCCCCACACTTGCCCCTAGGAGGCATGAGAGCCAACATGGATCTGGGCTAAAATCCGTTGACCACTTCGCTCCTTGTTCTCGGCCCTACACGGCTAATCTGTTGGTCACTCATTGCACAGATAAGGAAACTAAGGCAAGACTGTCCAGCCGTTGGAAAATTGGACTCGGTTCCTCTGAGAGAGGGGGAGGGAAGAGGGAACCTTCTCGGGGTGCACGGTGTGACTTTCTCTGGGGAAGTGTGAAGAAACATCTGTTCATCCCGGATTGGACACTCACGACGGACTAAAGGGATGGTTCCACCTAAGGCTGAGTTGGGGAACCAGTGAGTTTATGGGGGCTCCTTACAGGAGAATGAGTGGCGGGGTGCTTAACTGAGCGAGGGTGACTTCTTAAGGTGGCCGTATCACCCAATGGTCCAGCCTGGATGACATGACATCATGAGGCCCAGCACAGGTGATGTCATGCATGAGCGCTGCTGTATTAAGCTTTCTGTACAACTTGTGGACAGCGCCGCTTCCCGAAGAGAACGGTCCCTGCCTCGCACCCACGGGGAGGGTCCTGTGAGTCGTGGACCTTCCAGGAGTCTTAAGTCTTGCATATCCTCTCTGCTCCCTCATCTCCTGGGTCTCCTCCCATCCCACCCCCCCAAAAAAAAATGGAACATGGAAAGGAATTGAATAGCTTCACAACAGGTGTCTCCGCTGTGGTACATTGCGGCCTCTTCGTTCAGCCCTCTCTCTGAAGGACAAGAATGGAGGACCCTCGGGGTCATCGCCTCCCACCCCCACCCTGGTCTGCACTGAGCCCCTGATGGTTTTCCCTGCTTGTCCCCAGGGCATCTTCCTGTGCTGCGTCACAGCTGCAGACTCACTCACACATCCCTGTAGCCGCCCTTTTGGCTACATTTGAGTTCCTACAGCCACCACCCTTCACCCCAATCCCTGCCAACCCCCAAAACTAGATAGGTGAGAAAGAGAAGAAAGCGGCATAGGCTTCTTTAGACCACTTCCTGCTGCTGAGGGGCATTGGGTTCCTTGGGGCAGTCCAGTCTTTGTGGTCACAATACCAGCAACCAGCAATCAGCAAAAGCAGCAGCAGGGACCAGCAGCAACAGCAGCAGGGGCCAGCAGCAGCAGGGGCCAGCAGCAGCAGCAGGGGCCAGCAGCAGCAGCAGGGGCCAGCAGCAGCAGGGGCCAGCAGCAGCAGCTGCCAGAGTTCCCTGGGCCTCTAGCCTTACAGCCCCTCTGAAGAGTCCCCAGAGTCCCCAGTGTAATCCATCTTCAGCTGGCGTCCCTGCTAGAACACAAGTCAAATTACAGTCCGCTGTGGTGGACAATCCGAAGCGGCTCCGCCCACTCCCCCAACCCCTATATCCCACAACTGGGATTAAAGAAAAAATGTTCACTTAACAGAACTGGGTTTTTGAAGAAAGCGAACTTTTCCCTACACCTCCCTGCATCCCCCTCAGTTTAGACATGTGCTATTGCTCCAGGCCCTTGAGGTGAGGGAAAGCCTCCCGTGCTGCCCTAGGACAAGATGCTGGGTCCCGCCCAGCTGATTGGCAGGAACGGCTCGGCCCGGCTCTTCCCAGAAACCACACACATGATTGAGCAGAACGCAAGAGCAGGACATGAAATATTAATGCCTCTTAAGACTCATTGCCCTAAATTTGCAAAGTGAGGTCCTGACAGGGCACATAGGAAGGCTTCCCAGGGCAGAACACGGCCCCGGAAGACAGAAGACGGGGTAGTACTCCCTACCACATCCCACACAGGCTTCAGGAGACACCTGCAGAGTGGGAGAAGGTTCCCCAAGTCAGTCGGGACTGGCTGGGAGGCAGTTGCTGAGAACAGCAACGGTTAAAATAGTCAATATTTCTGTGTCATGTGTCAAAATGCAAACTCTTCCATGAACATCGTGTCCCCAGAAGCTACCACCAGGCGGCTGTTACTATTAGGCTCCTTTTGGCTTTAAGCAACTGGTCTGAGGTCACATAGTGAGCTCGGGGGAAGGGCAGTCGGTGAGTCATTCAAAGTGAGCTCAGGAGCTGGGGAGATGGCTCAGTGGTGACAGTGTAAGACCTGGCTCCTAGGCCAGTAAGGAAAAAAAAAAAGGTGGGTGTGGCCACCGTGAGCCTCTGTGGGGGCTGGCTGTCACCCTAGCTCTAGGTTCAGTGAGAGACCCTGTGTCCAGGGAATAAGGTGGAGAGTGGGCATGAGAGATGTCCTCTGCACATGGCACACACCTGTACACACACAGAGTGGCACACACATACACACGGGTCGGCTTGCTCCAGGCTGGTCTGGGCTGGTAGTGTACATTAGAACTGAAGTGTCCCCGAGAAGGTTTGGTCTCCAGCTGTCAGGCGCAATCATAGGGAGGTGACCTCATCATGAGGGCACAGATTCACCCATGGATGGTTTCATATATTGTGTGTTGGTGTGCACACCGTCACATGCACATACGTAAGCATGCATGCATGCAAAGGCCAGGACAGGATTTATCACTCCTTCACCAAACTGCCTTGAGGCTGGGTCTCTGGTGGAGCCAGACTGTTGTTTCTGCCTCACTGGCTGGTCCGTGAGCTTTTGGGATCCGCCAGTCTCTGCCCACCAACCCTGGCACTATAGGCACGGGCAGCCACATGCAGCTTTTTAACATGGGTGCTGGGGATTCAAACTCAGGCCCTCATACTCACAAAGCAGGAACTTATATGCTCAGGGCTGTCTTCCAAGCCTTGATTTCTAAGCAACATTTGTAGAAGATGGCAGAAACTAGGAAGTGGGGCCTGGTCTGAGGAAGCAGCTTGTTTGGGAGCATGTCCTTGGGAGATACAAGCTGTTCTCCTCTCCTGCCTTCTCCTCCTCCTCAAAGAAAAGGGGCTCAGCTCCCCACCCACCAGTCCTCCCAGGGGCATCAAGTCAAATCAGGACTAAGCACATCCTCCTCCACCAGGCCTGACCAGGCAGCCAGCTGGGGAGAGTGATCCAAAAGCAGGCAACAGCGTTCATGGCAGAGACAGCCCCTGCCCCACTTGCTAGGGGACCCACATGAAGACCAAGCTCCCCATCAGGCATGTATGTGTAGGGGTCCCAGGGCCAGACCATGCATGCTCTTTGGTTGGTAGTTCAGTCTCTGTGAGGCCCCCACGGTCCTTGGTTAGTTGACTCTGTTGGTTTTCTTGTGGAGTTCGTGTCCCCTCTTGCTCCCTCCACAAGGGGAACCCAACTCCTCCACAAGACTCCAAAAGCTCTGCCTAATGTTTGGCTGTTGCTGTTTCTGTTTCGATCCGCTGCTGGGTGGAGCCTCTCAGAGGACAGCTATGCTAGGCTCCTGTCTATAAGCAGAGCAGAGCATCGTTAATAGTGTCAGGGGTTGGCTCTCTCCCGTGGGGTGGGTCTCAGGTTAAGCCAGTCATTTTTTTGGAGCTGGGCACCTTTTAGGGCCAGGGCCCAGCTTCTTTACACTTCCTCTGTCACCATCTCTGGGTGGCTAAATGGCTCTGCGTCAGGAGGCTACGTGGGCTCTTGGCTGGGGAGCCTCCAGCCCCCCAATCCCCAACAGGCCAGCTTGGTCAGACTCACAAGGTCATGGCAAGTGACCAAGAGAATCATCAGAAGTTGCCAAGTCCCCCCAGCTCGAGCTTGAATCTCTCTCACCACAGTCGGTTGGCCAGACAAGTTCTAACATCAGACCCAAGAGTGAGGAAACTCGTCCCGTCTCGTGATGGACCAATGGGTGAAGTCACATGGCAAGGCTGTCTCGGGGGACAATGCTGTGTGCATCCTGCAGACACACACTACAGGAAGTAAGCGACCCCCAACACAGAGACACACTGCCTCAACCAGCATGTTGCCCTTGAGCTGGCTTCCCCCTGGAAGGAAGGAAGAGCTGGCCCCTCCTGCCTTTCACTTGGTCCTCGCCTGCGTCCAGAGCCCCTCGGTTGCTTTCTTTGTGGGTCAAGATGCATATGTGACATGGAACAGAAATCCCAGCAGGATGGAAAAGCTAAGAAGGGCTCACGGGGAAGTCAGGAACGGAGGCTGGCTCCCTCTGTCTGTCTGTTACACATTCTCCTGCAGGCCTTAGTTGTGAATCAGGCACGTCCTGAGAGAAGATAAGACATCCTTCCTCAGCAACAGCTACGTCATGGCCTGGACGTAGATAGAGACACAGTGCAGGTTTAGAACAGTGTGGCCAAGTGTCCGTAACCACAGCTGGGTGTTTACCGTGCGCTGGGTACTGTTTTAAGTACATGGTGTCTTAGTTTCCTTTCTGTTGCTATAACAGAACACTCTGTCTGACCAAAAGCCACTTGGGAGAGGAAAGGAGTTATTTGGTTTACATTTCCAGGTCATAGTTCACTATTGAGGGCAGTCAAGGTAGGAAAAACCATGGGGGTGGGGGGGGGACGCTGCTGGCTTGCGCTCAGGCTCCTCATGCTCGCTAGATTTATTTATTTATTTATACAGCTCAGCATTACCTGCCTAGGGGTGGTGCCGCCCATACCAATTAACAGTCAAGACAGTCCCCCCCCCCCAGACATGGCCACAGGCCAATCTGAAGCAGGCTATTTCCTGTGAAAGGAACTTTTATTCACCTGCTTCTGTTGTTGTCTCGGAAGATTAGTGTCTCCATCTGCTAGCCTAGGCCTAATCCTGGAAGATTCCAGCCTCCAGACAATC
Source organism: Pachyuromys duprasi (assembly GCA_028658305.1). NCBI lineage: Eukaryota > Metazoa > Chordata > Mammalia > Rodentia > Muridae > Pachyuromys > Pachyuromys duprasi. Next base: position 4,411,823 of record CM053758.1, read on the forward strand.
TAACCTAGGCCTAAAATGTTTTCAGCCTCTGAGACTTACCGCTGAATAAGCTCACCCTTTCTTGTTCCTGTTGAGCTCTGGGCTGGCTGGCTCAACTCAGCTGTTCTGTCTCAAACTCCTCTCCTACCGGGCCTATTCAATCTGGCTTTTCTCCTGACTTCTGAATTGCTCTGCTTGGCCTCAAACTAACTCCAGCAATCTGCTCAAACCTCCTGGCTCATTTGTTCTTAACCCGAGTTCTCTCTCTGCAACTTGTCTCTCTATGGCTGTCCTAAAACTACCTCTTTTCTTTCTCTCTCCCTCCCTTCCTCTCTCTGCATTGCCCCATAAGCAGCTTCCCTTTCCTCTCTCTTTTCTTGTGAGAGTTGGATGTATCCTATTCTGTCAAGTCTTTTTCTGATTTGTCACTTTTTCTGCCACTTAATTAAGCATTACTTTCAAACATGGGTGCTTCCTTCTACAAACCCACTTTACCTTCATGGTTTGGGATTAAAGGCATGTACTGTATGCCTGTGGTGCATATACACACCCACACATAAATGGAAAGAAATGAACGATAGAAATGACCCAGGGCATGGAGGTGCATGCCTCTAATCTCAGCACTCAGGTGAATCTCACCAGTTTAAGACCAGCCTGATCTCCATGGTGACTTCCAGGCCAGCAAGGGGCTGCATTATAACACACTGTCTCAGAGTGAAAGCAAAACAAGTAATAGTGGCACACCCCTCTCCCCTCTGGAGAAGATCCTCTGCCTCAGCTCTATGCCGAGAGCCAGAAAATCTCCTTGCCTTGTAAGGGAGGTACCGTTATTTTCTGCCTTCACCAGATGGGGAAACTGAAGCAGCTGGGACTTGAACTCAGGCATCTGGGGACCTGCCAGTGCTTTGTCCAGAATGTACTTTTGAGTATCAGGGTGTGAGGGGTGAGGCCTGCTTCTGAGATCTTCCTGGAGTCAGATGGGAGGGGACCCCAGGTCAGCCATGGCTCTCCTAGAGCAATGGGCCGCCTCCTGCTTCTCTCCCCTCCCCCAGTGCTGCCCAGAGTCCCAGGACTCACTTGCAGACAGGCTGACCTAATGCAGACTGGGCCAGAGGGGTGAGTCCAGGCAACAGGGCCAGTGGCCCAGCCTGAGTCACTGGGCAGGGCTGTCGCCAGGGCTCAGAGTGCTGGTGGCAGCCTGTGTCTAGGAGGGACATCACCTGAGCATAGTTCCAGTCCCCACCTTCTCGACTGCCGGTGACCTCGACACCCAGCAGACCCCTGCAGAGAACAGTCCTTGCCCACTGCCGGGACAGGAAGCCTGGGCAGGATGCCAAGTCATATTTAACCCGTTTATGAGAACTGAGACATGTCTATTTATAGCCGTTTGATTTGCCTGCCAAGCGCGAGCTGGGTGGACGCGGAGGCACCTCCGTGTGGAAAGCCGCCCGCTGTTCCACACGGGCAAGGTTGTGTTGGGCCGCACGGACTCAAACTCTCCAGCCACCCTGCAGACACAGACACTGTGGTCTCCACTTTCCAGTGGGGAAACTGAGTCTCGGAGAGGCATGGTTGCTTCTTCGTAGCCACACATGGCGACAGGTTGGTGAAACAGAAATCGTAGAGACCATTCGTCAGCAAATGGCCTCTGATCACCAAATGGCCATCAGCTCCTTGGGGGACTGAAGACATCCTCCCCCTGTCCCCCAACATTCTCTGGGACCATTCTGCCCATGCCAGGCTTTCTTGTTACCCCTCACCCATCTCCCCGCCCCTTTGTTGGTAAAATGTTGCCCTTCTATCTCTTCATATTCTCCCCTTCTCTTTCTCACCTTTCTAATTCTCTCTCTCTCTCTCTCTCTCTGTGTGTGTGTGTGTGTGTGTATTTATTTGGTTTTGTTTTTCAAGGCAGGGCTTCTCTGTGTAGCCCTTACTGTCCTGGAATTTGCTCTGTAAACCAGGCTGGTCTTGAACTCAGAGATCCACCTACCTCTGCCTCCCAAGTGCTGGTATTAAAGGTGTAGGCCACCACCATCCGGCTCTCTCTATAGTTTTTGAGCCAGGGTCTCACTATATAGCCCAGGCTAGCTTTGACCTCAGAATGTTCCCGCCTGAGGCGCTGGAATGTTGGAAGTGCAGGTGTCTATTCCCTCACCTAGATTGTTCCTCATTCCTTGGTTCTTTAAATAGGGTTCAAGGTCACCTAACCGGATTCAAGTCATCCCCCTGCCTCAACCTCCAGGGTTGTACCTATAAGTACGGGTGTGGGTTGCTCTGCTCAGCTCTCTTATTTTGTTGAGACCAACATCTGCTTTGTCACAACCCTGGTATTTGAGGGGCTCATGTGAAAAACCAAAACCAACCAACCAACCAACCAAACAAGCCAGGTGAACTGCCTTGTGGGCAGTTGCCTCGTGCCTTGGTGGGCTCTGTAGCCAACAGCCCTGACAGCCCCGCTTTACAGACAGAAGACAGGTACGCGCAGCCATCAGGCAACGTGTGGTCCACCCTTGCTGTCTCTAGTGCCCTCAGGACAGCTGTCGCCCTTGCCCAGGCCAGGTTCCGTGCGTCTGGAGGTCAAAAGGGGATGAGACACGAGTGAGCAGATCCCACCGTGGGAAGGCTGGAGCTGGGTGATCGGCAGTGACGGGAAACATGGAGGAAATGTGGCTTTTTGTAGCATCTCCTTTTCCTATCTCAGAGTTTCCCGGTGTGAATGAACCTCAGTGCTTGCACTTGCTTCACTTTCTCGTGTGTGTGTGTGTATGTGTTGGGGTGAGGGACACATGAGGACGCAGGCTTTGTAGATGTTTCCTGTAGCTCACCAGCTCTCCAGCCTGGGGCTCTGGGGACACTTGGGAAAGCTCTGCCTGGCTGGATATGTATGGAATATTCTAGGTCTTAGGAGGCCATGCCTCTGAGCACCAAGGCTTGTCCCCAAGCCTCCGTCCTCACCACTGATTTTCACGTCCCTGGCTTCAGCCATCATGAGAAAGACATGGATGCTTAAGGAGTGGGGCCAAGGCCAAGCACAGAGACCCCTGCAGGTCCCAGGCCTCATGACCTCGGCCCCCTGTCCTTATCACTGAGCATGCCATCGCATCTCTTCCCTAACCACCCCTTCCTTCCTCCCAGGCCAGCAACAGGCCTGGCTTCTGTGCTGAGTGACTTTTGTAGCAAAATGTTTACGCCTTCGGTGTGTGATTCATCTGTTACCCACAAACCCTTTCTTTGTTGACTTCCTGCTTCTGAAGGCAGGTTTCCATTCACTGCCCAGCCCTTCCCGTGTACCCTGCTGGGGCACAGTGTCTGCGTCTGTGAAAGACACACACTTACCTCTCAAATTAGACGTGAGGAGAAATGGGTTAACTCACACGAACCATTTTGCCCAAAGATGGCTCCACCAGGCTAGTGGGTTGGCTCTAAGTCTCCACAGATGATTGTACTTATGTTTTCTTTGTAATGTTCAAGAGCAGGATTGGATTGGGGCTCAATGGGGTGTGGCTCAGTGGTAGAGCCCCTGCCTAGAATCCCCCACTGAGAGGCTGGGGTGTGGCTCAGTGATTGAGTCCTTGCCTAATATGTGCAAAGTCCTGTGTTTATTCCCTAGTAACACACACACACACACACACACAAAACAACAAGAGCACACACTGGCTGAGTTCTGACCTAGCAACCACTTACGTAATCTAAACTACATTTCCACCAGCTGTAAAGTTATCTTCTGTTTCATCTAAGATACTCCCCGACCCTAGTGTACCCTAAAGGCTCTGCTCTTTCTATAACTTCACTGTTGAATTCACAGGGTTGACAACAAGCTGTCGCAGCAATTATTATCATTAGACTGGTTGATGCTTTTCCTGTTTGTTTTTCAGTCAACTTGACACAAGTTAGTCACCTCACGTGAGGAAATGCCCCCATCAGATTGGCTTGTATGCAATCCTGTGGGCATTGTCTTGACTAATGGTCGATGTGGGAGGGCTCAGCCCACTGTGGGCAGGATCATCCCTATGCAACTAGTCCTAGGTTCTATAAGAAAGCAGGCTGAGTGAGCCACAAGGAGCAAGCCAGTGAGCAGCACCCCTCCATGGCTTCTGCCTCAGCTCCTGCCTTGAGTTCCTGCCATGGCTCCTCTCAGTGATGGACTGTGATCTGTAAGGTGACATTTATTTCCTCTCCAAGTTGCTTTGTTTCCCATAACAATAGAAAGCAAACTGGGACAGCACTAGGGGGAAAAAAATCCAAACATTTACAGTTCCCTTCTCTATGGGGGGTCCCCTTTGTCATCCTCAACTGTGACTGGCCTTGGCCGGCAGGAAGGACTGTCAGTGTGGGCAGCTAGGAGAGTCCCCACAGGGGCCATCGAGCTGAGCCTCATGTTTGGTTTCCTGCATCTCAGTAGTTTATCCACGCGTCATGGGCATCACCCCACCTGCCTATATCATGTGAGAATCTCTTGACTGCATGTGAGGGAGGAATAGATTTCAAAGAATTTTTAGTTTATAATATATAGTATATACATTTTATCATATAAGTAGCCTCAGGGAGGAGAGAAAGCTCCCCAGTGCTGAGTGCACTGAGTAGCACCCTCATGAACTCAGTCTCTTCGGCATGTTGGCTATGTAGTCCTTTGTGGTAGCAGAATGTTTGCATTGGTTCCAAGTCATCATTTTGTATAGATACAAAATATTACAACTATGTTGACTGACTGACTGATTGATCAAACTCTACTCTATCCTTTTCCCTTCCTTGGATTTTGCTCTTCATGGCAGGGAATTAAGGGGAGACCTTAGCAAACACCTACTCAGCCAGATAAGGAACCCAACTGTCTTAGTCAGGGTTTTATTGCTGTGAAGAGACACCATGACCATGGCAACTCTTCTAAAGGAAAACATTTCATTGGGGCTGACTCACAGTTTCAGAGGTTTAGTCCAGCACCATCATGGCAGGAAACATGGCGGCACGTGGGCAGACATGGTGCTGGAGAGGTAGCTGAGAGTTCTACATCTGGATCCGCAGGCAGCAGAAGGGGACTGTGTGTCACACTGGGTGTAGCTTGAGCATAGGAGACCTCAGAGCCTGTCCCACAGTGACACACTTCCTCCAATGAGGCCACACCTACTCCAACAAGGACACACCTCTTCATAGAGCCACTCCCCGTAGGCCAAACATTCAAACACATGAGTCTATGGGGGCCAAACCCATTTAAACAACTACATCAACACAGACCAAAATAGCCGCCACACCAAAGCCCACTCTAGTGAAGCAATGAGTCGATCGGGGTCACTTACACGAGTGTACGCGACTCAGAGGCAGCCACATCGCATCACGAAAAGACCACCACGTCTGGGCGTCGACTACAAGAGCTGCAACCCTGGGGCTTCCCGTGTGACTCTCAGAGAGCTTAACAGGTCAGATTCCCCTCCCCCCTCCCCCAGCATGCTTACTGCTTATAACCTGGGGAGTGTAGAGAGAACGTTTATATCTGGTCACGTTCAGGAACTTCCTGAGACTTTTGAGTTGTTCCCTTCCTGAGTCTTAAGGAGTTTCCTTCCAGTATGAAATGTTTCGACTCAGAGGAAATCACTGCCCAGCAGGATGGGGCCCTGATCCACTGCACACAGTGTCGATCCACTAGGGACTCCTAGCTCACTAGTGAAGTCTCAAAATGGATCCGAGGCTAGGGCTGTGACTGCTTCCTCCTTCTTTACGGAAGTCTCCTGCAGTGACCTTGCCCCCTACATTTCCTTGTAGTTGCACCAACCTGATTAACTGATGCTGGTGCTTGAGGCTGGCATGGGTGGTCTGATTGCCCTTCAGTTACGTAAAGGCTGGTACACGGGACAATAAAGCTATATCTGCACCTTTGAGTCTGGTCTCTGGAATCTGATTCCCTGGATTCTGTGTGGGCTCCTTCGCCACTCACCCCGCCTTCCCCTCAGTTCCTCATCCCCACAGAGAATATTCAGTGTCCTCCTCTGGCCTCAGCAAACATACCCACCCACCTCCCACACAGCCATGTTCTCTGTAGGCCAAGGGAACATCAGAGAGCTCAACTCATCTTGTGAAAGGAAACTCACGCTTGTCCAAAGCTGTAACTGGGAACCGTTGTCTTCCTTCATAATCTCTTGCCCTGAGAATAATGTAGTCTACACTCAGAGGGGAAAATATTAGTGGATTTTTTTCCTGCTAAATCAGAAGATGTTATAACCATCTCCTCATCTCCCACACAGAAAGGTATCAGTCTGAGGTAGAGGAAGAGCTAGAGAGAGTTCCACCCCAGCTATTGGTTCTCACAGGACCACATGGTTGCTGGGAGGGAGGGGTGGGGATTTCTTTCTTTTCAGTACTGCAGATTGAACCCAGAGCCTGACAGGTGCTAGGCAGGGGCTCTACCACTGAGCCACATCCCCACCTTTCACTGGGGGATTCTAGGCAGGGGCTCTACCACTGAGCCACACCCCAGCCCCTCACTGGGGGATTCTAGGCAGGGCTCTACCACTGAGCCACACCCCAGCCTCTCATTGGGGGATTCTAGGCAGGGGCTTTACCATGAGTCATGCTTTCAGCATGTTCTTACTTTTTTTTTCTCTTGAGAGAGTCTCACTGAGTTGCCCAGGCTATCCTTGACCTTATTTGAAAATGCTTGGACCACAGATGTGCATTACTGCGCCTGGATCTCTCTTATATTACTTTAAAAATATTTATTTTTAACTATGTGTATGTACCTACCTGCAGAATCTAGAAGAGGGTGTTAAATCTCCTGGAGCTAAATAAAGTTATAGGCAGTTTGTTGTGAGCCATCCAATGTGGTGTTGGAAACTGAACTTGGGTCCTCTGCAAAAAAACAGTATGAGCTATTATTATTATTATTATTATTATTGGTTTTTCGAGACAGGGTTTCTCTGTGTAGCCTTGGCTGTCCTGAACTCACTTTGTAGACCAGGCTGGCCTCAAACTCACAGAGATCCACTTGCCTGTGCTTTCTAAGTGCTGGGATTACAGGAGAGCACCGTGTCTGGACCGTATGCACCCTTAACTGCAGAGCCATCTCTCCAGCTGCCTAGGTTACATTTTAAAAAGTGAGATTTATTGATTTCTAGTTAACATGTATGAGTATCTTGCTTACATGTATGTCTGTGTACTGCATGCATGTCTCGTGCCTGCAGAGGCCAGAAGAAGGTATCATATCCCCTGTAGCTGGAGTTACAGATGGTTGTGAGCTACCATGTGGATGCCAGAGACCAAACTTGATCCTCTGGAAGAGCAGCCAGAGCTTGTAAGGATGGAGCTGTCTCTCCAGCAACCCCCACCCCAAAGCCTCCCATCCTTCTGCCCCCAGCAGGAGTTCCATCCATCTTCTTGGCCAGCATGGATGATAACCTTTCCCAAAATCAATCACTACCAAAGAACCAGGTGTGTGTGTAAGGGTGGGGGGTGATCTTCGGACACACAGGGATGAGGGTTACCTTTCCTGAATAGTGGCCAGAATTAATAAGCAGGCTGATAAAGTTAGGGCTGTCCCTGCAAAGAAGAATCAAGGAAAACAGATTTGCTCATTGAAGATGCAAACCCAGCTCCGCGCCCTCTGCCTGCTGCTTCCGCAGGCTTTGGCATCCAACGTTGCACTTCAGTTCTGCCTTGCAGCCCCAGGCTGAGTGAACATCAGATGCTGTCATCCCTAGAGTAGGAATGGTTTCCAAGAGAAGGACGCTTCTGCTCACATCCCAGCAGGCTAGAACACCTCAGCTGCAGCATCTGCAGGCCTCAACTTTATCGGGAATCCAAAGTCATGGAAACTCACCACAAAAGAGAATTCATGGTTTTAATGGAAAACTCAAGGTAGCATGGGTGTCAGGAATGGCTGGATCCAAGAGCTTCCATAACTCATGGAGCCCTCTCCTTCCCCGCCCCTCTGTCCTCCTCAGCTGTCTCTTCTTTTCTTTAATACTGATTTCCTATGCTTGCATATTCTCTCCTCCTAGGGGCAAACATGGCCTCCAGCCACCTCAGCCCTCACTTTAGCAGCAAAAAGAAAACTTTGTCTTTCCAGAGTGTTTCTGCAGTCATCTCTCCTATTGGCTTTATTTGGACAACCTGCTCCTTTTCAGATCCAGGCAGTTAGGTGTTGCACAGGTTCAGGGAAGGAAGGCTGGGAGAAGCGAATGCACGAGGCAGCCAGATCTCTCACAGACAGCACAGGCTGTGTCCTGTTTGAGCAGGAAGAGCTGGCAGGAACATGGGACTAAGGTGTTTAAAGTAGTCAGGCATGGCTTCTCAGAGGAGGCATCACAGGAAGCAGAATGAGGACTGTTTTCAGCAAAAGAGCCTTGGGGCAGAAGACCTGCAGAAAATTGGAAGGATGTGATCCGTGGGAAAGTGTGGTGGGTGGTGTGTATGTACGTATGTATGACGGATGGATGATGGGTGGGTGGATGATAGATAAATGGGTGACAGATGGGTGGATAATAGATGGATGGATGGTGGATGGATGGGTGGGTGGGTGGATGGATGGGTGGGTGGATGGGTGGGTGGATGATAGATGGGTGGGTGGATGATGGATGGGTGGGTGGGTGGATGGATGGGTGGGTGGATGGATGGATGGTGGATGGATGGTGGATGGATGGTGGATGGATGGGTGGGTGGATGATGGATGGGTGATAGGTGAGTGATGGATGGGTAGATAGATGATGGATGGGTGGATGACAGATGGATGAATGAATGATGGATGGATGAGCGGAATGGTGAATGCCATGAACTGCAACTGTGCAAAGACCCTTGACTGCTCAGGAGTTCGTAAGCTCAGTGTAAAGAGAAGCTAAAAAGGAAGTGAGGCAAAGTTATCAGGAAGGAGGGGGTATCCTTCATTCTCTGCCCTCCCTGTCTTCCTACCTTCCTTTTCTCCTTTTCTTTCTCCTTCCTTTCCCTTTCCTGAGACAGGGTCTCAGAACCATGCAACCCAGGTGGAGTCAAACTTTCCCTCCCCAAGAGTCTTAAGTGCTAGAATCATAACTGTGCATCACAGCTGAGCTGCCTGAAGAACATCCTTTGTAAATCCTCTTCCCCTTTCCCTTTCCTTCCCCTCACCTCCCACCTCACCTCATTCTCACTTCCTCTTCCCTCCTCTGGCCTCTGTGCTTCTGTGGTTTTTGTCCCTTCGGTCTGGTACAACTCCCTCCAAAAGTATTCTCCTGACTCCACGCCCACATCCCTCCTCCAAGCCACACCTCTGCCCCTGCAGCGCTTCCTTTGCAGGTCACAGCACCCTCTTTCACCTCCTCTCTTGGAAGTCATTGTTTGGGGACCTGCTGTTATCAGAGCTTCACCCCAGTGCCTGGGACAGAGGATCCAGCAGCTCAGGGCTCCTCCACAGCAAAAATCCCAATCCCACGTGACTACTTGCCCTTTGTCCCCCCAGTGTCCTCCCCCCTAAATGTATTTATTGTTTAGTCACGTTTACTCTGTGTGTGCACGTGTGCCATTGTGCTCCTGTGGAGGTTAGAGGAATCTCTCCTTCCCCACAGGGTGGGATCCAGGGATTGAACTCAGGTCAGCAGGTTTGTCAGCAAGCACCTTTCCCCACCTCGCCAGCCCTCCTCCTCTCTGTAACAGACAGTTAAAAGCTGTTTTTGATAGGAAGCAGTGCCTCCTCATTGGGCCCGTTGGGCCCAAAAGGCAAGGAGGGGTCAGCACCATCAAACCAGCACACGTCCTCTGGCTCCGTCTCGTCTTCTTCGCTCACACAGGCTGTGGCGCAGGCGCAATGACCTCATGCAGACACTAGTCTGCTGCAAGATTCTGGGTGGAATATAAAAACAATTTATGATGTAATTAGTTCAGCTAAATACAAGAGAGAGAGAGAGAGAGAGAGAGAGAGTTCCCAGCAGGCCACGTGACTTCGCCCACAGCAGGAGCCTGCCTTCAGCTCCAGCCAAGTCCATCCTCTGTATTTAAGGATCAGTTTCAGGCTGTTTCCCGGCCTGCTGTCCAGCCGTGTCCTCAGGTGAGGACAACTAGATGGACGCTGATCCCACAGCTCCGGGCTGGATGTTCAGCTCAGGGGGTTAGGCTGTGGGTGTGGGAGCTTGGGGAGTTCCATGGCCTCCTGCCTCTCTGGAAACCTTCCTTCCCAGAAACTTAGAATCTCAGTGGCCTTCGCCCTGGAGAATGAGAGACACGGACTTGGCAAATGGACTCCCAAACTTGTTGCCTTTTATTCCTCAGACGGGATCTCGATATGTAGCCCAGGCTATCCTCAAACTTGTGATCTTCCTGTCTCAGCCTCCGAGGTGCTGGGATTATGGGTGAGACCACAGTGTTCATAGGGAGGTCAGAGGTCAATTCCAGGAGTCAGTTCTCTCCTTCCACCACGTGGGCCCCAAGTTGTCAGACATGGTAGTAGGCATCTTAACCCGTTGAGCCGTCTCAGTCTCCAAGGTGCTGATAACCCATCAGCCCATGACTTTATTATCCCCTGAGTGAAACTGTCTGCTTCTTCGTGCTGTTGTCTTCTATAGGCCTCCTCTGTTCTTGCTTCTTATCACTTCTAGCAGGGACAGGTGGGTCCCTTGAGCTCATTGGCCAATCAGTGTAGCCAAACTGATGAGTTTCAGGTTCAATGAGAGAGCGTATCTAAGTGTTACTGAACTAAATTAAGGTGTTGAGCGGGAGAGATGGCTTGGGGTGAAGAGTACTGTGTTTGGTAGTGTAACAGACTCCAGACCTTAGCAGAACTGATTCCATGATGGAGGTAGCATTCAGGCTGGAAAACTCAGCTGGTGAACAGCACCAGCTACCAAAACCAACATGAAGACCCTAATCCACAAACGTTCTCATCCAAGGACCCCTCCCGTCTAAGCAGAATGTGCACAGGGAGAGGGAGAGAGAGGTGAGCATTCCCTCTGCTCTGTGCCTGCTCTAAGCAGCCCCAGAGAAGGGGGGAAAGTGTCCCTGGGCTGAGGCCGAAGGAAGAAAGTTCCACTCCTCTCTCTTTCATGATTTATGTTTCCTTATAAACCAGTGATAACTATAAAATCAAAACTCAATACCTATCATTCTCTGAAAAAAAAAAAGTAGAAAAAACCTGTCCCAGGCTGGGCTGGGAGGTCACAGGCACCTAATGCAGCCTGGGCAGGATGGGGTTTCTCTTCTGTCCAACACTGACTAAGAAGACTTTAAGGTTTTGGTTTTTGGTTGGTTTTTTTTTTTTTTAAGCTAGGTCCTTTTTAAAGGACTAAAGACAGCTGCTAAAAAAAGATTTCCTTTGTCACCCAGTTGGCCCCAGATAGTAAAAAATGTTACAAAAGTTTCAGGTATAAGTAGGTCCCAGCTGCTGGGAGAACCGAGCAGGACAGACTTTTCCCATAAACTAAAAGCCATCGTCACCTTCTCTGAGGATGAGACTTACAGACACCCAGCAAAAATTTGGCATCTCACCCTGTGTCAGAAGAATACCTCCTAACTTAAAATTCTGCCTCCAATCAAAAGATACCAGTTGGTCTAGCTCTCAGATTGACAGCCAAGATTCCCTGGGTACGGGCAGGCACCCATCCCCCGAGGGCCGGCCCAACACCAAGCTCCTGTGATTGTTCCAGTCACACCGGAACACCCCTCTTCTGCCTGTGGGGAAACCTGGGACCTCCGATTCCTCCAGAGAAACAGGCGTGTACTGTCTTGGACATGAAAAATGCGTTCTTCAGTCTCCCATTGGCAGAGGCGAATCAACCGGTCTTTGCTTTTAAATGGGCAGACCACCCCAGGGAGATCACGGTGGGCAACTTACACAGGCCAGCTTACCCCAAAGATTTAAAAGCTTGCCAGCCCCATTTGATGAGACACGAAGAGCTGACCTCCCGCTTTTCCATCATGGGTTTCCTGGGGGAAAATAGCTTATAAATGGACCACGGAGGGACTGCCCCAAGAGTTACAGGCTCTGGGCTACAGAATGTCGGCTAAAAGAGCCCAACTTTGTACGTGCCCCTTGGCTACCATGAGGGGAGGCAAAAGGAGCTTGTCTCTGAGCTGCCTGTGGATACCAGCGTTTGTGGAAGCAGCAAGTCCATACACTAACACAAAGGGCGGCGCTGAGCCCTATTTGGGACTGAGACTAAACAAAAGACATTACAAAAAGGGTTTTAGCCTGAACTTTGGGCCCATGGAAACGTTCTGTGATATACCTGTCCAAATGATTGGACACTGTAGCCAGAGGATGGTCCATCTGTCCAAGAGCTGTGGTAGCTACTGCTGGTCTAAAGAAACTCCAGGTCAGGATACTATAACTCAAAACGCTCCATGTGGTTGAGACCCTTCCCCAAAGACCACCAGAGTTCCAGCTAAGGACTGTGCGACCCAGTACCAGGCTCTGCTCCTGGCCCACTCTCCAGTCCATCTGGAGAAACCCACTGTTACTATTTTAAAATGATGCACTGAACAGATATTATAGGAAAGAGTTTATTCAGGGGAAGGGAAACAGTTAGGGCCTGAGTGAGCCATGAGGGCAGGGACAGAGACAGACAGAAAGAGACAGAGGGACAGAAATGGGGGGAGGAGGGCACCCTGACAGAGAGAGCGGGAGAGACAGTCAAGAGAGGGAGAGGGAGAGAGAGACGAAGTGGCGGGTTGGTCCTTTTTATATCTCAGATGAACAGCTCTACCAGGTGCATCTGCCCTACACCTGGCAGGCGACGCATGATGATGTCATAGGTTACTAGGCAACCAAAAAGCACACTGCCTATCCGCCATCAATCCTGCTCCCTTTTTGCTTGACGACAGCCCCCAGGTGCTCGTTTATGAAAGGTGAAACCAGGTCCATGGGAGCTGCAAACTTCAACTGAAACAATCTGAGGCCAAGCCCGGGTGCCTCAGCACAGAGAGCAGAGGTGATGCGTCTGACCCAGGCTCTCAGATGGAGACAGCAAAGTCCACTACCGTGCGCACAGACAGCTGCCATGCGGTCACTGCCAGGCGGTACGATTTTCAGAGAAAGAGGGCTTCTCACCACTGGGTAAAAGGACATTTAAAAAACCTTGGCCCTCCCAAAGGGTAATTGGCTCCCTCCAAATTGTTGTCCTCCGTTGCCAGGCTGCTGGCCTGTCTGCCTGACAAATGTCCCTAAGACCAGTGGGGCCTATTGATATTCTGATGACATGCCATGACCCGGTGCCGCCCGAGACGCCGTGGTAAGGAAGAAAGGGACAGCTCAAACCCACACAGGTTGACGGAGGACACCAGAGAGAAAGGCCGTTCTCCCGGAAACAACTCGCAGGTCTGTGTTGGTAGCTGACCTTCAGCAGGCCACTCATCTGGGGCCCTCAAAACACTCTGAGTTGCTCAGACCAAAGTGTGTTATCCCTAGACTGCACAGCCTACCACAGGATGTCTCAGCCAGATGCCAGGTTTGTGTGCGAGTAAATAAAAAAAAACAGAGAGCCCCTACCCAGAAAGGGGTCCAAGTGAGAAACTGGGAAAACTGGCTCCACCAAGATCAATCTTCCAGGGTACGAGTACTTGCTAGTTTTTATATATACCTGTTAGTATTTTGAAACAACCTTGCTTCTGAGTTATGACATCATCTTGTATTGCCCAGCCAGGTGGCCACACCTGGGGGCGTGGTTAGTAATTACCTGACCTTTAAAAGGACCACCAGACACGTGTTCTCTCTCTCACCCTCTTCTTATTCCTCTTACTCTCCTCTCTCTTTCTATGGGGCGCCCTCCTTTCCTCCTTTCCTCTATCTCTCTCTTCCCCCATCATGGCCCACCCCTGTTCCCCCTTCTCCCCTAATAAACCCCTTTCATAGAAAACCTGTTGTAAGCCTCCTCTTATTTCTAACATTGGCGAGCCAGCCAGGAGGAGATGGCTTCTGAACTTGCCAGGACATCTCCTTTCGAACTAAAATAAATAGCTTTTAACAGGTTTTCTTTGTTACCTAAACTGCTCTCTCGGTCCTCTGAAATTTTCCGGGCTACCTATGCTCTTCCCACGTGTCCGCTTACAACCGGACACCCTGCTGTGTGTTGGCGGGCAGGAATGGGCGGCTGCCTCAGAGACCTCTAACTGCAGCTGCCGGGAGACACACGCATCCAGAGACGGTTTGGAGCAGCTGCTGGGAACCTATGACTATAGCAGCAGAACTGCCGCCTGGATGGGCGCTCCCACTTCACATACACAGCCTACTTCTACCTGGGTAAGCATCCTTCCCTCTGGCTGCAGATGCCCTCCCTCACCAAGCTGCGCAGTGGAGCTGCGTAGGCGAGCACGCGGCTGTGGGGACCCCTGCCACATCCATGCTTGGACTGGTACTCTGAGCCTGAGGCGTTCTCACTGTGCTAAAATCAGCTTGAGGGTACTTGGTGTTTAGGAAAAATTCCCCAATCGCACTAAACAAGATTTTAAACTTGCTGCGGGATCTTAAACCTACCGCGCGAGACTTGCAACGCCATGTTGCTTTTGGGCAAACTGGGCGGAACCCTCCTTCTGGGCTCAATGCTGTGTCGGC
>CM053758.1:4426798-4480961 GCA_028658305.1 Pachyuromys duprasi
TCCTATAGCCACAACAGCGCCAAAGCAGCTACAAGTGTTCAACTCTGACTCCACAGACTTCCAACAAGCTGGACCTACACTTCCCTCCCAGCTGTGGATGTTCTCACAGATCCTGGACAGCATCAAAGCAGCCTATTCTTCCTGGACTTGGCCGGCATTTCAGCCTTTTAATTCCCCTACAGCGACCCCAGTGTCAGCAGGAAGTAGCCAGAAGAGAATCTACACCCGTTATTCACTTATTATTAGCAAAAGGCTGGAATGGTGTGCTTCAGGACCAGGATCAAGCAGTTCCAGGTTCTCCCAGCATTCTTCAGTCCCTACTTGCTGCCTTGCATGGCTGACAACTCTCTGTTGACAACCCTCTATCCTAGATTTTCCAGGGCAGAGGCTTCTCTTCCTCCTCTTTCTTAACTATGAGATCTGACCATTTTTACTCCTATAATTTCTCTCTCATAACCTCTTGCATGACAACTAAGAGCTGCTTCCAATGAACCTAGACTTATATACTTTAACTGGCCTTACATGAAAAGCAGACCAAGTTCCTCAGTTTTTAATTATAGAAAAAGGGAGGAATGTTAGTATTCTGAAACAACCTTGCTTCTGGGTTATGACATCATCTTGTATCGCCCAGCCAGGTGGCCACACCTGGGGGCGTGGTTAGTAATTACCTGACCTTTAAAAGGACCACCAGACACGTGTTCTCTCTCTCTCACCCTCTTATTCCTCTCACTCTCCTCTCTCTTTCTATGGGGCGCCCTCCTTTCCTCCTCTCCTCTATCTCTCTCTTCCCCCATCATGGCCCACCTCTGTTCCCCCTTCTCCCCTAATAAATCCCTTTCATAGAAAACCTGTTGTAAGCCTCATCTTATTTCTAACAATACCTTTTCCAGGTGGGTAGAGGTGTTCCATTCCTGGATTGAAACTGTTCAGATTGTAGCTAAAAAGTTCCTCTAGGGCTGGGTGCCATGGCACACGCCTGTAATCCCAGCACTCTGGAGGCAGATCTCCGCAGATCTCTGTGAGTTCAAGGCCAGCCTGGTCTACAAAAAGCTCCTCCAGAATCTGGTCCCCTGAATCAGCCTCCTCCAACAATGGAGTCCTACAATGGCCTGGCTTTCATCGCCAAAACCTCTCAATTAATAGCTAAAGCTTTAGAGAGAGATTGAGATTGTGCGTATAGAGTTCTGGCCAAGGGGGGGAAATGAACAGGACATTAAAAACAACAAAAACCTCTAACAAAATTCTCATTAGATCCCAGCAAAGGATGGACAGGCTTTGCTTTGCTTAGGCCCACTGAGCCCTATCTAGGGAGGGATTTATCCCCTATGAGATTATGGTTGGAAGACCTCCCCCAGGCTCAGAGACCAGCAGTTGGGAGAACTCTCCTAGGCCCTTTGGACTATCTGAGAGACGCAGCCAACCTCCACCACCAGTTTGACCTTGTTCAAGCCCAGTGATACCGCCTGGGCCAAGCGAGTAGTCAAAGGGGCACCGGAACCGACTTGGAAAGGACCCTTCAAGTTGATTCTCTCCACTCCTATGGCAGTGAAGATGGTTAGCATTAAGTCATGGATCCACCACACCCAGGTCAAGAAAGCAGAAGCCACGGAAGCTGCTGCCAAATGGACAGTCTCCCAGACCCATTGGAATTAAGGTTTCATGGGCGTGAGCCCTTCCTCTCCCTGCCGCTCTACCTCCTCCTGAGTCTCATGTTTGGTGTGAATACAGGTCATGGCCCAACCCCCACCGCCCTCAGGCGGTACAGGAGAGGTATTAGCTGATGTGACTACAGAGCAGCAGCCCACATTCCACGTTAACTTTTGCTCGCTGATGCCAGCTTTCAGTGTCTGGTTGTACTGGAGAAACGGAAGATGTGAGAGTTGTCTTTTGAAGTAAAAACTCTACAGAGTTTACAGTTCTACGCATGCCTTGCTGCTGGGGTCCTGAACTGCCAAGAGCAGGGGATTTCCCATTGTAAAAAATGGGGCTGTGGAATGGAGGCTCCCTGAAAACACTCAGATGGATATGTATATATAGAAAGAAAGCTCCCTCTCAAGAAATGCACAATAAAAACATGTAATTCAATGGTGATCAAATTAAGGGTATGGAAGGAAGATTCTGGCCTTTGAGAAACAAGAAAAACCCGTGACTCTATGTCACCGGAATGGACCCCAGGGATAGGTTTACTATCCCCAAAAAACTGCCTTCCAGGTCCCCAGACATCTGGGTCCTAATAGAGATCTCCTACCCATGCCAACTCCCTTCCAATGAACTTGACAGACGTACCCAGGGCCAGAGTCCCGCCTCCTGTCCAGGAAGTCGAGGGTCCCCATCCTCATCCTCCACTCCCAACAAGGTCCATTATTTAATCATCCACAGCCAGAAATTGTCCAGGATTGCTGGTCATGCTTAGACCCACGGCCCCATACTCCATAGGGACAAGAACTGACCAGACTGTTAGCCCATTGACTGACAAGACTCACTGTGATTGGGGGCAGCCCAAATTAATGTTATAGGACGTACACGGATCTACTAGCCAACACTGTAAGCCTAGGCACTCCCCCTCCTCTGGTGCCTTCTATTCTGCCTTGTGGCTCAATTCATCTGGATAACAGCAGTATTACTGTTAAGAGCAAGAGACCTCCAAGACAACTCGGTGGACATGAACTAGGGGTTTGACTAAATGTGCCTCTTCTGAAGCTTTCCAAGCTAGGTAGACTTGTTGGTCAAGACTTAAGTTTCAGTTTCTGCACTAAAACAATTAGATTCCCTTGCAGAAATGGTCCCACAAGATGGATGAGGCTTAGACTTCACATGAGCTAAAGGAAACCACGCCTGGCTTTGAGAGAACCTGCTGTTTCTATGCTAACTGGTCAGGTGTGATTAGAAAAAAAATATCCTGCCATGACTGGGGAACTAATTGGTACCAGTCCCTGTTCTCTTGGTCCTCCTGGCTAGCTACTCTGCTTTCAGCATTGGCTAAGCCTTTACTTCTCATTCCGATGGGATCAACAGTCCCTCCGTGAGGGAAGTACTATTCAGACTGTAAAATTCAGCACACAGACCACACCACCTGGAACATGCCATCCTTCGAACACCCGCCCACAGCCGTACATGAACTGTGCTCTGTCTGGACTTACAAATTACCCATACCAACAGTTCCATCTTTTGTCATTTAAGTCTGTTTGAGTTGGGGTTTTTAAACTGTTGCCAAACAGAATAAACAACCCGTTTCAGTAGAAGCTGCACTTGCCTCACCGATGAATACCGTTTCATTTTTTAGCAAAAGCCTAGAGTTTCGGACAGTGTTAACAATGACTGGTTTTCCTGAGCATTTCCTGCATATTGGTGCTTTTTAAACGTCACAGGGTCTCTTGTTATCTCTCAGTGCGTGAGTCAAGGGACAGTGTCCGCAGTCTTCCCTGTATTTATTTATTTGGGTCCTCCCCCGCGTGTGTGTATGTGTGTGTGTGAATAACCACAGAGTGGATTCAAGTGTCCCTTAGGCTGTAGGGACAATTTTGGAATTTTCATTTCTTTTTTAAAGCACAGCAATATTATAAGAATATGTTTTCATTTTAATCCCAGGTGTGGGGATACAGAGCTGCTTCGAAGCAGCTGTCATTTGCCTTGTGCTCTGGTTGGGGCGTGAATTTGCTAGCTGCAGATAGTTTCTGCGTTTGTGTGACATTTGTAATTCTGGTAGCTTTTTAGAGGGTATATAAATTTTAGAGCCCCAATATGGTTGTTTGGTTGTTGGTTGCTGTTGGCTGCCCAGGTTTGTTCAGTAATTGTGTGCAAAGAAGAAAGAGGAAGAAGAAATTAGATATCCTGACATGAAGATCAAACTTGTCCCAAGGAACTCAACAGCCCTAACCAGCAGGAAGTGGTCTAAGGATAATGTTGCCCCTTTCCAACCCCTGACTTTCTTCAGGGATCTTTTTCCTTTCCTCTCTATCCCTTTTCCTCTCATATCTAGTGTTAAGGGGTTGAAAGGGTGGAGGATGGCAGAAGAAAGAAGAACCCACAAAATAGCAAAAGACTGGCTTCCTTAGGCCCCCTGTAAAATAGGCTTTCCCCAACCCCTCCCCTCCCACTGCTCCCCAGGGCCCCCACAAGCAGACCACAGTGACGCCTGACTCTGGGAAGAGGAGGCAGTGAGGCCCTGAGCGCAGTCATCTTTGGAAAGCCGGATCATTTCCCACTCTCCAGGGCACAGCCATGCTCCACACACCTGCAGCTCTATCCGGAGTGTCTGAGAGAGATGAACAGCGTGGCATTTTGACAGCACACCGGATTCTTTCCTCACAGGTACCCGGCCTCTTCTTCAGTCACAGCTCCAACTGTGGGGAATGGCTGAAGGCTTTGGCTCTGGCTTTGCTCTTTGCTGAATTTCAGACCCAGAACCCACCCATTTAGCTGACATGAGACTGGGGAAGCTCACATGTGTCTCCTTTCTAGGAATTCTCCATAAACCCACAAGTGCCAAGTGCGCCTGTGAGTCACAGTTCTCTCGTTGCTATTTTGGCTTCACTACCAGCTGTAGGAGCCTTGCTCACCTCGTCTCTGAAAGGAAGCACCACCCACCCCAGCATAATGGTTTTATACCTTTAATTCTCGCACTCCGGAAGAAGAGGCAGGCAGATCTGTGAGTTCAGAGCCTGGTCTACACTGTGAGTGCCAGACCAGCCAGGGCTACACAGAGAAACCCTGTCTCCTATAACTAAGTAAACAAATCGGTAAGTGGAATGCCACAAGCACCTTTTGGTAGCGCAGACGCCTAACATACTTTTCACATTTAAAAATTCTCAGTTCAAAGAGCTAGAGAAATGGCACAGTGGAAAAAGTTCTGGGTAAGCTGGATGGATGACCGGACTTTGACCTCCAGAATTATGTGAAGGTGGAAAGAGACAACCAAATCCACAGAGTTGTCTTCTGACCCAAAGAGGACAGACAGACAACTGACAAATAGATACAGGCACACACACACACGCAAATAAATAATGTTTTGAGAGAGGGCGTGGTGGTTTCAATGAGAATGGCCCCCGTGGGCGCATATGTGTGAACGTTTGATCCCTAGCTGGTAAAGCTGTTTGGGAAGGATTGGGAGGCGTGGCCTTGTAGGATGGGGTATGTCACTGGGAGTGGGCTTTGAGGAGTTCTTTTCCCCCAAAATAATAGTTTTATTATTTGGGAATTTCACATCATGCACCTTGATTGCTCTCACTTCTCAGGCCTGCCGCTCCCCCATTGTGACTTTTACCCCCAAGAAGAAGAGAAGGAGGAGGAAGAGGAAAAGAAAGCAATCCATTTTGTGTTGGCTGCATTCTCGCTGGAGGATACCCGAACTCCCAGTGGTCAGGCCCCCCGAAGAAAGCTGAGTCCTTCCCCATCTGCATCCTGCCAGAAGCCATCAGTTGAGGAAGGCTATGCTGCAGCACCCTTACCACATTTTTAAGAGTTCTCTTCGTCAGCTTAGGCTGTTTCTTTTTTCTTTTTTTTTTTTTGGCGGGGGTGGGGGGCAGGCATTGTCCCAGAAGTCTTCTGTGTTCCTCTTTCTCAGCTGTGAGTCTGCAGTCACTGCAAAAGTAGCTTTCTGCCCTATTTAGTCTGTGAGAGCACAGGTCGTGGACTTCCACGTGGTTTCTGATGGCAGCCTGTGCCCGGACCTCAGCATGGTCGACAATGACAGTACAGACCACGGGCACCAACACAACCCTCTGCTGCGGCATGGGCCGTGGACACCATCTGAGTCCTTGGCAGTGGCACAGCCCAAGGACATCCTTGTGGCCCCTGGGGCAACATGGCCACCACACCAATACAGTCCCTGGTAGCAGCCTGGTCCGTGGACACCAACATGGCTGCAGGTGGCTGCATAGACCACAGACATCTGCCTGTTTCTCCGTGGGCCACGGACACCATCACTGCCCCTGGCTGCAGCAGGATCATGGACCCATGGACAGCATGGACAAGAGACATCTACATGGCCACAGCTGGCTTCACAGGACACACACATCAACATGCCCCTCCCCCTCATTCCAGAAGATTCTGGTGACTGAGTAACTAACCACTTTCATTCTCCAAACCCCTTGCCTCTTTTTTCCCCTTCTCTGCCTTCAGTGTTTTCAGTTCAGGGCGTGAGCTCTTAGGGCCTGCTCCGGCACCATGCTCCCTGCCTTCCGGAGCCCCCAACATCCCGCTTATTCTCACTGACGTGTGGGGTGGAGGTAAAACACTGCCCCACGAGGCCTCGTGGACCACAGGGACTTGATAGAGGAAGCTGCTGGTGACTGAGTCACAATTAGCCAGGCTCATGCCATGGGCGATCGCTGTCCCCTTTCTCAGTGGAAACGGGGTAATGAGCAAACGCCTTTAAGTCTAATTAGGTCAGAGAACAATTCCACAAAGCCCAAAGCTCATCTGTGAGTTTCTTCTCCTCCTCTTCCTCCTTCTTCCCTTCTTCTTCCTTCTCCCCTTCCTCTTTCCTTTTCTCCTCCTTTTCCTCCCCCCTTTCCTCTGATGGGGATGGGGTTGGGACCCAGGAATGCGTGGTAGGCAAACATTCTACCACTGAGCTCCACTCCCAGTGAAACTGTTCTTCTGAGCCATTCTGAATGCCAAATTCTGAATCAGCAAAGCTTAATCTCTAACTCACACACATACACACATACAAACATACATGTACACACATGCATACATATATTCATACACACATGCATGTATATACAAACATCTCTGTGTATACATACAGATACACACATATAAATACTATATACATATATAAACACTACACATATATACATGCACACACATATGCACACAATCCATATATACATAAGAATATACATGCTACACACAGACACATATATACATATTATATACACTGCACATACATATATACACACACATACATATATACACACAAATATACACATATAAACAGTATGCACACACATACAGTTCAGTCTTGAACAGGTCCTGGAGCTAGTGAGACCCTTTAAAGCTGTGACCCCTGGGCCTGATGCTGGCATTCACAGCCCACAGCGCAGATCAGCACAGGTATGTGGAGCTGGGGTCAAGGACAGTGAAGAATGACCTGGAACCCACGCGTGCAAGCTGGAGCCAGCAGGGTAAACTGAGTGTGCTACTGCAGCCAGTGTGTGCTGCCTCTGACCTGAGGGTGTTGTAGCAAGGCCTCAGAGGCAGCTGTTGCTCAAGGGCTAGCTGTTCCCTGGATCTGAGGCTTATCTTTCGCAGGCATCCTCTTCTGCACATCCGGGATCTCAGGAGCAACAGGGCTGACGGGCAAGGTCCTGTGACTGGATTCAAATCACCCCTCCGGCAGCAAGACTTCTTATCTTCAGAGGCCTGAGCCACCTCAGATAACGATCATGGTGACCATTCCGCTGCAGGATTGGTGCCAGGCCTCGGAGGACACACGGAGGACCCCTGTGCTCTGGACTCACTGGAGTCACTTCGCTGATGCACACTCTTGTCCTGGACCATTACTTTTTCTCGTCTGTTTTTCAGTCAGAGCTAGGTCTGGACGCACAGTCAGGTCTCCCTCCAGCCGAGGACACTGATAACAGTGCAGGTATCTTGCCGAAGCCATCAGATGGCCAGATGGCCTGGCACACCAGTTACACTCAGAGTTGGAGAGGCCGAGGGAGGATCAAGGGAAAGAACACCATTTGGGTGAAGGGGATTCTGGGAAACGTAGTTTAAAATAGCCAACTTAATACTGGGAAGACACCTCGGATTGGTCTCAATTGCTTGTTTAATTACCTTTTGGGGAGTGTATGTATATACATGCACACACAGGTGCAGATACACATTTGCATGTGTGCACAAGCAAATGAAGGCACCTTGGGATTTTATTCTTCGGGGACTATCTACCTGTTTTGGTTCTGTTTTACACTGTGCTGTGCCGTGGAAACTTTCCCTTTAACCATACATGGAGCCGTTGTGCTGTCAGTTAGACGGTTTGCGTGTGTGTGTGTGTGTGGTGTGTATGGTTTGTGCGATTGCATGGGGTGTGCATGTGTGTGATTGTGTGTAACTGTGTTTTGATCACTTTTCTGCCGCTGTGGTAAAACACCATGAACAGAGGAAAGCGCTTACAGCTCCAGAGAGCTAGAGTCCATCATCATCGTGGTGGCTGGGAATATGGCCACAGGCAGGCACGCTGACTCCAGCAGCGAGCTCAGAGCTCATATCTTAAACCCCAAGCAGGAAGCCGAGAGAGCAGGCTTGGGCTGATGTGTGGCTTTCGAAATGCCAAAGCCCTCCAGTAGCACACTTCCTCCAGCAAGGCCACACCTCTTAACCTACCCAAACAAGGCCATCAACTGGGTGCCCAAGAACACGGGGGGGGGGGGACACACACGACATCATCACTCACACTACCCCTCTCACCTGCAGAAGTGCCAGCCGAGGCCAGAAGTAGGCTTTGAATAGCTTACTCTATTGCTCTCACTTTCTCTCACTGAACCCAGAACTCACTGTTTCAGTGAGGCCGGCTGGGCTAGGCTGCCTCCCAGGGATTGAACTCAGGTCCTTATGCTTGCATGATGAGCACTTTACCAACTGAGCCATCTCCCAGCCTAGGTGTGAGCCACCACACGCAGCAGCTTACGCTCTGTTTCAAATCCTGTTTGATCTTTCTCTCATCACTGGGAGCCACAGCCGTCTGCTCACCAGGCTGCCTGGGAGCCAGCACCCTGCAGAGAGGCAGGCGTGGGAGGTCTGGGTGTACACAGCCCACAGCAACGTCTAGGCTCGTGTGCCTGGGCCCTGAAGGCCCCAAGAACCCACAGCGTCAAGAGTCATCCTCCCCTTTCAACAGTTTCTTTCCAGCTAATGCATTTGGCCTGGATTCCTCCAAATCGGGGGTAAGCCTTGACAACTGTATGCAGGAGGTTGGATGGACGACAAGACCTACTCCATTAACTTCTGGCAGGAGTTCCTCTCAGCACACCTCATCTCGTTGTGGAGGAGGAGGGCAGACCACAGGGCGACAGAAAAAAAAAGGTGCCTTATGCTCGGAAGCATTCAGGTGGCCGATGAGCACCCTCTTGGGAGTTCAGGAGAGACTTCTGAAAGATTTCCAAGTTGGACATTCCGTGTGGCGGAGCCCTGAAAGTCCCAAGAGCCCACAGAGTCAAGAGCTACGTTTCCTTTCACGTTTTAATAAAAGGTAGCCCCCACCATCTGTACATACTCAAGAACAGAGAGAGGAAGAGATGAAGAGAGACTGGAAGGAGAGGGCGGAAGAAGGGAGTGAGGGGGAGTGGACAGGAAGAGGGAAACAACACGGACCTGGCCGTACTTCGATTTCTGTGACGTGACAGAGAAATAAATGGCTTCTCTAAGTCACTGCTGTTTCTGCCAGCAGAGTGCTCGCCCCGTGGCGCTGCCAGCGCACCTTATTGGAAGCTGTACTATTGTCCATCAATGCCTGCTTCTCTCTCTACAGGAGTTACGCTTTCCTGCCGCTATGGTCCAAGTCAGAGACATCCCCATCCCTGTAGGTGGTGAAACGGTGGTGCTGCTGTGCTGGGAGTCTTTGGGCCCTTCGGGAGGCGGAGCCTCTCATTGGGAGGTGGAGCCTCTCGTCGCGAGGCGGAGCCTCTCATCTGGAGGTGGGCCGCTCTACCCTACCGCCCAGCATACGGACTGAAATCCTCTGAAACCATGGGCTAAGATAAACCTTTCCTTGTTCCCTGAAGTTGCTTCTGTCATGGATTTCTCTCACATCCAAGCAAGAGCAGCTAATGTCATGAGGCTTAACAAGAGAACCAGCCCCCAGAGCTGCGCTGAGGTAAAAAGGTAGTTTCATTCAGGGTATGGATTTCCAGGGTGCTCCAAGAAAGAAGAGAGCAGTCCTATCAAAGAGGGGAATTAGAGCTTTATCAAGTGGTTCAAATTGGGCGAGAGAGAGCCGGCCGCGGTGGCCCGCGCCTGTGATCCCAGCACTCAAGGGAGGCAAAGGCAGGGTTATCTCTGTGAGTTTGAGGCCAGCCTGGAGTCCAGTACAGCCAAGACGACACAGAGAAACCCTGTTTGGAAGAAAATAAAAATAAAAAGCAAAAGCAAACAAACAAAAAAAGCATCAAGAAAAAAGAAACTGTTGCAGACATAAGGCACTACTGTAAACATAACTTATGAGGGGGCCTCTGGCCATCAGGATAGCAGGAGGCTGTAGTCAGACAGCTCTCCAGAGAAGCATGGAACATTCAGTTTCCATTTCCCTGAAGGGGCTGGGTCCCACACGGGCTGCCATCTTCTTGTCTTAGCCAACTCCATCTTTGGGCCTGCCTAACAAATATACCTGCCATGTTGAACTTGCACGTGGCCCTGTGACTTGTGGCCAGTGAAAAAGTAAGAAGAATACCTCTTCTTGGTGGAGGCTGTTCTCTTTCCCTCCATCACAATCATTAGCAACCATAACAATGGCCTCCCTCTCAGCTCCAGGCTGGCCATGGTGGATATGCAAAGTGGATGGAAAATCAGCCTTGAGCATAAGTCACCAAGATCATGAGGTGATTGGTGGTTATCCACTCAACGCCTGATAGTGGAAACTGGAGGTGAGGAGGTCTTTGGGGAGGATAGTAGGGGCAGTACCAGGCTAAGACTCTGCAGTGATTTCCCAGGACATGACCTAACCAACCCACCGAAGAAATCCTCCCTCCATCCCATGCAGGAGGTCTGCACATTCATTCATTCACAATCCCTTTGATCTGTCTGTGAGCCAGTGTTAGAGAATTCCTCTCTCTTAAAATATCATCTCCTGAAGGGGAAGCTCTTGAGTGTTCAGGAAGTAAAAACAACTCAGACAACTCAGGAAACTTACAAGATTCACAGGGCCTCTCCCCAAGGTTAGAGGTCCGGTAACAACAGCTAGAGAAGGGTGTCTCCCAGTGGCCTAAGCTTCCCACAAGTAAAGCAGGCAGCTTCAGTGACACAGCTTTTAGGAGTTGCCACCCAGGCTGGGAGGGCTTGTCAGTGATGCAGCTCTTTTTAATCATCCATATTCCTCTTCATGGCCCCTTACCCTACTCCTGCGAGCAACCCATGTGTCACTATATCAGACTCAGGTGGAGTCATTAATTGATCTATCAGCGGTGCTCTGAGTGAACAGATGTTTGGTCACATCTCATCAAGAAGAATCTTACAT
The DNA here is from genome assembly GCA_028658305.1 of Pachyuromys duprasi. Classification (NCBI taxonomy): domain Eukaryota; kingdom Metazoa; phylum Chordata; class Mammalia; order Rodentia; family Muridae; genus Pachyuromys; species Pachyuromys duprasi. Next base: position 4,437,975 of record CM053758.1, read on the forward strand.
CATGTCTCATAAGGGTCCAAAGCATTCAAGAAAGTTGTTGTATAAGCTGGGTGTTGTGATTCACACCTTTAATCCCAGCGCCCAGGAGGCAGAGGCAGGCGGATCTTCTGTGAGTGTGAAGCAGGCCTGGTCTACAGAGGGAGTCCCAGGATAGCCAGGGCTACACAGAGAAAGCTTGCCTCCCCATGCCCTAAACCAAAGAAGAATGCCCATGTCTCTGGTCACACTAGACGGCATGTAACAGTATGACTTGTGGTGAGGATCACACAGTCTTAGCCCCACATCCTCAGCGGCTGGAAGCTAGTGCCAGCCATGGTGGTGGTATCAGATATCTGTGTAAGGGAGCCCCACTGAAAAACTCCACAAACCAAGATGACGGTGGGTCTCCCTGGTGGTGAGTTAGTTCTGTTGCAAAGCTGGGGGGAGAATTAAGGGAGGAACGATCACAGATGATGACTTCAGAGGGTCCGTATATGGTCACTTAGCCCCATGAGCTTAGACATCCTGATGGTGGCTGTACGTGAGGCGGTTCCCTTTGCTGTAGACAGGAAGCGGAGAGATGGAGGGAGGAACCAGAGAGCATGTACCACATCGCCTTTAAAGGTAATGCCTGGCACCAGCCTCTCCCAATGTGGGCCCATGTTTCTAGAACCATCCAAAATTATGCTATCATCAGCTAAACAGCAAGCATGAGCCTGTGGGGGGGGGTCATTTGATATGATGACCATGACTGCTGGCAATATTCCCTGTGTCCTGTCACACTCTGTTGCTTGAAGTAGTTAACACTGTCCACAAATGACCGCATCAAAAATGGCTGCTTGGAAGCACTGTGCATGGACCACTGGCGTCTATCCCCAGGCCTCTGTTTCCCTAGCAGATTTTAAGGTGCTTCTTTTTCACTGTAAGAATCTGTGACTGGGGCTGGAGAGATGGCTCAGAGGTTAAGAGCACTGGCTGCTGCTCTTCCAAAGGTCCTGAGTTCAACTCCCAGCAATCACATGGTGGCTCACAACCATCTATAATGAGATCTGGTGCTCTCTCTGACCTGTCGGCTCACAGCAGGCAGAACACCACATCAGTAATAAATAAATATAACCCCCCTTAAAAAAAAAAGAATCTGTGACTGGGGTCTGGACCGATGACTTAAAGGTTAACAGAGGACCAGACCTCACAACTTCCAGATCCAGGAGGTCCAGTGTTCTCTTTGTGGTATACAGACATATATGCAGGCAAAATACCCAGGCCTATAAAATGATAAAATAAAAACGCTGTGGCCATGAGGCTCCCAGTGCCCAGTGCATTCTTCGAGTCCTTCTGGGGAATGATCAGGCCTGAGGATGTCAGCTTTCTGTTACTGGGACAAACTACCCAAAGGTAACGACTTACAGGAGAAAGACTGATTTTTGACTCAGAGGGTTCAACCCCAAATTCTCAGCCTTGTTTGTTGCAGATCTGTTGTTGTTGCAGAACCAAACCATGAAAAAACATGAGCTGCTGGCATCACTGAAGCCAGGAAGTGGAGGATAAAGAGAAACATCCAAAGGTCACAACCCGGTAATGTACTTTCTCCAGTCAGACCCCACCTCCTAACAACCCCATTCAGCCCTGAGTACAGCAAAGGGTTAATCTGTTGCTAAACTGCCACTCTCGAGGTCTAATTACCTCTCAGCAGCATTGATAGCTGAGACCAAGACTTCAACCCACGCAACTTTTCGGGGGACACTTCAGATCTAAACCACAGGACCAAAGGACACCTCACACACCCTCAAACTTGCAACTGGTACCAGAAATCTGTGTGCCCCTGAGCCTACCAAACTCTGTCGCCCCTTCGAGTGTCAGTGTGACAGTCATGTTCCTGATATTTGATGGTCCTCATCCAACAGAGGAGAGTAGCCTCTGGCCCAGAGCCCTGGTGCAGCAACTTGATACTCAGGGAGACAGTGCTATAATGCTTTGTGTGTGTTTACTGCAGTTATCTTAACGGCTGTCTTCTATTTATATCAAACAGCATTGACTCCCCACAGGCTGCCTTCTAGAATAAATTTATTAAGCTAAAAGGAGGAGTTGGTCCTTCCACGGAAGCAGCGTATTGTACAGGTGGCATGAAAGCGTGGCAAAGGTTGGAGGAATGGATGCAATGACTGATGTTTGGGAAATAGCATCCTGTGAGCATCCTAGAATGTCTGCATTCTGGTGTGATTGCTCAGCCAGGGGCAAAACCACGAACAGCTTCGCCTGATCTGAGGGGCACAGAACAGTCTGTGTGCCCCTCCGCCAGGGCTGTGCAATGTTGTAAAAAGTGAGCTACAATTGTTCATAGTGGTGCACGCCTTTAATCCCAGCACTCTGGAGACAGAATCATGTGGATCTCTGTGAGCTTGAGGCCAGCCAGTCTACACAGAGAGTTTCAGGACAGTCAGGGCTACACAGAGAGACCCTGCCTCAAAGTTAAAATAAAATGAAGTGACCCACAATTGAGAATAAACTTCATATCATCATTGTTATATATGAATTTTTTCAGGTTGTACATGTTTAAATCAACAAGACATGGTGATACATATATCTACAGTCCCAAAAGCTGGGAAACTGAGGCGGAGGGCATTGAATGTGAGGCCAGCCTGGGCTAAGTAATGAGTCTTAGAACTTAAAAAAAAAAAAAGACAACAACAATAAACAGAGCTCAGTTAGTAAAGTGCTTGCCGAGCACGTGGGAGACCCTGGGTTCATCCCCTCCACCATAGGAAACTGAGTGTGGCGGTGCATGTCCGTCATCCCAGCAGGTGGTGGGAACAGGAGGATTGCCACAAGTTTGAGGCTGGCCTGGGCTACAGAGAGAGACCTTCCTTAAAAAAAAAAAAAAAAAAAGAACAGCAACATTTTCAGATGATTTATGTGGGCAGTGGGGGGAGGTCGAGAGAGACAGACAGAAAGGCAGGCTTTTCGTGCTGGCTGGTAGATTTTGCTTGGTTTTTCCTGAGATGTGAAAAAAAAAAAAAAGGTCTGTTTACACTAGATAGGTCACTTCCTGGGTCTTCCAAGGGGTGCTTCAACTGGGAGGAAATGGTTCCCAGCAGTTGTTCCCGCTCTGGTTAAGTGGTGGAGGTAAGAAATCTGGGTGTTCAAGCCCCTTATAGAAATGATGTAGACTCTACAGACAAACCCCTCTGTACACCCTGAAGAAGATCTAGGTCACTCAGGAGGGCCCAGGGCAGTGTAAGAATCATGGAGACAGTTCCTGAGGCAGGCCATGGTGCTGCATTCCTTTCTATGCACTGGCATACATATTTTCATGAGTATATATATATATATATATATATATATATATATATATATATACATATATATATGTGTGTGTGTGTATGTGTTTATATACATAAAATGAACTCATACATACACGAATATGTGATATGCATGCTGCATGCAATTCAGGAAACAAAATCAGAAAGTTTCTCACGTATTTGTTTATGGGTGTATATACAAGGCGGTTGGATGTTCTGATCTATCACTCGCTAGTTCGTCTTTTAAGATTTTTTTTTTTACCGATTTTATTTCATTTTTGAATTGCGTGTCTTCTGTGTAGGTACATGCATGTGAGTGCAGGTGCTCATGGAAGCCGGAGGTACCAGATTCCTCTGCCGCTCGATTTAGAGATAGAGCCAGCCAATGTGGGTGCTGGGGATGGGACTGGAGTTCCCTGCAAGAGCAGCACATGCTCTTAACTGCTGGACCAGCTCTCCAGCACCCCCCTTTTTTTTAATTATGTGTTTGTGTGTGCTTGCGCACTTGGGTGAAGTGCCTGCAGAGGCCAGAAGAGGGCGCCATATTCCTCAGGATCTGGAGTTAACAAGCGGTTGTGAGCCACCAGGATATTGGTGCCAATGCTGGAAATCAGTACACACTCTTAACAGCTGAGCTGTCGGCCCAGCCCTTCCACCTTCTTTTGGGGACAGAATCTCTCACTGAACCTGGTCGATTTTCCCCGAAGATTAGTTTGCCACTGCACCCCCTGCCCTTAGGCTGGGCTTACAGATGTGAGCTACCACACCTGGCTTTTTTGTTTTTCAAGATGGGGCTTCTCTGTTTAGCCCTGGTTGTCCTGGATCTCTCTCGATCTCTGAACCAGGCTAGCCTCGAACTTACAGAGATCCACCTGCCTCTGCCTCTCAAGCACTGGAATTAAAGGCGTGCAGCACAGCCTTTACACAGAGGCTTACTCACAGCTTCCTATGTGAGTGCTGGGGATCCAATCACAGATCTTCCTGTGGACACGCTCCCCACTGCTGGGCCATCTCTCCAGCCCAGTTTATTTACTGTATAAAACCCTGACATTTCCTTTCTTTATACTTAGTATTATTTGTTTTCTTTTTTACTTGTTTCTGTGATAGGGTCTCACTGTGTAGCTCTAGCTGGCCTAGAATCTTCTATAAAGCCCAGAATGAACTGAACTCACGGAGATCCTCCTGCCTCTTCCCCCTCCTTCCCCCTGGATCTGGGATCACAGGTGTGCCTAGTTAGCTATTTTTAAGACATGGATTCCTGTAGCCCAGGCTAGACTTGAACCTGAGATATGTAGTCAAGGTCATCCAACTTCTGACCCTCCTGCCTTCCAAGATTCCAGGTGTGCCCCCTCCATGCTCGGTCTTATGAGGTTCTGCGGTTTAAACGGAAACTTCTGTGCAGACTAGGCAGGCACGCAGCTCAGTTGCACTCGGTTTTCTGTTCTTTCTTCTGACTTCTTTTCCTCTTCTTTTCACGCGGTTTGTGGCCTGCTGAAATGATGTCATAACCCCCAGCTCACTCTGGCCTCAAGTTCCTGCAGCAGCATTACGTAAAACCCAGGCCTGGGGTGACCTGCTCTCTTGACTGTGCTGTGACCCCTTCCCACAACACCCCCTGCGCCTAGCTGGACTGGGCTGAGCTCTCCCCATAAGGTCCAAGGCTCCCCAAGAAAGGTCTGCCAGAGCCGCCCCTCCCCCGCTCAGCTCTTCCCCTGCCCTCTCTGCTCAGAGGGCACCCCAGAGCTCCCACAGCCTCCCTGTGGACATGCCCTAAGCAGGCAGTCACCTGAGGCCCTACTTGTGGGGGGTTGCAGGAGACAGAGCTTGGGGGTACAAGCTATATAGTCACACCTGTACACGAGGTATCCTGGGGGGCAGAGGGACCGGCAGTGTGACTGTGCACAGGGGCCCCCACATCATGCTTACTCCCGTGGAATGCTGGTCCTAACCCCAGCTCTGACATCGGGCTGGATCAGTGTCCTGTCTCTCACTCCGTAGGGCCTAACCACATCGTCCCTCCAGAGCACAGCACGTCGCCCCTTCTCACCCACTTTATTTTTGTCCTTGACGGTTGAGCGTGTGACACCCTTAGCTACTCCCTAGGGCTCCAAGCCTGGCCCTGTGCCCCCCCCCCCACTCCTGAGTCACAGATTCACAGAAGACAGAAGCCATGGAAGAGAGACCTTGTGGATTTATCCGAACAGGACAGAGAGGGGCACGGCAGTGCCTGGAGAGCCAGGTGCCCTCAGGGTGGGGAGACCATCAGTCTAGACCCAGCTCCCGCCAGGGGCCTCTTCTTTCAGGGATCCGATTGGGCTTGATCACTCTGTAGGCTCTTGGAGTAGAGGCAGGAGGCCAGGGCTGGTAAGCTGGTGTGGTAGGAAGCTCCAGCTGGGGTGCCCATCGGGGCACTGTCCCACTCACCTGTGGCGATTCAGGCACATCCGAGAAAACTGGCGACACTTCCCACCTGGAAGAAAAGGAAACAGAACTGATTATCATGTGTGCACTGGGGGCCGACTAGGGGAGGGTCAGTCTCGGCCCTTAGGAAGCTCCAGTCCACTTGATAAACATGTGAAGAGGGCCAGCAGGAAGGAAAGGTGTTTGCTGCTGAGCCAGATAACCTGACCTATTCCTGGATCCTACGTAGTAGGGAGAGAAAGCTAGGGGCGGAGGAAACCGCTCAGTGTTTGAGAGCACAGGCTGCTCTTCCAGAGGACCCAGGTTCAATTCCCAGCCCCCACATGGAGGCTCACAACCCTCTATAACTGCAGCCCCATGGGATCTGATGCCCTCTTCTGGTGTTCAGACATACACACTGACGAAACTGCCAATATACGTAAAGTAAATAAATAAATCTTCGTGTTTTTGCTAAAAGGAGAAAAGCAACTCTTGAGAGTTGTCTTCTGATCTCTTCATGTGTACTGCACACACACACACACACACACACACACACACTGAAATAAAGAAATGCAGGGGCAGGTGTGGGGCAGAGCAGCTTGTGCAAAGGCTCTGCTGTAAAAAAAAAAGAAAAAAAGGTCAGAAATGAGCTCAAAAAGCAGGAATGAGTGAGAGGCTGGGACCTGGATCCGAGTCAACTGGGGGAGAGAGTTTAAGCGGCCACAGGGACGTTAGAATATGGCGGCCCTTCTGCCTCCCTGGCCCGGCCGTTACCTCAGGGTCCAGCTCTGTTCTGTGCCCTGGACCTCTGCGGACCTTGCTCCCTCTGTCCAGGTCTGTAGTGCTCTGGTCCTAACAACATTCGGATTTCACCCCTGACAAGGACCCTCCCCTGGCTCTGCCACGCTCTGAAGCCCCCAGGGTGAGCCAGCCTCTGTCACAGTCTTGCCCCCAGTCTCATGCGGTTTGGGGGTGTCCCTCCAATGCCTGTGTTAGAAGCTGGGTATCAGTGCTCGCGGTGGGGGCTGAGAGGGTGGGTGGGAGCCTTTGAGAGGTGTAGCCCTCTCAGTCAGCTATCCTAGAAAGATCACCCAGGTTCCTTCCTGCTCTCACGTCCTGTCTTGTCACGTGACCTCTTCTGCCACACACCCTCCCCCACCTCATCCAGGAAGACATGGACTGTCTCCTCTGTCAGCCTCTGCTGTATTTTCTTCGATTCCCAGTGCCGCATTAACTGAGTGCGCCTATAATCTTAGCCCTTGGCAGGTGTGGAGGTTCGGAGTTCAGGGTTGAAGTGGAAGGGGTGGCTCAGTGGTTAGCCACGTCCTAGTTTTGGGCCTCCCCACTTGCACAAGCACAGGGGTGATGCGGCGAGCGCCCTGGGGACAGCCTCCTCCTGCTGACTCGGCCCAGCTGGGGTGGTCTGTTAGGGGTGCTGAGTTTGCACAGCCTTGCCCATGGGCTTTCGAGACCCCTGACCTGCGGTCACCACGCAGCCCAGATACCCCACCCCCACTTCCCAGGCGCCCTTCCCACCCAAGTCCCACTCTCACTGGTGAGGATGATGATGCCGGTGATGAAGAGCACGGCTGCCACCAGCAGCCCCCGTTTCCGCAGAGTGCTCTCATCTGTGGAAAGGAAAGCAGAGGTGCCGGGTGAGCGAGGCCTTGTCTTTCTTCCCCACAAATGTGCATGTGTGTGCGTGTGGAGGGAGGGAATAACTTAACATAGCAGACCCCACAGATCTCCAGTGGGGGTGGGGGTGTAGGCGGGTGGAGGGTCACTTACCGTAGCTGAAGGGGTCGTTCTTATTCGATTCTGGAGGGGACAGATAAAGGTGAGTCAGAGCTGGGCAGGGGTCTGTGGTGTGGATGAGTGAGGTGCAGAGTTGGGGGCGACACCCTAGACTCAGCCTCCTAAGGCCTGAGAACGAAGATGGAAGCCCTCACCGTGACCCACCACATGGCCTCTACCTTCTCCGCTCTGTGTCACCCTCGGGCCTCCAGGTTCCTCAGTCCAACCTGACACTCACTCATCTCCAGACCTCTGCCCTTCCCCCTCCTGGAGGGAGGAGACTTTTGCAGATACCCACAGCTGCCCCTGGCGTGTCACCTGAAAGCCTTCCTTGATTCCGTGAACGAGACACCCCCTGACCGTTCGCTAAATCCCTAACTTCGCTCTATTTTTCATGATAATAAATTTTTAAAATAACCAGCAGATATGTAAGTATTCCGGTCATTATCCGCTGTCCTTCCCCACTAAAGCGTCAGGTTCAGAGGGTCTCACTGTGTAGCCTGGGTTGTCACAGGACAGGCTATGTCGTCCAGGCTGCAGCCATGGACATGGAGCCATCTTCCTTCTGTTTCCCAGGTGCAAAGATTACAGGGATGCGCCACCGCGCTCGTCAACAGCATAGCTGTCTGTCCATAGTGTTCATGGCTGCCTGGCACACACGTGAATTCGTGCGGAGTGCACAAGTGAATGGGTGAGCTGAGCGTGTGGCTTCGCTATCTTCAGTAGGGGCTCAGAGGGGAAGAATCAAAAGCAAAAGCAAAAGCAGCCCCTGATGGTCCACAGTTGATCTTAGGTGTGTGAGCCAGTCTGTAGCGGCCAGAGCAGCCACCCAGCTGAGCTCGGCCCTGATTTCCAGTTTGCGGAATTCAGAGCTCAGAAAGCAGCAACCTCAGCACTCAGCACAGCGGCCCTGCTTGTTCCGGCGGCATTTAGGCACGTGCTATCACCTGTCCGGCCAGACATCAGAGCGTTCCTACCCTCCACCAGCCACCTCCGTGGCATGAGCCTGCAGACTGTACCACACTGAGCAGAAGCTGCCACGTGCCGGTTTCTGGCCAGGAAAAAGAGGTGCTAACCTGGGAGATCCTTCCAGTGGAACGGAGTCCTGATCCCGGGGAGCGTGGTGGTACCTACAGGTGATAGGCAGAAAAAGTGATCAGAAGACAGTGGACAGCAGGAGGAGACACAGGGGGAGACCCAGAGATGTGAGCCACATCTGGGGTACAGCGCACAGGCAGCTGCCTGCACCCCTAGGGAGGACCAGCTGCTCTTGCCAAGCTGGCCCCTCTTCTGGGACACCACTCATAACCCAGGAGCGAAAGCCAAGATTTCACGGACTTGGCCCCCTCCAGCCTGGAGATACTTATTTAAAATATTGTGACCCAAAGTGGCAGGGCATTGTCTTTTTGGAGGCAGGATCTGCCACGTAACCCACACCCTTCGCGTCTTCACTCTTCCTGAACTCTGGCGTCCCGTCAGGCTCAGGGATCTGCTGCCTTGGTCTCAGCTCAGTCCCTTCCCTCACACCTGCTGCCACCATCAACCTTCTGGTCTCCAGGAAACTACTTCCTTCCTGGTTCCGGGTTCTGTGGACGTTTCCGGGCTCAAGGTGGGGAAACAAGGCTCCAGTGACCAACCGGAGCAGCTCGATTTCAAGTTTCCATTGGCTCAGACAAAGACATGATTGCTACCATGCAATTCCAGGCCCTGGGGCAGGGCTTGTGGGAAAGAGCTATGTGTCTCCTAGCTGCTCAATTATGGGACATCTTTGCTACCAAGAAGAAAAGCGAGTGAAGACAATAGAGGCATGAGGGAGGAATTTAGCCATACGATGCTTAAGTTCCTTGATCTGGCTATGCCTGATACCCTATTTTCAGATTTTACAGAATTAAGCCAATGCCTTAAAAAAAAAAAAGCTTATTTTGCAACTAAAAAAACTCCTGCTGTAACAGAAAAAGACAGAGAGGAAACCCACAACTCTACTTCTCTGCACCAGCCCAGTGATGGGGAAAGGGTAGCCCATCGGCCCTTGTCTATTGCACTGGGGTAAAGCATGCTAGAACATTCCAGCACGGAGCCGTCTGCTATGGAGCGGCTTCATCAAGGATCCGAGAAGGTTGTCCTTAAAGAAGCATGGAATTTTAACTCGGAATCCTTTATATCTCTCCACACACACAGACACACTCACGCCCAAGCACCCACTGAGAGTTTATCAACCGTTCCCCAGGAAGGTGCTTTGAGGGAAGCACTTGGGGGAATGCCGACCTAGAACGGAGAAAATGGAATTAAAAACAAAACAAAACAAAACAGCGGCGGCTGCCGCCAGCTGGGGCTCTCTACCTTTCTGGCTGCTCCTGTGTGTCCTTGGGTCTGTCGCTGGATTAATGGTGTTCACTCCTGTCAGTTGCCCGGTCTCAGTTGTGGCTGCTGTCTGGCTTCCTGTGGCTTCTACTCGGGTCAGAAGAAAGGGGGGAGAGGGTGGGAAGTGAGGGGCAGAGATGTGCTCTGCCCAGAACTGCCCTCCACGTGGCGGTACTCCGGGCAGGGGCACAAGGTGTCACTTTGTTTCCAGGAAGCTGGGGGCTCTTTTCGACACTGCAGGACAATGAAGTGTGTGCCCACTACCAGGACAACTTTTCTTCAAAAACAAAACAAGGTCTCGCCATGCAGCCCAGGCTGACCTTAAGCTTTCCTGCCGCAGCTTCCTGTGTGCTGGCATAACACAACATTTATTTATTTTGGCGGGGATGCGAGGGATTGAACTCAGAACCTGCACATGATAGGCATGGTACCACTAAGCCCCCAGCCCCTCCCTGGGGGATTCTAGGCAGGTGATCTACCTCTGAGCCACACCCCAGCCCCTCACTGGAAGAATTCTAGGCAGGGGCTCTACCACTGAGCCACACCTCCAACATCACTAATTCTTAACCAAAGAAATTATGCGGAACACTTAAATTATGCTATACTACAAGAAAAAGTATAACTATTACTTGGGAAAAGTGCTTAGCAGAAGCTATGACAGAGCAGGCACTGGGCGTGTCAATTAAGATCTAATATTCAACTTTTGGAAATGGGTCAATTAAAAAAAATGCTTTGTTTGTAAGCCAATGGAATCGGATGCCAGATAGACACAAGCGGTGCATGCTTGTAATGTCAGCACTCCAGGCTGAGGCAGGAGGACTGCCCGGAGTTCAAGGCCACCCTGGGCTACAAAGCAGTAGTGTCTGATCAAGATAAATGGGTAAGCGAGTGGGGCTCGAAGGGCCCAGAGCAGCGGTGGGCTGAAATGAGTAAGGAAACATCGATGTCAGAGGAAAGAATGCATCAATGGGCCCTGCCCTGACCCTCTCCCATCCCACTCACCGTCAGTGTCCCCGCCTGGGACTGGAGGCGTAGGCCAGACTTGGGCGGGAACTGGTGTAAAAACAGGGTCTGAGAGAGAAGATGCAAGAGGCAGAGAATTTCCACAGGTGAAGACTGGAGGGTTTCCATAGCAACTCTTTTATTTTTTCCCCCTTAAATGCCTGTATGCATGCAAGGCGGGAAGAGGCCATCTCCAGTGACTTTCCAGTCCACCTTCCGTTCTTTCAAGCAGCCTCTCTCCTTAGCTTGGGGCTCCCTGAGTAAGCTAGGCCAGCAAGCCCTGGGGCCCCACCTGCTTCTGCCTTCCCACCTTGGGGTTTACAAGCACGTGCCGTTATGGCTGGCCCTCTGTGATAGTTCTGGGATTGAACTGAGGTCCTCAGACTTGTGAGCAAGCTCTCTGCTGACTGCCTTCAAGTCCATTTTGAGGTGATGAGAGAGGAATTCAGGCCCCTTGATAAACATTCAAACGGGATGCATGGGTCTCCCCTGTTTCCAGACCCATTAGTGAGACTCAGAAGCTCTGAAAACTGTGTTTGACTCAGTTTCCCAGACATCACTGACCACAAACCACTGTCACCTGCTCAAATAATAGCCCCTGGGGCAAGCACTCAGGTAGATCTTGGTTGGAGAACCCTCTTCCTCTGACATCAAATGGATGTCAGAAGGTAGATAACAATCGAAGTGCCCATGGTTTCAGACTGTCCTCGCTGAGAAGCTGACAGGGGTGAACCTCACCCAGAGGAGGCAGAAGCAAGAGTTGGTGTCAGGCTCCTGATTGTAGCGTTTAAGCACCTAGATCAAGCCATGCCTGAAACCCTGATTTTTTGTTTTTCCAGTTACACAAATGTAAATTTCCCTGCTTGGTCCAAGTGTGGTATTGTTGTTACCCGAAGTGAGAACTTCACAGCTCTTCCTCCATTCTCTTACCTGGAACATGAGGGCTCACAGGAGTTTGGTCCACTGCAAAGCCTGGTGTGGGCTTTTCTGGTATCTGCCCTGGGGAATCAAAGCTGAGTGGTCAGGAAGGAGCCTCGTATCCTTTTCTTATGACCTCTGTCCCACCATGCCCGACCCTCGGAAGTCCCAGGGGAAGCAGCTTTGGCTGGGCCACACCGTGGTCCTGAGAGTGACAGAAGCCTAGTATTACTCCAGGACCTTCGCACAGCCTTGCAGGATAGTCTCACTGAGAGTCCAGGTACCAGGGGTCAGCCAGGGCCGCAGGGCACACTCTGCTCCCACCTGATTCCTCCTCTGTGCGGCCTGAGCCATGGAAGCTCCCTCCTGGTCTCCTCTGCCCCACCTGCCCAGTACAAGGCTAAGGAGGGAAGGGGCTTGCTCCTCATTGCTTCTCAGGCTAAACCCCGCTTTCTCCCAGCCACTGCCTGCCCATCCCCTGCAGCCAGAAGGAACCTGTGAACACCCAAGTCAGGTCAGACCCTGCAGGCTCCGAGCCCCTGGTGGGCGGCTGCACCTCACTCTAGGGAAAGCCAAAACTTTCACCTGGTCTCCAAGCTTCCCCCCCACCCCCACTTCATCCCTCACCCTCCCTCTTTCAGTCCCACCTCTTCCCATTGATTTCACCCCAACCCAGCCTTCCCCTGTCTCAGGCTTACTGAACTCCTCACCATCTATGCAGGCTGCTCCCTCCTCTTCCTGTGTCCCCCATCCATACAATGGGCATGGTACCACATAGGACAGAACTAACTAGACGAAAGTGATCCAAAGCTCCAGACAGCCAGTGCCCACCCGGGCGGTCCCCTTTGAGAAGTGGTCTCCAGGCAAGGGTGAGGGTCTCCTACGCTGTAGACTAGCCCCAGCTGGACCCCTTTGCCTGACTGTACTCTCAGGAAACCCAACAGTTCTGCTTTGCCTGAAGCCTGGGGTTTCCTGGCTGCTGAGTAGAAAACCAACACCAGTCTCCCAGCCAAGTCAAACTCAGTAGGTTCTTCTCAGAGGTGAAAGGGAGGATGCTCAGCAGGACAGGCTCCAGCCAGACCCTCTGGAAAGAGCCAAAGAGGGTGCAACCCAGAGCCCGCCCTTCTCACCATCCCCACTTCCTGGTGCCAGCTCACTGGGGGAAGGGGAACGAGAAGATGGTTCAGAGCTTCCCTGTCGCTGTCACCCACCTAGCCGCCCACTGGGGCCAGAGCTGAGGGCTGGTGACGGTGGTGGCTTACCTCTGCTGGGCAGAATCAGGGCGAGAACGGTGAGGAGACACAGGTGACTGGACCGTGACATCTGTGGGGCAGGTGGAGACAAAGGTGAGTGAGACAGCCACCCCCGCCCCGCAGCCTCCTCCGAGCAGGCCCCTGGCCTCAAGGACCCTCCGGTTTTGTGCCTCTGGGGAGGAATACTTTTTAGAGTCCCAAGCCACCATCCCCTCCCTCCACAGCTGATCCCCAAAGAAAACCAGAGGGGTGAGGTGAGCCTAGCCTCCTGACACCCCCTGAGGCCAAGAAGCCGCTCCCCGCTCCTGCCGCTGGAGCTGACCCTCTTCACCCGCAGAGGAAGCCAGGGGCTCCCGCCTTGGCGTCTGCTCCCTCGAGGCCCGGAGCCCGGGGCCAGGAGGGGAACAGGAAGGGTGACTAATGCGAAGCTGCACTCAGAGGAAAAAGTGAGCTGGTGTCCGGCTGCGCTGCAGGCACCGCACCCACGCTGGGAGGCTCTTAGAGGGACCCGTCTGCGTCTGCCCGGGGTGGAGGCGCTCTGGGGAGACTGAGGCAGGAGGGGATGCCCATAGAGGACCAGAGTGAGTGAACCAGAGGTATCAGGATCTCCCCTCCCAAGCCGCTTCCTCCCTGCAGGCGCGACCCTGAGCAAGAGGGTAGAGCAAAGGAGCCACTTACGTCCGAGCCCAGGGTCTCCCGCCTGGAGTGTGAGAGCACCGCGTGGGACCGCCTCGGGGCGGAGGGTGTGGCCAGGGGCGCGGGCGCCGGCAGGCGGGGACCAGAGCAGCTCAGTCATTTCCTCTCCGGTTTCCAGGCCCCACAGGCAGGGCTGGGAGCTGGAGAGGTGGAGGGCGATGGCCTGGCCCCTTGAGAGTCTGAGGGACGCAGATGGGGACGAGGGTTCAGAGGAGGGAAGACCCCTTGGAAAGGTGTGTAAGGAAGGATGTGGCGAGAGGAGGAGGCCCTGGGGGAGGAGGAGGAGGAGGATCAGAACACCTCAGCCTTCCACCCCGTCTTCGGGTGCCCACAGACAACAACACACAAGACAGAACGGGAGGAAAAAACCGAATGCACATTTATTAAGCTCAAGATGTGGACCCTGAGGGGGCAGCCGGGAGGGTCCCGGAGGAGACCAGGATATGCAGGAGGGAGGGATGCAAGGATCCCGGGGGTCCTGGGGACGAACTCCTGGATTCCAGGAGCTGGAGGCCTGAGTCTCTGGATCTGGGGTACAAACGGGCTCTTTGGGGGATCGCCATTGCCAAGGCCTGAGGAGGGACAGCGGGGTGTGGTGGCTCCGGCCTTAGGGTGGGTGTGGTGGCTCATTGGGGGCGAGCTCCCTGGCGCCAGGCTGGATCCCCACCGCCTTCCCTTGGTCCTCGGGTTCCTGTGCTCAGGCCTGGGACAGCAGAGGGTCCTACACGCCTCCACCTCCAGGGGCTGGGAACAGAAGAGAACCCACGTTAGTGACCCGATGGAGTCCAAGGATGGTCGTCCTCTGGCTCGCTCTGGGGAGTCCTCATTTCTTCCCCGCCCCTAATATCTCGTCACCATGGGGATATCTTCATTGCTGCTGTCTGCCCGGTCTCGAGCCCAGAGAAAACCGACCTGGGTGTTCTTGGGGGCTTAGAGTCTCCTTGGAAGAAAGAGTCTCTGTCTCATGCTGCACCCCAGCCTCCTTTTCTACAACCTGGGCAGCTAGCACGCATCCTCCACTCCCCTTTCAGAGCAGGCTACCTTTGTTCTCCTGCCCCAGCTAAGGCTGGGTCAAACACTGACACCCACTCTGCTCCAGCACCAGCAAGAGACACCCCTGGTGATCTTCACTCTCATTAAGAAGATAGGACACACGGTATTATCTGTCGCTCAGTCTCCCCATCTAAGCACCGCCCCCTTTGTCAGAAGGTGCTTTCTTCCTCTCAAGACAGGCTTTCTCTGGGTAGCCTTGTCTGTCCCCGAGCTCAATCTGTAGACCAGGATGGCCTCTCAGAGATCCGCCTGCCTCTGTTTCCTGCTGGGATTGAAGGTGTGTGCCACCGCCGTCCGGCTGTCTGTCTTAAGATTTTAGTGGGAAGCCAGACTGGAGGCTCACACCTGGAAGCTCAGCACTTGGAAGGATGAGGCAGGGGAGGATGGCTGTGAGGGTGAGATTGGCAGCCAGGACTAGAGTGAGACACTATGAGAGGAAGAGAGTCCTGTTGTGGAGAGGTTTTTTTGTTTTTTTTTTCCTCTCCCCAAAGTCCTTAGAAAGGAGGTAATTCTGAAAAACAAACAAACAAACAAAAACTACCCCAAAGTCTCCCAAGCCCACCCCTCAACACCCCTCATCCGTCCCACCTCCCTGGACCCCCATCAACGTCCAGCCCATCTTTCTCTTCCTGTCCCCATGTGCCCACCCTCCTTGCTCTCCTCTCCTTTCTTCTACACCAGCCTCCCCCCCACACTTCCTTCCAGCTGAAATCTTTCTTTTTTCTTGTTTTGGAGACACAGGCTCCCGTAGCCCAGACTGCTCTCAAACTCTCCCTGTAGCTGGGAATGACCTCAGACTCCTGATTCCCTGAGTGTTGAGACTATGGGCCAGCACTGTGCCCAGTTCAAGGCATCCATGGGGATTGGGCTCAGGGCTTGGAGCCTGGAGGCAAGCATTCCTGGTGGCAGCCACTCTCTTTTGAGACAGAGTGGGACTATGCAGACCTGCTTGGCCTGGAATCCACAGAGACCCACCCTTCCTTGCTCCTCCCCTCACTCCAGCTCTCCAGGGGTGGGATTAAAGGCATGCACCACCACTCCCCACCTTTAAATCTGTACTGTATGCTTCTCTGGTGCCTTTACTCAGCAGCCTGCCCTGTCTCCCCTCCCTCGCCTTTCTCTCCCCTGCCCCCCCTTTTTGCCTTGGGCCCCTGGAAGGCAGAGGGAAGCCTGTGTAGGTTTCCCAGGTGCTAGCCTCTTCCATTCCCTCAGACTTCCCCAGCCACACCCCACCAAGCTTTCTGAGGCTCGCCTTTCTTCGGAACCTCCTTGAGATATGGCTAAAATCCTCCCCCTGTAGCTTCAGCCTCTGAGGGACTGAGAATCGGCTGTAGCCTGGTGGGGGCCTGGGGCCTCAGGTCCCCCCAGATAGACCATTAAGGTATTCCTCCAGAACCACGCTCACCTGAGGAAGGCAGTTCCGATTTACAGGATTTGCATGTTGGGCTGTTGGAGGGAGAGAGGAGAAAGCTTAGGGTTCAGGGCAGGCTCCCTGGGCCCTGTCCACCCCAGTTCCCCAGGCTGCCCCACCTCTCAGACCCGGAGTCTGCCTTCCTGCACTTCACCTTCTTGCCTGTTGGGAGAGAGACAGCAGGGAGTGATTTGGGGGGGGGGCACGGATAGGGCAGGGTGGGAAGGGGACCTTCACAGGTAAGGAGGGGGTGTGACCCACAGGAGACCCTCAAAGATTGGGACCTTTGCAAGTGGGGATGGGGTAGGGTGGGCAGGACCCTCTGAGGGGGGAACCCCACAAGTGAGAAGGGCACTTACTGAGGATGATGAGGATCCCCAGCACGAACATGATAGTGGCCAGGGTCATCCCCACAGTCTGCACCGTGGCATAGTCTAAGGGAGACAGGGGGACCTCAGGGCAGGGCAGCCTCATCCCAGCCCGATGAGGCTCAGGCCAGCGGTCCGACATGGACAGGGAAGCTGCCCCCTGAGCCCCTGACTCCATCGGGGACTGGGGAAGAATCCAAACCCTGCTGGGGGCCAGCTGGGACCACTATGCCTCTACCCTCCCCCCTCCTTCCCAGCTGCCCTTCTGAATTCTCAGACCTGACACTAAGCTCCAGATCCTCATCTTGGTCCTGTCCTCCATGATCAAGGCCTGGACTGTCCCAGCAGACCTTCCTATGGTCCTGCTGCCCTGCCCCCATGGCCCTCCCACAGCCACAAGAACCCTACTACTCCCAGAAAGACCAGGGCCTCTCTCTCCTGCCCCTCCATTGTGTCACAAGCAAAAACCAAGGCAAATCAGGACTCAAATCTTAGAGTCACTTTATAACTTTCCCCAAGTTGTGTCTCTGGTTATTTCCATGCAAAAGCCCATAGACCTAGTCATAATCCACGGAGACGTTGAGTGCTATTTGTTACTGAGGCGGGTGGCAGCCTAGTCTGACGGATATGGTCCATGTGACAGACACAATGAATGAGAGGTCCTCAGTGGAGGGCCTAGTCCCGATTCCACTCAGGGTCACACACCACTCCCTTCCCATCAGCCTTCTGCTCAGCCATGTAAGCCTCCCTATTCCTAGAGCATGTCAGGTCAGCCCCCCCCATCCCCACCCCACCTCAGGACCTTTGCACCAGCCGCTTTCTCAACCTCAAGGCTCCTCCGTGTTCTTGACTTCCTCACCAGCCTGTGGTGAGGTCTAACTGAGCTGTCCCATTTAAAACTCCTGTGGTCCCAGCTCTCTCTCACCCTGTTCCCTCTTTCAGTTTCCTTCATTAGAATTTCTGGCTTTGAGAATGGCTCTCACTGCATAGTGCAAACTGGCCTCAAACTCACAATCCCTCTGTCTCAGCCTCCTAAATGCTAGGGAGAATTATTCTTGTCTCCTATTACATGTGTGACATGAGGCTGACGGGGCAAAAAGTCTGGCCTAGAACCCCTCCCCCCCATGTTGTCTCCAGAAGCCTGGCACAGGGTCTGGTGCCCAGCCCACAGAGGTTCCCCGTGTAATTGCAGGGAGGGGCATGGAGAACCTGCTGTGTACATCATGCGTTGGTCCTTCAGCAGCTGGCTCCGTTGCCGGGACCGAGCATAGCATTCACCAACAAGCAAAAATTGCTAACGAGGCCAAAAACCGCACACACAAATCCCCAAGTCATGGCGGGGTGTGGTGTGGCTGCTCCTGATGGGGACTCAGGGCAGCCTGAGTGAGCAGTCAATATCTGAACCAAGGCCAGAAAGGAGAGGAGCCTCAGCTCACCATGTGGAGAGCTTAGGGGTGGGGGATGGGGGCCATTCTCCTGGCAGAAAGAACAGTAAGTCCAAAGGCCCTGAGGTAGTGAGGACCTTGGCCCGGGAGGGACTGTACCCATGAGCAAAGGTGAGGGGGCTCAGAGGACAGGAAGAGGGAATCCAGGGCAGATCTCAGATCTGCCAGTCCCAGGGCTTCGGTGCCTTGGGGATGACGGAAAGACATCATAACTGTAACTCTTTCCTAGTCCTCGTCGGTGGGAGCCATTACCACATCTTATTTACAGGAGGGCCTAGAGAGACCACATTGCCTGCCCTAGGCCCACACAGCTAGGGAGTGGCTAAATCAAGGTTGGAACCCCAGAGTCATTTTGTGACTCTTCCCAGGTTGCTCCTCTGATTATTATCAGTGCATGGACTCATAGACCTGGTCGTAATCCATGGGGAAGTTGAGTGCTATTTGTTACTGAGGCTGGAGGCAGCCTAGTCTGACTGACACAGTCCATCTAACCCTGACATAATGAATGCATTTCCCCTTCCCAGGTCTCTTCCTAGTCTCCAAAGCGGAAGCCTTAGGTCGGTGCTTGCCAACCCCAGTTATTCTCTCCCCTGAACCCAAGGCAGGGGGCAGGCCTTCCAAGCCTTCATCAGGGGTGCAGGAGCAAGGCCTCTGCCTTCCACAGATCCCTCTTCCGTGACCCGTGGCCCATGTCTGTAGGCCCAGTTGAAGGCACCCCTCCATTCTAACCCTAGGCCTGTCTCCCCAACACAAACCCAACACTCACCATAGAAAAATGGGTCCGTTTCTTCAGGAACTGTGGGGAGAAAGACAGAGAAGGGGAGAGGGAGACATGTTTCAGTGCTGGCTTTCTGAACATCTTTGAGGACCAGGAAGGACCAAGCGCTTCTTTATGGGACTTGGGGTAGGAGACTGACCTCTCAGTAGAGCATGCAGGGTGCTCTCCAGATCCATTTAGTCCATCAGTCAGCACCATGCCCCTGTGTAGTGCACAGCCCACCCAGCCACACACGGCAGTCCTGGTCCTAGACCCCTAAGGAGAGCTGATGCATGCCTTGAGGTCATTTTGTGAAACACACACACACACTCACACAATGTATTCACACATGCACAAGCATTCCATAAGGCACTCATGAAGGTGCATACAGGCAGACGAACACACATATTTGCACATGCACACACACACACAGAGCCAGTCTCCCAGGAGGTCCAGCAGATGGATGCTCTGGGCTCCCATGAGGACTCTCTCAGCCCCCCCAGCCATCCGGGGCCCCTGAGGTCACGAGCATCCTGCAGCTGCTCTACCATCTGCTTGGGTGGCTGCCACTGAATCCAGGGTGGACAGTGGTGCCAAGGTATATTCTTTGACACCTGAGACACCAGCAGTTATGAGAGTTTGGGTAATCTTGTGGTAACTCGTGCCAGTGTAAGATACCCACTCTGGCCAGCCAGGGTAGCACCAGCCTTTAACCCCAGTACTGGGAAGGCAGAAGAAGGTGGATCTCCGTGAGTCTGAGGCCAGCCTGGTCTGCATAACTTTCAGACCAGCCAGGGCTACACAGTGATGTCCTTAAAAACTAAATTAAAAAAAGATGTCCACTCTGTAGCTGTCACTTTCCTCCTGCAGCACATTCTGCCTGTCCACAGCAGAGTTCTGCAGCTTGCATCTGCAGGAGGAAGCCAGGTAATGAGGAGAAGAAGCCCGGCAATGGCCTGGCTGCTTCTCTCCCCCTTTCTGGGTACAGCAGTACCTTTAGCTCTGACCAATGAATGTTCATGATGGTGAGTGCTTTCGCTGTCTTTGGGACGTGGTGGCCTCCTGCCTCCATCGCAGGTTCATAAGGCAGTAATACATGCTGGTGTCTTCCTCCACTGAGACTTCTGGTACTTTTCGTTACCAACCCTACCTGGAGCCTAAGCTGACTGACACAGCTTGCAACGAGGCAAGGCCATAAACAGTTCCGGTTTGTGTGGCGTGGCCTTCCCAGGTCTCTGTCCAGTCTCTAAAGAAATCCTGGCTTGGTGCTGCTTTACCTTTCATGTTTATCAGCCAAGTTGTTGTTTCGGGAATGTGATTTAGCTTTGCTTTTGGGGAAGGAGCTCACTATGTAGTCCAGGCTGTCCAAAAGCTTATGTTCCTCCTGCCTCTGCTTCCAGGATGCTGAAATTACTGCATGCACCTGCTTCTTGTCTTTACTTTAGGGCAAGGGGGGCGGGGCGGGGATACTGATTTTCCATTTGTGGTGGTGAGAAAAATAAAGCCCACAAACATTCTTTAAGAAGTTAATCCTCTGGAGGAAAAACCTTAAGTAAACGGCACTGAAAGGAACATTTTAGTAAGGCAAAACTCAGAAACACACAGCAAGGACCCAGTGGTTAAGAGCCAACTGTGCTGCGTTTTAGCTTTGCCACCAGAGGGTGGGCAATTGTTCTCTGCAGTTCAGTCTTGTTCCCAAGAAGTTTTCTGGACTGGATGAGTGAGTGAATGAAGGAATGAATGAAGAGAGGGCCTCCTAGGCTGCAGGTGATTGCACCACAGAGGAAGGTACTAGTTTCCCATACGGCTCTTCTCCAGGTGTTTGCCTGTCCCGGCATCTTCCTGGGCTCCTCCAATGATCCCCGGGAGGTCCCTGACCACAGCAGCCCCACTCTCCAGGGTGTGGCCGGGTTAAGGGTGGAGCCGGGAGGCAGGAAAAGCAATGTACACCATTTTTGGCTAGTTGCCAGAAAGAGATAAGAAAGGAGGTGGTTGCTATGGTAACCAGGGCATCTTTAGAGGTGATGGGGTCCTGGCATTCCAGGCTGGGTGGGGTCCTGTGTGAGGTTTGGGGGTTGGGCCAATCTTGCCTCCCCTCCTTGCCCCTGCAGACCTGGCTTCTGGCCAAGGTGAGTGTCTTCGCTCCTCAAAATATGGACCTAGACCCAGGTATGCCCACAGCCCTTGGTTCCCCCTCCGGTTCTCTGGCAAGAACCGCATCTCCCTTCTCGCCTTCAACAATTCATTAATTTGTTTCCATAAGCTGTCTGTGAAGCATGCACCCGAGCTCTTCCTCCCCCGGGGTTTCCCAAGTCCTGCGGTCCCCTCTCAGGCTGTGGGAGGGAGAAGGGGACTGGCCCGGCATCTGCCCTCCCACCTCTACCCGTCTGCTGCCATCGATCCTGCTAACCACCACCTCTGCGTAAAAGAAGCCCTGGGCTCCCGCCAGACCTGCTGGCTCAGCCCTGCCCCCTCCCTCCGGGGTGGCTCCCAGCCTCTGCAGCCCCTCACCCCCGCCCTGCCCGGGATTCTGCAGCCCTTACCCCACCCCACCCCCGCCTGCTGGGAAAGAGGAAAAGAGAAGGTGGTATGAGAGTGGGATTACGATTCCTTCCACTGCCAGGGACTCCGCAGCCCCCCCCACCCAAGTCCTCTGCCCTGCCGCCAGCCCTATTTGAGCATCCTACCCCTAGCTCCTCCATAGATGCAACAGAGGGGGAAATCAGGAAGCCACCGAGCCGGGGAGCTTTTGAGCTGATGCTCGCAGATCTGGGTTAATGGGTGCGAAGCCAGTGCGGCTGGATGCGGGGAGACAAGAGCGTCTCCGGGTGTCTCCGGGATGAAACCATAGGTACATGTGGGCTGGGGCGGGGGTCCCCACATTCCGCTCCCACCGTGCAGGCTCACTGCGGTGCTGCAGCCCCACCCGTTCCCCCCTTCCATACTTGTCTGTGCTCCTGTCTCTCAGCCCCTCTTCCTCCCTCTCTTCCCGATTCCGCAGCTCTCACAGCCTGTCACCTGGGGTTTTTGTGCCTCTGGCTCGCCTGTTCCTCTTGGTCTCTATCTCTTTCAGGCTTTCTCAACCCATCTTTTGTCACAGCACCACCACCACACCCTCTCCTCTCTCCCTTCAACCGTCCCTCTAAACCTGTCAAGGAATTTCGTAAATATCTACACTGTGCTAGGTAGAGATGGGGTAATGACCCCCTCGACTGGCCCATCCAAGGCTGCTGAAGTCTGCTAGAGTCTCTCTGGCTGCAGACCCATTAGCTCCCTCAAACCCCTATCTCTTTCCGTTAGCTTCCACCACTGTGCTGGACCAGGCACCCGGTTGCCATAGCAACCTGTCCGTGCATCCTTTCTCTTGGGACTGCCACTCTCTAATCATAGGTCCCGCACAGGGAGGATATCACCTGGGAGAGGGAGCCCAAGAAACCCCAAAGGGCTCCAAAGAACGTGCTCTTTGGCCTCCGCCCCGTGACTGGGGCAGACATCGCCCCTCCAGTTTCCTTTCCGTATGGGATTCTCCCCCACATCCTGTCCCCCCCCCCCGAGCTCTGAGATCCTGGATTCCTTCACCTCCTTCCGAGCACCCATTCCCCAGGAGACGCCGCTCACCGTTTGTGGGGCTCTGGGTTGGGGTGGCCATGCTGAGCCCGAGCAGGGGGCTGCTGAGTGCTTGAGGCAGCGAAGGTGCGGCTGCAGCAGCTGGAAGCAGGACAGACTGATGTGGGGGGGGAGGTAAGCTGGGGGAGCCCTGGTAGAGTGGGGGCCTGTAGCCAATGGGGGCCCGGAGAGCCCGCCCCCGTCCAGGCCATCCCCGCCCCGCCCACTGCTGATGTCCCCGCCCCTTCCCCAAGGGTGGGGGCGCCCCCTGCCGGGGCCAAGGGGGCTCCGGGGTTCCGCACAAGAGGCGCTGAGATCAACCAAGCGTTATCAAGAAGGAAAACCGAGTTTTATTGGAGGTCTGAGCCATAAGGGGTGTCCGAGAGGCAGGGCTGGAGCGGGGGACGCTGGAGGTGGCCACGGGCTAGCCTCTGGGTGGGGAGACGTGTCAGGTGCCAAGGGGGCCCTGCAGGGTGAGGAGAGTGAGTGGCAACGAGAGAGCTCAAGCTCTGCTCGCCAGGCTCCCACCCTGCCTCCCTTCATCTGCCCCCCCCCCGCCCTCCCTCCTCCAGCCCATCAACTTCAGGACCTGGCGGAGTTCCCTGGAGCCAGGTGGACGTTCTACCGCCTGCGGGTGGACAGACCTGAGGGGGGTGCAGAGAGTTCTGGGGTGAGGGGGAGTCTGCAGCCGGGGCAACTCCCCGTCAAACCCATCCTGAGCCCAGAAAGGGGGGTTCTTGAGAACAGCTGCCCGGCAAGCGGGGCAAAGCCCGCAGTGTCCCCGAACTCACGGCGGATGGAGCTGCGGAAAGTTCCCTCCTCTTCATCGGGCTCCCCGGTTCTGGGAAGGGACAAACAGAGGAATAAGGATGGACCCGGAGAGGCAGCAGCTTCCAAGAAGCCCCCAGTGCAGGCTTTCTCCCCCCCCCCGGACCCCACCGTGGACTTGGAGATGGACAAGGTCTATCAGAAACCAGGAGCGCCCCACTGCTGTTTTGGGGTGCTGATGGAGGTGTTCCCAGACGGTTACGGGGGAGGATGATGGGAAAGGGACTTGGCATTGTTGGGGAGAGGGATGATCACTGGGTTTTGGAAGATGGCCGGTGAGTGACCCTAAGTCACCTTAACCCCCGCCCCGTGCCTCAGTTTCCTCATATACAAAACGGGGCTGATGATGGTGCCCACCTCATCCGGGTGGGGTAGGGGGTACGTAACAGGGAAGGAGACCGCGCCTGGCGCGTGGTGCGCACTGAAGCGCGCTGGAGGGTCGGAACGGAGGCTTCCGTGCCGCTCTCAGCACGTAGAAGGCATGCCTACGTTGCCTGCGCCTTGAAAGGTTTATTTCGAGAGGGATCCTGCGCGAGGCTCAGGACTAGAGCTAAACTGGGCCGTCCTGTGAGGTGATCTCATTTCAGCGCGGCTGCTCCTGCCCAGCTTCGCCTCACCACGCTTGAGTTTCCATCTGCGAGGCTGGTGGGAACCCAGCGCCCCCACTGGCTGGGCGCCGGGCCAGGCAGAGAAGGCGCTTGACCATCGCTCTGGCCCGGGAGCCTGGCTTGGGGTTTGGCACACACTAAGCACTTAGTAGGTGTTCGACTGCAGGATGGGTGCGCTTGCCCTCTCTCCCCCAAGCGCCACTCCACTGCAGGAGGAGCGAGGGAGGCCCAGAGGGACCACTCACCTCTGCTGTTGGTTGAATTTGCACCGACACCGCTTGCCTGTGGAGTGGGAGGGTATAGGCTTAGCTTCCCCAGCGCTCCCGCAGCCCTAGGCTCGGCTCCAAACTAGGGAGGCCGCAGGGGGTGGGGCCTGGGGGGGGGTGGAGCGAGGGTAGAGTGTGGGGGCGTGGTCTGAGATGGGTGGGGCGGGGCGTGGTTAAAGCGGGGGTGTGGTCTGTGTGGGGCGAGGCTGGAGTCAGGGTGGAGTTGTGGTTGGAGGCTGAGCCTGTGCTGGGCGTGGGTAGGGCAGGTGGTGTGTGTTGTTGGGAGTGGAGCTTGGGAAGGGAAGGCTGGAGGCGCGACAGGGGAGGCAGGTGCACTCACTAAGGATGATAAGGATGCCCAGGATGAAGAGGATCCCAGCGATAGTGAGGCCGCCGATCCGCAGGGTGTGGTAATCTGTGGGCAGCCCGGACGAGGGTGACCAGTGGGGAAGAGTATAGAGTACAGGGCAAGGAGGAGCAAGGGGAAGAAGAGCCAAAAAGGGGAAGAGTATGCAGGGCAAAGAGGAGGAGAGGAGAAGGGCAAAGAGAAGATGTGTGAGGAGAAGAGAGCGCAGGGCAGAGGGAGGAGGTGGTGGGAAGAGGGAAAGGATGGAGAGGAGGGTACCACTGATAAAGAGAAACCAGTCCAAATAAGACAGGGCTTCAAATAGACAGGCAAGGGGTAAGACGACCAGAGCGGGGGAGGGGAGGGGAGGAGAGAGAATATGCCCACACCCTCTCTCCAAATCCCATAGTAGCTCCCCTCACCATAGGTGAATGGATCCGGTTCCTTTGGAGCTTCTAGAAAGAAAAAGGAAAATCAACATTTGAGTATCTCCTGGGGTCTGTGACAGGAAGAAGTGTAAGGGGACCCTATGGAGGCTCTGCCTGCCGCCTTGGGCTGTGAGTTTCAGTGCTTCTGGGCCACAGACAAGATGCTGGCCTACTCTGTGTCCCGGAAGCCTCCTGCCCTGTCCCAACACCCTTGCTATCTTTCAGGTCGGTTATGTTTCCATCACTCCGGGACCCGGCTTCCATCCTCTCCCACTTCTGCCTAACTCAGGCAGCTTCCTCCCTCCCTCAGATGCCAGCCATGACCAGAGCCTGTGTGGAGAGCCCTGGTTTCCTGCTAGAAGGGTTCCTTTATCTTGGGGTCTCCCACTTGGTTTGGGGGGTCTTTCGCCTTCCTCTGGTATCTAGAGGGCAGAGATAGTGGGCACCTCCTTTGGACTCACCTGCAGTGGCCATGGTGAGGAGACAGACGCAGAAAGCCAGGATGTGACTGGGGGATGCCATTGCCCTAAGGAGTCAGCCAGGGTCAAGAAATGTCCTCTCCCCTGCTCTCCTCCCCTCCTAAAAAGGGCCTGGATCCAGGGGGTTAAGTCAAGGACAGCCTGAGGACTTAATTAAACAGTGTCAGCCATTCCCTTACTTGCCTGAGAAACAGGGGCTCCCCTGTTTCATGGGAGACAGGTCCCCAAACAACTCCACGGTGGGGATCGGGAGACTGCACAGCGTACACAACAGTGAGGCAGAAGTAGGGAGACAGATTCCTGGAGTGGGGCTCCCCGGGGCCACCCTCTACCATGAGCTGGTCCCAGAGTTCCGAAACCTACCCTTGTAACGGAAGCAAGCTGCCTCTGGACACAGGTGGAAATGCTATGAGCTACCCAGCCCGGCATGACATGCCCAGCCCCACCTGCCCTCACACACCTCAACCAGTGATCTCTTGGTGCCCAGACAGTCCCGGCTCTGGCTCTCCTGCCCTCGGCTGCCTGCCCGCTCTCTGCCTGACCCTGGGTATAAATATCTCCCGCTTCACCCGGGAGGAATTTGCTGCGCACAGGCCACCATGGCAACAGCTCCCCCCGCCCCCAACGACCCAGGGGGTCCTGTACAACAATGCTGGGGTGAGGCCCCGCCGGGAGCCACGTCCCCCCATGGGCCACCCCATCTCCTTTCCTGGAAGCTGCGAGAAAAGGGGGAAACACGGCTCTCTTTGCCCCAACTCTGGGTGACATCTTTCACAACAGGAGGCGCATGCCTGATCGATGTCAGATGGTGTTTCAGGGACACACTATGTGCAGGTACACACACAGAGGACGGGCGTGGCTGGAACAGGGACAAACAACGCCCTCTCCCCAAACTGCTGGTTGGAAGACAGAAGCACACACCCCTCTTCCGGGCCTTCTGTGCCCCCAAAGCATGACAGAAATAGACTTATACTAACGAGTATCCAAGCCTCACCCCCAGCCAGGGGTCTCACATAGCAGCGGCTGAAAAAGGGAGGAGTCACTAACTCTCCCCCGTGCAACCCCCTGTCCGAACACTCTCTCCTCCCTCTTGGGTCAGGCCTGCCTGAGAAGCCACAGGCTGGCCACTCTTGTTCCCAAAATAGGCCTCCCGGCTGGAGCAGCAGAGAGGCCTGGAGGACGCTCACCCCATCCACGCTGTCCCTGTTGACAGAAGACCCTCAAATGTCCAGCCAGGCACCTTGGGAGCTAAGCACTTTGGACCCCCTGGCCCAGGCCTGGATGCGCCGCCACCCCCGCAGGCTCCCCTCCTAGCCACACCCCACTCATGCCCTCCCCAACTAGCAACTGAAACTGGAGCTCAGGCTGGAGGGGGGCCAGAGGGGCGGCCCCCAGCCCAGACCGCCCTGGCTGGGCTAGGTTAACTCTCTCAGCACAGCCCCAGGAGCAAGATGTGGACTGAACTATGACACACACACACACACACACACACACACACACACACACACGGATACAGGCCTGCTTCTAGACCAGGGTCAGAGAATGTTTTCTGCTAGGCTTCCTGGGAATGGGCCCAGCTGTGGCCTAAGGTCACATGTCCTAAGTGCTTGCAAGTCCACTGACCTCTGACCCAGTGTTCTGCCAGCCTTTGATAACTAATTTTTTTTAAATTTCAAATGTGTGGTGCTTTTATTTTGTTCTCTCTTCTCTTTCACACACACAAACACACACACACACACACACACTAGGGTATCTGTGCAGAGAAACACTCAAGATATAACAACTCAGGAAGCAAAGGCAGAAGGATGGAGAGTTCAAGGTCAGCCTGGCCTGCAGAGCAAGTTTGAGGCCAGCCTGAGCTACACAGAGAAATACACACTCCTTTTCATACACACACACACACACACACACACATGTTGCTTGATGTCTGCCCTTATACACAGTTACATACTATCACACACAGCCCAAAGACAGACTCACACCCAGAACCCATTCCCAACACCACAAGGAGAGAACCATGAACTTGAATACACAGCTGGGCCCATAGGAGTGTAGGCACACCAGCACACTGACCGTGGAGACTCCCCTTCTACGCACACACTGTGAATACACCCTGTGCACGGGCCAGCGGGCACAGCTGTCTACACAGTCACAGACACAGTGCCGCACGCCCCAAAGCCACAACATGCATTTAATCTTGAACTTTCCATTCCTTAACCCATGTAGCCCTGATGACGCCATGGGAAAACACTTTTGACGTTCAAACAGGCTGGTCGGATTTACAGGCCCCAGAGACTGAGAAACCAGGGGCCAGGCACCAGCTCAAGATCCCTTGTTTCATGACCTTGGGCAGCTCACTGTCCCTTGGCTGTCCTACAAAATGGAGAAGCCATGAATACAATATCTGTAACTTCTGCCCAGGCTCTGAGGTCCATGAACTTGATGTTTTCTGGTCATCTCCATTTTAGAGATTGGTAAGCTGAGGTCTATGTGAAAGGAACTGATTTTTCCTTAAGAAATGTCAAGAAATTTTTCCTGCTGGTCGACGGGAGAAATGTCCCCAGCCTCAAGTAAACAGCAGCCCAGGCACTATGCCCTATGGACGGGGAGCTCAGCCCTGTCATTGACAGAAGCCTAGCCTCACGGATCCCTGTGGCCCCTCGGCCTTCCTCTGCCCCTGCTGTCCCAACATCCCTGGTTAAAGATAACCCTGGTGTTTACACATCTCCGGAGCGGAGGGGGCAGTTAGTTAGGCAGCTCCAGGCCAGGCCGGCCTCCAGTGCTTGCACAGTGACTCTGAAATGCTCACTGCCCCCAGGGTACCACAGCTGTGTGACACTCGGCTCTCTGTGGCTCAATTGTTCCTTCTGTAAAATGGAAAGAATGGCAGTATCCCCCGCAGCCTGAGCTGGTGGGATTATTCAGAACAAGCCATGCAAAGCAGTGGGAAGGCAGGCCGAGGCACAGTAAATGTCTGTCCTCGCTTTATCTCTCTCCAGGTAAACAGGAGGCGGTACCTGCCGGGATGGCGCAGGCCTTTCACTGTCCCCTTGTCTTCCCTAGCAGAAAGCTCTCTGCCTGTCCTCTCTTGTTTGTTGAGTCGGGCACCCCCAGGCTGGCCTCAAACTCGCTCTGTCTCATTTAGCCTAGTCTCTGACTTTTGATCCTCCTGCCTTCGTCTTCTGAGTGCTGAGCGTTTAAGGGCGTCGCCCTGCAGGGGGCTGAGGCTCAGTTAGCAGAGTGCCTGCTTAGCACGTGCTTAGTCCTGGGCTCCACTCCTCAGCACCGCACAGCCTGAGCAGCAATGCAAGCTTGCTCCCGGAGGCAGGAGGGTCGGGAGATCAAGCTCATCCTTGGCTTTATAGGAAGCTCAAGGCCAGCCTGAGCTATGTGAGAGCCTGACTGAACCCCAAAGGGTGGGAGCAGTTTCATTAGCTCCCCGGGCCCTCTCTTCAATCTAGGGATGAGTAGTATGAGTGATCCCATTGGCAAATGAGGAAACTGAGGACCAGAGAGGCTGAGTAACTTGACTGAGGCAACACAGGACTGCGCTGGACCCCAGATCTGTTTGGCTCTCCCTACTCCTCAGCCTTCCGACCCTCTGACAACAAAGCGGTTGTTCCTACTAAGCAAGAACCAGCCTGGCCCTGTGAAGCCAATCATTTAAGAGTCCCATGCCTCAGTTTCTCCAGTTTTGGAGTAAGGGTTGTGAAGCAGGGACAGAAATATCCCCATCTCACAGGGTTGCCGTGACGTCAAGGAGCTAACACGTGTGAAGCCTGGCAGCGATAGAGAGCGGCGGCACCTGGCAGCCCAGACTTGAGAGGCTAAGCCAAGAGAATCTTGAGTTTGGGGGCAGCCTGGGTTACAAAACAAGTCCCAGGGCCAGTCTCAGAAAACAAGCAAGCGAGCAAACATAAAAGACCAGCACTTAGTTTGAGGGGCATGGGAGGGACGGAGAGACTCTGAGTTTCTAAAAGTGCAGTCAGGATGAAAACACCTAGCTGTCCCCAAATCCTCAAATTCTGACCGCAAGAAGAGGATGAGGAATAACATGGACGGCCTCTGGAGCAGGCTTCCTGTGTTTAGATCCTGGTTCTGCCTCCACCAGGGCCACACTGAGCCACCCCCTCCACCCCAGACTTTCTTCAGTCGTGAGGATGACACTGGCCAGAGGGTCTTGGGAAGACTGGGATGCCGATAGTGAAGTTTCAAGGCCAAGCTCGGTCTGATATGGAAGAGGGAGGTCACTGTGAGTGTTTGTATTGTCCTGGATCTCGGCTTTCAGAGAGTTAATTAGGGTGACCGGGAGGAGGGCTGGCTTTGGGGCAGGGCAGCAGTCCTGCCGAGAGTGACCACCAGGGGGAGCAGCTGGCCTGGTTCTGGCCTCGTGGTGCCTGGGTGACAGGGTGGACCACACCCCTCTAAGAGAAGGGGCCGGCCAAGAACAGCTAGGCTATCTCCCCCCCCCCATCCCCCAGAGGCTTCTTCTTCCGCCCCTCCCATCTGCAGTCTGCAGAGCCATCTGGTTTCCACCCTGGGGACATCCTTCCCACTCTCCCAACTGGGGTTGAGTGGGGACTCTGATGATGGGGGTTGGTTGGGAGTGCCTGGGGTAACTCAAACCCTTGGCAGCCCCGCCCCCCTCAAAGGCCAGTCAGTCCCTTCCCTGGGCCTTTTCTTACAATGGCCTCTGACCTCCTCCTTCCTACCCTTCTGCTGGGCGCATCCCAGGCCACAAGTGGGACAAGAGTGTGGGAGGGCACACAGAAAGTACTGCAAACTTGAACTGGGCAGGGAGGTGAGAGTTGCAGACACCAGGCTTCAGAAGGATCAGGACACACACACACACACACACACACACACCAGAGAGACAAAGACATCAAGACCAAGATTGCAGGGGTTGGGAAATAGAACCAGAGAAAAGACAGGGAGAGAAAGATATTGACAGAAAACCCGACACTCCAGATACAGGGAGTGAAGGAACAAGAAGCCACCAGGGCAGCAGCAGGATGGACAGGCATCCCACAGAGACGTAGTGGTCTGCATCTGGCAGGGTGGGGTCAGCCAGAGCCTGGGCTGGGGCAGGGGGAATGGGAGGGGCAGGCCTTCTGTTGCTGCTGTTGGCCTGGACTGGGGCAGGACAGGCCTGGGGTCCCCCCAAGGGAAAGTGTCCTCCACGCTGCTCCTGCTCCAAGGAGAGTTCCCTGTGTGAGGGCTCCCCTGAGCTGCCAGAGAGTTTCCCCGCTGCGCTTCTGTCACTGTGAGTGCCAGGCCCTGTGTGGGCCCAAAGAGAGGGAGGAGACCGGAGACTCCAGGTTTGGGTTGGGGTGCTGGGGTCTCCCAGAATGCCGGGCACCACAGAAGTCTGGGATGCCTGGAAGATTTGGAGAGGCGATGGGGTGAGTCCCAAAGGGCGGGGGTTCGGGGGGAGCAGTGGGGACAGGAGCTGAGTGCTGCCAGGGACCTTGGCCACCTGTGCAGGGCCTGGTGCAGGGCAGGAGACACCCCCCTGCCCCCCCCAGGCCAACATGGCAGGCCAGGGCCCCCAGGGTGACCGAGGGCTCTGATTTGAGAGAGGAGAATTGGAACGGCTTTCTGCTCACTAATCTCTGTCCGTGCCCCCAGCTCACTCGTCAGGATGGGGGTCTCCCGGCTGAAAGCTGGCAGCTTCTTGAAGATGCCATCATTGCACCTGCTGTGAGTGCGGGCTGGCTGGGCTCCCTGACCCACTGCTCCAGACAGTGCCTGGTGTGTGTGTGTGCGCGCGCGCGCGTGTGTGTGTGTGTGTGTGTGTGTGTGTGTGTGTGTGTGTGTATTCATGTGTGTATTTAGGGAGGCACCTGTGTCCGTGCTCGTAGGCCCATGCTTGCATGTGTGTCTTAGGGTCAGGTGGGGTGGGGCACAGAGATAGATTACGGTCTGCAGCTCTGAAAACACTGCCTTGCCCCTTTGCCAGCCTGTTCACGTCCAACACCTTCTCCGTGATCGAGGACGACACCTTCGTTGGCCTGTCCTACCTGCAGTACCTGTGAGTCCAGCCAGAGGTTGGGACAGGTAGTCTGGAGGGTGGGTGAGGCTCTCTGTGACCCCCAGAGGAAGTGTGTGTGGGTGAGGGGGTCTGGGGAAGGAGGCCTCTGGACAGTGGCTGGTCCTGACAGGAAGTCTACAGTGTGTGCAGCTCAGGATAAAGGTGAATCTCACCTCTGTGCCCTTCACAACAGAAGTTGGGCCTTGTGGCTCAGGCCTGGGAGGTTGAGGCAGGAGGATGACTAATTCCAGACCTACTTGGGCCCTGTCTCATAAGAGATAATTATAAAATAAAAGACCAGAAGTGTGTCTCCGGTGTAGATGCTTGCCTAGCACGTGTGGGACCCCAGGTTTCAGTCCCAGCTTGGACAACTAAGAACCAGCGAAGGTTCTAGAGAGTCTGACTCAGTGGTCCTGATGCAGGGGGACTGCAGGAAGCGGGTGTATGAAGAGGTCAGGGGCAGGAAACACTCCACATTACTGAGAGGCTGCTTGGGGCTACGCAGTGACCTCTGTGACGGCGTGGGGTGTCAGGCCTGGAGGGGACCGCGGCAGGGATGACTGCAGGACAGGGCTGCAGCTTTGCTGGTGGCAGGGGGGTGCTGGTGCGTTGGGGTGTCCCCGGTCACTGATGGAAGGGGAGTGGTAGTTATATTGCTGCCCATGCAGTGCAAGGGAGACTGACCAAAATGGCTGCCACAAGAGTGTTGGTGTTCCCGGGGATATCTGCACGGTGCACATGGCTTGTGTCTGTGCTGACTGTCAGTGGAGGGTACGTGCCCCTGGTATGTGCTCACGTCGGTCAACAGCTATAGGTAGAATGTTGGTGGGGGTTTCTAGGTCATTTTCGGTTTGTTTGTTTTGTGGTACTGGGAATGGAATCTGGAGTCTTGGAAAGTAGCCTCAAACCCTTCTCTGGAGGATTCTAGGCAGGTGATTCTAGAATCTAAGCAGGGATTCTTGGCAGGGGCTCTACCACTGAGCCACACCCCAGCCGCTCACTGGGGGATTCTAGGCAGGGGCTCTATCACTGAGCCACACCCTTAGCCCCTCACAGCCCACATATTGAAGTCAGAGGACAATTTGCAAAAGTGTATCTTCTCCTTCCATCACATGGGTCCCGGAGATCACACTTGGGTTATCAGACCTTTACCTGCTGAGCCGTGAGCCATCCCCGTTGTCAGCTTTCATGATGTTGTTGGCTCTGGGTTTGCCAGTGATGATGACGCTGCCGGCATTCATGAAAGTCATGGCGGCACTCATGGTGGTGTGACAGCGTGAATGTTAATGGTGGTGGTGATGCTCTCGGTGCTGACTGAGCTTTGTAACGATGGTGGCAGCTGTTGGTGCTGAGCAGCAGCCCTGGTTCTGATCACAGAGGTGTGATGTTGGGGTACTACCTGTGTTGGTGGTGTGGGGTTTGGTAATAGGTGTTGATGGGAGGTGGTGGAGGTGATCAAGCCCAGTTAACGGCATTTTTTGGTACTGAGTCGGGGATACCAGCAGTAGTGTTGACGGTGCTGGTGCCAACCATACCAGGGGGGTGGTGATGGCGGCTGTGTTCATGATAAGCTTGGCAATGACCATAGAGCCAAGACCCTGGCTTCTTTGGTTTCCCTGTGATCCGTCATGGTGAGGGAGGAGGAAGCAACCCTTCCAGGGGCTTCCTAGGGCCTGGCCTCCCCCTCATCCCACCCTCTCTCCACAGCTTCATTGAGGACAACAAGATCGGCTCCATCTCCAAGAACGCCCTGAGAGGACTCCGCTCACTCACACACCTGTGTGTACTTCCACAGCCCAGCCCTCCAGCATAGGCAGCCCGCCCCGCCCTCAGGGCCATGGCGTCTCCTGGCCGAGGCTGACACTCTTTCCCCTCCCGCTCCATCAGAAGCCTGGCCAACAACCACCTCGAGGCTCTCCCCAGATTCCTGTTCCGAGGCCTGGAGACTCTGACTCATGTGTGAGCTCAGTCTCAGGGGGGTGGGGTGGGGCTGGGGAATGCTCTTAGGGAGGGAGTCCTGGGCCGCCTGGGATAGCATTCCAGCCCGCAAGGATGCTTCTGGGTATCCTTTGCTCTCATCTGAGGGGGCCATCCTAGATCCTCACCTGGGGAGGTGACGCTAGACCATGGAAACTGGGTGACAGCTTTTCCCCCCTGGCTTCTCTCTCAACCCAGGGACCTCCGTGGGAACCCGTTCCAGTGTGACTGCCGAGTTCTTTGGCTGCTGCAGTGGGTGCCTACGGTGAATGCCAGTGTGGGCATGGGGGCCTGTGCGGGCCCCTCCTCCCTTACCCAAATGCAACTCAGTCACCTGGACCCTAAGAAGTTCAAGTGCAGAGCCACAGGTGAAGGCTTCCAACGGGTCCTCAGAAGGCAGGAGACAGGGGGTGGGGTGGGAGGAGCATGGGGTTGAGGACACAACTTTCTGCTCCTCAGTTTCCTTGCTTCCGTGAGACAGGGGCATAAACAGCGATCCCAGGCCTCCGTGAGGACTCAGAGCTGTGCAGTACTTTTCTCTCCTTTGTGACAGGGTCTCAACTCACAGGCAAGGCTGGCCTTGAACTTGTGACCCTCTTGCCTCCTCCAGCTGCTCTGTGCTGGGCTTGCAAACCTGAACCACCACACTTGCTTTCTGTACAGCTTTTGATACCAGTCTGGGGACAGGAGGCTATTATGCCATTATCACTAGTGTGTGTGTGTGTGTGTGTGTGTGTACATTTGAGGGCACATGCCCTCAGAGGCCAGAGGTGTTGGAGCTCCTGGAATTGGAGTTACAGGCAGTTGTAAACTGCCCTGCTGGGAACCGAACTCCCATTCTCTCCGAGGACTGCAAACGCTCCTAATGCGGAGCCATCCATCTCCTCAGCCCCCGCTCGTGGCTACTTTTGTTTTCTGAGACAGCATCTCACTATGGAGCCCAAGCTCGCCCCAGTCTTGCAGCAATCCTCTGAGGCAACAGTCCAAAACGAGCCCTTTAAAATGGGGAGGCACAGGCAGAGGGTAGGGGCGGGGTTGGGAGGCTCAGGCAGAGTCTGGGGTAGGGAGCCCAGAGCCTGGACCAGGAAGCCAAGGGCTCAAACAGCAAGCAACAGTTTTCTTTTACATTTTAAAGTGTGTGTGTGTTCATGTGCATTTGTACCACGGCATCTATGCAGAGCTCAGAGGACAAGTGGGGACCCCCATAGGCTGCACCGCATGGGTTCTGGGGCTGAACTCCGCTCCGTCAGACATGGTGCCGAGTGCCCGTACCCCCTGAGCCATCTCAAGCCCAGGAGTGCTTATGGTTTAAAGGTCATTTTTTTAAAGATTCTGCAGGGCATGGTGGTACATGCTTGGAATCCCAGCACTGGAAGCAGGGGTGGAGGGGGGGGGGGGAGATGGAGGATTGTGAGGCCAGTGTGAGGTATCTCAAAAAGCAGAAACAAGAAGAGATCCCTTTTGTGTAAATGTCCCTGGTAGTGAAACACGCCTTAAATCCCAGCACTCAGGAAGCAGAGTAAGGTGAGTCTCTGTGAGTTCAAGGCCAGCCTGGTCTTCAAAGTGAGTTCCAGTATAGCCCCAAGGCTACAAAAGAAACCCTGTCTCGAAAGAGCAACCAAACAACCAACCAAGAACAACAAAACAAAAACCCAAGGAATTCCTTGGGCTGGTGAGCTGGCTCAGTGGGTAAGAGCGCTTGGCACCAACCTGGTGAAATGGGTTCAATCCCCAGAACCCACCTGATGGAAGGAGAGAACTCCCACTTGCCCTCTGACCTCCACACGTGTCCTGCATGCAGCCCACACTTAAACACAAGCAGAACCAGATGAGCTGTCTACATGGGTGAGGTTTGCCCTGGTTGCTGCCTTTGTGTTTATGATTCCTGCCAGGCTATGACATCTGTGCGTGCTTTCAGAAGGAAGGGGAAAGGGCTAGGTCCAGAACAAGTTCACCTAATTGTGTGAACGTCACACTTATCCGTTGTGACATTGATCGTGATATCTGGGGAGCGTGTTAATAGGGGAACCTTCTGGCTAGGCTGCCTGATGGTCATCTCCCTGCTAGATGGAAAAAGGAGTGTGTGTGTGTGTGTGTGTGTGTGTGTGTGTGTGTGTGTGAGAGAGAGAGAGAGAGAGAGAGACTAGGGATTAAGTGAAGAGTCTTCTACATGTTAGATAAGCATTCTGCCCCTGAGCCCCGCCCCGCAGCCCCTCACTGGGGGATTCCAGGCAGGGGATCAACTATGGAGCTGCATATATCCCAGCCTCACTTTACTTTCTTATTTTAGGGTCTCCATTAAGCTGCCCAGACTATCCTGAACTCTTGTATTCCAGATAGGCTTTAAACTTTCCATCCTCAGGCCTCATTCTCCTTAGCAGCTGGGCTGACGGGCTCGTTTTCTGCGCCCAGCTCCAGCTGGAGAGAATGAGTGTCATTGGATATTCTGCCTGGGCCACCTACCATCAGGTTCTCATGGTGTTCAGAGTGTAACACGCAGGGCTGCTGGTGTAAAGCTAACTGAGTACCTAAACATGCTGTTTGCTCTGTTTGGTGTTTTTGAGACAGGGTCACACTGTGTAGCCCAGGCTGACCAGCAACCAGAGATCCTCCTGCCTCAGCTTCCCAAGGCTGCCATCACAAGCTTGCGCCACAACATCTGGCTAAAACAGTTTCCGAGGGACTATTTGCTGACGCCACACAGCTTTGGAAAGAAAGATGTTAACATCTGTAGATGGAAAGGTTCCACTCTATAGGTCCCTATATGGTAAACGCTATGAAATCTCATTTCAAAGATGTGCTAACCAAGGCTCAGCAATGAGGTCTCCCGCCCCGCCCCCTGACTCTCTTGCTGCCCCCAGAACTGTCCTGGCTCCAGACTGTTGGGGAGTCGGCCCTGAGCGTGGAGTCCTTCTCCTATCAGGGGGAACCTCACATGGTCCTGGCAGAGCCCTTCGCTGGCCGTTGCCTTATCCTGGGCTGGGACTACAGCCTGCAGCGCTTCCAGCCTGAGGAAGAGCTATCTGGTGAGCTCCTCTCCTGTCCCGGCCTC
The DNA here is from genome assembly GCA_028658305.1 of Pachyuromys duprasi. Taxonomy (NCBI): domain Eukaryota; kingdom Metazoa; phylum Chordata; class Mammalia; order Rodentia; family Muridae; genus Pachyuromys; species Pachyuromys duprasi. The sequence continues at coordinate 4,474,332 of CM053758.1, forward strand.
TGCCCTCCTGTCCCCGGGCTGCCACCAAGCCTGACCCGGTCCCACTCTCCCTACAGCACCCTCCGTGGTGGCCTGCAAGCCTCTGGTGCTGGGCCCACGCCTCTTCATCCTGGCCGCCCGCCTGTGGGGGGGTTCACAGCTGTGGTCTCGGTCTAGCCCGGACCTGCGCCTGACCCCGATGCAGGTTCTAGCCCCTCAACGCCTGCTGCGGCCCAACGATGCCGAGCAACTCTGGTTGGATGGGCAGCCCTGCTTCGTGGTAGCTGACTCCTCCAAGGCCGGCAGCACCACGCTGCTGTGCCGCGACGGGCCTGGCTTCTACCCACGTCAGAGCCTGCACGCCTGGCACCGTGACACAGACGCCGAGGCCCTGGAACTGGACGGCCGACCGCACCTGCTGCTTGCTTCGGCCTCCCAGAGACCGGTGCTCTTTCAGTGGGTTGGAGGCCGCTTCGAGAGGCGCACAGACATCCCGGAGGCGGAAGACGTCTATGCCACGAAACACTTTCAGGCCGGGGGAGACGTGTTCCTGTGCCTGACACGATACATCGGGGACTCCATGGTGAGGCTGGGAGCCAGGCAGTGAGTGGAAGCCAGGCCTGGTCATAGCCGCTGACCTTCATTTGACAGGAGGCTGGACCACTGTTTCAGCTGAGCCTCACCCACAACCAATCCCTGATGAGCCCTGGGCAAGCAAGCCCCGCTAAGCCACGCCCCCATCCCTTTCTAGTGAATTCCAGGTACAAGCTCTAGTATTGAGCCACTCTCCCAACCTTCGCTGATAAAATCTAAGTAAGAGCTTGCCCGCTGAGCTACAGGCCTTGGTTTTATGAAGCAGAGACTCATACAGGGTCTTAGTATGTAGTCCAGGCTAGCCTCAATCTCATGATTTCCCTGCCTCAGCCCTATGCTGGCAATAACAGGAGGGTGTCAGCAAGGCCTGCTCCAAGATTCTGATTCTACTCTGCTAAGCTTGGCTCTGTAAGTCTAGAACATTCCAGGATGATAGTTGCCTCTGTCCACACCCTATTGGGACCCTACACCCTCAAGGTGGAGCTAGGGTCAGGCCTTGCTCACAGTCTCCAGGACTATCCTTTCAGAGTGAGGTGCAGTCAAGGACAGTCCACACCCCCATCAGTCATTCCAGGGAGAAAGGTCTAGAACAGTGCCTTGCTTGGAACAGACACATGTTCTCCATAAGAAAGCTGCAGGGTGTAGTGTTGGTGACACACAGGCCTGTCATCTCTGCACCAGGGAAGCTGAAGCAGAAAGATCAGTCTATCAGCCAATGCCTGCCTAGCAAGACTCAAAAAAAAAAAAAGCTACGGGTAAACTGAGGACCTACAGGCTCATGTCAGTCTTCCAGGGTCTTGAGGATGACAGGCAGGCCGGGTGCCTCGTGACCCGGGGGCCTAACTGGCTTCCAACTCCCGCAGGTAATGCGCTGGGATGGCTCTATGTTCCGCCTGCTGCAGCAACTTCCCTCTCGAGGTTCCCACGTCTTTCAGCCACTGCTAATCGCCAGCGACCAGCTGGCCATCCTGGGCAGCGACTTTGCCTTCAGCCAGGTGTTTCGCCTGGAGCCTGATAAAGGGATCCTGGAGCCACTGCAGGAGCTGGGCCCCCCGGCCTTGGCAGCTCCCCGAGCCTTTGCCCACGTCAAGGTAGCGGGAAGACGCTTCCTATTCGCTGCGTGCTTCAAGGGCCCCACACAGATCTACCAGCACCGTGAGTTGGATCTCAGTGCTTGAGGCCGGGAAGGACCCCGGAAGTGGTTGTGGGGCTGGCGAGGGCATCCTGAGATATCTGGGTACCCTTCCGGGCCTGGCCTCCTGGCTGTCACAGCCAGTCCCGTGTGATACAGACCACTAGCCAAGCGCATCCGCCTGGGTCAGGCTTAACTCACCCTTTGAAGGAGCTGCGCCTTAGGGGAAAATGGAGGAGGTCTCTCTGCTCCTGACTACATCTGGGGGCCTTCTAGTTTTGGGAGCTCAGCCTGGGACAGATCGTGGAGTTGGGATAGAGAAATCAAGAGAGCAATCTGCTGAGCACCAAGAGGTCTGGAAGTCCTGCCTTCAACATCCCCCCTTGGTCCTGCTCAATATAAAGTACTGAGAGAGAGCATTCCTTTCCACTCAAACCCAGTTTGTCCCATGGCTTTTGTGCAGGAGTGCGCATCTCTGTGACGTCACCGTTACTGGGCAGTTTCCGGGCTCGGTACTTTGGTGCTTGTGCGCATGCCTGCTGCCAGAGACTGGGGACGGGGGTTTTTGTTATTGTTTTGTTTTGTTTGTCGCTTTTACGCACGCACAGAAAAAGTGAAGAAGTGTCGCAGAAAGCCCTGGGTGTCCCATCCCAGAATGTGACAGGAGCGAGAAGGTGTAGAGTTCACTAAAAGCCCTGCACACCGGTCCTGCCCGGTTTGTGGGCTCAAGGCGGGAGGGTCTTGTGGACTAGCCTTTAGAAAAGCTTTAGGCATCTTCCGAGGTGGCACGGGGGATCATTCTGGAGGCCCCAAGGGGTAGGGGTGGGGTCGCAAGAGAACCTGGGGTCAGTGGAGGGGCTCCGTCCGCCACCATGTATTATTAGTGGTTCCTGGGGAATTAAATGCCTCACAGGGACAGCTACGGTGTATGGAAAGGTCTCACGGTATAGTGAGTTCCCCGCTGCCACACTCCAGGCTGCACATGGACACTGTGGCCCACCTGAGTGTGATGTAAAAATCATTTTATATTAAAAACTGAACAAAGAGCCTGCTGCCATGAGAGGCGAGGCGAGGCACAGGCAGTGTCAGGGCAGGATGAGACCCGCCATCTTGGAGTTCCAGCACACCTCCAGAGCCAGGACCCGGGCTTGGGCTCCGGGCATTCTGTGCTCTTCAGCTGGTCCATCGTCAGCAGCTGTGAGCAGAGCCTGGTAGAGGCAATGGGCTCCGTTGGCAGAAGTCTGTCCAGCGCCTTCTCTCCAGCGCAGGCACGCTCCCGCTCTCGTGGCCTCATCCCCGTGTGCCACCCCCAGCCATCCTGAGTGTCGTACCTGGTGTGATAAGAGGTGGCCCATCTCCTGGACGGTGGCTAGGGAAATAAAGTGATAATGCTCAAATAAACCCTCCCCTGTTTGTGCTCTCCGTTGGGGCTAAAGGGCTCTCAGGCTTGCCCAGTTTCCTATCTGGTTTTTCACTGTGGGTTTATACAAAGCTAGGGACCAAAAGATTCTAGGGATGATTGCCCACGAATAACAAGTCTAGAGGACCTCAGGGCAGAGCACCCAGGCCTGGCATCCTTGCACAAGACTTAGCCTTCTGGGCATGCCCAGAACCCACCTCACCTGGGCTTCTGGCTGAACTTGCATTTGCACTTCCCACCTGTTGGAGAGGGATGCGGTCAGAGGAGAGAACAGGAGGTCCCTTCCCTGCTCCCTCCCTGTCTCCCCAAAGCTCCTGTACTCACTCATAAGGACGATGATGCCCAGGGCACAGAGAATCCCTGCGCAGATGAGCCCGCCAACTCGGAGACTTTCCCAATCTGAGAAGGACACAAGGAGACTCAAAGCTAGCTCAGGCCCCTCCTCACCATCTCTCTTCCCACTCGCTTGACAGTGGTAAAAGACAAAAGCAACAGCCAGCTCTGTGGTGCATGCACACCGATCATAGCCAAGCAAACAAGATAGTTCATATCCTTCCAGGGCGAGAGGGGCCATCTGAAGGGAAAGGATCAGTCTGGGGGATAGAAGGGCAAGGGGGTGGGTCTCCAGGGATGGTGCTCGAGCAAGGGCTCTCTGAGGAGGCCCCCGTTGGACCAGAGATCTGCAGGAAGTCAGAGGTGGCCCTGACCACCCAGGGAAGAAAGTGGTCCAGGCAGAAGGACCAGCAGGGGTCCTGAGCTGGAACAGGTATGAGGGGCAGTGGAGAAGGAGGGAGCAGGGGGCAAGGGGCAGCTCCTGGTGGAAGCTGGAAGCAGAGAAGACTAGGGTAGAATTCGATCTTGGCTGGGAGGATTTTTATGCCCAGCTTTCTGATGGTCGATCTGAACCTAATGTCTCTTGTGGACTTGACTCAGGTCCCCCCCCCATCTGTGCCTCTCTTGAATTTCCCCTGAAGGCTGATTCCTTTCATCTCCTTGGATGCCCAATGACCCAATTCAAACCCTTTCCTGTCTCAGTCCCCTGGGTCACCATGCACTTTCAGCGGTCCTTGTGTGGGACTCTTGGCATAAAGTAATGTGTAGGACTGGAAAGACTGGAGGAGGGGACAGCCTGCTTACCGTAGTAGAAAGGGCTATTTTTATCTGCGAAGAGAAAGGACACACACACACAGGTGAGTAAATCTGAGACAACAGCAGGGGTCTCGGGTAAGCGGGATGGAGGGAGGGGCTCCGACTTACCTTCAGGGTCATTGGCATCCAGTGCAGGCAGGCCTGAGGGGGACAAGCAAGAACATGTGATGACTAAGGTGGCCTTAGCAGAGCTCTCAGTAGGCGCCATGGAGGTTTGTTGCCTGTGAGACCTGTCCTATGAGGGAGTAGGCCCACCTCACAGGGCACAGGATCTAGCTGCAGGCTAGTACCACTTGGACATACGCCTTCCTGGAGATAGGGGCTCACCCTCCCCCCCACCCCCACCTGTGAATCATACCGATACTTTGCCACCGGAAACAGATCGTATTCCGAGGGTAGTTTCTGGCCACTGTCTGAGTGGATGTTTCCAGACAGCTGGCAGGCCACGCCTCCTGCCTCCTTGCTCTTCCAGGCAGCAGACTTTCCCAGGGCTGTTTCCTCCACACCCCAAATAGCTCTTTCAAGACCCACCTCCCTGGCCCCACCATAGCCACACCCCACAGTTCTCAGCTCTGCTGACCCTTCCCCTTTGGAATGACTCACAGCCCGAAACTTCAATGCATTCTTGTTTCTCTTTTCCAAATAGAAATGCTACTTGTGTCCAAAGAATAGTAAAGTAAAAAGTGGTTTAAGGGGGGAAGACATCCGGAAAGAGGTGCTCGGCGGTTGAGCGATGAGGACCCAGGGTCAGTTCGCAGCACCCATGTGATGGTTCGAAAACTTCTGTAACTCCAGACCCAGGGGATCTGACACCATATTCTGGCTTTCAGTCACCAAGCACATATGCACAGGTAAAGCAACCATGCACATAAATAATAATAAAAAGGTGGCTCTCTCCCAAGGCACAACACCCAAAGTTGTCCTCCGGCTGCCGCATGCAAAAGCACCCATGCGCATACACAGCTGCGCACACATGAACACACACACACACACACACACACACAAAGAAGAGGGAGGAAGGAAGGAGGAAACCATGACAACAGCAAAGGGGTAAGGATTCAGTTCTGGCTGAAAGCTCCTCTGGCTTCATCCTGGGCCTGAGCTCTGCTAACAGGAGAAAAACAATGCCTAATTATATTCGAGGCACACATGCTTGGGGCCTGTCCCACCCAGGCCCTGTTTCCCTGCTGTTCAAACAGCAGCTCATTTAAGCCTCACAGAACCCCCGTGACTAAGTGATGTTTTCCTCTGTGTTTCCACAGATGGGGAAACTGAGGCATGAGGTACTCAGGTTGCCTGCTGCATCACTGCTAGGCTCCCAGTTGTGGGAAAACAGTGTATGGCGGTGCGGTAACATACCACAATGGTACATGGGCTGAGCCTTTTGCTTGGTGTCGCCAAAGATTAAGTGGTATCTCCCTGGTGGAAATTTGGTGCACATACACACACACACATACACACAGAGCACTTGTCACTGCACTGTGGAGAGGCCCAGGAGAAAGAGCGGTTTGGTGGCCACTCACCTGCTAGGAGGACCAGGAGGCTCAGAGCCAGCTCTTGCATGTCACAGTGTTGACCTAGAGAAGTCCAGAGAACAGGCCCGACCTTAGCAGAGCAGCCAGGATGTAAGGCCCCGCCCCTCTGTCCCACCTGTTGCTCACCGGGACCACAGCCCAGCACACACAGGAAGGCTGGCTGTGACCCCGAAGCACACTGAGCTGGGAGATAAGGAGCCCCAAAGTCAAGTGGGGGCTGGGTGCATACTCAGGTTCCATGTGCAAAGAGGCCATTTTCCCCACAGCGACTTCAGGTGTTACCGTGAATGAATTTTTTTTTTCTTGGAGAGAGGAGGACTAGGGTTAGGGTGTTTTGTCATGCCCAGGCTGGCCTTGAATTTGCCACCCCCCTGCCTCAGCTCTCCAAGTGCTAGGATTACAGGTGTACACCCGTCATATCCAGCTTGTTACCCCCCCATCTTTGGGGAAACTGAGGCTCCGGGAGGTGAAAGTGGATGTCCAGGATGGCTTGGTCCAGAAAGCAGGATTTAAACAAAGCCCCACTAGATGCTCAGAACCCAGAACGGTGAGGGCCTCGGGGTGTTTTGGGGAATGGGGTGTCAGGAGCCAGGTGGCAAGAGGCCCGGGTTCCGGGAGTGGCTCCCACAGACAGCTTGGAGCCTGCCCGGCTCTGCCCACACGCTGCCGGCTTCTCACTGGGGCCTGAGCTGACTTCCTGGGCTGCTGGGTGGGTGCATGTGGGAGTGATGTCAAGCTGGCGGATGTGTCCAGAGGGGGCCCTGGCTGTAGCCTCACCCCTGGGTCTGTCCCTTCACACCCCACTGAGCGTTCCCCCCCCC
>CM053758.1:4481461-4563840 GCA_028658305.1 Pachyuromys duprasi
GCTGGTACCTGTGGTCTAAGGTTACCTGCCTCCTGATACTTTGTCACCTGTGCATGTAAACACACTAGCCTTGGCAGCTGACTGCTGCTGTGTGCCCAGCCCATGTAGGCCATCTTCTCTCAGCTCAACGCTGACTCCCTCATATCATCTTCTGTCATGATCCCCCATGGCTGTCGCCATTACGTCTGAATTCACCTTAGTGGTGTACTCTCCGTCACCAAGGCTGCTGGGTCTCTCCACTCACACTTCTCCCTACAGACCCCTCCAAGGCCTTCAAGGCCCGCAACCCCCCATTTCCACAAAACCACCCCAAATTCGGGAGCCTGGGCGGGGGTGGGGGAAGATAGAGGTCTCGTCCACAGCCCTGACTTTCCAGTCTTGCCCCTGGCATTTGTAGGGCTGAGGGGAGCCCCAGACCGCCTCTGCCTCTGCCCTCACTGTCCTGTGCTGCTTTCTGAAGAGAGCCTGCCTGCTTCCGAGAGAACCAGAGTAGGCAGTGCAAGGGAGAAGCGGCTTTGCCCGGGGCACTGTCCACCTTCGTGTTCTTCCTGGCCGTGCAAGGGACAGTTGTTGGTCTGCCTTTTGCACTCTCTCCTCTTCCAAGATGGTGCACGGGCACACTGCAGAAACCCCCGTCATCCGAGTCCTGCATGTCGCCTAACCAAGTCCCATGTTAACAGCTTCCCTAGACCAGACCACCCCTCTTTCCTGCTACCCACTGATCCGTGTGCCCCAACACCTATCCACCAAGATACACACCCCATCTGCTTCACCCTGCAGTGCACCTAAGCTACTCTTTGTCTAATCAATTTCCTCTAAATATGTCCCCCTCACCCACTGAGAAACCCCCAAACATGACAGTACATAATCTCTTCCTGTCCACGATGACACCCCCGCCTAGTTCAGATACCTCTGGTAAACCCAGACTCCTCATTCAGAACCCCCCCCAACTTCCTCAGTCCCACTATGAATGCCAGTTGTTTAGACTGGACCCATAGAAGCAAGCCATGGGGGGGTGCAGCCAGCTGACAGGGAGGGTAGTCCCCCACCCCCAGCCCCGTCCCCAGGAAAGAATCTTAAAGCTGGAAGGTTATAGGGTCTTTAACCCCAGTTTCTCTGTTTCAGGGACAGTCAGAGGAGAGTCAGGGAACGTAGGGGAGCAGAGGCAAAGGGCTCTGGGTGGAAGGGCCCTCAGGGCGGCTCACCTGAGCTCAACAGGCTGAGAGGTGGTTCCGGGATAGAGCAGAATGCCGGCTGCCAAGCCGGGGCAGCCTTTATCCACAGCTGCCACGCCCTGAGCAAACCTGGGCAGGCAGGCACAAGTCAGGTCTCCCTGAGGCAAGGGACGCCCCCACTCTGTTCCTCCCTTAAAGAGACAGTTCAACCCTTTCTCTAGGTACAGTCAATCGGCTCAGGTGGATCAGGGTGGTCGGGGAATGGCATCTCAAAGAAGGAGGAAGTTTTGTCCAATCTCCTGAACGCCAAAGGAGACCAGAACGGGAAAGGTTCTGGGGTCCTTAATGACAGACCATCCTTTTGGAGTGATGTGAGAGAAAGTGGAACATCTGTCTATGTGATCCTTCTCCGATTTAAGTTGTAGTGGGGGGGCAGGCAGAGAGATTTTTCTTTGCTTGTTTGAGACTAGGTCTTGCTATGTATGTCTGGCTGGCCTGAAACTCACATTGGAGACCAGGTTGGACTAGACCTTCTTGAGATCCGCCTGTCTCTGCCTCCGGAGGCAGATTGAAAGTGGGCACCGCCAGTTGCAGTTTTGTTTGGGGGTGAAACTGCTGGCACTTAGGAGGAGTTAAAGCGCTCTCTCTCCGTCCTGGATTCTCTGTCGGCTTAATAGAAGGTATTGACATGACCAACGTTGTAATAGGAAGGAGACACTTGGATGGTGGGTAGAGGCGGGGGTGAGCAGGGGAGCTGTGGATCTTGGGGTTCACGGATCAGGCTCTCCATGTTTCTTCCAGAGATGCGGAGCTGATGGAGTGCTTGTGGGTGTGGATGTCAAAGTTGCCTTCCTCCACTGGGGATGAGGAAGCACACTTCCCCTGTGCTCTGCAAACCCCCACCCTGCCCTCCTCCTTTCCCTGCCCCCCTGCTCATGGCGCTCCTTCCGCCTGGGGTCTGCACCGGCTCCTGCGTGGACCCTGTTGGTGGTGCCCCCTCCCCCAAAATTCTGCCTTTCTTACACAGAAGGACTTTTGTCTGGGGGCTGGATGGAGAACAAGGCACTATTGAGTGGCTGGCAGAGGATTGGGGTCACTGGGAGGGGCAGGGCCAGGAAAGGGGGTGGCTTCTATTCGGCCACCAGCTGGACTCCAGACGACCCCCAACACTATGGCGGAGGCGGTGGGGTGGAGCCCCAGGGGCACCAGGATAGGGAGAGAGGCTGCTGCTGTGGGTGTGGAGAGGAGAGTTAAAGGGAGTTTAGGGTCAAGGGTCTCCGGGGCTAGGAAAAGGACCCCCCACACCCCACTTCCCATCAAGGCCTCCCTCCTTGATGTAGTTCACTTAGCTGTATTAGCCTGTGTTTCTTGGGGGAACTCCTGAGCTCCAGGCCCTAGCTAGGACAAGGTTCTCTGCCTCTCCAGAAAGGAGCCAGCTCCCTCAGGGCGGTACCCAAGGCAGCCACAGATAGAGTTAGAAACAGAGGAAGGACAGGGCTGGCAGAGGTCTGGGATGAAGACCCCAGGGATGAAGTGCAGAGCAGCCTAGGTCCACTCAGGAAATCTTTGCACTTTCACCAAGCCACGACTTTGAATACCCCTGGGGAAAAACAGCTAAAAAACAAAACAAAACAAAAACCTTGGTGGTCCCAAGAGTAGGATGGTGTCTCCCTCTGCTGGACTATAGAAACTACATACACTGGAGAGTGGCAGCTGGGTTGTGGGAAAGCTTGGGTATGTACTTTTCACCTCTTCACTCAGATGCTAGGGGTCCAGGTGAGTCTGAGACCAACCATTAGGGTGAGATTGACTGTCTTGTCTGTGGTGAGTGGTACCTGTGTTCAGATGTAAGCAGATCTCTAGGCACCTTGACAAGGGACTAAAACTAGGTGTGTGTGTGTGTGTGTGCGCTTGTGCAGAGACAATATATCTCTGGAGAGTCACACCCATGTGGGAGGGTACCTGGAAAAAGACAAGAGAAGAGATTCATACTTCCACTTATACTAAAATGTCCTATCTTCCTTCAAAGCTTAACTTGGGGAAGTATTGGAGAGATGGTCTAGCAGTTAAGTGTGCTAGCTGCTCTTGAACAAGGACCTGAGTTCTGTTCCCGGAACCCATCACTCCCAACTGCTTGTAACTCCTGCAGAGCTGATGCCTCTGGCCTCCCAGGACCCCTTCACACACAGGCACACAGCCACACAAAGATGCATGATTAAAAAAATAACAAACTAAGCCTTCTTTAGAGCTGGCTTGAAAGTGCTAATGGGAGGGCAGTCTGGCACACACCTGTAATCCTAGCATTTGGAAGGCTGAGGCCAGAAGAATTTGAGTAGGAGTCCAGCCTGGGCTACACAGCAAGTCCTAGCTTTAGCCCAGGATATGCTACAAGGTCCTGTCTCAGTTGTTTAAAATATTAAGTACAATAAAATCATCAGCTAAAATGAACATATAGTCTTTGTTCAGCGTCTACACATATTGCCAGGATGCGCCTATATGCCAAGTGCTTGACTGCTCACGTCCCTTATTTACAGTGGTATAGTATCTGTCCAGAACCTGGCGGTATCTACTGTAGATTTAGATACCTCCAGAGCACTTGTAATACTCAATACAGTGAAGATGTAGTAGCTGTTACTCTGTGGTGTGGTCCTGGCAAGTGTGTCCACCCCAGAGAATGGTGAGTGCTGCCCAACACACTTGTAGCAGAGACCATGTTACAAGGTCAAAAGGTCAGACGTCCTCAGGAGAGCACAATCCCCCCCCCCGCAGGCGCAGGGTGATGGTCGTATATGCAATATATGTTATAACAGCATATATAATATAGACAATAAGGTTACTGAGTATCTTTCCTCCGTGCTGCTTTATTTCATTTTTATTCCTCTGTGTGTGTGTGTGTGCAGTGCCCATGGAGGCCAGAAGAGGGCGTTGGATGCCCTGGAGCTGCAGTTTCTGGTCTTTGCGAGCTGCCTGCCATAGGAACAACTCAGGCCTCTGCAAAAGCAGGAAGAGCGCCCAGCTGCCCAGTCATTATCTGACCAGCACCCTCATGCTGCCTTTTGGAAGTCAGTTGACCCAGCGCAACCTGTGGAACCTGGGACAGACTGATTTCTCTTACTTAATGGGAAAAAAAAAATCCATGCGGTCTCTGAGCATCACAACATTTTCAGGAATGCAATGAAAGAAAGCAGGGTCAAAGCCATGGGTATCAGCGAAACAGCCTCGGAGGCCACAGGGGTGGATCAAAGGCTCTTTCCAAGCCCTATTAAGGGAAAGCTGTATCCTGCTGGTCAAAAGAATGGAATCTACCTCTGGCCTTGGGTGGAGACGACGTTCTGCTCTGTGTCCTCCCTCCTAGGGATCTGTTCTCTTTTCCTTTTCATTTTTTTTTCCTGTGTAGCCCTGACTGCCCTGGAATTTGTGTCATAGGCCAGGCAGGCCTGGAACTCAGAGATCTGCCCGCCTCTGCCTCCCGAGTGCTGGGATTGAGGGCGTGCGCCACCACCACCCGGCTCCAGCTTGCTCTGTTGCTGTCACTCTGACTGAAAGCGGCTTATTTCAGTTCACAGGCCAGCAGGAACTTGAAGCAGAAACCATGGGGGAACTCGGCTCAGCTCGCTCAGTCTCATGCTTAGCTAGCTTTCTTACACAACAAGCATCACCTGCCCAGGGAATAATGTCACCCACGGGGGGCTGAGTCCTCGTGCAATGTTAAAAAGACGATTCCCCCTCACAGGCAGGCCCACAGCTCAGCCAAGCAACTCCCTTCTCAGGTGACTCTAGGTGGCAGCTGAGTTGACAGTTAAAGTTAACTAGGACACCTCTCTTAAAAGTTAATCCGGCTGGGCCTGTCAATCACCTGGCTGGATCATCCCTGGGAAGCCGATTCACAAAAGCCATGCTAAGGCGTTGGGAAGAATAATTATCCCCTCAATCCGATAACGTGCTTATCCCTCACAGGATGGCTTTCATCTTGTAACACCACAGCCTGACGGGTTTTCTGAGCTACTCCCTCAAAAGCATGCCTTTTCCTTCCCTTGCTGTCATTTTCTTTCCTGCAGCCGCCAAGGATCCTAAGGGCACATTCTTTCCCTGGCACTCTTGGTGTTTAACTCCTTCTCTGAAGCCTTCCCCCCACCCCCTTCTCCATCCAAGCCACCTCCCTTAGCCCTCTTCAGGTTTCCTAAGACTCTGACTTTTTACATTTTTATTTATTTATTTATTTTGGTCTTTCCAAGACAGGGTTTCTCTGTGTAGCCCTGGCTGTCCTAGAACTCACTCTGTAGACCAGGTTGGCCTCGAACTCATGATCTTTTTGCCTCTGCCTCCCAAATGCTGGGACCACAAATGTGCAGCCTACTCCTGCTTGACTCAAACAAAATGTGTCTGGGGTTGAACGAAGCTCCCCGCCCTGGGGTTGGGGGGGGCTACCAGTGTGATCTCCCTGGCTGAGAAGACCAGACAAAATGAGGGCAGGCCCGGCCCACCCCAGCAGGACCTTTAGAGCTTGATGGGTGAGTTAATGTGAGGCCCTGGGCAAGGGTTAGTTCCCACTAGGCTGACTAGTAGGCTGTTTTTGTGTGTATGTGTGTGTGTGTGTGTGGGTATTGCTTGTTTGCTTCAAAGCAAGGTTTCACTGTGTAGACCTGGCTGTTTTGGAGCTCACTCTGTAGACCAGGCTGGCCTCAAGCTCAGAGATCCCCCTGCCTCTGCCTCCCGAGTGCTGGGATTAAAGAAGTACACCACCATTGCTGGACTAGGAGGCTGCGCTAGATGCCCTTCTATCTTCTGCCACCGGGTGAGGGGAAAGACCTTGTCTGAGGCTGGCACACACTCTTGAATTCTCCAGCCTACAGCTAATTCTACGTGACCCAGCCTCAGGTACTCTCCTAGGACCACAGGAAGTGGAGCAAGACATTTGGTAACATTTAAAGCCCAGGCTGTTCCAACACTGCCAGCTCTTTTCTTGCCTCTCCTGGAAAGCCTGGTTGAACTAGACCCAAGCGTGGCCTGGCAGCAACAGTTGGAGTGAGGCTTGTGTCCCCAGGGTGACGGGGTCCCATCTGTCCTTGGTTTTCACTGAGGATTGTTCTAGCTCCAGGCTGGCTCCTGACAGGTGCATCTTTGGGGATGTCTGTGCAGCCAAGACCTCCCCACAGGATGTCACTGGAGCTCTGGAAATCAGGGCATGGCTGCCCACAGGGACGAGAAAGACGGAAATAATATGAGCTTCCTCCCCTCCACCCCCAAAGGCTTTGGCAAGTTAACGGACAAAAATGCCTGGGGCTGAACGAAATGGCCTGTGTGGGTGTGTTATCCTAGCGTGAGGGAGGCTGAGACAGGAAGATCAGGCATTCAAGGCCGGCCTGTGTTACATATTGAAACTATGTCTCAAAAACAAAACAAAACAAAACAGACAGATCAGGCAAGATAGCTCCCTGAGTAGAGGTGACTGTTGCCAAGCCTGATGAGCTGAGTTTGAACAATGAGAACAGATTCCTGCAAGCTGTCCTCTGGTCTCTTCGAGGGCACAGTGGCACACCTACAAACAAACAATCAAATCTTCCTGTAAAGGTGGCTAGGAGGACAGACAGACAAAGGGGGACACTAGGACTATAGCAAAGACTTTATGGGAAGGGAGTTCCTTTACAAGGGTTTCTGGTGTAAAAGCCAAAGCCTGCCACCCACTTACAGGCTGGGGAGAGAGAGCGAAGGGTGGAAAGGAACCAGGAGTTTCTCTTTTTAGGCCTTTGGTTGGCCATTGCTAGCTGCAGGCAGAGAAAAGGCGTGAGTGTGCTGAGTTAAAAGAATCCCAGCTGACTGCTAAGCACCTCTCATGCCCAGCCATCACCCAGGACCCACAGGGCAGAAAGGCAAACATGTAGAAAGCTGGGAGCTGGGTGTGGAGACGGGCTACATCCAGGCATGCCAGCACTCGGGGAGCAGAGGCCGGCGGGTCTTTGTGAGTTTGAGGCTAGCCTGGCCTACACAGTAAAGTCCAGGGTAACTGGGGCTACGTAATGAGACCCTGTCTCCAAAAAAAGAAAAAGGAATTTGTAAAAACAAGTTACTTTAGTTTGGGGGGAGGTGAAGGGGCTTCTCCAAGTGGAGCCTGGCTGTCTCACTCCTCTCTATGAGGTAGGCATTAGGGGGGCAGCTGTTTTCTGCTGAACAGGGCAGTGTCTTCATCAGGAGAGGCTTTGTTGTTGGCCTTTTTGGAGGAGGAGGAGTGGGAGGAGGAAGAGTGGGAGGAGGAGGAAGTAGAGGAAGAAGAGGCCCGTCCTTAACACAAAACAATTAATCACAAGACTAGCACACTGTGTGAAAACAAGGAAGACATTTAGGCTGGAGCAACCTGGGCCGGTGAGATGCTCCCAGGGTTCAACCTCTGCCCCACACGGTGGAAAGAGAGAAGGGATTGCCGAAAGTTGTCCTCTGGTTTCCACAGGACACACGCACAGACACATATACTCATACAGATACACACACACACACACATAGATACACACACACACAGACACATATACTCATACAGATACACACACACACACACATAGATACACACACACACAGACACATATACTCATACAGATACACACACACACTCATACACACACATAGATACACACACACACAGACACATATACTCATACAGATACACACACACACACATAGATACAGACACACGATAGACATACATTCACACACACAGACGCACAGACACATACACACACACTAAATAAACATAAATACATTTTTAGAAGAAGACTAGAGTAACCTAAAAATTAAACAGAGTTTAGTTGAGGGTAAGAAATCGTATTTATGTGTGATCTATATATTAAATATATCTCTCTATATTAAACATCTTACTATTGATTTCGCTCAGAGGATAAAAGCCTCTGTTCTCTCCTGCTCTCCCATTCCGCCTCAGACTCTTTGCCCAGGGATCAGTTCCCAGCCAGTGACCCCTGGCTACAAACTCTCCCTGTCCTGACTTAACCCCTTGCCTGTGTGGCCAGGGCCTGAGGCTGTGGGGACGGTGAGTGTGTAGTTCTCAGGGCTTGGCCGGTACCTCTGCTGCCTGCTGGTGGCCTGGGCCCAGCACCCTCAGCCACTCCGGAGCCTCCTGCTCTGATCCCAGAGGCTAACCCCGAGCCCTGGGCATGCCGGAGGAGGGCACGCCCTGTCCCTGCTGACTATCTTGGCATTTTCAAGGGATCGTCCCAGTGCCTTGTGGCTCTTGGGTTAGCTGTGACTGGCTTAGTGACGTGTGACTTGCAGCCAAGTCACCCCACGGAGGAAGGGTGAGACCCAGGTCTGTGTATATGGCGTGGAATGACAAAGGACAACAGAGTATAACCATTTATCCCTGAGGGCTTCCCCACCCCCAACAGCAGAGTCAGAGAAGGTGCGCATGCCCAGGAGAGTGTCCCTGAAGTAGGCTCTTGTCTCCAAGGCCACTGTCACTCCCAGGCCCAGCGTCACAGCAGCCTCTGCCTCGTCCCCTGGTCTGCAGCCCAGGTCTGGTACTCTTTCCTCAACTGCACTGTGGTGTCAGGTCCCACAGAACCCCCCACCCCCGCAGAGTCCCCTCCTCCCCAGCTAAAAGTAAGTCCTCCTCCCCACCTATCCACGTGCCAGCAGCCCAGGACCTCTGCTGGTCCACGAAACATCCTTCCAACATTCCACCCCTCCCGCATTTTCATTCTGGACTCCACTCAGGTGCCACTGGCGTGTGTGTGTGTGTGTGTGTGTGTGTGTGTGTGTAGAACAGAGGTCAACATCGGCTATCTTCCTCAGTAACTTTGCCAGGCACACACCGAGAACCTAGGAGTCACACAGCAGGCAGATAAGAAAAGGAGCTAATGAAGACGATTAACTTCTAAGATCTAAGCCGGCTTCTTCCCCTTCCTCATGACCTGGGACAACAGCTCTCCATTAAACAGAGGGGGCTTCTTCTCCTGCCAATAGGGTCCCCTACAGATGGACTGGCTCGACAGGTTCAAGGCCAGTTCCAGACAGTTTGCACAGCAGCTGAGCTGATCAGCCAGCCTGTCTTTTCTTCAAACACACTAACCTTAAATTAAAGGACAGAGACTCTTCACACTTAACAATCCTCAGGCCTGAGAGAAGCTACATGGCAAGGCTTTCTCCCTGGGTGCCTGTGAGTTTCCTCTCTCTTCAGCTGCTGATTCTGCTGCATTCGTGATCTCTCTACTGCTGACTTGGAGCATGAGGTTTCTGATGCCTTTTAAGTCTTTAACTGGCAGAGAAAACAAACCAAATCAAGACCCCTAGACCGGAACGTTTTAAAAAAAATAATTTATTCTTAAATTTAAAAATAAATTTATTTTTAAAAATAATTTATTTAACTTTATGTTATGTACGTTGGTGTGAAGGTGTCAGATCTCTTAGAACTGGCGTTACAGACAGTTGTGAGCTGCCATGTGGGTTCTGGGAATTGAACCTGGGGCCTTTGGAAGAGCTCTTAACCACTGAGCCATCACACCAGCCCGTCTGTCATTTATTTATTTATTTATTTATTCATTCATTCATTTATTCATTTATTTATTTATTTATTTATTTATTTATTTATTCCAAGTGATTGTATTGCTGGTGTATACAGGAGAATTTATGCCACCAGAGCAGAGGCTGTGGACAACTCGTATTGGATGGGAGGGCCTGCTTAGTCTTATGGTAAGGAGCCAACCGGTGAGTTCTTCTCTCTGTTAGAATCAAGCGGAATTTAGCATCCTTAGCCTTTCTGTTTCTCTCAAATGCTTTCTCTCAAGATGCAGCGGCTTTCTTAATCAAATGGTCAGGGGCAAGGCCTTTGGACTTAAGGACTCTCAAGATTTTATTACCAGCCACAATAACGGACCTGTGCCGTGCCATGGGAGTCCCTCAGGATCACACCTATCTGGGAGGGAGTCAGGCCTTTCCTGGCCAGTTTCAGCCACGTGGGGACACTATGGGGCGGTAGGGCAGTGCCGATGCGGACAGGCCCTTCCCCAGGAGCCATGATGGCGGAGGTCTGGCAGCAAAGAGAGGACGAGGGAGGAAACAGCCCAGGAAGCCAGGCCACACGCAGTGCTTTTCATTTCTTTTATGATTTATTTTGTTGTTGCTATTGTTCTTTTTAGATTTTTTCCTCTGTGTGTGTGTGCATAGTTTGCTTGCGTATATCTGTGCGTCATGTGTGTCCAGCGCCCAAGGATATTCTCTGAAGCTGGAGTTCCAGATGAGCCACATGTGGAAGCTGGGAATTGAACCTGGGTCCTCTGGAAGAGAAGCCAGTGCTTGTAACCTCGGAGCCATCTCTCCAGCCCCTATTGTGCTGTCTCTAGGTTGCTTAGCAACCTCTGACATCATCACATCATCACCTGCTGCTGCCAGGGGCCGGGATAAAAGACATTCCCATCCCTCCACTCCCCCTTGATCGCTCATCTTCTCTGCAGTCTCTGCCTGTCTCTCTGTCTGTCTTCCCACTCTCCCCTTGCACGCTCTTCTCTCCTATGCTCTTCCACACTGTCCGTCTCTCTCCTGGCTCACTCGGACTTTATCTCCTTTCCCTTCCTCTCCTGCCCTTCTTACAATAAACTTCCTTGCACCACACCTGTGGCATGGCATGTAATTTACCTGACATAACACTCTGTAGACCTTGCTGGCGTGGACTGAGGGCGGCCCTCCTGCCTCTGCCTCCAGAGCGCTGGGATTAACAATGTGCGCCCTCAGGCTGGGCTCTATTGTTTTAACTGTGGGTATGTGTGCCTGCCTGCTGTATAAATGTATATATGAATGTAAGCGCCCACTGGGGTCTCAGGTCCCCGGGAGTTACAGCTATTGTGAGTCACCTGACACAGATGCCAGGTCCTCTGCAAGAGCCCTGCGTGTTCTTAACCACTGAGTCATCTCTCTTAGTCTTGTTGTTAGTTTTGTTTTATGGTTGTTGTTGCTTGTTTTTTTTGTTTGTTTGTTTGTTTTTTTTAATGTGAGTGCTGAGGATGGAATTCAGGTTCCCATAACTGAGCCATCTCCCCCAGCCTGTTAAAGCCCCATTTCTACCTAAGACATCACTTCCTATCTGGCTATTAACTGTGTCTCTCTCCCTTCTGGAAGCGGCTGAGGAAGGATTTGGCTGTAACTTGTGAGTTACTGTGTCCCAGACTCCACAGCACACCATTTAGGCCCCCTCAGAGACAACACAGTAAGCCTACAGGTGAAGAGGGGAGAAACACACAGCCAGGCAGCAGAGACCAAACCCCCACTGCCGCTCTGGTCCTCAGTTTCCCCTTTTGTGCATCTGGGATAATAATAGCCTGTCCCCTGCAGGGCTGCCCTTTGGCTTCAATGGAGCCGTTGTGTGGGACACAGACAGCGTGACTAATTCTGGAAGCTGGTCCCCTTCCTGGAAGGGGGTGGCGTGGGGGGGTGGGGCTGCAGGGGTTTTCAACAGTTAACAAAGGAGCCCTTGTGGGCAGGGGCCCTGCGGGGAGGAAAACATATCCAGTCCTGTGCGTCCTGGACAAAAGTCCCAGGTCTCCTCCAGGATTACCAGGGCGGCCACATTCTTTGAAGATGGTAACAAGAAATTCTGGTTTTGGGAAGAGGAAGACACTGCACATTTATTCCCTCTCCTTGCAATGAGGCAAGCAGTGAAGTTAGGGAGAGCTGAGCCCGTCTTGAGATGAAACAGACTTGAGATGACCTCCTGGCCACGGCAATTTGTTCACATCACTAAAGTGAAAAGAAAAAGATTTGGATTTTGGCCACACAGCAGGGCTGGTCCTTTTACCACCATAAGAAAAGCCAACCTGGGGGTGCTATGGCCTGGGATTCCCCACCCCCACTCCCCCCAAAATAAGAAATACCAACTTGAGGACAAACTTAATATTACAGAAGACCATGGACCAAGAGAAACCAAATTAGCACCTCGATCAAACCACGCCTGATCTCTAGCCTGGAATTTTCAGCTATGTATTCTAAAGAGTTGGCTCATTTGGTTTTGTTTTAATGATGTTTACAGTTACTTGAACACACCCCCCCCCGCAACAACCAAACTGGTATACACAGAGGGCCTCTGCGGACCCATAATCTCTCCACTTTCAGTAGGAAATACTATGTATACTTTTCTATCAACTCTGAACTAATGCATGGGTGAGTCTCTGGGCACTGTAAGTGCTTGCCAGGTCACGGTTCCAGTTCCTTCTCTCTAGAGACAGGTGGGTCCTGTCAACCTGGACAAGTGTCTGTGAAAATAAACACTATGGAATGCAACAAGCAAGAGGAGCCATTGGACAAAGCCATTGGACAGCCCTGAGAGGCGGGGCAGGGGGTGGAATCTGAGGATTCAAGGAAACTCTTGCCAGTGTGGTGAGATGGTGTATGACAGGTGCCAGGAGAGGGTGGGCGGCACCGGGGGGGGTGCCTTAGCAGTCCGACACCTCTGCCCAGGCCCACTAGAGAACGGGGAGCAGTGGTCAGTGCAGGCAGAAAGCCCGAGGCAGCAGAGAGGCTCACACACTCTACCAGAAGGCGTCCCTGGACACGTGGACTTGTCCCCATGGGGTAGCCGTGCTGGGCTGAGCCACGTAGACAGTGCCGCTGAGTACAGCATGCAAGTCACACAGACAGCTCTTTCCATACGGTGCCAGGCAGCTCTCAAAGGGCAACGCATGTGCAGGAGCTGGGGGAGTCCCAGAGCCGACAGTGGTTGTGGGAAGGATGGCCTGGCTCTAGAGGAAGACAGCTACAGGACTCTGCGAGCATTGCTCTGCTGGGTGCTTTTCCTACCGGAAGAGGACCCCAGGAGCAGAGAGGTGTTGAGAGGGTTGAGCCACAGAGGGACTGGGGTGAAGATGTGGTGGCCATGGCGATGGAGATAACGACAGTGGAGGCATTGGAGGTGATGATGGAGGTGGTGATGGTGGTGATGGTGGTGGTTGTGATGAAGCCACAGGATTCTTGTGCCAGAGGCCTTGACAAAGGGCCTGAAGAACTCATCAGGGCTTCGGGTCCGTGTGGCTCGGCAGTGGCTGTCTTGCCTAGCGTGCAGGAGGTCTGGATCCTGTCCTCCGTCTGCAAAAGTAAATGAGCAATGCTACACCTATTGTCACAATTCAAGGAAGATGGAGAGACAAACAGGCGCTCTGGGGGCCACGTCCCCTGGGGCCTGTCCCTGGAAGACTCCACGTGTCCCATGTCCTGCCAGCAGCTGGGAGGGCACAGGGTCTCTCAGCAGGGACACCTCCAGGCCTGCTTTCCTGCCTCTGCCCTGGCCAGCCCTCACTGCCGGCCGCTGCAGCTCTCTGTGCCTGGTTGGAAGTGTTATGAAGCTCAGGCCAAAATCCCAAACGGTTTTTAGCCCGTCTCCAAGGCTGTAGTCATCCATTAGACCAAAGTTCTGCAATCTGCCCGTTTGGCTGCAGATCTCATCTCAGCCTCCTGGAGGGGCCTCCCAGGGTGGGCCAAGCCAGCACTGTGGCCACCAGAGTCCAGGAGCCGGAGCAGCCCCTGTGGGAAAGCACATTCTTCCTGAAGTTACTTCACACTCAGTTTTTGTTTTGTTTCCCTGCGTTAAAGGTTTTGCTATGTAGCCAGACTGAAGTCGAACTCAAATCCTTCTGGTTCTGCCTTTGAATGCTAGGCTAACAGGCCCTCACCACTTCCACTTCAGTTGGAAGAGTTACCGTGGCTGCCTGCAGCCACACTGTGTCGGGGATCCAGCTGTGGGCCGTGAGGTGTTTCCTGTCCGCGCTTCTGAGGTGACTGAGGGAGGCATTTCAGACAGGCTGTTGCCTGGGTACCCTCCATCCCGTCTCGGTATCGGCTCGCCGTCTGAGAGAGTCATTGACACCAGCAGTGAGCCCTTGTACAATACTCACTGTGTTGCCCGGAGCCTTTACTATTTGGTTCTCACAACCGCACAGGTGGGTATAACGTCCTCACTCTTGACTTTCTTTTTTTTTTTCTTTTATTTTTTCAAGGGAAACAGAGGCACAAAGCAACTTTCCCAAGTGCTCACAGAACATGGTGGAGCTGGGCTGTCACCAGAGAGCCTGGATTTGGGATCTGCTTTCCTCATCGCCACACAGGCAAATGGAGGCATTCCTTACTTTCAGAATAGAATGAACCATGGTCCCAGGCCAGGACTTGGGATACACTGAAGCAGGAGGATATAAGATCAAGGCAAGCTTGGACTGCATAGTTTGGAACCTGTCCAAAAAGGACATCAGCACAGCCAGTCCTGCTAGTGTGGACATGTAATCTCAGCTATACTGGAGGCTGAGGAAAGAACACGGCAAGTTCATACCCAGCAAGAACAACTTAGCAAGGTTGGTCTCAAAACAGAAAACACAAAAAGGATTAGGGATGTAGCTTAGTGAAAAGACTCTGCCTAGAATCCCCCAGTAAGGGACTGGGGTGTGGCTAAGTGGTAGAGCCCCTGACTAGAATTCCCCAGTGAGGGGTTGGAGTGTGGCTCAGTGGTAGAGCCCCTGCCTAGAATCCACCAGTAAGGGGCTTGGGTGTGGCTCAGTGGTAGAGGTCTTGTCTTGCATGCACAAAGCCCTGGCTTTAATCTTTGGAGCTGAAAATCATGGTCACAATGACTACTGAGACTACTTAATGCTCTTGACAAAGATGGCCTGGCAGCAAGACAAGGACACAGGAAGTGAACATTTGTCCTTTGGGCACTGGCCAGTACTTACTGCCACCACTAACCTCATCCTAACCTCTGCCAGGCCATCTCCCCAGAGGCCAAGCCTGGGTCACGCAGACACCAATTGGAGATCCTTGTTCCCAGGCCACAGGACAGACGCCAGAAGGAGGCAATCAAAGCAGCCGGGGCACTGTGAACTGGTGTTTGGGTTTCCTTGGGACTCTTCCTCTTGCCGGGCAGAAACCAAGGAGCTGCCAAGTATGTTCTGGGAGATTTTGTTTGCAGGAAGAGCCAACAGGGTGGGACGCAATCCAGAGGCACCAAGACAGGGGCGATGGTACAATTGGAGCACTTGAGCAGCCAGGGCTGAAATCCCGCCAGCTTTCATGAGGGAAGCCAACCCCACCAACAGTGACACGTGGGAGGAGGCAGCAGGCATGGCAAACTGCAGGGCAGGTAGCCCTTGCCACCTGCTGCCAGGTGTCTCCTAGGCTTTGCGCAGAGGCCACGAACCTGGCCCTACTGGGGGAGTTCCTCTCTACCATGCACACGACCCTCCCCAGAGGGAGGAACACAGAGGTCACATATAGAGGTCTCCATGAGGACCGGGCCACAGCCAGCTCAGTGGAAAGCCTGGGTAGCCATATCCCAGGAAAGGCAGGCAATGATACATATCCTTCCCACTTCGGGGCTCAGAGGATTAACCTGTGAGAGCAAATGGTTTGGGATGCTGGGATACTGCAGATGTGTGTGCTAGAGAGAGCCGGGGCAGAGGGCATCTTCCAGGATACGGACGTGAGCATAAATCCACATAGCGTGACAGGTATGCGGTGGCATTAGTCACAGGCGACCAGGAAGCTGGCATCAGTCTGTAATACTCTCCTCAAGACACTGAGGTGGACACCCATATGGCCACCAATCAAAGACAGAGGGTGGGGCTGTGTCCCCATCATCGGACTCCTGGGACTGGGCCCGAGACTCCCTGTCTTTTCTAAGCTGTGATGAAACACCATGACCAAGACAATTTATAGACGAAAGGGTTAATTTGGAGCTCAGGGCTCTAAAGGGCTAGGGCGAGGACAGCGTGACAGCAGGAGCCTGAATGCAGCAGCTGAGCTCTCATACCTCAGACTGCAAACAGGAACCAGTGGCCACATACTGGAAACTGAGCATGGTTTGTGAAACCTCAAAGCCAGTCCTCCAGCAAGGCCACACCTCCTAAACCTCCCCAAAAGGCTATCGGCTATGGCTATCGTTTGGGGACCAAGCATTCAGGTGCCCAAGAATCAGGGTCGTTTCATTAAACCACCACGCTTTCCAAGGACCTTTGGGGTATGTCCCTGCTCTCTTTAAATGGATGCCACACCCCAGACTGGCTTTGCTTGTGTGTGTCAGGCAGGATGTGAACTGTGGAACACGGAAATGGGGGGATCGTGTCAAGAAAGCTTTTGGGGCTGGGCATGGTAGAGCATACCTTTAATCCCAGCGCTGGGGAGGCAGAGGTAGGAGGATCTTCGTGAGTTTGAGGCTAGCCTGGTTCTGTAGAGTTAGTCCAAAACAGCCAAGGCTACACAGAGAACCCTGTCTTGAAAAACAAAAACAAAAACGAAAAAAAAAAAAGAAAGAAAGAGGGGGTGGAGGGAGAGAGAGAAAGCAAGAAAGGAGGGAGGGAAGGAAGGAAGAAGAAAGGAAGGAACAGCACTTGCCTAGTTGTACACAAGGTCTTGGACCCCATCCCTAAAACCACTCTCCTCCTCCAAACTGTGGTGGCACATGCCAGGCCAGCCTACACCACATAGTGAGACTCAAAAGAAAAGTCAGGGGCCAGAAAGATGGCTCAGTGGTTAGAAGCATGTATTTCTTTTGCAAAGAACCAGAATTTGTTCCCAACACCCACATTGGGCGCCTCACGACGGCCTGAAACTCCAACTCAAGGGAGCCCCTGCTCTCTTCTGGCCTCTGCAGGCCGTCACTTACGTGCACAAACATTCTCACAGATGAAAAGAAAATAAGTCTTGAAGAAGAAAAGAAAATCACCCCACACCACATCTCTCTGCCTTCTACTTTCGGATCAGGATGTGAGTTCTCAGAGAGAGAGAGAGGAAAGGAGGGAGGGAGGGAGGGAGGGAAAGAGGAAGAGAGGTTTTGCTGAGAGAGTTTTACAGAGACAGGAGCGAAAGAGCCAGAAGACTAGGGCTGATTGCTGGAGTTAGTTTGAGGCCAAGCAGAACAATTTAGGGGCCGAGAGAGAAGGCAGATTGAGTAAGCCAGCTGGGAGAGGAGTTTGAGCCAGAACAGCTGAGCTGAACCAGCCAGCCCAGAGCTCAGTAAGAACAAGAAAGCGTGAGCTTATTCAGCAGTAAGTCTCAGAGGCTGAAACCATTCTAGGCCTAGGTTAGATTGTAGGGAGGCTAGAAGCAGTAATCTTCCGAGACAACAACTGAAGCAGGCGAATGAATGCCTTTTACACATGAGAGCTGGAAGAATGAGGAAGGTAGGAGACAGTATGTCTGGACTCGCTCAATAGGCAGCACTATCATGGGCTCCCAGGACCCAGAAAGAGGTCTGACCCCTGTGCACAGGCCAGTGCAGGAATCCAGCTGTTGCTACAGATGGAAGGATCCACGGCTGCAGGCCGCCCATGGCCAGGCACTGGGCATCTGCACAGAGTGGCTCTCCTCTGCCTCTTGGTGCCCTCTGTAACAGTCGCAAATGCTGCAAGGCATGCCTCCATCATAGCACCCCGTCTCTATCTCAGCACCCCGGCCCCGTCACTCTGTGCAGAGCCGGGCCTTTAAAGCTCAAGCTACTGCAGACGAGTCAGCAGTCCCTGTGGGGCCAGCCTTCCAGCCTGGACACAGGCTACGGTCAGGAAGCCTCCATCAGCCTGCCGCCATTTTTGTTGCAAGTGCAGAGCATCACGGAGGAGATGCCATCATCCCTGCCCAACCTTCTGTGCCAGGAAACCAGTGAGCCTAATAGAACGGTTCTCCTTCCCTGCTGGGTTTGGGCGGTCTGTTTTGCAGCCGTAGGGCAGAACAGCGGCTCCTTGAGTAACTTGCGTTATTGTAATAACATCGCTTTTTATGCAGAAACCAAAAAAAAAAAAAAATCCATCTCCCCACGCACACCACTATTTGAACCTTCCCGACAATTACTTCTGAATGTAAAATTAATGGCCTTCACAGCCCTCGTTAATTACGGCGGCGTTTGCACAGGAGAACGAGCTAGCGTGAGAAAGAGGCTGCCCGTTAGGCTCTGCTTGACTGTGTGGAAGCTGGCAAGGGCTCGGCACCAAGCCCGCTGTCCCAGCTGTGTGCCTCAGCTCTTCCCTAGGCAGAAGAGGTGAGCAGAGGCTGAGGCCTGTAATCCCAAAAGGCCCAGGCAGGAGGATGGTTACGTTCTAAGCCAGCCTGGGCTGCAGTCATGGTTTGAATCTCAAATGTCCCCCACCGTCTCCTGTATCTGGACACGTGGGTTCCAGTTGGTGGTGCCATTCCCAGAGGTCGTGGGATCCTGGGATCCGAAGCGGAGCTGGAGGACAGAGTTCAAGGGAGCAGAGCGTGTGGGGTGGGGGTGGGGGGTGGCTACTGCCGGGCTCTGCTTCTGGTTTGGTTGTCTGTGCTCAGCCTGACCCTGCAAGGAGTGAAGAGCATTGGGCGCAGGCTCCCACCACTGTGGCTGACTGTCCCAGCCAGCCATGCCTTCCCCACAAGGGTAGACTGTGTCCCCCAAATCCGTAAACCGAAATAAACCTTCCCTTAAATTAGAACAGGAACTTTGTCACAGTAGCAAGAAACATAAGCGGCAAACAGAGCGACGCTGTCTAGCAGAAAGGGCAGGGACCGGTTTGTGTCATACCAACACTCAGCGCGGACACAGGAGGATAAAAAGCTTAAGGTCATCCTCAGCTACATAGTGAGTTTGAGCTATCCTGGGCTACATGGGACCCTGGATGGTCTGTTTTCCAAACAATGTGAATAAAGGAGTGAAGAGTTTTAAAAGGTTTCTGGAAGGTGAAAGGCCAGGACTAGGAACCCCTTTCCCATCAGTTGAGCCTAGTAAGGTCTTGCGGCAATGAAGAGTGAAGATGTTGGTGGGACCCAGAGTGGAAGACCCTGGCGTACAACACTGGCCCTAGTGTTCCTCTGTGATTTACGTCTGCCGTGCCCCTTCTGCGGCCCCTTGGAAGCTTGGTCACCAGGGATTAAGATGCAGGAAACCCTTTAAGAGGCAGGGCTGCTTCTCCGTCACCAACTCCTTCGGCTGGCTGTGTGTGCCCCCCACCCCTGCTACTGGCCTGGTGCAGCTCCACCTCAACAAGCCCGAGCTGGAACGTCCCATCAAGGTGAGTGCTGGGCAGTGTTCCTGCTCAGTCTCTAGGTGTCATTCAGAGCCAGGAGGTACATCCAAGAAGCCCTGGACCAGCACAGCCTCCGCTCTGCCCTGTCCAGGCAGCTGCCATCTCTCCTTGGCGAACCAGGAAGTCTGTCCCTTCTTCATGAGTAGCATGTGAAGGGCACATTGAAGGCTGACCTGCTGGGGTCACAGCAAGCATCAGAGTTGTCCCAGGGCTTTGGTGAGTGTGCTAGGCAAATCTTGTCCATTTCTGGGAAGCAACATTCAACTGGCCCCTGAAATGCCACAGACAGAACAAGGTTTGGAAAACCCTGAGGGGCAGCGATGAATCAGTGTCCTATAAGTGACAGGTGGGGCAGGAAGGCTCTTTGCTGGCAACACAGTGTTGAAGAGTCGCTCTACTGAGGCTGTGGGGACCAGGTGCTGACCGCCAGACAAACGGGCTGTGAGTCCCTCCAAGGTGCTTTTGAAGAAATTTCTCCGGCCCCTAAGGCCAACTGGCTGTGTTCTAACGGTTATCAGCTATATCAGCTAAACTCTCCAGCTGGCAATGGTAATGCGTGCTGCCAGAAACCCAGATTGGGAAAGCTGAGACTATCACACCCTGAGGGCAGCTGGGGTGACATACAGGTCCAGATGTTATGGCCCCACAGGCTCCAAGCCTCCAAAAGGCTGGATGCGGGTGGCAAGCCCCTTAATCCCAGCACTTGCGAGGCAGAGGCAAGTGGATCTCAGGGAGTTCAAAGCCAGGTTGCTCTTCATAGTGAGTTCCAGGGCAGGCAGGGCTACATATTGAGACTCTGTCTCCAAAAAAAGAAAAAGAAAAACAAAACAAAACAAAACAGCAAAAATAAATTTAGAATTTTTAAAGATACTGAGAAACAGCCTCAGTTGAGCGTTTTTTTTCCTTCTGCTGGGGGAGGGGGCACTGGGAGGAGGAAATGCCTTTCATCCTGTTCGGAGAAAGCCTTAAGTTCTCAAGCACCGGGGCGGCAGCTCCCCCTGGTGGTGGCCGCCTGCTCGGCCACAGAGCTCTGCAGACGCAGGGCAAGCAGGTGTGGGGCTCCCACACCCGGAGAAGCTGCATCCTGGACCCTGGGCCCCAAAGCAGGAAGGGGTGGGTGCCAGAGGGGCCGGTGCTTCGAGCTGAGCTTACAAGGCACGTCACCCGGCCCTCTCTGTCCCACAAGGTTTTCTGTTGCCCACAAGCAGATGTGTTCATTGTGCCTTGAATGCCGATGTCCACTTTTTGTCTAGGAACAGCGTCTCTTGAAGAGTTTCCCACACACAGCTCAGCGGTGGTTCCTGGCGACCCAGGCCCCATCCTCGGGTCCACTTCAGGTCCAAGGTAATCCGACAAGATCACATGACCCAGTTCTGACCACTGAGAGCTGGACCTCCTTAAGACTCCCGTTCTCATACACCCACCACATGGCACCGTGAACCTGCTCCACAGCACACAGAAATGGGGTGGCCCACTATGTAGCCGAGGCTAGCCCTTAACTGGTGACGATCCTCCCAAGTGTTGGAATTATAGGAGTTTGCCACCATGACCGGCTTAAGTGTTTTCTCAAATGGGTAGGATTTGGAGTCACAACCTGTTCCTGGTATGTGCTAGGCCTTCAGCCCTCTCCGCTGCTCTCAGAATGTCCACACAGCCGCTTAAGTTTGTAAACTCAGAGACCCACTAATCAAAACCACCTTTATTATTTAAAGAGTACCCCCACAAGGGGTGCCCGGAAAGCAGCCCCCGGAGGACAGAGTAATATTTACATGGGGTGGGAGGGTGAGGCCAAGTGGCCCCAGGACTGAGTGGGCCGGCCACTGTGGAAGAGAAGTCCTTGGACCCAGTCTCCTTGGACCTGTGGACTGGATCTGAGATGGAAACTGTTCCTTGCGAGGCCCAGTGTGGAGCCTACCGTGCAGGGCTGGGGCCATCAGATCGAACTCGGCTCTGGAGGCATGCGGAGCGAGGACCAGCAGGAGGAGGCGGGCTCAAGGCTGAGTCACCATGCCGCTGGCTTCGGAGTGAGTCTAGGGAAAGAGCCACGGGCTTCCAAGGCCTCAGATACTTCTCCCATCGCTCTGTGGCTAATGTCCCCCCCCCCCCACCAGAAGCCTCTGGAAACTCACCTGTTCTCTAGAGTGCCCTCTATCAGGCCCAAAGATGGAGTTCCCCCAATTTTTTACCATTCTTACTAGGGTCCCAGACAGCCCCGCCCTCTGCCAGCTCACCTTGATGGCCTGGAAGATCCACTCCCGGAAGTCAATGACTCTGGTGTACACTCCCGGCTTCTGGGCCAAGGCACAGCCCGTACCCCAGCTTACAATGCCGCATACACGCCACCTCGATGTCCCAGATATGCTGTCCTCACACACAAAGGGGCCCCCGCTGTCACCCTGTTGGGGGGAGAGGATGGGACACCTGGCTGAAGGCAGCCATGGCTCCAGTGAGGAGCCCCGTTCCCACTACCCTGGCTCCTCTACAGCGCTGGGCCTGGGGGCTGCCCACTGTCCCTCACCTGGCACGCGTCAATGCCACCCTCGGGATAGCCAGCACAGAACATCTTGGGTTTGATCTGGTTCCCGTAGAAGTCGGGGCTGTTGCAGACCTCGTTGCTTATGATGGGGACCCGGGCCTCTTGGAGCACCACAGCCTGCTGGCCTGAGGGGACGGGGGTAAGGTGGCCAGAACTGGCTCTTCCCTCCCGGTTCCCACCCCATGGCCTTGGGGTCCCTTTGAGTTTCACCCAGCCTCCCTCCCCACACCCCCGACCCCAGTCTCCAGAGCAGCCTCAGGCTGGCCCGGCTTGGAACTCACCGTAGTACTGTGTGTTACCCCAGCCAGTCACTGTACAGACCTTGTCGTCCACCAGGGCCTGTCCTGAGGCAGGGAGACACACCGGCTGGATGTACTCTGGGAGAGACAACATACCAGTTCCGTCCAGTCCCCACTAGCCAGAGCTATCCAGTCCCATCCCCCCCCCCATGAAGCCTATCACTACCAAGATGGAACCCTCGTGGTCCACCATAAGCGCTATTTCCCCAGATCTTTTCCTTTCATCCCAGGGAGCTGGGGTTGACTTTGCCTCAGGAGGGACAAGAGGCCCAGTCACCCGTCCAAAGTTTTCTAGAGGCCAAGGGCCTGATCAGAATTGGAACCCAAGTTCACTTAATTCCCCAAGTTTGGGCTCTTAACCATGGCCCCAGGGCTATCTCTAGCCCAGAGGCAGGAAACAGGAAAGCAAACCCTTGACTTCCACCTGTCAGAAAACTACGCTGATGAACATGCAGGCCCCCACTGAGGTGGTGGGGTGTTCTTGTGCAGTGCAAGACTGGCAAGCCCTCACTGTTGTGATGTTAACTGCGACTCCCTGAGACTCAGCAAAATGCAGACAGTGGTCACACCCCAAGCTGGGGTGACAGCTCAGCGGTGGAGTGCCCACCCAGGGTACACAGGGTCCCAGGGTCGATCCCTGGCGCCGCAAGAAAACGCCGAGTGTACACAAAATAACTTCCCTGCGGAAATCATGGTGAGGAGTGGATGCGGCCTTGAAAGCAGGAAGCGGCTGTAAGACTGGGAAGAACAAGCAGCCATAGAGAAGTGACCCTGGGAGGCTGTGGGGGGATGAAGCGAATCCAGACGTGGTCCACACTGAGGCCGGTGAGAGCGCACGGTCACTTAGCAACGAGCAGACACTCGCAGAAAAGTGTCCTCAGATGGGTCTGTCATTGAGTGCAGATCCTAAGAGTGTCCTTCATGCGAATTAAGACGCTGACGTCATGAGGCCATCTTGTCTGATTGGACCGAAGTGGTGGTCAGATAGCCGATCTGTCTTTGACCAAAATGATCCGTGCAGCACACAGCTGTACTCGGGCTCAGCCTACCACTGTCCCTGTTCATGTCACTATTGTTTATGGAGTTGTTTACCTTGGATGGTTTGAGAAAGGGTCTCTGAATGCAGCCCAGGCTGGCCCCAGAGCCTTTCTGCCTCAGCCTCCCTGAGTGCTTTGATGACAGACGTCATCACCTGGCTCTCCATATCTTTTGTAAAGATGAGTTATTTATTTTCGTTTTATGTGTGTTAATTGGTGTTCTGCCTCCGTGCATGTCCGTGTGAGGGTGTTGGGTCCCCTGGAACTGATGTTACAGGCAGTTGAGAGCCGCCACATGGGGCTGGAAATTGAACCTAAGTCCTCTGGGAGAGCGGCCAGTGCCCCTAACCACTGAGCCATCTCTCCAGCTCCCCCATCTTTACTTTTAACGTTTATTTTTGTTCACATATATGTGTGCACACAGGCACTCGAGCGCCTGCCTGTGGAGTTCAGAAAAGGGTGTTGGGTTCCTTGGAGCTAGAATCAGAGGCAGTTGTGGGCGGCTGGATTCGGGGGCTAGGGACTGAACGAAAGTCTTCTGTAAGATTAGCAAGTACCGTTAGCTGAGACATTTTCCTGCCCCTCTCCACACGTTTGCATTCTGCGTGATGTTTGGAGTGGTACAGCCTTCCTGAGGTAAATCACTGCAGACCTGCACAGCTGTAACCTACGCATCTTGTAATTGTCCATGTTCAAGCATATGCATGAGTTGTCGACTTTGGCATGTTGCCAGGTTGGCACAACCGTTACCATGTTCCACTGTGGAAATCCACACCCCCCTGCCAAAGGAACCTCAGATTCTTTACCTATTTGCAACATCTCCACCCCCTACCTGAGAGGGCTATTTATTAATTTATTTAGAGTATCTTGTGTAGCCTAGGCTAGCCTTGGCCACATAGTGGCTTTGAGGCTAGCCTTGAACTCGATTCCCCTGTCTCCTCCTCCTCTTGAGTGCTGGTACGTCAGGCTTCATGCCCAGGTTACTACGACTAAATGGTTTTCTTAAGAGCATTTGAGTGTTGATTTTTCGAGCGACCATCTGTATCCCTTCTCTTACGTTAGGAAAGGAACCGCACAGTGACTGAGTCCCTTAGGAAGGTTCAGGCGGCTGCTTATCACAGCCATGCTTTCTAACGTTCATGGCTAATGCCCAGTTTGTGCTGCTTCAAGATGAGTCTGTTGTCTCCATGGAAACCTGAAGATGGATCTACTCTATTTCACCGGCCCCTTCTTTGCCTCCCGAGTCTCTGGAGTCCTCAAGCTGAGGCTAGGCCTCCGGACTTACCTGTCAGAGGCAGGTGGCTGGAGAGGTGGACCAGGGCGATGTCGTTGCTGTTTTCCTCACTGCTCGGGTCTCGAAAGGGAAGGTAGCCCCCATGGTAGATCACGGCCTGGACCCCCAGCTGCATGCCATGGGGTGAGGTCCTGGCTACAGCACCGGCAAACACCCTCCATCGAGACACGACCCTATTCCTCCTGCGGGGACAGAAGAGACGAGTCCCCGGGCCTGGCCTCGGCAGCCCTCTCTCCCGCCCCCGGCCCTGGGTGGTGGTGTGGGAGACACTCACTCTGGAAAGCAGTGCGCGGCTGTCAGCACCCAGTCCCCGGACAGCAGGGACCCTCCGCAGAGGTGGGTCCCATCATAGTGCAGGCTGACTTGCCACGGCCACCTCCCCAGGCTGCTGTCCTGGCCCCCCACAATGCGGTCCACTGGGAGCTTCCTGCGGCCACAGTCTGTGAGGGGGGGACAAGTGGGGTTCGGAATGGGAGGGAGCTGGGTTCCAGGTCATAGAATCTAAGCCCCTGGGGCGGGAGGAGACACAGCCGAGCTCCAACAGTTCGTGGGAACAAGCGTGCCCTCAACCTTGGGGACATGATGTGTGGAGATCCTGGGCAGCTTGTGGGGGACACACTCCACCCTGGGGACCCAGGGCTCCAGGCCTGGCCTGTATCCAGAGAAGGGTCTGAGGCCCTGTTCTCACCTTGGCAGATGGCAGTCACGAATCGACCTCTAGGGCAGTCGCTATGAGAAGCCACAGGACAGGGGTGGTGACAGAGAGACAAACCAGGGGACCGGTTAGGAAGGTATTTGGAGGCCAGGGGTCCAGTGCCCCCCGCAGCCGCCCTGCTCACCACACAGAGATGACATCCAGCAGCCTCTTAGCCATTGGCAGGCCGCCCTCGTCCACGCAGAAGAAGCCTGACGTGCCGTTTGCACCGGCAGTGCGCACATCCAGCTCCGAGTGCGCCAGGGCCCTGCACGGGGCTCGGGTCAGAACCACCTCCCGCCCAGTTCCCATCCCCTTCCCTCCCCCAGGGGCCACCCCAGTACCTGAGGAAGCCCATCTCCTCGCAGCCGAGCCCCGCCACCCTGGCGTTGGAGCGCGAGGAGCACAGCAGCCTCCAGGTCCCCTCCGTCTTGTCGAACACCGAAAGCCGAGAGTCCCCGGGGCTCACCTGCACTGCAGGGCGACAGAGCCGGGCCTGGGTCCCACAGCAGCCGGCCACTGGCTCTCCCGGCTGCCTGAAGTGCCAAGGGCTCTGGTCCTGCACCCCTGTTATCCAGGGCTGGCATCTGCAGGTGAGACTGCACTAGGGGGGGTGTTCCTCCCCCACTGGCATAGCCAAGCTGCTGGACCTTGACTCAGACAGTAGGAAGCAGAGAAATTATTTCGTCTCACTTGGGGAGAAAGCGGATGATGGGTGGGCGAGCCTGGGAAGGATGGATGAACACTATGGATCCTCTCTGGGTGCAGCCGGGCTTGAGGAACCACCAGGAGGGGTTGGAAACCCTTAGCTAATTCAACAGGTTATCACAACATTTAGATAAGCATTCCTCGGAGAAAAGATTAGAGGGGGCATGGCAGGAGGAGGAACCCCGAAAGATGTATGTAATTCTAGCACTGAGAAGCCCAAAGGATCATGAACTGGAGGCCAGTTTGAACTATTTAAAAATGGGGGAGAGCCTGTTGCGGTGGCTCAGGCACCTGGAATTTGCTGAAGGAGGATCATGAGTTCGGAGCTAGCCTGAGCTACACATTTTAGCAGGGTGTAGTAGTGCAGGCCTTTAATCCCAGCACTCGGCAGGCAGATCTCTGTAAGTTCGGGGCCAGCCTGGTCTACACAGCAGGTTCCAGGACAGCCAAGGCTATGTAGTGAGATCTTGTCTCAAACAAACAAAAAAACCATAAATAAATAATAATAAAATAAATAAAAGAGAAGGAGGAGGAAGAAAGGAGGATAGAAGAATTCAGGGTTTTCTATCAACAAAGCAAAATCTGGGAGCGGGAATCAGACAGTGATTTCAGACTCCAGAGCCACCTCAGCTAGGCAGGATGGCGTCTGCTTATCACCCCAGCATTCAGGAGGCCACGGCAGGGAAGGTGCCACGAGTCTGTGGCCAGGGTGGGCTACAGGTCTAATTCCAGGCCAGCCAAGGCTACAGAATGAGACCATATTTTAAAAAAAAAAATCAAAACAAAAGTAATCCAGACATCATTAAAAACCTACAAGACTTAGGCATTAAAACACCTGTTATCCCAGCCCTCGGTAGGCTGAGGCAGGAGGATTATACATTTGAGGTCAATCGGGGCTACATTATGTCTCAGAACAGAAAGAAGGATGGAATGGAGGAAGAGAGAAAGGGGGAAGGAGGGAGCCGGGATGCAGGACTGGGCTGATCAGAAGGCGAGCTCACGGCAATGGTAATGTTGAGCATGGCGGGGCCAGTCTCTGTGGCTGGCCGATGCTTCCTGGCTCTCCCTCTGTCCCCCCCGTAAGGCCAGCGAAGCTCCGCTCACACCCGAGTCAGGGCAAGCCCCTAAGAGACATTTCTTTGTATTTACCAAATACTTTGTACATGCTGGCTACTATTTTAGGCTATGGACAAATAACCCAAAATTTCTTCTCGTACGGAGTGCAAAGCCCAGGAGGGGAGATGGATAATGAGCACGACAAATAATGGAAACGTGTCCCGCATTGTCGCAGAAAGGGCCATGGAGAAGGGCAAGGCCGACAGGAGTGGGGAGCTGCTACGTGGGGGTGGAGTTGCACTTTGCTGTAAGTGGGCACACAAGGACAGCTTCGCTGAGGAGGCGCTGCGTGAGCAATGAGGAAAAAGAGACGAAGGCGGTGAGAATGATGCTGAGATCTGAGCGGGGACCGAGAAGTAGGCCAGAGGAACTCAAGAACAGAAAGTGTAGATCTGAAGGCTGAGGCAGGGAGTTCCGTGAGGAGCAGCCAGGAGCCAGAGAGAAGCTGGCTGAGTTAGCTTGCAGCTGGACCAACGTGCAGCCAGGCTGGGACTCAAAGCTGGGCGCAGGGAGCGGGGGGTCATGACTTCCTTCTGGCTGCTAGTGGGGGCAGAGTGTAGGGCAGGAATGCCCAGACCATGACCTCGACGTGGCAGGGACAGCGGCTAGGCTAGCAGGTGCCAGCACAGTGCACGTAGCTGGATTCTGGCAATATTTTGCATTTTCGTTTTGTTTTATCTTTGTTTTCTGGGAATATTTTGTAGGCATTGATGTAGGCCCAGTGGCACAGGCCTGTATTCTCTCCTACTTAGTAAGCCCTTGGCTAGCAGAATCACAAATCCAAGGCCTACCTGGGCTATGGAATGAGTTCAAGGCCAGCCTAAGTAACTTAGGGAAAAGGAACTCAATGTAAAACGTAAAAAGAGCACTAATGGCATTCTTGCTCAGCAGTAGAGCATCTCCTAGAATCCCCCAGTGAGGGGCTGGGGTCTGGCTCAGTGGTAGAGCCCCTGCTTAGAATCCCCCAGTGAGGGGCTGGGTGTGGCTCAGTGGTAGAGCCCCTGCCTAGAATGCCCCAGTGAGGGGCTGGGGTGTGGCTCAGTGGTAGAGCCCCTGCCTAGAATGCCCCAGTGAGGGGCTGGGTGTGGCTCAGTGGTAGAGCCCCTGCCTAGAATGCCCCGGTGAGGGGCTGGGTGTGGCTCAGTGGTAGAGCCCCTGCCTAGAATTCCCCAGTGAGGGGCTGGGTGTGGCTCAGTGGTAGAGCCCCTGCCTAGAATGCCCCAGTGAGGGGCTGGGGTGTGGCTCAGTGGTAGAGCACCTGCCTAGAATCCCCCAGTGAGGGGCTGGGTGTGGCTCAGTGGTAGAGTGCCTACCTGCATGCATGAGGCCTTGTGTCCATTCCCTAACACCAATCAATCAGTCGAATGCACATCTCACAGATGGTGCACTAAGAATCAAAGGTTATATTTGTTCATTGCAGACCACTAACAACCAGCCAACCAGGATTTGAACTCAGAGTGTCCGCTGGCTTCCAAGTTCTCTGCCTCATGCTTGGGTCTCTGAGGAAGTCTTGTCTTTCTCTGCTCAGCACACACTCATCCACATCCAAACTAAAAGCCAGCTTGCTGTAAATCTGGCCTCAGGCTCTGCGGTCCATCAAGTACTGCCTGGCACCTCCTGCCTAATGGTGCCCACCATCCCCTGAACTCCAAGGATCTAGACAAGAACAGGAACTCAGAGTCAGCAGCCAGCA
This sequence comes from Pachyuromys duprasi, assembly GCA_028658305.1. Lineage (NCBI taxonomy): Eukaryota > Metazoa > Chordata > Mammalia > Rodentia > Muridae > Pachyuromys > Pachyuromys duprasi. Next base: position 4,510,034 of record CM053758.1, read on the forward strand.
CTCCTAACTGCTCAAGAAATTTCTGACGTGTTGGGCATCTCCGGAGGAGGAAGTGCTGTTTTTACGGATGTGTGCTGGAAAGATATGGGCAAGATCACATGCTTTCTTTTTCACCTGCTTCTGGGTGTAAGGAGACGAGGTTTCCTTGGCAGCCCAGACAGGCCTGCTGTCTGTGACCCCCTTGCTTCAGCCTTCAGTGTGGCTGCCCGTCACGGCAGCGGGCCCACTTGGTTTGAAAGCCACAGTCTGTGCAGGGTTTGTCACTTTGAAAGCCTTTCTTCTGGTGTACTGTACATCACCAGGTGTGCTCACCGAACTGTCAGATATATTTAGAGGTGTGAAGATCCCAGAACAACCTGAAGTGGGGGTACAGTCAAGCCAGTGTTTTCTCGTCTGCAACATGACATCTCAGTGTTCCAGAAAGCGCTACTGACAGAGCGCAGGCACTGGCGGGAGCCCCCTCTGAGCCGAGGTCCGTGTCACCAACCTTGGCTAGTTGGGTCTCCTCAGCTTGTCTCTGTGCTTCTTTTCTTTTCCTTCCTGGGTTTCCGAGACAGGGTTCTTCTATGTGGCCCGGGCTAGCCTCGAACTTTCAGTCTTTTGGCCTCAGTTTCTCACATGCTCAGATTACAAGTTTCCCAGCTCTACCTCTTCTTAAGTGAGACCTCTTGAGCACCTACTATGTGCCACAGACAGCCTCCTGACTCGTGAACAGAGCATCTCGGCCTTCCTGGGATGCTCACCAACATTAACAGTCAATGTGAAGGGTCCGTTGTGACAGCTGGGTGGCTGTGGGGCGGGAGGTTATGAAGCATGAGCTTTAGGAAGGCCTTGCTCAAGGAGGGAGGCACAGATCCCTGTGTGTACAACTTGGCTAAGAGCTCAGCCTTACATGGATGAGCCGGACAACCAGCTCCTCTTTTCCCACTTGGCTCTGCTCACCCCATATCGCTGGTGAGGAAGTAGGCCCTGTCAGAGGGTTGCAGCTCAGAAATGACAGAAGGGCACCCCAGTTCCCCAGGTCGGGAGAGGGGATGTTGAATCCCGCCTTGGCAAAGGGCAGTGGAGAGTCAGGCCTGGGGATGCTGGCTATGATCCCAGCTACTTGGGAAGCTACGCCAAGGGGAATTTAGGTTTAAGGATAGTTCAAGACCAGCCTGGCCAGCTTAGCAAAAATTCTGTCTTGAAAAGAAAAATTTTAAAAAAAGGGGGAAGGTGGGCTGGGGTGTAGCTCAGTAGAGTAGTTGGCCAGACTCCTCCAGTGAGGGGCTGGGGTATGGCTCAGTGGTAGAGCCCCTGCCTAGAACCCCCAGTGAGGGGCTGGGGTATGGCTCAGTGGTAGAGCCCCTGCCTAGAACCCCCAGTGAGGGGCTGGGGGTGTGGCTCAGTGGTAGAGCCCCTGCCTAGAATCCCCCAGTAAGGAGCTGGGGGTGTGGCTCAGTTTAAGAGCACTTGCTAAGCAATTAAGCATGTGTAAGACCCTGCATCCAGTACTACAGTAAAGGTGGAGAAGGTAAAGATGAAGGTGAAGGTGGTGATGAGACCAGAGGGATGGGTGTTTAGGGAGCAAGGAGAAGCCCTGAGATTAGAGTCCAGAGAGACAGAATGCAAGCTAAGGCGAACTGTCTGTCAGACAGGACCATATCCTAAGAGTCTTTAGGATCGGGATCCCATCCCGGCACCATGTGGATCGGTAGGGCCTGCTGATCTTGCTCTGTCGTTTACTGACCCATGGGTCCTCAGCAAGCCAATCTACTTCACAGAGCCTCAGTCCCCCCGGCCCACCCACCGTGATATGCTAAACAGTGAGATGACAACAGCCTTACTTCAGCCAGGCCTAGGGTGTTAGTTTGCACTACCGCAATGCATTCAAATGGCTGAGCAGCAGTCACACTCGACTACCACCCGAGTGCCTGGGCTGCTATGACCCGCTTAAGAGTCAGAGTTTCACTGCGTAGCCCAGGCTATCCTCAAACTCAGACCCTTCAGCCTCTTCTGAGCATGGAGAGGCATATGCTACCATGCTGACCCTTGGCCTGTCTGCACCTCTGCTCTGCATGAAAACGGGCTGTTGTAGGACTCCATGAGCCAATACCGCCGAGTCTCGGGGCTGGTCCCTGGTCAGAGGTCAGTGTTTCTAAGTTCAGTCTGAATGACTGAGTCCAACGCCAACTGTTCAAACCTGGAATCTTGTTTCTTCGAAAAAGCATGCCCCGCCCCACCATCACCACCCCTTTCTGCTTCCCTGGGTCACAGGGATGCAGGTTGGAGGTGGCCTGGGGAAGGCCTCATTCCTTCACGCTGCATGTGATTTCTGCCTCTGTGCTCCTGCGGCTGCTGCTTCCATGTGCTGCAAACATGCCTCCCGCAGGTCTGAGTGCTGTTCCTGGCTCCATCGTTACGGGCCACCTATTCCGTGGTCTTCTGTCTCACATATGAGTGAGGGACAGACAGAAGCTGCTAGGTCTTCACAGCCAGGAGTCGACTGAACTCTTCCTGTTTCTCTGGAATGTGTTTTGACCACACGTATAGCCATCGCGATTTATAGCATGCTGAGGGCTCTGCCGTCCAGGGCATAGTGTCATGTCATGTCGTCAAGCCTCAGTTTCCCCATGTGTTAAGGAGGAGAATGATAGCCCCACATTCAAAAGGGTTTTAAAGCTGTATGTGTATGCGTAAACAAGCTAAAACTCGCCATTTCTTGAGTCCTGTCTCCCGTGGGTTTGGGACAGGATCGCGTACTGCCTGAAGGCTCACCAGTTCGGCTAGGCTGACTGAGGGAGCCCAGGGGCCTCCGGTCTCTGCCTCCCCAGTGCTGGGATTACACACGCGCTCCATCGTGCTCGGCTTTTTCACATGGGTTCTGGGACGTGAACTCAAATCCTCAAGCATCTGGCTGGCTGAGCCATCTCCCCACCTCCAATTTCAGGGTTTTTTGGTTTTTGTTTTTTAATTTTTTATGGCGTTTTCAGCTGGGTGTGGTGATGCACTGCCTATAATCCCAGGACTTAAAAGGTGGTAGAGGGATGATCAGGAGGTCCAGGGTTCTCCATAGTAAGTTTGAGGCCAGCCTGGGTTGCAGGAGCCCTTGTCTCAAAAATAAAACTAAAAACAAAATTCTTTCCAACTGGGTAAGATACCCATGGGCGAGTTGTCTAGGGGATGGATAAGAGCTAGCTGGGTTGGGGCTGCGTTGCTTGCAAGGGAGTCCCCGGAGTCCCTTAGACTAAAGCCTATGACTTAGGCACAGTGCTTTGTGCCTGTAATTCCATCACTGGGAAGCCGAGGCAGGAAGATTGCCACACATCTGAGGCCAGCCTGGGTGAGCTCTAAGCCAGCCTGAGCTACAGACAGCATTCTGGTTCAAACAGCCTGAGAGGCACTGAGTACAAACACACTTATCAGTCCCAAGAACACTTTGAGTTCTCCGCCATGGGTGTACCCGGCCCAGGCCTGCTCTACTCACCTGGGTACAGTGGTTCCTGGTCACTCCGCAGAAAGATGGTCACTGTGGAGAAAAGAGAGGTGAAAGCAGGCAGCTTGCAGCCTTCAGGGGAGGGGAGGCCTCAGGAGCCGGGGGAGGGAGGTGCTCTCACCAATGGCCCAGGACGCGGCCCCAATGCCCGTCAGGAGCAGCAGGGTCCCCACAGTGAGAGCTGCCACCTTGGGTCTGGAGCAGCATGGTGCAGCCCGGCCACCTGCAACAGACACCAAGCTGGGACCACTGCCAGGCTTGTCCTCAGCCCAGCAGGGGTCGGGCACTGGACCAGCACCCTGCCAGGGGATGCAGGGTGCCTTAGCAGGCCGGGGCCTGTGGTACTTCAACTGCCAGGGCTGGGCAGTTGGCAGGGCTGTCCTTCTCCTGTCTCGTGGACAGCCAGGTGTCCAGCTGCCCAAGGGTTCCAGCTGGGAAGAGGCGCCTGGCTGGGACCGTGGCTCCCTGCCCCTCCCTGGTGCTGGCGGTTACTCCTCTCCAATGACAAGGCAAAGCACTCTGGACTTTCCCTGTTGTGCTTCCTGCCAGCCTGTCCCAAGACTCTCTCTCTCTCACTCTTGCTAACTTTTCCAGAAGTTCTGACAACTTTGAGGTGTCTGTGACCTCTGCCCTTTACCCTCTTGGTAAGCCTAGAGCCAGATGTCTTTGTCACGAGACCCGGCTTCAAGATCAAATTTGTCCCTAGGAGACTGAGAACCCAAGTTTTACTTAGCTGAACTCATTTTGGTTTTCTTTCTTTCTTTTTTCTTTAATGTGGCTTTTGATTCGTTTTGTATTTTGAGATGATGTCTTGCTCCATAGCAATGCTGTCATCTAATTCAAAGTGCAGTCCAGGCTGGCCTCAAACTAGTGACAGTTTTCCTGCCCTTCCTCCCTAGTGCTGGGATGACAGCCATGTGCCACCATACCTGCTTTCGTTGTTGCTTTTAACTCATTTATTTATTATGTACTTATTATGTATTATTATGTACTTTATTATGTATTTATTAAGACATTTATGTCTTCTGTACTGCACGTGTGCCTACACGCCAGAAGAGGGTGCCAGATCTCACTATAGATGGCTGTGAGCCACTAATGTGGTTGCTGGGAATCGAACTCCAGTCCTCTGGAAGGGCAGCCTTTGCTCTTAACCTCTGAGCTATCTCTCCAGCCCTGGTTTTGGTTTTTCTAAGACAGGGTTTCTCTGTGTATCTCTGGCTGTCCTGGAACTTGCTCTGTAGACCAGGTTGGCCTCGAACTCAGATATTCACCTGCCTCGGCCTCCTGAGTGCTGGGATTAAAGATGTGTGCCACCACCTCACAGCCTATGTTTTGTTTTGGTTTAGTTTTTGTTTTTTTTTTGAGACAGGGCTTCTCTGTGTAACCTTGGCTATCCTGCACTCGCTTCAACTCACAGAGATCTGCCTGCCTCTGCCTTCCTGAGTGCTGGGATTACAGATATGTGCCACCGCACCTGGATGATGTTTTTTGTTTGTTTTTTATTTTTTTAAAGACAGGGTCTCTCCATGAAACTCAGGCTGGCCTCAAACTTGTGCTCCCCCCGCCCCCAGCTCTGCTTCCTGAGTACCGGGATGACAGACATGCCCCAACACGCCTGGCAACCTCACTTTGAAATGGTGGCCTTGAGAAGCTCGCTCAGTGAGCGAGAGCGTTTGCCAGGCAAGCATCGGGGCCAGAGCTGGGTTCCCGGCACCTTCGTAAATCACCGGGTGTGGTGCTGGGCATCTGGAAGCCCAGCGCTGTTCGGCTGAGCAGAGACATGAGGGTTCCCCAGGCTCGCTGGCCATCAGCCCAGCTGCAGGCTCAGCGAGAGACCCCATGTCAGGGGACTATGACAGCGAGTGACAGAGCGGGGCTCTCAGTGCCATCCTCCTCGCCCTCCCCAACACGGACACAGGTAGCCACACCCACATCCACACACACGCACACACATACACATACTCATCCTCGCGCATGTGAGCATGCACACACAGCAAATAAATAAGAGAAAGGAAAAACCAAGGTAGCGGCCTTACCCTTTCCCGGCTGAGGTCTTGGGCAAGTGGAACCACCTCTTTGAGCCCCGGGTTCCCCATCTGTTGAACAAGCACGCACCTAGCGCTCACTTTTTAAACAGCTTTAAAGTTCTTCAAATTCATACTCACAGCCAAGCCCTCCCGTCCCCCACCCCCACCAAATACCTCCCACCAAACACCTAGCATTTAGACTCTGTCTTTCACCCACATCATGGTACCCTTTCCCCCATGGCTCTGAGAGGTCGAGCCAGCACATCTCCAGTGACTCAGCCCATACCCCACGGCCCCCCTCAAACCCTGGGAACACCTAGGTCCAGGTCCAAAGTATTTCCCCAAGAAACCAAACCGCCTCTTGCTGTGCCATTCTGCCTGATGTACATCAGGTCCTTAATAAATGTTTATACGCTGTTATCGCTGTGTGATCATGGGCAACCGTCACTGCCTCTCTGGGCCTCAGTGTATTGGTAAGATAAAACTCCGCTCCAATCTGTCTGTTAAGCAAGGTAGGGTTGGGCATCAAGTGGGGCTTCTGAGAGGAGAGGGATAGACTTCCCAGGAAGAGATTATCTAAGACCTGCAAACAGGGATAACAGGGGGCAGAGCCGCACCTTTGAGGAACTGCACAGGCTAAGACACGCAGGCAAGACAGCCTGCGTCCTGTTAGAGGGCTAGGCAAGGGGCATGAGCTGAGGGAAGGCCGTGGGAGGCATGGCGAGGAGGCCCAGTAGCCCAGAGAGAAGAGGACTTCTGCCTCAGAGTAACAGAGATCCCAGAGTCTGAAGCAACTGCTAAGAAAGCCTTCTGCTGACCCCAGCCTCTGCAAGGCTGCAAGAGCACCAGCTCTCTCACGCATGCCCCTGGCGGCATGGCTACTGGCCACAGCACCAGACCAGCACTGGGAAGAGAGCAGGGAGAGGTGCAGGATCTTGCCAGGGCAGTTCCTGGTTGGTGTTTTAAGACAATGGTGTCACTTACAGAAAATGGCTCAATAGTGTGAGAACTGGACATGCCTGTCCTCCCAGCCCTGGCCACCACACTGGGTCCTGGGGCTCCTGCAGCCTCTACACACCTTCCCCTCTACATCCACCACATCCTTCGCTGCTCACTGTGTCTCCAAGCCTGCGCCTCCCCCTCCTCACAGCAGTCCTCTCTCAACCCCCACATCCCAGGCCCTCCTCCCCTCCCCACAGCAAGTCCTGCCTCAGCCCCTCAGCCCCAGGTCCTCTTCTCTCCCCCTCATAAGCCCTCATCCCAGATCCTCCTTTTAACTTCTGATCACTTCCTTCCAGCTCCAGCTTGCCAGCTCCGAGCCCTCCATTCAATATACATACTTGGTACCAAGTTGGCGCATCTCCCTGGTGGTCCCTCTACACAGAAACCTGGGAAATGTAAGTGGGAAGCCCAAACTGTCCCTTCTGTATACATAATATTCCCCTGGGCCTCCCTGGTGCTCTGGACCCAGCATTTCCAACATGACTTGTAGAGACCAGAGTCCCGAATATATGTCTCTTCACATTCTCAGACAGACATTGGCCATCATCAGACACCTAAAACAATTTCCACAGAATGTCCCAATCATAGAACTCACAGAGTGCTGACTAGAAGCCTGTCATCCCAGCTTTCAGGAGGCTGAGGCAGAAGGATTGTTCAATTTGAGACCAGCCTGTGTCAAAACACAAAACAAACAAACAAAAGACTAAGGACATGGCTCAGAGGTAGAGGGCTTGCCCAGAGTCCCCCAGTGAGGGCCTGGGGGTGTGACTCAGTAGTAGAGCACCTGCTTAACATCCCCCAGTGAGGGGCTGGGGTGTGGCTCAGTGGTATAACACCTGCCCAGAATTCCCCAGTGAGGGGCTGGGGTGAGGCTCAGTGGTAGGGCCCCTGCCTAGAATCCCCCAGTAAGGAGCTGGGGTGTGGCTCAGTGGTAGAGCTCTTTCCTAGCATGTATGAGGGCTTGGTTTTGATCCTTAATCCTCATTGCTTCAGTGGTAAAAAGAAAAAGAGCTAGAGCAATCCCCAGCACTAAGCAGGCCCTGCTCTGCCAAGGACTCTCCCCAGGTTGGTCAGGCACAGACACTATCTCCCTGAGCACTGTGCCCCATCTTTCCCTGCCTGGCGTGCTCTCTTTCCTCCCTGATCATCCTTTGACTTGCATCTCACACATCACTCCTAATTCCCCAGCTCCAGCAGCAGCCGTGCTGGGAGCCTAGAGTGCACAGCCACAGCCTTCGAGGTCCCACAAACCCCAGCAGCTGCCACTGCAAAGGCTCATGGGATAGCACACCACTCACTTCACTGTCCTTTGACTCCCGTCAACCCGTGCCACAGCTAACGAGGATGGAGGCGTTATCACCAACCCTTCGCTTTTCCGGTGCTGCCCTCCCTGAGCACAGAGAGCTGCTTGGGGGCTCAGGGAACACGCTCTTGTCTTCTTCCTTGCAGCTAGCCCCACGGCCACCATCCAGGTTCTCTCTCCTTCCCCTCTCTCACAGTCCCTAGCTCTGATACCTCTTTGTCAATCATCTCCAGGAAAAGGAACGGTCCCAAAGGGGTCAGACTCCGTCCCTTGCCTGATCACGTTGACCAAAGCCGCCCAACCACAGTTCCCATCTCCATTTTACAGAGGAAAGAGACACCGAAGAGGATATGGCCTGTCCAAGGCCACACAGCTAGACAGTGCCCGGGACTGAACTCAGCTAGCCTGGCTCCAGGAAGGCCGTCAAGAATGGGGCTGGGGATGGTGGGGGAGGGGAACTGCCCCCTCTCCAGTTGGTCCCCAAGTACAGATAAAGGAGAGAGGGAGGCTGGCCTCAATGTGAGCGTCTCAACCCTGGGGTTCTCTGTCTCTCCAGTCTATCCATCCAGGTCAGGTCCAAAGTTCCCCTTCTGCTCTTTTGCCCACAAAGCCACAAAGTCGAAGGAATAGGCCCGGAATCGTGGGGTTCCTGGGTCTTTGGTTCCTGGGGCCCCACAGTGACTGACCTCCGTCAGAACACCTCTGGGTCACAACACGTATATCACGCCCCAAAGTCCAAGCCGCTACCTGTGTGTTCTGTGATCCTAACAACCTCACGGAGGGAATATTAGTATCCATCCATACTTGACTGTAGGAAAAGGTGGACTGAAGCCCAGAGATGCGATGCTAGCTGCCCTGGATCACACAGCAAAAGGCAGCAGAAGCGGCCTGGCCGAGATGGCAAGAGCAGCAGCTCCCACCTCAGCCCCCCGAAGAGGACATGCCATCCATTAGCTGAGAAATCCGTGGGCACGAGGGGAAACTGAGGCAAGGCACCAGGAAGGGCATGTGGGGTGGCGGGGAGGCACAGCCTCACAGAAGGGTCAGTTAATAGTTAATCAGATGGACGAGGACTTTGGGGGGGCAGCGGTCTTGAGTCTGACATGAGGACCCCAAGACAAGGGGGCTGAGTACCGGCTGGGAGACAGAGCAGAAGAGGGGTGCAGGTAGGGCCGAAGCTGGGGTTCGGGGACAGGGGGACTCACCCTCCTTCTTCGCCATGTCAGGGACTCTTGTTAATGATTCCCAGGTTGACCTGTTGGGCTGGGGCGGAACCTAGAGACAGGAACAAGGAGGTACGGCCAGGGGGAGCCTGTCCTGGCTGTCGGGGCGCCCCCAGTCCCAGCCTCTCATCCAGGGAGCAGCTGGCCCTGGGCTGGAGCCAGAGCATGCAAACGGTAGAGGTTGGGCCGGCGGAGGTTGGGCCGGGGTCAGCGGTGGCAAGACATGACCAGCCACCAGGGGGACACCTGGAGTGGCAAGGCAGAGCTCGGAGGGCCGAAGTTGAACTTCCAGCGGACTTGAGGGTTTTGAGGGAGGAGAAACTTGGGGAAGTACTGGGATTTCTGAGCTAGCAGGCAAAGCAGGCTGGAGTAGCCTGGGGTTTCTGGGATCCCTTGTGCGGGCTTGTGGGCATCAGATTGGTGGAGGGACAAGGGACTCCGCATTCTGCGCCTTACCCTGGGGTTCGCCGGAGATGGTGCAGATTTGGGGTTAGTCTCCGGGCCTGGGTAGGGGCATGGTGTCCCTACAGCAGCGGACAGCCCGGGAGGCAAGGGTGGCAGCAGCCAGCAGCGTGGGGCCTGCCGAGCCTGCGGCCTCACCTGAGGAGGAGGGGGCTGAGCGGGAGGCGGGGACGAGGCGGGGAAGGGCGGACCCCAGGACTGGCTGCCACAGAGGCCACCTGGCCGGTGGGGCGGGGCCTGCAGGGGTTGGGCCCGGCAGGTTCAGCCACCAGCCTGGCCTTCCACCACCATCGGGACTCAGGTGTGTGTCCTCTGACAAACTGGGGGTGCTCAGAGGCCCGAAGGCTGGGATTCCAAACTGGAGGAATGAGCTGGAAAGTTCTGGCTGCCCCAGGCCCACCATGCTGTGGCCATGTGGTCTTCCATTCGCATTTTCTTCCAGTCCCCAGCCCTCTGATCCAGTCCATGCCACCATAGGCCTCTAGCCCGTCCTGTCCCTAGCGGGGCCCAGCCCCTCCCCCAACCACTTTCCTACAAGTCACGGGGGTGGTTTGTTTTGGCAGCCGCTGTGCTGCCTGCCCAGTGACCTCTGGAGCCCGGAAAGTCCTGATAGGGGGGATGGGGGCTTGGCCCTGAAAACGCAACACTGGTTGCCCAGGCCCAGTGGCCGGAAGTGGCTAGCCGCAAGTGCATCCGGTCCCACCAGCAGCCAAGGGCCATGTGCGTCAGACCCCAGACCCTGATCCAGATAAATACCAGACAGCTCGGGAGGCCATCCATGTACCTGCTTGTGGCCCTGGCTGGCGTCTGAGTCACAACAGCTGTCCCCACACAGCAGGCCACCTGCTTTTCCTCTCTGCCTGTTCCCGTACCTCATCCAGGCACAGATTTGAAGCCTCTCTCAGGCAGGGGCCACCTAGGTTCTGCCTGGCCCAGGGGCCCCATTCTTCCTCACTGGTCTTCTCACTCCTGTTTCTGCCCTTATCTCTGCTTCTGCCCCTCTCGGTCCTTCTTGCTGTCTCCCTGCACTGCCCTCTCCCTCTCCAGAACTTCTTTTCCTCCCAGTTCTCAGCATAGCAAGCCCCCACAAGACCCTAACACCCAGATGTCTGTCCCTAGGGGTCCCAAAACCTCCTTCTGGATTGCTGTCCTTTACCCTTACCCCCTGAAATAATGACTCCCAGCGTCACAGCATTAACCAAACTCTAAGCCACTTCGTCAGCTCTGAGTGGTACCCCTGAAAGTAACCATCAGATGCCCTGATGCTTGCTGGAAAGGAGGGCTCCCACAAGACACCACAGGCCCTGGGGCTGGGGCTGAGGGGGGAGCAGAGGACGCTGCTGATGAGAGAAGAGAGGCTCGAGTCCAAGAATCTTTATTTCATGAACAAAACTACTTCTGTAAAGACAGGAGGCCGAAGAGGCCCTTCCCAAGAGACCACAATTGAAGGCTGGTGAGAGAGGGCGGGTGGGCCAGGGCTAGGAGGTGTCACAGGGAAGGAACCCCAGGTCCAGCCGGAGGAAGCGGAGGGGAGATGAGGCCCAGAACCCCCTGCCCACTGCTGTCCCTGTCCCGGCCCCTCTTGACCTTACAAGCTGGGGTGGGGATGGGCTGGCCTGGCAGTGCGTGTGGGAAGTGGCCTATGTGCAAATCAGCAAAAAGAAGGGGCGGGGCCTGCCCCCTCACCTCACCGCCCCCCTCCCCCAAACAGGCAGCAAAAGCAGGGTGGGGCGGCCATATTGCTTCACCCATCATGCATGGCGGTGGGAGGGTGGGTGGGAGGCGGTGGGTGAGGTGGGACCAGTCCCTGCCTTCTTCCACCCCGTGGCTCCTCTGCAGGACTGTGAGGCTGGGGAGGCAGATGAGCCGATCCCCACTGCTGGGGGAGGGTACCCACCAGGGGCTGATCCCCACTGCAGGGCGGGAGGGTACCCGTAGGGGCTGATTCTTCCTTGAGGCAGAGCCCAGGGCCTGCAGGATAAGAAGTGGATGCTTAGAGAGAGACACAGTGAAGTGGATGCTTAGAGAGAGACACAGCCCCTGAACCCTCCCAACTGGCGATGCCCAAACTGGTCTGCTCCGGCATCCTTACCAGTGCTATTCAGCCACCTGGACTCCTGTACAGTTCTCTTTGCTCTCAGAGGTAATGGCCAGGTATTCCGAGCTGTGCAGGGGAAAGGCAAGGCAGACAGTGACCCCAGAGCCCAACCCTGAGACTGGAAAGGACTGTGGGCTAGGCTGGGACTCCTCTGAGTCTGAATGAGCGGCCTCTCTAACTACAGGGCACCTCTGTGACATTCAGGAAGCTGTGTGGGCACAGTTCCTACAAGCCATAACTCTGCAACCAGAAGGCATGGGTTCGAATCCCGGCTTTGCTACCTGCAGCAGGTGTCACCCTCGAGTTCTCTGGGTTTTTTGTTGCTGCTGTTGTTTTCATCATCTGCAAGCAGCTACTTACTCTATTGGCCCCTGAGCAGCAGATGGCAGCTGGGTGGCCCCGGCCCTCCTCCCCGGCCCCACTCACGCGTTCTCTTGCGCAGCAGCTTCCGTGGCGGCGGCAATCTTCTTGTAGCAGTAAACCATCTCTGCCACGAGCCATATGGTCAACACCACAATCAGCACATACATCATGATCTCGGACACGATGGACGCCATGTCTCTGTTTGCTACAGGGGCCGGGCAGGGTTTAAGGAGGCGGCAGAGACCACCCCTGGCTCAAGAAGACAGAACAGCCCCCCTGTGTGGAACGCTTGCTGCGTGAGCTCAGGCAGGCGGTTCAACCTCTCTGAGCTTCTCTAGAGGTATCACAGTTACTGATGGTGACAAGGTGCCAGGATGGGCCTATGGTCAGCCTACCTCCCTGGCGTCTGTGACATCCAGGAGGTCGACTAACTGTGCAGATCAAAAGCCTTGGGTTCAGAATTTCACCTCTGCCAGCTGTGTGACCTTGAGAAAAATGACTTTTGGTGGGCGTCCTTGCTTTTCACTGTGGTAGTGGGAAAGGCTACAGCAGAAGGACTATAGCAGGGAGCTGCTCTGTCAGAGAGGAGGGAAACACTCAGAGCTGCTGGGCAGAGGCAGCGTGGAGGCTGGCGTGGCTCGGCACGGACTGTTTTCGGGAAAGCGTCCATGCTTTCCGAAGTGCTGGCCTACCTCTCCAGCTTCCTTTCATGGGGCCTAAATTTAAACTGTAAAAGGAGCATGGAAGGGAAGGGCACTTTGGCACAGGTCCTCAGCCGGATTTGGCAAGTGTCCACCCTGCGTCCCTGGCCCCCCTTGGTAGCCCGGATCTCATTCCCCCCTCCCCACCCCTACTGGCCCATAAGTCCTTCCTCTCTGTGAGCCTTGTACACCCTGCCTGGATGGTGCTGCTGCTTCTGAGTGGGAGGGAGGGAGGGCAGGGTGCAGGGCTGGATGCTCCCCCATTCATTCACTCACTCACTCACTCACTCACTCAACAGGCTTTACCCATGCCATGAGTGAGCCCTCTCCATCTGGGTCTGTGCTAAATTATATTCTTTGTTTGAGAAAGGGACTCCCTACGTAGCCCAGGCTGGCCTCGAACTCACAGTCCTCCTGCCTCTGCATTCCAAAGATGCCAAATTGGGCTCAGAGCTAGGGCTCGACCCCAACCATAACTGTGTTCAGAGTGCAGGACCACTGCAGTGTAACCAAGACAGGCCCTGGTAACAGCTGGCTTCACTAAGCCACGGGGCATCTCCGGAGGAGGGACTGAGGAGCTCCCCACTTTACGCATGAGGAGTGGAGGGCTCACGGGGCAGGGGGAGTGGCCCCTTCTGGATGGCTCTTTAAACTCTTCCACTTTCCTGAGGACTGAACTCAGGCTGAGCAGGCTGGGGAAAGAGAGATCTATCACTGAGCTATAGCTCTATCTTTCATGTGATGGGGGAGGGAAGCCTTGCCATATTGCCCAGGCTAGCCTTGAGCTCTCTCTACAGCCCTGGCTTCTGTCTCAACTTCAGCTGGCAGGCCAGAGACTCCACCTCTGGCCTTGGCCTTCTTAAAACAGCAGGAATCAGGGGGCTGGAGAGATAGCTCAGTGGTTAAGAGCACTGCCTGCTTTTCCAAAGGACCCGGGTTCAATTCCCAGCACCCACATGGCAGCTCAAAGCTGTCTGTAACTCCAGTTCCAAGGGATTGGATACTAATGCACATAAAAATTAAAAAAAAAAAACCATCAGGAATCTTCTGCCTGTGGGTCCACATAGCAGCCCTCTTTGGGAAGGATGCCTCAGCAGCCTCAGAAGCTGTGCAGTTCAGGTCCTCTGGCCTGCCTGCCTGTCCTCTGGCCTGCCTGCCTGCCTGTCCTCTGGCCTGCCCGCCTGTCCTCTGGCCTGCCCGCCTGTCCTCTGGCCTGCCCGCCTGTCCTCTGGCCTGCCCGCCTGTCCTCTGGCCCGCCTGTCCTCTATCCTCTGGCCCGCCTGCCCGCCTGTCTTCTGGCATGCCTGCCTGTCCTCTGGCCTGCCTGCCTGTCCTCTGGCCTGCCTGCCTGCCTGTCCTCTGGCCTGCGTGCCTGTCCTCTGGCCTGCCCGCCTGTCCTCTGGCCTGCCTGCTCCACCTGTGCTGGGTGACCCAGCTGCATCCTGCCAACTCCCGCATTCTCATCCTGGAGGGGCCTTCTCAGCCTCCATCCATCACCCTGTATTTCCAGGAGGGGGTATTGGCCAGACCTGGTAGGAGCCAGGCAAGATGGCACACACCTCTTGATGTAGGGAGAACCTACACTCAGTAAAACAGGCTATGTAACTATGTAACTCTAGCATGTGGGAGGTACAGAAAGGAGAATCAGGAGTTCAAGGCCATCATTGGCTATATAGCAAGTTGGACATTATTCTGGGTAACATAGACCCTGTCTTTAAAAGCCCACAAAAGCATAAATGAAAAAACATTCAAACAAACCAACAAACCATGGCCAGCTGGGCGTGGTAGCACACATCTTTAATACCAGCACTTGAGAGGCTGAGGCAGGTGGATCTATTGAGTTCAAAGCCAGTATGGTCTACAGAGATAGTTCTAGGTCAGCCAGGGCTACACAGAGCCTGTCTCAAAAAACCCCAAAACCAACCAAACAAACAAATGGGTCACTAACAGAAATAACTTGAGTACCAATGTGCAATAAAACACATTAGTTGGAGATGGGCATGGTGGCACACACCTTTAGCCCCAGTGCTTGGGGGACAGAGGTGGGCGGATCTCTGAATTTGAGGCCAGCCTGGAGAGTTCCAGGAAAGCCGGGGATACAAAGGGAAACCCTGTCTCCTGAAAAACAAAACAGTCTTTCAGGTGTGGTAGCTCACACCCATAATTCCAGCACTCAGGACGCTGAGGCGGGAGAATTTGTTTGAGCAGGAATGTGATATCAAGGTTCACCGAGCTGCACAGTGGAGAACATGTCTCAAAAATACATAAATAAGTAAATAAAAACAAAAAATTATAATATGATATAATAAATATGGCCCAGCAGGTTAAGGTACTTATTGCCAAGCCTGACGACCTGAGTTTGATCCCCAGGGTCCACATAACGGAAGGAGAACTGACTCCCACAACTGACATCCACATGTGTGCACCATGGCAAGTGCATGCCATATGCCCCTCACACACATGCAAAAAATATAACAAAAATGTAAAGAAGCGGTACTACGACTTGGCGGTAGAAAAATGTTAGAACATCTTGGAGTCTGGAAACATGAGCTTGACAGAAAGGGCTCAGAACACTCTGGCCAGTGCAGGCTCTGAGAGTTATTACAGGGCAGAGAGTGGGTACAAAAGCCAGGCTTTGCCACCATGGTGGCCTGAGCCGGCACCTCTGCTGTGCACGGGGTCCATGTCCTGAGCCCATAAGAGACAGAGACCGACGGCGTTCTCTCCTAAGCTGGGGTGTGTGAGGCCTGCTGTTAGGGCAGCCTCAGCTCTGCTGAACCCTGTTCTCACAGGCAAAATGCCACTTTCTATGCCCACCGCCCACCACACACGCGCCATGGTGACGTCCCCGTGACTCCCTCAGATGTACCGCTCACTTGCCTTCTGTACCATTTTCATGGGAAACATAAAAAAGCTAATTATAAAAAATGATCCCGCAGGCTCTGGCTGACAGAACACGGGTGCGCGCGGGCAGCAGACTGGGGAGAGGGTTTTAACCCAGGCAGGGCTGGATTCAAATCCAGGACCCAGCAAGGTGACTTGGTCTCCGAATCTCACCTCCCTGAGCCTTGGCCTATGGCCCCATAAAATGGGGGTGGCAAAGCCCCTCCTTCAGATGTGGGTGGGAGGGTCCAGGAGGGGCTTTTTAAGAAGCCAGAAGTAGCCAGGCCCTGTGGCACATGCCTGTAATCCCAGTACTCCGGCAGGCAGATCTATGAGTTTGAGGCCAGTCTGGTCTACAATCCAAGTCCAAGACAGCCAAGGCTATACAGAGAAACCCTGGCTTGAAAAACTAGAAGGAAGAGGAGAGGAGGAGGAGGAAGAGGAGGAGGAGGAGGAAGAAGAGGAGGAGGAGGAAGAGGAGGAGGAGGAGGAGGAGGAGGAGGAGGAGAAGCCGCCAGAAGGTCAAGGTGCCAGGTCCTGGATATGAACAGCGCTACCAGTCCAGAGGGACACACTTCCCAGAGTTCTTCCCTGCCTCCAGGCTTGGAATAGCTAGCTCTCTGACTTTCTAAGGCAATGAGACACAGGACTGGAAAATTCCAACAGATGCTGATTGGACGACGATCTATCCTGGCTGGAAAACTGGGACACGCCTGTAATCCCAGCGCTTGGGAGGCTGAGGCAGGAGGATCAAGAGTTGGAGGCTAGCATGGGCTACAAAACAAAACCCTGCCTCAAAACTAAAAAACAACAACAACAACAACAAAAAAAAAACCAAGATGATTTGGGGAAGAGGTTTGAGGCAGCTGAAAGCAAAATGCTGGCTCCGATAGAAACACCACGAGCCTCCGCTGTTTCCATTGTGGCCCCCAGTAAGGCCCCTAGACCCACCACTGTGTGGCCTCAGCTGAGAGACACGCCAAGCCAAACACAGAATAGTCTCTCTGGTCCTGTGGTCAAGCGTGGGACTCAGAGATAGGAAGACACCTGTCAGAGGTCACACAGCACGAGTGCTGCCTGTCGGCGGAAAGGCCCTGACCTCCCGTGGGCTGAGGTGCTGAAGGCACCAGAGCCAGAAAGGAAGTATCCTTTCCCCTTCAGCTGTTGACCAGCCTCTGAGTGGCACTAGACTGTCCCCTTCTTTCCATCTGTCCCTCCATCTGGCTTGCCGGAGAGTGTCAAGGCTTGACTCACCCTTGTCGA
This sequence comes from Pachyuromys duprasi, assembly GCA_028658305.1. Lineage (NCBI taxonomy): Eukaryota > Metazoa > Chordata > Mammalia > Rodentia > Muridae > Pachyuromys > Pachyuromys duprasi. The sequence goes on from CM053758.1 coordinate 4,526,834, forward strand.
CCACCTCCAGGTGGATCTTCTTGACAACGCTGGTGTTGTGCTCGTAATTCTCAAAGAAGAGAAGACGGTAGACGTGGCATTCGTAGTCGCCAGAGTGGTTGTAGGTGACGTTGGTGATGAAGATGGACAGGTCCTGCAGGTCCTTGGTGCCCCGGCTGCCGTTCCACACCACACGGCCCTCGAAGCGTTCATCTTCCTCCAGCTGCAGCACCTCGTTCTCATAGCGTAGGATCTTGAGGTGATTAGTGATGAGCAGGGTATATAAGTCACCGTCTGGGCCTGTCTTCCATATGTGTCACTCCCAAACTGCCCCCCATCCTGACCCTCCCAAGGACAGATGATACATATATGGAATCAACATCCTTCGTTTTGTTTTGTTTTTGTGGTTCTGGCATTATAACCTTTGCACATGCCAGGAAGGGGTTTCAGCCATATCCCAGCCCCTCACTGGGGGATTCTAGGCAGAAGCTCTACCACTGAGCCACACCTCAGCCTCACTTGTGGATTTTAGGTATGGGCTCTACTCTGATCTACACCCCCAGCTCTTCAGTGTTGAATTTTTGACAAAGGCTCTATCTCTAAGCCCCACCCCCAGTTCCTTACTGGTGGATTTCAGGCAAGGGCTCTCTCATCAAGCCGTGTCCCTAGCCCACGCTCAGGCATCCTGACTTTGGGCCGTGAGGGATCAAGGAGGTTAAGATCTCGCCCAGGACCATGGCACAACCTGACTGCCCCAGCCCCGAGACACATAAATACACATAATTCCTGGCCTCCGAAGCCCACTTCTTTTCGAGCCACCAGCCACATTCTCCGGTCTGTGTCAGGCACAGCCTCCGTCTCCTGCCACGTACACATTTCAAATACACACAGTGTTCAGCTTTACTCTTTGCTTTTGCTCTATGACTGCCCAAGACATTTTTGCTGGTGCCAAATAATTCCAGTGACATTTCTTCCCCTGCCAGCCATATGCCAGATGCAACACACTGATTCAAGCGTCACACAGATCTAGGGGGCTGAGGGGGCTGAAGCCAGCGGGGTGGCTTAGCAGGTAATGGTCCTTGCCACCACGCTGACTGCCCAAGTTTGATCCTTAGGACCCGTGAAGTGGAATGAGAGGATGGACGCCTGCCAGTTGTCTTCTGCACACATGCATGTACACACACATACACACAGTTTGCACACACATAAAATGTAATTTTTTTTTTTTTTGGTAATGTGGGGTAGACACCATGGCCCCTCACTGTAACGGCACCAGGGACACATGCTCAGTGACTTGCCTAAGGTGATCGGCAGCCTGTGGAGATCTAAATCGAGGTCATCCATCATATCCACATCTTCATCATTAGTAAACGCACTCAAACAAGTCAAGCGCATGCCTGTAATCCCAGCATTCGGGGAGCTGAGGCAGGAGGATTGCCAAGAGTTAGAGCCCAGACTGAGCTACTCAGCAACACCCTTCCTCAACACCACTAAAAGCAATACCCAAACAAACAAACAAACAACCCTGGGCAAGCCGGCACTGCCAGGCCCCACCCCCACCCGGAAGCCAGCCCGGCCCAGGCACCCACACACCTTGACGAATTCCTCTGTCCCCTTCTGGCGGAAGGTCCACTCGGTGAAGGTCTCGGCGGTGGTCTCGCTGCGACGCTTACAGGAGATACACAGGATTTTGAAGGTCATCCCGTACACGGCCTCGGTCTCGGAGTCCACCTCTACGCAGCCCCCGCAGGCCGAGGACACTGGGGACACAGTGGGCCTGGGTCAGCGAGGCGCCTGCCACCCGAGGCAGCACTGGGCTTGCTGCCCCACGGAAACCATCTGTTTCCTTTCCATCCTTATTGCAAATAGTGGGTGCCAAGCCTGCCCCTGCTGCTCACTCGCTGTGTGACCTTGACAAGACACCCATGCTCTGGGAGCCTCAGTTTCCCACCTCCTTTCCCCTGCCTCTTAGGTGGAAGAAAACTGTGGCCTTTATTCCCGGTAAGTAGTTGCTAGATAGAATGTGCACACCAGAGGTCCCAGGAAACAGGATGTCGCTTTGTAACTCCACCGAAGCGCCCCGGTCCTCGAAAAGCCTTCTAAGTGGTGACTGTAGCAGTTAGGAGTCTTTGTCCCTCCCACCACGAAACGGGTCTGCAGAACCGGGCCCCCGGGTGAGGACTGGGAGAGGGGTTCACTCCAACCATGCTTGCTTCTCTTTCTAGCTTCTGTGTGATCTACCTATCCCCCCAACATCTTCACCACCTTGCTCTGTCCCCTCTTCTGCAGACTCCCTCACTTCAAGACCTTCATTCACCCCAAGTTAAAAAAAAAAAAGCTCTTTGCTGCCCCAGGGCCTTTGCTTCATCTCTGAGTGCTTGGGTCCCTCCATCACCCTCTTACCTGTCACCTCTGGTGTCCTACCACTCGTTAGCTGATGAAGTCATACCTCCAACTCCAGCTCTGGGTTATCTCCTTGTCCTCCCAACCTCCTGGCCTCTGGTTCACCTACGTCTTGCCTCAGTCTGCCCCCCTTTTTACCCCACCTCGGGGTCTCTGAAGGTCCCAGAGCCGTCGGGTTCCTCACTCTGTGTGTTACTATTACTGCTAGTGTTGTTTTAAACTCCATCTGGTAGGCATTCTGTCTCCATCCCTGCTTCGTCTCTCCAGATCTTAAGTTTCTCTGTCCCTGGCTCCAGCTCTTAACTCTCTCCCTCCAATGTCCCTGTCTGCCTCAGTCTCTCGGTTTACCCCCCAAGTGCCTGGTATCCTCTCTCGGTACCCATCCCTCCCGGTTTGTCTCCCGGGGCCTGAGTCCCCGGGCGCCGCCTTCCCCCACCCCTCACGCGGCTGTGGGTGTCACATTGCAGCCTGCGGGGCTCTGCGAGCAGCTGACTCCGCGTCTCCTCGCCCCCGGCCCGGCGCCCGCAGCGGCACCTCTGTGCCAAGTGTCCTCCCCCCACCCCCACGTTCCCCTGCGTCTCCACGATCCTCCCGTGTGGTCCGGGGTCCCGCGACCCCAACGACCCCGCACCGCTCACAACTTCCCAGGCGGGGACTTGGCGGAGCCCGGCCAGGCGGGCGGGGGGCGTCCTGATGGCCGACAGCGCGTGTCCCCAGCAACACTCACCCAGCGCCGCGCCCACCACGAGGGTCAGCAGCGTCCCCATGGCCGCGCAGGGCGGCGGGTGCGCAGAGCGCGGCGACAGGCGACGGGCCCCGGCGGCGACTGGGCCGGGCTCGGGCGCGGCAGCTGCAGCTGGGGGGGCGCGCCCCCCCGCTCCGGTTACCGCCGGGGGCCCAGCCCCGGGGCCCCGAGAGCGGGCATTCCCGCCGCGCGGCGGCAGGCTCTGGAGGCTGCGTGCGCGCGCGCCTCAGGGCGCATCCAGGCTGCGGCGACCCCTGCCTGGTTCCGGACGCAGCGGCTCGCGCTCGGGCTCCCGGTGCTGGGGCGCGGACCGCGGGCTCCTGCGCACTGCAGCGGCGGCCCGGGAGGGAGGAGGGAGCCGGAGAAGGGAGGAGGGAGCGGGAGGAGGCGGGATGAATCACCGCGGGGGGAGGGCGCGGCCGCCCAGCCTTTGCCGCAGCGGCCCGGGAGGCGTCCGGGCACCGGCCTCTCCGGTGGCTACGCCGCTCCTGCGCACCCGCTGTGTGGACAGGGTCACCCCGACTTCGCCAGGTTCTCTGGGGTGGAGGGACCCTTTCCTCTTTCTCTTCCGGAAAAGGTCATCTCCGGACACCCAAGAGGACTTGTAGGACAGTTTGGGGGACCAGCTTTCTTCTTAATTATGGAGGTCAACCTTGGGGAGCTTTTGGGGAGATGAGGCTGACATCCGAGAGACCTACTTGTGACATCTGAGATTCCTCGGACTGGAGGTCACTGAGCCAAGACCTAAGGGGCAGAGCCGGGTGAAGGGGTCAGGCTAGGGCTATATAGAAACCTCCTGGTCTTATTCAAGCCGAATGGGTACCTTGGCATCCCACAGCTCTGGGGGTCGGAGGTGCCAGGTTTCAAATGGGCCATTTCCCGCGATGCCCCGCTGCGACTCTGACGTCATCTTCCCAGCTCTCCTCCCACTCCGCCGTCCACCGGTCCCCCACCCCCAGCACACCAGCTTATCACTGCTTCAGGGCCTTTGTCCTACTTCCATTCTGCCTGGGCACCCCCACTCTCCCCAGGTGATAGAAGGGCTGGCTGTTCTGACGCTCCGGGTTCCAGCGTCACCTTCAGAGTGTTTTTGGGTAATACTGTGCCCATTTTGAGTAATCTGCCTCCCTCCGTACTGACTGGACCATCTTGGTTCTTATTTAACTTCATCGGAACAGCAATTGGTACCTAACATCATGGGTTTTTGTTCCGGTTTTTATTCTATTTTATTTACTCTCTCTTTCTCTCTGAGAGACCATACAGCCATACCGAGGCATATATGTGGAGGTCAGGGGACAGCTGGGAGAGGGAGTTGTCCCCTTCCTCACTATGCCGGTCCTGCGTGCTGAACGTGGGTCCTCAGGCATGGAGGCCACTACCCTTGACTGCTGAGCCAGCTCATCAGCCCCTCTCGTTTTTCTACAGACAGGATCTCATTCTGTAGCCCAGGCTGTCTTCTACCTGGTGGTCCTGCTGCTTCCACCACACCATGTCTGTATTCTTTTGTAGGATTTGTCCGTTTGCCGCCTGTGCCTCCCCAGGGTGAAGACACTGTATCTCAACAGGTCCCCAGCACCCTGACTTCCGCTTGGCCCAGTAGAGGGCTCTGAACCACCAGAACCAAGGTGGGAGGGAGACTTTTGGCAGGTGGTGGCTGGCCCTGCTTAAGTCCCAGAGAAGCCATGGCGTGGGGCAGGTTCAGGACGTAGCGGCAAGCAGCCAGGGACACCAGACACCTTTGAGGTCTGGGCTTTTGTGCCAGCACCGACTAAGCCGTGAAATTCCTTGTGCAGAAAATAACCCTTTCAAAGTTCCAGTGGCCCTGGTGGGGGCTGGAAGGAGGAGGAGGTGCAGGGAGGACAGGCCCAGCAATGGACAGCCCTGGGAGGAGCCCCGCTGTGCTGGGGGCAGAGCAGGTGCCAGGCTGGAGCAGCAGCATGGGCAGCGGACCTGACACAGGGCTGGCTCTGCCCTTTGCTTGCTCCTGCTTTCATCCTATCCTTCCACCCCACAGCTTGGCCTGTGACCATCCGAAGGTCCTTCTAGACTGATGCCCCTCCTTCCCTTTGGCCTCGGCTCAGAGTCTGGAGGAGGACGTGACTGAGCTTTCTACCTGCACTACGAAGGCTGATGGTGAGGCGGGTGGTTCTGGGAGGGACAGCATCTTGCAGGTAAATCTGAAGAGCTGGGGCTGCAGAGATGGCTCGGGGGTTAAGAGCATTTGCTGCTCTTGCAGAGGACCCAGGTTTGGTTCCCAGCACCCACATGGTGGCTCACAACCATCCAGAACTTTGGTCCTAGGGGATCCAGCTTGGAGGACGTGGTGTACATCATACACACAGGTAAAACACATTCATGCACATGAAAAAGAAACAGATAATAAATCCAAAATGAAGCCTGGAGCTGCCACGGCTAGAGTCTGCCGTAGCCTGGAGAGTGTTCAGACTTTTGTCACAGAGCCTGGCTTGGTGGTACATGCCTTTAATCCCAACACCCAGGAGGCAGAGGCAGGAGGATCTCTGGCTTTGAGCCCAGCTTGGTCTACAGACTGAGCTCCGTGACAGCCAAGGCCTTCATTATGGAACCTTACTCTATAAAATAAACAAATAATCATAAAACTTTAAGTTGAGGAGCACGGAACACCTGGGGATGAGTGGTTCCCAGCAGTAGAGTGTTTGCCTGGCAAATTCAGGGGCCTTATATTCAATCCCCCATCCCCCAAAGGCCACATGCATTGACTATTCAGTTCTCAACTGTGGTTCTCCCCTCCCCCTTTGTTGATGTGTCCCCATCAAGGATGTGCAGGCCTGGGGCATCTGCTTTGTATGTGGATGAGGCAGAGCTGGTATCAGGTTACAGGGACCTGGACCATGGATGGCAGGGTGAGTGGAAGCCCCCATCTACTCCCAGAGCCCCACAGGCACAGCCATAGCCATTTCCAACCCTTTATTGGGGTTGTTACCCCCAAATAAATATAATACAATAAACCCAGAGATGAGGGTCTCGTGCACCCCAAAAGGTGAACCCCCACAACCCCAGCTGGGCAAAATAAGTTAGTTAGAGGGGGAGTCTGCCGAGAGCCAGGCCAGCTCCCTGGCTGAGCAGGCGGCAGCAGCTGGACTGCACACCCAGGCCTAAAGTGCATCTTGATTCTAGGGTCCCCAGGTCTGTGTGGCTCTTGGCGGGGGCCACTGGGAGGGGCAGGCAGGAACCTCCCGGCGGCGTTCACACCGTGCCAGCAGTGGCTGCCAGGGTTCCGTGTGTCCTTCTGTCCATTTTGGGGGTACAGCTTTTCGATCCGGAATCCTCAGGGAAAGCTGTCATCCGGCTGCGGCTGAGTGTCCAGGGGAGGATCCGGGATGCTAATTCCTTGATGTAGCTTCTCCAAGGAGAACTTCATCTGCCAGAAAAGGTGGGGCGGGGATGGAGGAGAGGATGAGCACATGTCTGTGCTGCCTCACTGCCTGGCCACTTCTCAAAGAGGGACTCAGGTGGTCTGGGTTCAAATCCCAACTCTGCTGTTACTAACAGTGGGTAAATCTCTTCAGTGGGCCTACTTCCCTGCCTGAAGAATGGGTGATTAACATCCTAGAACTATGTCAGAGATTTGAGGGATGCTAGAGCCTGGTCCACAGTAAGTTCAGCAGGGTACCTTGACCAAGGAGCTAACCTGGACCCAATGGATGCCACACACCTCCTACCTAAACACAAAAAAGGGACGAGATGTTAACTGCTTAAACCTGAACCAGCTCCCTCAGGCTGGTGTGTGGAATGGTCCCCACCAGAGGGTGCTGTTGTGGAAGGTTTCGGAGCCTTTAGGAAGTAGGGCCTCACAAACTAGGCAGGCCACCATGAGAGGTCTTTGAGGCCAAGCTGACCCTCTAGTTTCCACTTCCTGGTCTGCTGTTCTCATGCTCTGAGAGCACCTACCATGACGACAGCACATCATGACCCCAGTAAACATTTTCTTCTTTTATTGTTTGACTGTGAAATGTCCCAGACTCTGGGCTCACATCCATGAACACTTAATCCTCAGCTGGTCTGGGTAGGTTACAACCTGTAGCAGGCCTAGGGGGTGGACATAGTCCACGAGGGCTGGGCCCTGTTGATTCAAGCCTAGCCTTTCTTCCTGTCTCTGTCTCATCTCTCCTTCCTGATCCCAGCCGAGAACCAAGCTGCTAATGACGTGGACGGTGCCTTCCCAGCCATGGCGATGGACTACGTCTGTAAGCCATTAGCCAAAACACCTTGCTGTTTAATGTCTTAGTCCGCCATGTCCAGATCACTCTCCGAGCTCGACACTAGATGGCACTAGACAGGGGACCTGGGCTCTCCTTCCCCCTCCCCCTCTCCCCCAGCAGGACCTCCACTCTGCCAGACTTCATCTGGAGAGCTTCTCTAGGCACAAATGCCTAACCACATCTGGAACATAACCTCTGACCCAGTTCCCTGCAAACCTCTACCCCTGCTGCCCATAGGTTAATTAGGTAGCGTGCTTTGTCCTCAGACCAGTGGTCAATGATTCCTGCCGGGAGGCGGGGGAAGAAAACCAACCAGTTCACCTTCTTTGTATCTGCTACGTACTTTGATCACTGAGAAAGTAACTTATCCACGAGATCCCTGCCGCAGGGCTGGCTGGAGGGCAGATGGCTTTTGGTTAGTGGCAGGACAGCCCAGCTACGCTACAGGCTCTTCCTCCCATTAACACAGGGGACTTGGTAGTCTTGACAACTCTTAGGGAAAAGAAATACTCAAGCTTGAATTTAGGACTGGGGAGTCCTGCTCCGCTCCCCATGAGCTGGGAATATATCTCAGTTCCCTCCCTACCCTGGTCTGCCTGCAGGTCTGCAGGCCCTTTCCGCTGAAGCATCTCCTGGAAAGCTTGAGGTTCCAGTGTCCCTAAAGAGTTAGAACCAGTGTTGGAGGATAGAGTAGTTTTTGTTTTGCTTTGATTTCTGACCTATCCCACCTAATGCTAATGATATAACCCATGGTGCTATGCATGCTAGGCAGGGGCTCTGCCACTGAGCCACACTCCAGCCCCTCACTGGGGGATTTTAGGCAGGGGCTCTACCACTGAGCCACACTCCAGCCCCTCACTGGGGGATTTTAGGCAGGGGCTCTGCCACTGAGCCACACTCCAGCCCCTCACTGGGGGATTTTAGACAGGGGCTCTACCACTGAGGCACATCCCTAACCCCACTAAACAGCATTTTCATCAATCCCTTCAGTTCACTTCTGATGCCCCCAGGGACCATTTTTTCGTCTTCCTTCCTATTATAGGCACCCACCTGAGTACCTCACATTTCCTTTAGTCTTCCACAGCTGCTGGCTGCAGTCTTCTGGGGCCTAACAGTAGCACTGTATGGTGCCTACTGTGTGCCTGAGGCTCACCAGCAACAAGAACATCAAGTGTTTACAGTATGCTAAGCATAACTACTCTGAATGTTAGTGCATTCCTGGTTCATACAGAACGGTTTACTCTCTGGCATTCAGAAGATACAGCCAAGGCCCAAATGACAGTCACTTTCGTAAGGTCACACAGCACAGTTTGACCTTGCGTGTCCCCTGGACTACCACACTGTGGCTTCTTCAAGCCCTTTTTGGAGATGAGACCCAAATGTCCCTGCAGAGTCACTCTCCTATCAGCAGGCCTAAGGCCAAGGCAGGCAGAGGACCAAGCACTGTCCAGCCTGGCCACTGTGATCCACTCGGAGCAGGATGGGCTTGTGACCCCGGCAGCTAAATGACACAGAGAGCTAACCTCTGTATGTCCCCAAACCCAAGCTGCCGCCAGCAGAACAGAAAGACGGGATTCCTACTCCAGCCACGCCTTAGAGATGTTTTCCCATGATACGATGGGTTTGTCCCTTCTGCTCCATGGACCCCCCTGTCTTTCTCATTTTACGATGGAGGAAACAGGCCCTGAGAGGAGAGCGTCTTGACCCAGAGCCCCACGGAGCTGCCTCGCACCTCATCCAGGAGCTCCACGGAGGCTCGAAGGATCTGCCGCCACTTGCGTACCTCAGCGCTGTGGAAGTGCTTCTGCAGGGCCAGTATCTCGGCCCACTCCGTGGCTGTCTGCGGGAACTTCCTGTGGAGAGGCAGCGTCCGAGGGAAGGGTCTCAGCCAACTTAATCTGCTTAAGCCCTGAGCCCCCTGCCCTCAGGCTCTCTCCACTCACCCCTTGGCCAGTGCCAGGCTGTGCCAAGACTCGAAGGTGTGGGCAGTTCTTTCCAGAGACCAGAGCCGGTAAAAGAGGAGGGCATTGAGAGCGATGAGGATGATGAGGCTGGGGACAGAGAGATCAGGGATCACGATGCTCCCTCCAGTCAGGCTTGGAGCACTATACCGCTGCCCCCCAACACACCAGTGGAACCATACCTTAAAGGGAGCCATGATCACCCACCCTTTCCAGAGGAGAGAGGCTCAGAGAGGCTCTCCTATGCTTAGGGTCCCACAGCCCATAAGCAGAAAAGCCAGGGTCCACATTCTAACCTACGTCTTGCCTACATGCTTGCTGTCCACACTAAGCCATCCTTCCCGGAAGAGCAAGGAACTTTGAACAGGGAGAGAATGCTGCTGGGGGATGAGCTGTGATAGAGGGGGGGGGTAGCAGAGGGAGGATGTAGGGCCCTACCTCACACAGATCCTGCGGAAGCAGAGAGGGGAAGACAGAGAGGGGAGAACTGCTCAGGGACAGCGCTGGTACCCAGCCCCTCCCCCACCCGGGTGTCTAGCCCCAAAGACCACAAGGTTCCTCCCGGATGACTTTAGGAAACCAAGACCTCAAGAGGCTGAGCTTGTGGCTGGGTTGGCTCAAGGTTGGGGTGGGGGGGAGGTGCTCTCTTTTCCTCGGTGATTTGCCCTCCCATACACACTGGCCTCCAAACACCCGGTGTCCCTGCCCAAAGCCCCATGGGGTCTCAGCTCAGCCGTCCTTGGCTTCCCGTCATGTCTGGCCACTGTGACCTCCCACACCAGCCAGCCCAGACCCCTCGCTCTGGTCTGGTGATGGCTCTCCGGCCATTCCCAAGGGACTCTCAGTCACTGCTGGGTCTCCAGCTCCATTCAGCTCAGTTCAGGCAGAGCTCAGGAAACCGGACTTCGTTTACATGGCTACTCTGTTTCTTCTTCCAGAAATTTCTCCCCTCTCATCTCCCAAGGTCCCCAGGGCGGCTGCTGTCCCAGCAACCAAGACTCCTCTAAGACAAACTGAGCAGCACACGGGGACTCTATTCCCCAACAGCGCCTCATGCCATCCTTGCTGAGTTGAGCCCAACAAAAGCAGAGGCCAAGCACGTGACCCGGCACACCCTACAGCGAGGCTGCAGACCCACTCCGTCTTTACTCACATGATGCTGATGAGGACCAGGGCGGGGGGGATGCCTGCCCCGGAGCCCTGATCCACGGACGGTTCTGAGAATCGAGGGCTGAGGGAACCTGGGAAACAGCAATCTGGGGTGAGCCGGGCGCACCCCAGGACCACCTCCTCCAGGCGCCCATGTCGAGGTAACGCACCTGAGGTGTGCATGCTGGCCCGGGTGCAGGGGTCCGGGTCTGGGTGCTGAGGCCCATCTCCATGGCCCCTCCAGCTCAGGGGCCGCTTCCGCCTCCGCAGGCCTGACAGTAGCCCCCGAGCATCCTTCCCTCCTTCCTCCAGGGTCAGCTTCTCTGCCTTGGCGATTTCCCGCTCTGAGGGACAAGAGCTAACTCGGTATGTCTGCACCCAGCTCAGTCCCGGCCGCCCCGTGCCCCAGCAGCCTTCTGCCCCCTACCCAGGTGGTGGAAGTAATCTTCAATGCCGCTCCAGGAGTTCTTCTCAATGAGAGACTTCACCAGGCTCCAGGGCTGCTTTCGGTAGCGGATCTCCGAGGACACCCTAGGACGGCGACAAGAGAGAACCTGGGTCAGGTTTGGAGGAGAATCTACGTACCCCAAGCTTCTTTTTTTTTAAATGCAGAGGATGGTCTTTGTCGTTGACAAGCTGAGGACATTTGGCAATCGCTAAATTCACTCGAACTTCTCCAGTAGAGTTCAAGGTCTCTAATGGGGCAAGTTTTGCCCCTGAGGCCTAGAAGGGTTGTTCAATAAAAGGCTGGGCACACGAACCGTTTATTCTATTCACTTATGTGTATACTCCTTGTTTTCCAGTGACCTCTGCCGTACCTGGTCCCCGGGGCCACCCCCTGACCTTCACCAGGGGGAAGGCAGCCCGCACTGCTGAGGCGGGGTTGGGAGCGGGCACAGTGGGGCTCACCGAAGCCGGGCCTTGTTCCGGGCCAGGCCCAGGATGCAGTAGCGGTGCGCAGTGTAGAAATAGTCCTGGTACGGGATTCCCTGGGTGAGCACCTCGGAGTCCACCACGCACCCACCTGCCTGTGGGCCTCGCCGGAACAGCGTCTGGTGGGGGCGGGGGGTGGAAGGGGCGAGGCAGGTCAGGGCTGCCCCACACAGCCAGCCCACCCGTCCCACCGCCTCGCACAGCCCACCTGCGTCTCCACCACTGAGGCGCTCTTGGGGCCGAGCGGGTTGCTGATGGGAATGGTGTAGGTCAGGACTCGGCGCTGGAGGCACTTGCTGTCACTGCTCCAAGGGCTCAGGGTCACGTCTGGGGGCGGGCGAAGGAGGACAAGGAGGGCGGTTTCCCACCTGTGTTCCCAGGCCCTCCCGGAGGGCTTCAGTTCCCCGGGGACTCGTTCCCAGCTGTACCACCCTGCCCCGCGCCTCCAACTGCGCTGTGTGCGGCCCGAGCTGCTCCTAGTTTAGAAGCTGAGAGAATTCAGATTGCAGTGATGGCAGCTGGGGCACTCTGACCCCTTCCAGGACCGCCACATCCGTTGCTGTTGCCTCAGTTTCCTTTTTGTACCAGGTTCAGTTTCTCCCAAGCATCAAATGAGGGAACTACAACCTTAGTGATGCTTTTTCCTGGAGGTCCCCTGAACCTTTACACACACCGGGTTCCACCCAGTGCCCCCCATGCCCTCACGCTGGGTCCCCACTCCAGCATCCTTCAGGCTCCCGGTAGATTCCCAGGCCTGGACTTCCCTATAGTGTGTTCCCCCCATTGTTTTGGGGGAGGGTGGGAGGCGTGTATGCCTGTGTGTGGTCTTGAGCGTTCATGTGTGTGGGTGTGTATGAGAGCATGCACGTGGGAGCCAGAGAGCGAACAACCTCGCACGTCATTCCTCTTCAGGTGCCATCCACCTTGTTTTCCTGAGACAGAGTTTGCTCACCAACTGGGACAGGTTAGCTGGCCATGCCTACCCTGCGTGTGGCAGCGCAAAGGCCGCAGTGCCCAGCTTTTAAAGAACTTTTAGATCCTGTTTATTCTTAGTGGTTTTTTTTTTTTGTATTTGTGTGTGTCTGTGAGTATGTGTCTGTGTGTGTGTATGTGTGTCTCTCCGTATATATGTTTGTGTATGTATGTGTGTCTGTGTGTCTCTGTCTGTGTCTGTCTGTGTGTGTCTGTGACTCTGTGTCTGTGTGTGAGTATGTATGTGTCGCTGTGTCTCTGTGTACATGCCTGTGTGTATGTGACTGTGTTTGTGTGCCTCTGTGTATCTCTTTGAGTCTCTGTGTGTATAATGCCTGTGCCTGTGTCTATGTGAGTATGTGTCTGTGTGCATACATGTGAGTACATGTGTCAATGTGTGCCTCTGTGTATGTCTGTGACTCTGGGTATGTTTGTGTCTCTGTGTGTATCTACGTGAGTCTGTGTGAGTGTGTTTGTGTGTGTCTGTGTCTCTGTATGTATCTGTGAATCTGTGTTTGTGTGTCTCTGTGTTGTGTATCTGTGTGTGCATTTCTGTCTGTGTGTCTGTGTGTGCATATGTGAGTCTATGTGTATATCTGTGTCTGTGTGTCCATGTTTGGGTATGTCATGGGAGTGCAGTGCCTGTGAAAGCCTGAAGTGTTGGATCCCCTAGAGCTGGAGCTACAGGCAGTTGTGAGCAGACCCCTACGGTGCTGGGAACAGAACTGGGGTCCTCTGCGAAGCAGTGGGTGCTACCCTCTGGGCCATCTCTCTAGCCCCTTTAAAACATTTTATCTACATTTATTTACTTGTCGGTTCTCTGCTTCCACCATGCGGGCTTTGGGTCATCTTGCTGGCCCAGTACCTGACTTATGTGGATTCTGGTTATCAAACTCAGGCCCTCACGATTTAAGGAGGACGCCATTTCCCCAGCCTAGCCCCACTGTCTTCCAGTCTCCTCAGGACTGTCCAGTTCTACTTATCTTTGTCTACTCAAGGCTCTACCCAGGAATAATGTCTGGTTAAAACCAAGCCTAATTGGACGCAGTCTGCGTGGGGCGTTCCATTGCTCCCCAGTATTCTAGGAGCCACAGGGAGCAGACACTACCATGCATCACATCAGTTAACGTGTCAGGCAGCTACTGCCAGAGGCCCTTTCCCAGCAGCAACTCACTGGTAAACACTACCAATCGCGCTGTGTACAGGAGAAACTGAGGCTAGAAACCCTCTCCAAGGCCTCTCAGCTGGCAAGAGGTGGCAAGCTGCCCGCTCCTGCGGGGGAGAGACGAGGGAACCTCCGAAAGCAATCTTTGCCCCCTGACCTGTGAACTTGCACTGCTGCAGGAAGCCCTGGAGGAAGGGTGAGTCTGAGAAGAGCATCTGCTGCAGCCGCTCAGCGCCCATGTGAAAGACGGAGTTGATGAGGAGCCGGCCGGAGAGGTCGGGAAGCAGGGCAGCCAGGTCCCCTGGGAAACAAAGGGTCCTTGTTATGTGGGTACACCTCTCCCTTCCCCTCACTCCCTCATCTTCCTGAGCAAGAGGCACCCAGACCTGGAACAACACTCAATACTTCTTATACTGCACGCTTGGCTCAGGGTGGGCACACGGCTCAGCCCCGACAGCTAAAGCCACTGCAATGGTGCCCACTGGCACAGACAGACTCCTACAGTCAAGTGGACTTGTTTGCAATGTTAGACCAATCGAAGGCGAGTCTGGGATTTTCGGTGTAGTCACAGTGCATACAGGTAAGCCAAGCGTGGGATCCTCAGTCTCTGTGCCCACAAAAGTAAGGTCTACCCGAAAATTAGTATAGAAAAACAACAAACAAACAACAACAAATAAACATAACCAATTTTACAGCCTGCCCCTTTTGGCCAACATAACATTGAATGCATGGCTCAGGGCACGCCATTTGAAACACCCATCTGGCCACATGTGTGGCTTGTCCTGTGTACCAATGCCTTCCCCTCTCGCTGGCCCTAACTTAGGTATAACCTCAGTGAATGAACCAGGGTCACCTGCCTCACCTTCCTCCCCAGTAGACGAAGATGAGTTACTTGTGTCTGTCAACAGCTCCTCTCGGGACAGCAGATCCAAGGGGTCGAGGGAGACAGGCCCGTCTGCCTGCGCTGGCTCGGTACTTGGAGGTTCCGCTACCTGGGTCGCTGGCTGGCTGGAGGAGGCATCCAGCTGGCTGGCTGGCTGCTCCTCTTTGTCCTCCTCGGCCTGCGGAGAAGGGCTCCATGCAGCCTTCCCACATCTCGACCCCAGTCCCAGGCTTCCCATGGGTCACCTCTCTCCGATAGAGTTTGGTAGACAAAAGTTTAGGCCGTGGCAAGAATAGCCAACTCTGGGGGTTCCTGGATAGCCTGACAGAGGCCTCAGGGACACCAGTGACAAGGGCTTACGCAAATGCCCAGCCTTTATGCTCTACTGTCCATGGGTCTCCTATCTGTCATCTATCTATCTATCATCTATCTACCTATCTATCTATCTATCTATCATCTATCTATCTATCATCTATCTATCTATCTATCTATCTATCTATCTATATATCTCGCTCCCCTTCTGCTGTATTACCCCTATTTCCCTCTATTTTCCTCATCTGTCTTCCTCTCTCCACCCATCTCATCCCTCTGTCAATTTCCTGCCCCTCTATTGATCTTCCATGTTCCCTCCTCCATTCCCGACCTTTTCATTTCTTCCCATAAGCATCCACTCACTCACCCCGTGGTCTGCATCACTGCTGGCTCGAGAGAGGTTTGGGGTGACCCGGCCACGCCTTGAACCCACGGGGCTTGGCTCCTGGCTCCGGTCAGCCGCCCCTGAGGGGGTAATGTCGCTGAGTGCAATCACATCTCCCACCTCTTTGGGGCTACTGCAAGGGAAAGGAGGAAGTGAGAGATGGCTGAACCTTCAAGCCTCCACACCCTGCGTTCACTGTGTTCTCTTCCCCCGACCCCGATTCGCACAGTAACCTCATGTCGGAGACTCCCCGACATCCCTTTTAGCCATCTTCCACCTCCAACTCACCCAAGACCATTCAGCTGCAAGGGGCAGACATAATCTTCATCTTCACTGGTGAGGCCTAGCTCTGAGCCATAGCACTGATGGACGAGGTGCCAAAGTTCCCGGGGACTCAGTGTCTAGGTATAAGGAATGTGAGGTTGGCCTCTTGTTTCTACTGCCTGGTCAGAGCAGTTCCCATGGCTTCCACAAGAGGGCAGCATGGCCACCCACTCCAGAGTCCGCCCATTTCCACCTCGCAGGCATCCTCTTTCTGCAGGGCCTGGGCTCTGGGCCCAACAAGCCCAGATCTCCTAAGCCCACAATGCTCCGGCCAGGGAAGATGCCCACATTTACTGAAGAAACTCAGTAAGGCAGAGTCAGGTGCTCAAGGTCACAGGAATGACCCAGGCGGATTCCAGAAGGACCCAACCCCGCACCCGCTATGCTGTCTCCATCTATTCATCCTCCTCTATACATCCTTCAGCAGCTTCCCCAGGCCCACCGACTGGAATAAGAACAATTAATGATAACAGCACAGCTGCTGGCATTCTTACAAGCTCTGAGTAAGTGCTATCTTAAAGTAGATACTAGTGCAACACTATCAGAATTCCAAGACGAGATGTGCCCAGCGGCTTATCCGAGGTCACCCAGACGGGAGGTGACAGTGCTGAGATCAGAGCCCCAGCAATGCCTAATCCACCCGGCTGGAGATAACAGCAACAGCCCCACTGAGCCCAGCCCACACCCAGTCCTGGGAGCTCTGAAATAAAAGACAGTCAGTCCCCTTTGGGACCAGCCCAGGGCCACACACAGCTGCTTGGTGATGGGCTAAAACTGCAGGGCCTGCATCTGACCTTGTCCTCCTTTGGGGACACCGCCCCATCAGGCTCCCGAGAGGAGGGAGGTCTCTGATAAGTCTTACTTTTGAAGATAGCCAGGTTTGGAGCCACCCTGGGAAATAAGCACCCCTGAGGGTCCCAGAGCCGAGCAGGGCTGGGAAAAGGTATCGGAGAGGTATCAGCAGTGTTGATGGAGTGGTGTGATGAAGGCTCAGCTGTGTCCCTCCCTGCTAGAAGCCTCACAGTATGCTTCCTTCAGCACTGGGGACCAGTCTGCACCAATCCCTTCCTCCTTCATCGGGACTTGGCTTCAACACTAGGCAGCGGAATTCTTGGCCTATCCCTGGCAAGACCTTTGGAAAAGCCACAGATGCAGATGGCCTGGTGCCCATGGAGAAGAGCTGGGGGCTTCCTGTGAATTTGGGGTCCTCCCCGATAATCCCCTCCTCCACCCCAAGCTTCACCCACACCCACCTTCTCAAGCAGTGCATTCTGCCAGAGGCGGAAGATAAGGAGGAAGCAGCGGTCTCGGGCCCCGAAGGAGGTGAAGAAATGCTACAAAGAGAGGAGCATGAGGACACAGAGGAGGAGGATGAGGCAGGGACACCCCGTGGTCACTACAGGGGAGAGGGGACAACTAAGGTGGGAGACAGAACCTTCCCTGTGCCTGGGGCTGAGGCAGCAGTGTCCGGTGCACTTTGCAAGCCCTCTTTGCTGTCAGAGACGGCTAACTCTTCCAGCTTTGGGCTGACAAATCACAAGGGAAGTCCGCTGTTGAGTCTTTCCCTGCTCCTTCCTGTTTCCGGTTAAGACTTCAGAGTGACCCAGGCAAGTTTCAACCAGCCGGATGGGAGGCCATAACAGAGGACAAACACCAGGTGTGGTGCCGTCCCAGGACTAGAGAGGTGGAACCAAGATTTGGAGTTTGGGCTCAGCCTGAACAACACTGCCAGACCTCCATCTCAAAAACAAACAACGGACAAGGTCTAGGGTCTGGAGAGAGGGCTCAGTGGTTAGAGCTTCCTGTTCTTACAGAGGACCGGGCTTGGATTTCCAGCACCCACTTCAGGGAGCCCACAACCATCTCTAACTCCAGTGCCAGGAGATCTAATGCCCTTTTTGGCCTGCATGTGCTATGCGGAACAATCATCCGTACACATAAAATAAAAAGAAATAAATATTGAAAACAAATAAGCACATCTTTAATCCCAGCACTCAGGAGGCAGGAACAGGCGGACTGCTGTCAGTTCAAGGCTAGCCTGGACTACTTACTGTATTTCTGAGCAGATGGGGCTGTGTAAGAGACCCTGACACCCCCCCCCAAAAAAAAGACCTAGGGAGATGGCTCAGTGGTGGGGTGTTTACCCTGGGCTCTTATGTCAGTTCTGGCTGAACTGCTGGATTCGTGGGGATTTTTAGGGTCACTGCATTACCAGGCATCTATGTGAAGGGACATTGCATAGGGAGGACATCATTGGGACCCCAGTCAAAACGAGAGGAGCTGGACCAGCTGGCCTGCGCTGAGAGAATAAACAGGCCAGGTGCAGCACAAACATGGCTCTTGCCACGGCCGCGTCTGGGTGAGGCGGGGGATCCTGCAGCCATCCTGGCGCACACCGAGTCTACCGCTCACCTTCTCGCTCTCGCTCACCTTCTCGCTCTCCGTACAGATCTGAATGGCATTGGGGATGAGCTTAGCCGTCTTTTCCTTCTTGAGACAGGTCACTTCCTTCAACTGGATGGAAATCTAAAAAGGGCACAGGACTGTGAGAAGCGGCCGGAAGTCCCGCCCTCCCGGATGCCCCCTCTATTATCCACCTGCTGCACAACTCACCGTGGTCTCCCAGCGGAAGATGTTGCTGTAGAAACAGATCCAGTTCTCAGAGAGGTAGAGGCGGCCCTGGAGAAGGATCTCCCGCTGCAGGGCGCAGGAGTAATCTGAGAGCGGCACAGGGAGAGACAGGCAGATACCCGAGTCACATGCTTTGGCCCGGGGGCCCATGGGCCAGCGGGGGTGGCAGGAGGGAGGGCAGGGGCTCCGATCCGGGTCAGACACCGGGGCCGGGGGCATGGAGTCTCACCCACGATGAGGCGCTCTGCCTCGGGGAGTCTGCTAAACAGCTTCCGAAAGTCCTCGTTGCGCTGTTTGTACGTGGGACTCAGCATCTGCGGAAGAGTTTGGGGCGTGGCGTCCTGAGTGGAGATTCCCAGACCCTATTTGGCCCCCAAAAGCTTCCGATCCCTCTCTTTTGGACCTTGGGGCCTCTTTGGCCATAACACATATGTCATCATAAGGATACCTACAATTTACTTACTTTTAAAAACATATATTTATGTGTACGAGTGTTTCTCCTACATATGTGTGTCTACCATCTGTGTGTCCAGTGCAGGTGGAGGCCAGCAAACTAGAGTTACACGCAGTTGTGAGTGGCCGTCCGGGTGCTAGGAATTAAACCTGGGTCCTCTGCAAGGACAGCCAGTGTTCTTCATCTCTGATCCATCTCTCTGGCCCCTATTTACCAACTTCATAGATGAGCCAGGCCCTGTGCAAGGTACCAGCACCAGCATCGCTAAATCCTATCCAGTGTTCCCTTTGGTATTGAAGGTTGGGGTGATGTTTCTTAAGAAAGAGGAAGGACCACCCAAGGTCACTTAGAGACAATACACAGCAGCAACCCATCCGGTGTGTAAAGCAGAGGGTCTGATGTGTGTCTCCATACATATCACCGACTCTTAACTGCTCCGGTCTGGAGCTCCTGGCCGGCAGACAGGTCCCCCAACCCCGCGTACTTTTACCAAGCCCCATGAGCAGATACTCACGCTGTACCAGCTCTGCATCTTCTGTAAGAGAGAGAGAGATTAGTCAGGAGGAGGCCCTGTGTTTTCTGCCCTGGCCGCCCTCTCCCGACCCAACCTGAGCTCGCACCCACCTTGCTATTGCGGATGAAGTTCCGGCTGCCCAGGCTCTGGGTGCTGGGTGTCCCCGGCACCGCACTCTTCTCTGAGGAGCTATCAGACCCCTTCTCCACCATGGTGCCCGGTTCCGGCTCAGGAGCTGGAGGGGGCCGGCTTGGGGGCAAGAGCTGCAGCCGCTTGCGCAGAGAAGGGGAGCTGCTTGGGGAGCTCCGGCCAGAGTGGGGTGTGGTGCTAGAGAGGGAGAGAAGTGGCTGGTGGAACCAGGCTAGAGGCAGGGATAAACCTGGTTTCTGAAAGTGCATCCACCATCCAGCTCCATCTGTCCTTCCGTCCACCCATCCGTCCATCAGCCAACCTAGCCTTCTACCTGCCTATTAGACCACCCAGCCATCTATCTGCCAAGCTAACCTTCTACCCGCCTACCAGTTCATCTATCCATCCATCATCCATCCATCCACCCACCCATCCATCCATCCTTCTATCCACCCACCCATTCACCTCACCCACCTATTCACCTGCATCCTGTCTTTCTGACCCTAGAGCAGGTCCTGAACACCCCTGCTTCACTACAGCCTGGAGAGTGATGACCTCACATCTAGGTTTTTTTGGGGGGGGATTAACAAAGTCAAATTGTGAAGTCTCTCCAATACAGTCATACACATTGAGAGATCTCTTACGACCACATGGGGAGGTCAGAGGACAACTTTTGGAAGTCAGTTCTTTCCTTCCACCAGGGACTTGAACTCAGGTTGTCAAGAATAAGCCATTTCCCTAGCCCAACGCCTGATTTTTTTTAACATGATTTTACTAATTCATTCATTAAATAAATTTTTATTGACAAGTTACATTCAAAATGCAAACCTAAGTACCCCCTCTCTTCTCCCCCTGACACAGCCTTGGCTATCCTGGACTTGCTTTGTAGACCAGGCTGGCCTTGAACTCACAGAGATCCACCTGCCTCTGCCTCTGGGATTACAGGTGTGTGTCAGCACAGCCAGCTAAGTACCTCTCTTTTTTAAAAGTGACATTTTCATTTGTGTGTGTGCATGCACGCACACACTGTTTATGTACACCACAAGTGTGCAATGCCTGTGGAGACCAGAAGAGGGCGCTGCATCTCCTGGAGCTGAAGTTGTGGGTAAGTCACCATGTGGTTGCTGGGAACTGAACCCAGGTCCTCTGCAAGAGCAGTATAGGCTCTTAGCCACCGGGAACCATTTCTCCAGCCCCAAAGTCCTTCCTTTCCTCACCCTCACCTCACAGTCCCACCAGCGACACCTGACAGTGACTTCCGTTTTCCCTTTCCCCACCACTTCTCTTCATTCCAGCCCCCTTCCTCTCCACACAGATGGTGCACAAGTTTCCCATTTCTACTCCTGTCTCTGCCCCGGGGGCTCTCCTCAACCGCAGAGGAAGCTGGTGACCAGCGGAGGCAGCTCGGGCTTCTCTAAGCCCTACCCTGGCTGCTCCTCACTGCAGGTAAGCCACCAAGTCCTGACTTGGATGTGCCCTGGTCCTAACACTTTCCTAGCCTCATATTCCTCCTCTGCCCAGGTCATTCCAGCCTCTTCTTGTTCCATAAGCTCCTCAGGGTCATTCCCACCTGCTGCGACAGGGCGCCTGCGCGCACGGTTCCCTCCACCTGAAAAGCCCACACACACCTTTGGTGTAACTGCCTCCCATCTCATTCCTCAGCACTCCCCCTCCATGGTCCCTTAGTCTGGAGGCCCCTCCCTCCCTCCCTCTTCACTCACCCACACTGTCTGCACACACCCTGTTCCTTTGTTTATCCAGATTGTTTGTTGCCTGCCCTAAACTGGGAACCTGAGGAAGTCTTGGTTGCTATCTGTATCCTTAGCACCTGAGCTAGAGACGGGGCGCACAATTAATGCTTAATAAACACTGCTGGACTGAATGAACAGCCCAGAGCTGGCCGGGACCAGCGCTAACAGAGACCTGAAACACGGCTCAGTTCTCGTGAGCTAACCTCCTGCCGGAGGCGGACGTTAAGCAAACAGAACATTCTGGTAACTGTGCAAACACTAACCGCAATAAGAGCAGCGAGGGTGAGTGGCGGGGACTTTAAAGGGACATCGTTGTTGACTTCTTATCGGGATTATGTCAAGCACTCCGAGGGATTGATTTTATCGTTGCTCAAAAACACTGTGTGCTTGGTCCTGTGACCTTTTACAGTGGAGACTGAGGCTGCAATCGTGAGGGACCGGCAGCAGGAGGCACTACTGATTTCTGGGAAAGAGTCTAACTCGGGGGACACAGATCTTTTTGAGTGCAAGTGGGATCTCCTCTTTCAGGAATAGTTCCAGGAATAGCTTCTCCTTCTACTATGTGGATCCCAGGAACAACATAGGTGGTTGGGTTTAGCGGCAAGCACCTTTAACTGCGAGGCCATCTTCCCACCCCTAGAAAGTGTCTTCCAGTGTGTCTCTCCTGTCTGTAATCTTTAATACTAGCCAGTCCCCCTGATCCACACTGCCCTTGCTCCTCTTTGCCCTGAAGCTGGTTTTTTTGTGGGGGTTTTTTGCTTTTTGTTGCTGAGCTGGAAATTGAACCTAGAACCTGGTGTATGCTCAGTGGACATTTTACCACTGAGCCACACCCTTTAGCCTTTCACTGGGGGATTCTAGGCAACAGCTCTATCACTGAGCCACACTCCTAGTCCCTCACTGGGAGATTCTAGACAGGTGCTCTACCACTGAGCCACACCTCAGCCCCTTACTGGGGAATTCTAGGCAGGGGCTCTACTACTAAGCTACATCCCAGCTCCTCACTGGGGGATTCTAGGCAGGGGCTCTACCACTGAGCCACAACCCCAGACCTCCTCATACTTTTTGAGGCAGGGTCTCTCAATAAATTATACAGATTGGCTCTGAACTCATTCAGTAGTCTAGACTGGGATTGAACTTTTGATGGTCCTGCCCCAGCCCCCTGAATAGTGGTTGGGATAACAGGCCTGTGCCACCATGCCTGGCTGGTGTTTTCAGTTAACAGTTTTTTAATCAAAGGTCTGTTTGGAGTTGCTTTTGTATTCATACCAAAAAAAAAAATCACTGAAAAGTTCATGCTCAGTAGGCTTCCAGGCCATACCCCCATGCCTGGGCCTTACAAGTTTTTACGCACACTCCAAGGCTCGAGTGCACTCCTCTCCCGTCTGCAGGGGCAGCAGTCACCCCAGCTGTTGACTTTTCTATGATAACAGCTCTATGGGCTTCTGGAGACAAGCCTTGGGCTGTCTTAGTTCCCGCTCTGCCCTAGCCCTGCTCGGATGGGGTGCACAGGAAGTGCTCACATGATTCTTACACAGTAAATTCACTTAATAAATTATGTGGCTAAATAGAAGGACATAAACAGTGGCCTGAGCCGTTACCGCCCCCCCTCCCCCGGGCCAACACTGTTGGTGCCTCTGTTCACCATGACATAAGTGTCTGAACTCGGTCTATCCCAACTTACAGCCCAAGAAAACCTGTTCGGACGCTGAGCAGGTCAGAGGCTTTGTGGCTGTCAGGCTCTCCCGCCCTCCTTCCCCCTCGAAAGCCCACGGCTCCTCCTTGGCCGTCGTGACTGGAGCTACCTCTCCTCTGCCTCCTGCTTTCTTTCTTCCCTCTGCCCCACATGCCCTAACCCCACTGGACGTGGGGGGAACTCACCCCCACGTTTCGACAGACACATCCTATCTGAAATCACGCAACCCTTTGCCGATTCTCCCCCTCCCCCGCTCTGGCCTTCTCTGTTCTCAGAGCATCTGCCCGTGCCATGTTGCCCGCCCTCCCCTCCTCGGCCCCCTGCCTCCCATCTCTCTTCCCCATTGTCGAGCCAAGTGCCCACGAGTAGGCACCACCACTACCTGAGCAAAGGGATCAGGCTTGCTTATTACAGACACACACACAGCCTGGATTCATCCACATTTAGACTCAAAGGCCTCCACTCTCAGAACCATCAACACTTCCCTGTGGGGCCTTGGGCCAGCATCTGCCCCTTCCCTAGCCTCGATTTCACCTGGTGTTCTTGCCTCCTAGGGCAACTTGGGGGAGAAATGATATGTAAGACAAAGGGACAAAGCATCCATGTATGACAGCCTTCTCTCCCCACAGCTGCTGAAACGAGTGACAACTCACTACTGGCCTACACTAACCAGAGGGGCCAGACCATCAGGAAAAAAAAGACACCGAAATTAGGACAATGGCCTCTGACACCTGCCATTACTATAAGCCCAGAACACTGCCATCACGGGCATCCAGAGCCCGGCCAGAGGTGGTGGGGTACGCCTGTTAATGCAGCGCTCCTGGGCCGAAGCAGTAGGATCACGAGTTCGAAACCAGCATAGGCTGCAAAGTGAGGTTCTGTCTTAAGACCTCCAAAGTTGGGGGTGTGTAGCTAAGGGACTTTGAACCCATGGCTGAGGAGTTCAGGGCATGGCTCCTCAGCAGACTGTCTAGAGATCACCAGTGAGGAGCTGGGGGTGTGAGTCAGTAGAATGTACCCACACAAACATGGGGGACATGCCTTCCAGGATCTCTGGGCTTGCCGCAAAACAAAACAGAAACAAAATTGAAATGTAAACTCTTAAGTTTCTCTTCCAACCTCTCACCCCATCAGAAACCTCAACTTCAAGTCTGAATTCTGATGGGATAATTAGGAGCAGAGAGGATTTCTTAAGTGAGCCAGACTGCAAAGGCTTAGCTGGGCAAGGCTCACTGAGGCCGAGGGCCGAGGACAAAGAACAGAACTGGCAAAGTGTGGGGAAGACGGTGCTAGACTCTCTCAGGACAGCGCGTTCTGAGGCTGGCAGGTCTGAGAATAGCGGGTGGCCAGCAAGCCGAGGACACGTGGGCTCCCAACAGAGGCCTGAAGACCCTGGGCAGCTGTGCACGGTTCTAGAGAGAAGGTGACCCCCAGCCCTGGTCACCCAGGTCCACTTGAGGGTCCACTGGGGGTCCAGAGGAGCCAAGCTCATCTCCCCCGCCAACACACACACAATTCCTAGTCCTGGATGGGACAAAGAGGAAGTTCTCAAGGGCGGGCGAGAGAGCCTTGGGGCGGCCCAAGCCAGCCAGCCAGTCCTGGCAGAGGGAAGGGAGGGCTCAGAAGTGGCGAGAGGGGGACCGTTAAGGGGCGGGGACTAGGAAGAGAATGGTGTTTTCACTGTGCAGATGCTCCGGCTTCCTGGGCCTCAGAAACCGCCTCTACACAGAGAGGCAAGAGCACACTCAGGTGTAGCAGAGAGGAAGAGCCAGCTGGGGAGGCACAGGATCATAGGCAAACTGGCCTGCGGGTGTGAGAGGTCTGTCTCTCCCACCTTGTCTGTCTGTCTTTCACACACACACACACACACACACACAGCGGTGTCACAAGCATAAACAGCCACAGCATTGTAAGTATGTCATATCCATACACAAATGCCCAGAAAGTTACACACACAATCACAAATATGCTACAGTCACACAGAACCCCAGAATTCCAAACTCAGAGAAATACAGGAAGTCCAAGAGAAGCTACAGACACAGACAAGTTTTGCAGAGACACCAAAACAACAGCAACACCCACAACAAACCTCACACATCACCTAGTCATGGGGCCCAGTGACCCAGACATACATCCCTAAGGGAAGGTAAGTCATCCGGCAGAGAAAACAAAGCAAAGGCCACTTCTCAGTTCCTGGGAGCGGAGGAATGGAATTATCAGGTCACAGTGACAGAGACCCTGATATCCCCATAGTCCGGGTGTGTGTGTGTGGAGGGGGGGGAGGCCTGGGGTGGGTTTTACAAAGCAGTTAAGGTTACACTCAACATCACAAGAGGAGGGTCCTCAGCCGAGAAAGCCACAAGGGGTCTCACTGTCTCTCTTCACAGACAAAGGGTCTGGGAGACACAGAGTTTCACAGGAACAGTAACAATGCCACACAGATGCACGGGAACTTCCCTGTGGATGGAAGCAGAGACCGGGACACCCACAGCGCCGCAGAGACCGGGACACCCACAGCGCCCCAGATACAGCCTAGTCACAGATGGACACACACAGTTTCTACCTGTCCACAGAGTCCAAAGACTTCCAAGTGTGGGCGGCAAGGCACACAGCAGCAGAGTCCCAAGCACACCCACACAGAAGAATGTCACACTGAGGGCTCCCACGGTGGTACATCACAGGTGTAATCCACGGCAACTACAGGCAAGGAACTGAAGTGGGATGCTATACACCCCGGGAGCCCCAAACCCGCCTCAAGACACCCCAAAATCACAATGAGGCACAGGCTCAGGATGTGTAATTTGCACATGGTGCCACAAAGAAAACGAGACACACAACCATAGTAGGTCCACGAGTCCTAGATGCCCTCGACCTGGTTGGTGGCCCTCACACACAAGATGACAGATAACACATAGTCAGCCATACAAACACTGCCCCGAAGGATCCCAGCTGTTACACACGCACACAAAGTCACAACCACGCAGAGACCAGTCACTTCCAGAACACAATCACAAACGGAAACCCGCAGGCGCAGGGGACCAGACAAGGGTGGGGTGGGGGGGTCAGGTGGGAAACACACACGACCCCCACCCCACCCCACCGAGCTCTCAGGCTCAAAGAAGCTCCCTCCCCCAGCCGCCACCACAAACATGGACCACGGACCCCAGGAGCTGGGGGGCCTGCCCAGTGCTGCGCGGGGGGAGGGGGAAGGCTGCTCGCGGTGGTCCTGGGAGCACGCTCAGGGCTCCCCCAAGAGGGACGATCCAGGCCTGGGGGTGCGCCCCGCGCCGGCAGCGACGCCCCAAGCTCGGGCCTCGCCGCCGAGCTTGCAAGCCCCCAGGCACCCCGAGACACGTGTCCCTGCTCTCGGTCCCCACCGGGGTCGCTCCTGCGTGCACGAGCTCGGGAAGCCCGCTCCCGCCCCTCGCCCCGGCCCGATCGCCGCCGCCGCCGTCCCCGCTCCCTACCCCGAGGCCCCGTGCTCACTCAAACATGGATGCGGCGCCCCGGCAGCAGGGCAGGACCCGGCCGGCTGCGCGGAGCTGGGCCTCCCGGGCCTCGCCTGCCACGGCCGCCGCCCCCACCGGACCCCGCCGCCCGCACAAAAGGCCGGAGCCGCCGGAGGCCGCCTCGGCGTCAGCGACACCCCCCCTTCCTGCTCCCGCCCCGCGCGTCACGGCGCCGCCCCCGCCGGGAGGGGGACCTGGCCGCGAGCGCGGGCCTCGGCCTAGATGGCTGGGGAAGAGTCCGGCTGGGAGCCCTGCACCGACCGACGGACGGAAGGAAATTTTGTTAGGATGAGCAGCCTGTGAGGGAGCGCTCCTGACATCCCAGCACTCTGAGAGGCTGAGGCAGGAGGACTACCGTGAGTTCGAGGCCAAGCTCGGGCTACGTAATGAAGTTGCAGGCCGGACTGGCAAACAGAGTGAGAACTTGCCTTCGAAACAAACTAGCGAACGAACAAAACACGTCTGAACACCCTGGGCTTCCCCCCTAGGACCCAGAAGAGCCCCTGGGCGGAACCTGAGAAGTGGGGTGGAGGTGGGTGTCAGGCTGATGCTGGGAAGAACTGGCCTGGGGCGGAAGTTTGGGGAGAACCGCAGCCCAGGGGTGGAAGGCCTCTTCCTGCTCTCCCCCACCCCGTCCCTAAGCCTCAGTTCCTGCCCCTGAAGCATCCTTTGGCCCGCGTGTGTGGGGACTCCCCCAGTCTAACCCTGCAGACCAAGTCAGACTCCATCCCACCCGGCCCTTAGCTGTGGGTGAGCTTGGGCAAGTCCCCCCTGGCCTGGTGAGCTATCTGCTCATAGGCAAGGGGTTTCCCCTAGGGCCGCGCAGGGACAGGGCTCATCAGCGCTTTCGATGCTGGGAAGCCTGCCTAGCCTCAAGACGGGAAATGACCATACATTGCAGTGCAGGACTTGTTCTTGTGCCAACCAACCCTGCACCCACCTCTGCAAGCGGAGGGTGGTTGTCGGCCTTGGTGGAGAACCCCGCCTTTGGAACCCAAATGCCCAGCCCAAGGGATTTCTCCCTACCCCTCGCCAGCCTTCATGAAGCCTCAGGTCCAACTTCAGTAGACCTGGTCCCGCCTTGGTCCGCTTCCATCTCTGCCCCACTCTGAGAGCCTGAAACAGCCAAGTCCGGCCAGAGACCTCTTGGCTTTAGGCCCTGCCCTGGCTCCACCTCATTCCTTGTAACAACAAAGCAAGTGCTCACCTTTTGCCTCCCGGAGACCCTCCTGAGGGCCCCTTTCACCTGTCTGACTTCTTGGCCTCCTCCTTAGTCTCCTGGTGGCTCGGTCTGGAGGTCAGCCTACCTCCTGGCTCCTCCCACCTGCCTCCCGCCTCAGGACCCTTACAAGGCTCTCCCTTCTGCAGGCGGAAGCGCTTACTTCTTGCATGGCTGCCTTCCATCCTTCCGTGTCTGTGGTTCTTTTTATACTTCCGTTGCTTGTTTCCTCTTTGAAAGACATTTACTTTGGTGGGCGAGGGCGTGGGGGGGTTGAGGTGGAGGGAGCGTCAGGATTTCATGCTGCATCCCAGGCTGGCCTCAAACTTATGATCTTCCTGCCTCAGCCTCCTAAATGCTGGGATTACAAAACACGAACCACCAACCGCAGGAACTTTTACATTTTTTATGTTGAGAATATTTATTTCAAATAGGAAAAGGTATGAGGGCCCTCTGTTGCCCCACTATCCTATGCAATAAGTATGTATAAAAAGTCGCATTAATTTCTTTAAAGATTCTGAATTATAGCTAAGGACAATGGATAGCGGTTAAAGGATTGAAGTGGGAAACCACGTGCATATCAAGATCACTTCAGACTCCAGACTTCTTTTGCTGGTTGGTTATTTTAGTTGGATTTTTTTTTTTTTAAGATGAGGCTTTGATGGGTCCCAGAGGCACCTGGGAGGCAGAGGCAGGAGGATTGCTGTGAGTTTTAGTCCAGCTTGGTCTACACAGAGAGTTCAGGCTTGCCAAGGTTATGCAGGCAACTCCGTCTCAGAATAAAAATAGAGGAAAGAGGGAGGGAAGGACCAGTCCCACATGGGGTACACCTGTCATTCCAGCACTCTAGAGGATGAAGCAAGAAGACCATGAGTTTCAGGTCAGCCTAGCCGATACAGCGAGATGGGTCTCACCAACAGACGGAGCTGGTGATCAAGATCTTGTACTGCAAAGGACCTGAGTTAGGTTCCCAGTATGCACCAACTCCCGCCACAGGAGAGCCAGCGCCCTCTTCTGGCCTCCACGTGCACATATAAATATAACATTCACCACCAATGGCCAAGTGCCTTCTCTTTTCTCTGCCTGGGCACACACAGGGTAACTCTTGCCCTGCGGTCCCTCCTGTCTGATTTTGCTACATCACAGGCATCAACAAGGCAGCCTCTTACCCAGTATCCTTGAAAGATATGCAGCTGGCCCCTATTGTATCCTTTGGCAGTTCGTTTTCCCTCCCACTTGGCCATCATGTTTCTGAGACTTTTTCAGTGGAGACAGAGTCTGGTTTTTGGATGTTTGCTCTTAAGTAGCATCCATTGTTGGAAGAAGCCCCAGCACACACTTCTTTGTATTCAAAGCCAGTCATTTGAGTTCTTTTCTGACCCTCTGCCTGTGAACCTCTTGGTTTCAGTCTCCTTGGGTGAGAAGTAGTTTTCCTTTGCAGAGGTTTTGTTTGAATTTTTTTTCCCTATCTTCGAGGCACAGCAGGAAATGATCTGGTGATGGCTTTGTGGCACACTTAGAAATATGTCTTGCCACTAAAGATGCAAGAAACAGCACTTATCCTCACTCTGATTTGTCTGGAGTATTATTTTCATTTACTTGTCTTTGTCTTTTCAAGACAGAGTTTCCCCGTGTAACCACATTGGCTGTCCTGGAACTTCCTTAGTAGGCCAGGCTGGACTCGAACTCACAGAGATCTGCCTGCCTCTGCCTCCTGAGTGCTGGGATTAAAGGAGTAAGCCACCACACCGAGGTTTAAGTTAATTTTTAAAAAGATGCTCTGATGTTTTTGACTAGCGTGTGTGTGTGTGTGTGTGTGTTTTACATGTGATAGAATCCAGAAGAGGGCATCTGATGTCCTGGTCCTGTGTGACGTGGGTGCTGGGACCCTAACTTGGGTCCTCTACAGGAGCAGTGCATGCTCTTAACCGCTGAGCATCACTCCAGCCTGTTTTTCATGTCAGCCTCTTCCCACTTGGAGACTGAGTTCTGTTTAACTTGCCACCTCTGTTTCAGAGCCGTGATCCAGGCCCAGCCCACAGCCTGTGCTTCGGGTCTTCTTGGTGGTAGTGTGTGGCTGGGCCTGCAGTCACTGGTCCCAGGGACACATTCCTGAGCTCTGTGGGTTGTGAGGGGTAGTTTTGCAGACATACGCTAGAGCGCTAATGAGGCACGGCTGTGATTGTGTCTGGGTGGGGGAAGAGTGGCCTTGAGTGTGTGTAGCATACTCCTGAGCCGGGGCCCCAGACAGAACCAGAGAGGGCAAAAGAGTCAGAGGACGGAGGGTTGCAATTACACCTCTCTGCTTCTCTCTGGTTCTCAGAGACGTGACGGATGGAACCCTCAGGTCATGAGCCCAAAGAAATCCTACCGTAATGCCTTCTTGTCAGGTATTTGGTTACACGTAAAAGAAACATAACTGATACACACATCCACTTAAGATCAGGACTCCCTGGGCTCAGGCTAGACTAATCCTTAGCGGGGTGACCCCAGGGAGCCCACACTTGAGCTGAGACCATTGAGACAAGACAGAGATACCTCCCATCCCATTCCCAAGTCTGACCTGTCCTGAGACAGATGCTGCAGGTCCGGGGTCTTCTCACCCTGAGAGCGGGATGAATTTGGGGTGCCTGGAGGTGACTCCCCATCACTGGAGGGAGTTATGTGAATGGCAGGCACCCCCAAGAGCCTCCAGGGTTTAGGAGATAGGTCCTGGACACCGTCAGCCCGTGTCTGCTGCTCAGCTGGAACACCGGGTGAGCCATGGTCACCACCCTGGTCCCCCTGGAGAGCCCAAGGCAGCAGGGGCAGGAGCTCCGCCATGAGGAGGAGACTAGACAGCAGTGTTGACCCTAGGGGGGGAGACAAGAGAAGTATAATTGTCAGAGCATAATTTGGGGTGAGACTCCCCCCTCTGCTGACAGCCTACCCTTCCTCACGACTGCGAGCACCCATGTCTCTCATACTAAAGGCCCTGTAGAGACAGAATATCCCAGAATGCACAGCCAGTGCTGGGAGCTCGGCAAACAGCTGTTCGCCCTCAGTCTGGGTGTCTTCCCTGTGCATTCACTACGGCTGTACTCTGAGGCCCAGAAGCCATGTCCCCTGTAACACACAGGGTCAGGAAAGCACCAGGCCTCGTTGGCCTTCCATCATGGCTAGCCACGCTGGGACAGAGAGGGGCAGACTCTTAAGATTTTTCCTTCCCTGGTTTTCTCAATGCCTCAGCCAAGACAAACAAACGGAAGGTGGCCCCGAGGTTTGCCTGGCTGGGAAAGTAGGGCTCATGTCTGTACCAAGCCACTTGGGTCTGGCAATGGCAGCTCAGAGCCTGGGTCTCCTCACAGGAGAACACAGCGAAGGTGTCTTACCCAGCTGACCGGAGGCAAAGGAAAGGTGACTTTAGTGCAAGGAAGATCTGACTCCCCAGCCTGGCTTGGACCTTACCAGCACCCTGGAGTCCCAGACACCTACCTGTGAGTTCTTCCTCTGTCTCCCAGGGTTCAGACTTCCAGGATAAGTGAAGGTCTAGCCCTTCCTTCTCGCCACAGACTCCTGACCTTCAGGCCGGAACAGCATGTTTGACTGGAGTCCTGTTACCCTCCCTGCCAGCTGTTCCTGGAAGAAAAGTATAGAGTGGGGGAGGGGTGGGTGTTCCTACTACCGAGGGCACCTTAGGAAAGCCTCCTGTCCCTTCTCTCCTTCACTGTGCTGTTCAGGCCTCTGACGATTTGTTGCTTGTGTTGGCCTGAGGCATAGCTTCTGCTCTCTGCTTCCCAGAGCTGCCCCTCCAAGTTAGGAGACCCCTGTAATTGACAATCCTCCCCACCCCTCATTGTGTCCGGCTCTAACATGCACCAGCATTCCTCACAGGGTGAGGGACATTTTCCCCCCTTTCCCATATTTATGAACCACCTCCGCTCCCCCTCGAATGCCCCTCCTGTGTGGTGGTTGGTGGTTTGAGAATTGTCCCCCATAGGCCGGAGTCACCAGCTGGTGGGGCTTTGGGGGCAGGTTGTAGAAGCTACAGGGGGAGCAGCCTTGCTGGAGGAAAGATATCACTACGGCAGGCTTTGGGAGCTTTCAGCCTCCTGTGGCTTCCTGTTTCTCTCCCTTCTCTTCCCTCTCTCCTTCCTGTGGGTGGATAAAAACGTGACCTGCCAGCTTCCTGCTTCTGCTGCCATATTTTGCCTTGCCTGTTGCCAGGCCTTTCCCACCACGATGTGTTCTATCCCTCTGGGACCAGGTGCTAAAATAAACCCTTTCTTCCCTAAGTTGCTTGTGCTCATTTTTAAACACAGCATCAGAAAAGTAAGGAAGCAACGCCCTCTACAGACGCATGCTGGAAATGCTGGGCTGCCCCCGGGGCGGTGGCCTTCCGGCAGCTCTAAGAAATAAGATTTGCCCAAAGGAAGTAGGCTGCCTGGGGAGCGCCTTTGAGGACATTCCGACCCTGCTCGCTTCCTGTGGCTCTTTTCCACTGCATCCTACACTCATGGACAGAGATGCTCCCCCCCACCCCCACCCCGCCCCACACCACCATGGTTTGCCATCCAAGCACGCAGGGGCCAATCAGACCATACAATGCTAGCCTCAAGCGCTGGTAAGGATCAGGTTGGTATTTGGGGGGAGGGGAAGTAGAGGCAGGGTTTCTCTGTGTTGCCTTGTCTGTCCTGGACTTGCTTTGTAGACCAGGCTGGCCCTCAGCCTGCCTTTGCCGTCTCGAGTACTGGGATTACGGGTGTGAGCCACCACGCCCGCTGGATTACACATTTCCACTATTTTCCATTTAATATTTTTAGGTCACTGCTGACTGGGGAATCACTGAAACCCTAAAATGCGAAGCCACAGACAAAGAAGATTTCTAAGATCCCTCCATACGGCTGTAGGTTAGCTGCACTTCATCTGTCTTGCCCAGTGCATAATATTCCATTGCAGAAATGCATCATGTATTATGTGCTAATTGTTTCCTATCTGTAGGCGGTGATTTTTTTTAAACTGTGATCAGTGGAGCTGACATAACCGGGTAAGTCAGAGGCCCACTCACTGCCAGCTTCCTGTTCCTCATCTCCATGAGCCCAACTCTGAGTGGGTTGGATCCATTCGTCTGCTATCAAACCCTGAGCTACCAGAATGCCTCTGTTAAATCAGCCTTATCGTCAGCTTGGTATTGAATGAAGTCATCTGTTCCTCTTGCATCAAGGAACTTAAGAGTCAACTTCAGTTCTAAATGAGGGGGAAAAATTAATAGTGAAATTTTGACTGTTCTACTCTGTTCAGCTACCTTTGCCACAAAGGCCTTTCCCTGATGTGAAGATCTGAAATCTCAGATCTCCAAAATGATGCCACAGGTCCGATGGTTCAGTGTGCACGAACTTTGCTTCATACACAAAATTATTTAAAAACGCTGAATAAAACTACCTTCAGGTTATATGTAGAAGACACGTATAAAACATATATAAACATATACAAAATGAATTTTGCGTGTAAATTAAGTCCCATCCTGTGGATACGCTGGGCAAAGCAGTTCACATCCTGTGTAGGACGGAGCAGGTCTGTATAAAATTTCATCCTCCTACTCAAACACAGTTTACTGCTTAAAGATATATCATGTTCTATACAATGTTATATTCCAAAAGTCTCCCACCTCAACCTGCTCGGAGGCTTGCAAAGTGGCTCTCAGCCTGTGGGTCACAACCCCCTTGGGTTGGGATATTTACATTACATTACAACTCAGAACAGTAGCAAAATTACAGTCATGAAGTGGCCAAGTGGAAGGAAATGACCAACACCCAGAGTTGTTCTGTGACCTCCACACACGTGCTCACACAAACACACACACACACTTGTTGGGGGTTGGTCTCGTGCTATGTATTTAATTGTTAATTACTGCCCCCCCAGATCTGGTTACACCCCAGAGGAACAAATTCTCACGTACGCCAAGTGATGCTGTGTCTCCCCCCTTCACCGCCCCCATTTGTCCCTGATTGGTTATTAAAGTTGCTGACAGCCTGGGCTGGGCAGAAGAGAGGTAGGTGGAGTTTAGTTTCCTGGGCTTGGGTTTGGAGGGCCCACAGGACAGGAGGAGGGAGGGGAAGCCAAAGAGAACGAAGTAGCCATGGGGCAGAAGGAACTGTGGCACACGGCCCTGAGGGCAGAGTGATGAAGCAAACCCAGCCCAGACAGGACGACTTATTGGCAAGAAACTGAAATAGCTCAGAGGGCTGGTATCTGCCTAGCTCTCATGCTTTAAAGCTTGTAAAATAAATTATGGGCTCTCTGTGCTGATTGTTTTGGGAACTAGGTGGGGTAGAGAAGCCTTGAGAGTCTAAGATACTTTCCACAACACACATCCATGTACATCACACTTGTGCACACTAAAAGAAAGAAAGTTTTATATTGACATATCGAGAGCTGTGCAGAGAACAGCTCATTAGAGTCACCATGGGAACTCTGAAGGGGTGTTCTAGTGGGCGCCTGGGGAAAGAAGGTGGCCCTGGGAGTCTATAGCAAACAGAGCATGTATCCAGCTATCACACTGTCCCTCGCCTCACCCAGCACATCCTAGCCTGGGGATGGCACTGTTAGCACACTCTGTTGGCTCTGACTCTTTCTTCGGGGTTGAATTCCTTGGGAAGCTGGCCCTCTAGTTTCTGTACAGGGCTAAGGCCCTGGAGAGAAAACAAGAAACAAAACAAAAGGAAAAAAACCAATGACCTTGGGTTTTGAACCATTGTCCCAATGCCCTTAGGAACTGGGAGAGCAGATGTGGAGCTGAGGATGAGAGTGGGCCCCCATGGGCTCATATATTTGAATGCTTGTAAGGCAGGGACTGAGGTTACTTGAGAGGGATTAGGGGTGTGGCCTTGTTGGAGGAAGTGTGTCACTGGGGTGGGGTTTGGGGTTTCAAAAGCTCATGACAGGCCCAGTGTGCATTTCTCCCGCATCTGTGTCTGTCTGTCTCTCTCCTCCTCACCCTCTCGCTGTTCTCCCTCTCCCTCCCTCTTCCTCTCTGTCTCCCCTTACACCTCCCTCTCCCCGTCCCGCTGTCCCCTCCCCCCTTCCTCTCGTCTTTTCCTGTAGATCAGCTTCAGTAACATTCAATCCGCCATGCTCCCCATCATGACGATAGTGGACTAAACCTCTGAAACTGCAAGCCAGCCCCAACTAAATGTTTTCCTTTATAAGACTTGCCTTGCTCAGAGTGTCTCTTCAGAGCCGTAGAACACTGACTAAGACAGCACATATGTGGGGCTGGAGAGATAGCTCCGCGGCTAAGAGTGCTGGCTTCTCCTGCAGAGGATTGGGTCTGGTTCCCAGCACCCACATGGCAGCTCACAAGTGCCTGTAACTCCAGTTCCCTTAGGTCCTGTGTCCCTTCTGTCCTCCTTGGGCACAAAGTACACATACATACATTCAGGAAAACACCTGTACACATAAATAATATTTTTAAAAGAAAAAAAACACGTATGCTTTTGGGGGGCACTTCAGTTATAAACGATAGTGCTTCATTTGCATTTTGTCATTTGCGTTTTGTCTTTCTCTCCAACATTCAGGGGGGTGACAGGGTCATGAGACTGCTCACTGGAGCCCCAGAGGAGAGGGCTGGTGGACAGAAGAGTCTGTCTCCTTTCTAGAAATCCCCACGTGTAGAAATGAAATCCTCGACACATCCCTGCTTTCCTAACATATAAACTCTGTGGATTAAATAACGCTCATCTCTGTTAATCAGTTTTCTGTTACCGTGACGGATACCACAACTGATAACTTACGAAGAGAAATGGGTTGGGAGTTTTCTGTCTTTTCTATCCTTGAGCTATCATCTGTATTGCTTTGGGCCTGTAATGAGCCAGCGCTTTGTGGTTGAGATGCATGGGGAAGCAGGTTACCTTGGAACCCAGATTCGAAAATGAAAGTGGAAGCAGAGGGGCATGGGTTCCTTCTCCATTGCCTCAGGGGCATAACTTCCTGCTTCCAGGCCACAACACTTTATAATAACAAAAGCTGAGAAGTGGGTCTGTCTTGAATGCTAGGCTTTTGGGGTTCACTTCAGCCATAAGTGATAGTGCTTCCTCTGCATTTTGTCTTTCTCCCCCACATTCAGAGGACTGACAAGGTCGTGAGAGTACCATCAGAGTCCTGGATGGGAGGGCCGGTGGACAGAAGAGTCTGTGTCCTTTCTAGAAATCCCCATGGGGAGATGGGTGGGAAGATAGAGTGCGCTGACAGACCATCTCCCTCCCTGTGGGGGCTCTGCCATGAAAGCTTGTGTATCTCTGATAAACAGTAAATTGGACCACAGTGGCTAACCGCATCCGTTACAGCGAGATTTGTATCTGTTTCCAGTCAACTGTGGTCCTGTTTTTTTGGTTGTCTTTTTTTTTTTTTTTTTTAAAGTTTGACACCCTGTGCATGTCTCCTGAGTTCTTTGTATGGAAAGACTTCTGTACCAAGTATTTCTGGTTTTGACATCACAGATGCCATCACACTCTTAACACTTTGGAAAGTCTGGACTTGCTCTATCACCAAGCTGGCCTTCAACTGGTTATTCTCCAGCCTCAACACCCGAAGGGTTTGGGATTGCCGACACACACAGGCCACCGCACCAGGCTCCGACTCCTTTGATGTTCTGCTCACAAGTCTCGGTTCATGTCCTAGGGATCCTGAATCATTTCTGTGTGTTGACCGGGTGTCGAAGGAGAAGCTGGCAGGTCCCTCCCAACTACCTTCTTGGTGTTGTCGTGAGCGTGCAAATGAAGGCATGACACTTGGGGGTTCGGATTAGCAGATGTTTGTTTCTGAACTGATCCTGCAGTAGACGCTAACTTTTTTGGGGGGGTGGGTTTTGGGTTTTGTTTTTTTTTTTTTTTTTTCTTTTCAAGGCAGGTTTTCTCTGTGCAGCCTTGGCCGTCTTGGACTTGCTTTTTAGACCAGGCTGACCTTAAACTCACAGAGATCTGCCTGCCTCTGCCTCCCTGAGTGCTGGGATTAAAGGCGTGTGCCACACGCCTGGCTAGTGGCTAACTTTTACTGGTCACTTTAACCAGTAAGATGGGGCCACGATGAGAGACCGACTCTGGCTGTGACGTAGTGACAGACTAGCAGACTGCAAAATGGAAGCACAAGGTCTGTGGCTGTGAAAGTCTCCAGCTTTGGTGGTGTTCAGCATCCCACAGTGTGATCACACTGCTTGCTCCCTGGGGTGGAAGAGTTTCCGTTATCATGACAATGTCTCAGGCTTTCCCTTCCTCCACTGGTCTGGCATGTTCATGGTCTGCTGCTTTTCTAGAATGGGAATTAAACTGGGCCTGGAGGTACAGCCTTGTTGGCCCAACCATTCAGGAGACTGTAAGAACAGGCTGGTGTGAATTACAGGAAAAGACTCAAGTCTAGTCTGGTCAATTTAGGAAGACCCTGCTTCAAAATGAATCGTAAAAACAGGGATGGGGCATGGTTTAGTATTTGTACCCTGCCTAGAATCCCCCAGTGAGGGGCTGGGGGTGTGACTCAGTTGGTAGAGCACCTGCCTAGAATCCCCCAGTGAGGGGCTGGAGGTGTGACTCAGTTGGTAGAGCACCTGCCTAGAATCCCCCAGTGAGGGGCTGGGGGTGTGACTCAGTTGGTAGAGCACCTGCCTAGAATCCCCCAGTGA
>CM053758.1:4564340-4578836 GCA_028658305.1 Pachyuromys duprasi
ATATATATATATATATATATATATATGTCCAGGTAACAGCTAGGTGAAAGAAACTAACCATAACCAGGTAATAGCCAGGTATCCAGGTGAAGGACTCAACATTAACATTACATCATTTTGACTAGCTAGACAAAGCGTTTCTGACTGACCCTTAATCTGATTGGTTCTGCAGTTGGGGAACTTCATAGCCTATCCAGGTAACAAAGCATGCAAAGTTTGAGAAATGAAACCATAGAGACCTACTTCTCTATGGAAGCAAAATGGCTTCTCCTATGCTAAAGGCTACAGCAGGGTTAACAGAGGAGCCACAGTTCTGCTAAGAAATAAAGTAGGTCACAACAGAGGGGCTACCGAATTGAAGCAGGTTACAACACAAATGTTTATGGGTGATAGAATGATTAAGCAAATGATGTGGCGTTCATAATATGGAATACTATACAGTAAGGGAAGCGAGCAAATTTGCCACGGGTGTCAGCCGTGGACGCAGCTCCAGGCGGAAGTAAGGGTGGGGGAGATGGCTCAGTGTTTACGAGCATGGACTGCTTTAGAGGACTGGGAGTTCCATTCCCAGGACCCACGTGACGTGGCTT
Organism: Pachyuromys duprasi; assembly: GCA_028658305.1. Lineage (NCBI taxonomy): Eukaryota > Metazoa > Chordata > Mammalia > Rodentia > Muridae > Pachyuromys > Pachyuromys duprasi. The sequence continues at coordinate 4,564,931 of CM053758.1, forward strand.
ACAACTGCCTGCAACCCCAGTTCCGGGGCAACCGAAGTGTCTGGCCTCTACAGTAGGCAACTGCACTCATGTGCACAAACCCCCACAGAGACTCATATAAATATGCATAAGTCTAAACAAAAAAAAGCTTAGTCTGTATATTTCTCTTTGCAAGTAGAATCCCTGCCATCGTTCTTCTTGCAGAATTGCGCCAGACCAGCAAGGAGAATTCAGGAACGTCCTGTCCGCTCACAACTGAGCTGCTGGTATCTGCAAGACCAAGCAGTGGTCTAGGATAGAAGGCTGCCAGAGCGGAGTCTCCAGACTCTGAGAACCTGCCTGGTGCACCTGCCTGATTTCCCAGCGGAGGAAGTGGCGGCAGCAAGATAAGGAGTTCAAGGCCAGCTTGGGCGTCTTGAGACCCTGTCTCCAAAAAGAAAGAGAAAAAGGAAGTGTGTCCACAGAGATGGTCTCAGACTTAGCTGGCAGATCACAAGAGGTCGGCCGTGCCGGACAGACCAACAGCCGCTTGTTTTGAGCGTAAAGCAGGAGCCAGCTCACACTGAGGTCTGGGGTGAGGGATGCCAGCACCAGAAGAGTCAGCGCACACTTGTCTGGTCAGGAAGCTGCTCGTCTGCCGGGATGAGGCACAGGGGCTGTAGATCAGGAGCGACCCTAGAAGTCACATGGTTCCTGTCACCGGGAAGTTCTCTGCCAGGAAGGGACAAAGGTTACCCTCCCCCTCCACAAAGCTCCTGGTTAGCTGGCACAAAAGGAGACAGCCTTCGTGGGTCACCAGCCATGGCAACTTTAAGGCAGGTATAAGCCGTGGCCTTAGGGGTGGGGGGTCTGTAATCAGAACTCAGGAGGAATCAGGAACTCAGGGCCACACAGTGTTTGGTCTCAAAACAAAAATAAGGGCTAGGGGGCTGACTTGGCAGTTGAGAACACTTGCTCCCACAGAGGAGTCAGGTTCGAGTCTCCCCCGTGGCGGCTCATGACTGCAACCCCAGGTCTGGGCATCCAAAGCCAACATGTTCTCAGTGCACAGATACACATTCAGGAGAAACATACATTCACATACATGAAACATAAAGAAGTCTAAAAAAACCCAAATACAACAGAGCCCAAATATATGATAAGAATGGCCTGATAGGATGGAGGTTAGAGGGAACGTGTTTCAACGCTTTGTGTTGTTCAAGGGGAGTGGAGGTCACTGATGAGAATGGCGGGAACTGTTGATTAGATGAACCTTGTGGAAAACAACAGAGTGTGAACTCCCAACCAAGAGCAGAAATCGTCAGTCTGAAGATGCCAAGGCAGAAGAAGAAACTTAGAGAGGAAATGAGATAAAAAAAGAAAACAATAAGACAGGCATGGCAGTGCAAGCTTTAATCCCAGCACTCGGGGGAGGCAGAGGCAGGCAGATCTCTGTGAGTTTGAGTCCAGCCTGGTCTACAAAGCAAGTCCAGGACAGCCAAGGCTACACAGAGAAACCCTGTCTCAAAAAACAAACAAACAAACAAACAACCCCACAAAAACCAAAAAACAAAAAACAAAAATAAAAGAGAGAGACAGAGAGACAGAGAGAACAAGACATGGGACAAAATGGAAAAAAGGCAAAACCCTTTTTATTTTCATTTTTTAAGTTAATTCAATTTTTCACCTCTGTCATAGGCACCTTCCTCCTCTCCTCTCAGTCCTACTCTCCCTCCTGCATCCCCTCTCCCCCCTGACCCAGACACTCCAGGTTATCTATTCAAATGAGGACTGAGTTTGTCTACTTCCCCTGTGGTCTGGTAGGGCAGTCCCATCAGGGAGAAGTGATCAAAAAGCAGGCAACATAGTCCATGTCAGAGACCTCCCCCATTCCCCTAACTGGTAGGTCCACATGAAGCCTAAAATGCCCATTGCCTATTTGTATGTAGAGGATGTAGGTCCTCAGACTCTGTAGGCCCCTCTGGGCCCTGGCTGATTGGCACTGATGGTCTTCTTGTGGAGCTTTGTCACCTCATGCAGACAGGAGCCTACCAGAGCTGTCCTCTGAGAGGCTCCACCCAGCAACAGCTGAAAACAGATGCTGAGACTCACGGCCAAACATTGGTCAAAGCCTAGGGAGTCCACTGGAAAAGCGGAGGGACATGGTGGCACATGCCCGTGATCCAGGCATTTGGGAGACTGAAACGGAGGATCGTGAGTTGGAGGTCAGCCTGGGTCACATGAGTCCCTGCTTCAAAATAAAACTAAAACAGGAGAGATAACACTGATAGAGCTACACAAAATTCAACTCTTTGGGAAAATATAAAGATTGAAGATTTGGGTGCAGCCGGGCTAGGTGGTGCACACCTGTAATTCCAGCATTCTGGGAGGCAGAGGCAGAGGCATCTCTGTGAGTCTGAGGCCAGCCTGGTCTACAAAGTGAGTCCTGGACAGTCAAGGCTGCACAGAAGAACCCTATCTCAAAAATATATGTATATATATACTTGGGGCACTGATGAGCCAACTTTATACAATTAGGAGGAAATATAAATTCTTTTTATCCTTTTTATCACATATCAAAGACTGATAAAACTGGGTACATTGGTGGGGAAGAGAGAAAGGGAAGGAAGGAGAGAGAGAATGAATGTGAGCAAGGGAGGTTCTTATTCAGCAGATATAAAAATAATGAGTAGATTTCAATTTCTTGTCAGTATATTAAAACTTAGACACAGTGGGCCAATTCCTAGGAGTTACTGAAATGTATTCAAGGAAGCATCATAAGCAGTTACATAAAAAGTGGATAACTGAGCGACTGATTGAACACACACACACCTTGCAGCTCAGCATCTCACCCCACCGTTTCCACACAAACACAAACCGGGAGGCTCTGAGCAGGGTTTCCAAGGGAATGGTAATTCTCTCTAAAGGGAAATGCTCTCCAGAAAGAAAGTGAGGGTGATTTCCTGATGGTCAGTTATGAGTCAGTTCTCTGGTCTCCGACCGCTTCCTCTCCTACCTCCCCAGGACTGAAGTGGGCAGACAGTTGAGGGTGAGGGGAAGCAACCAAGGGAAGCTTTACTAGCGTGCAATCAACAATTCAACTGGGGAAGACAGGACACCATAATGAAATGGAAGCCCAGGACTTGAACTCTTGGTTGTAGTGGGAGACTGGCAGAGAGTTCGCTGACACATGATGTTACAAATGTCACAGTCACTCAGGGTTCTGGGAGAGTCACTAGGCTCATTAGCTGCAGGTCTCAAGGGGTGGGGGACAGCCGCAGGAATGGATTCTCTTCCGAGGTGCGAGCACAGAGGCCTGAGGCACGCTAGGTCTGTGAGGATAGCCACAGGGTAAGTATTGGAGGCTGAGGCAGACCGAGCCTCACTGAGTTCCTAGCCTAAGGCAAAAGCCTCTGGGGTAATGGTCTACTGGAAGGCTGTCTCCTGCTACTTTTTCTTTTGTTTGAGACAACGTTGCTCTAGGTAGCCCTGGCTGACCCAGAACTCACTCACTATGTAGACCAGGCTAGCCGTGAACCCACAGAGTTGCCTACCTCTGCCTCCCTTATTCAGGTTCTTGCTAATCTTGGAGGAAGTATTCCCTTCCTCCTCCTCTTCCTCCTCCTCCAGTGATGAGGAGCTTAGGGTAAGCAGCTGGAGGACTCTGCAGAAGAGAAGCCTATAGACCTTGTTATTAAGAGCCAGCTGTACCCTGATCTGCTGGGTATATGGCAAATGTGGTGTAGAATGAAATCAGTCAGGACAGAGCTATCCAGCCTGGAGTGAGAAGGGGACACAAGCCTTCCCTCTGTGGTCAGTGTCTTGGTTGCTCGTCCCACCAAAGCAATGGTAGGCTAGCAGGCCCTCCATCATGGGAAGGGCACTGCCAAATACTTCGCACCAGAGCTTGACATGGTTTCTGTTGACCCTAGCAATGTCCCATTCACTTTTGCATTGGTAACTACTGCCACATTTTGCTCTTTGGAGTGGCTGCTTTGCCCTTGTCCTGCTAGGGCCATCTGATCTTGGATCGTCATTATGAGCTTCAAACACAGCTTGTTCCTGGCTCCTATTGTGCCCAGGGCTTTGGGACCTGCTCTTTGCTTTGTTCCTGGCTGCCACTTAGGATAACAGCCAGGGTCCCTCAAACTCCTGTCAACACTACCGTGATAACAAAGTTTGACAATCTTGTCAGGTTTCACTGTGGGAAATATGAAGCTCATAAACATAGATGAAAACACAATAGGTAAAATGTTAGTGAACTGAAGTTACGCCAGGAATATAAGGATGGCTTGACATAGCAAGTCAATGAATGTAACCCAACATATTAACAGATAAAAAGATGAAAAAAAATCTAGACAGTTCCACATTAATACATAAGTAAAACCACCCAGTAAACTAGAAGCAGAAAAAGTATGTTCTTTTGGTTTGGTTTTGTTTTTCGAGACAGGGTTTCTCTGTGTAGCCTTGTCTGTCCTGAACTCGATTTGTTCAAGGTTGGCCTTGAACCTATAGTGATCTCCCTACCTCTGCCTCCCTGAGTGCTGGGAGAAAAGGTGTGCTGGAGATTAGATGAGATCTGGAGAGAGGGCTCAGTAGTTAAGAGCACTTGCTGCTCTTGCAGAGGATGGGTGTTCAGTGTCCAGCACCTATTTCAGGTGACTCACAGCCATATTAACTCCCAATCTGGGGGATCTGGTGCCCCCTTCTGTCCTCTGAAGTTACCTGTACTCATGTGCATACAAATGCACCAACAAATTAAAAGAATTTTAATCTTTAAAAAAACTTGGGGACTGGAGAGATGGCTCAGAGGTTAAGAGCATTGTCTGTTCTTCCAAAGGTCCTGAGTTCAATTCCCAGCAACCACATGGTGGCTCAGAACCATCTGTAATGAGATCTGGTGCCCTCTTCTGGTGTGCAGGCAGACAGAATATTGTATACATAATAAACGAATAAAATCTTAAAAAAAAAAAAGATTGGGGGAGGGTGGGAGGGAATGGGGGAGGGGCTATGCCTGGGATGCAAAGTACCTAACCTGTGATTGATATAAAAATAAATAAATTAAAAAAAAGATTAAAGAAGATCATTTTAAAATAATTAAATTGCCTTATCCTTCACTGGCTGCGGCACTCAGGAGAGGAGGCCTCCCCCCCGCACCTGGGCAGTACGGTAGAGCTGGCCCTGGTGGCATGGGTTCAGAAAGGCCTGCCCTGAGGGTGTAAGCCAGGAGAGCTTGTCTAGCCTGGCTGCCTTAAGCAGGAGAGCTGGTCTGGCTCCTCACCTGGGCCAAAGTGGAGAGCTGGCTGGCCCTGGTGACTCAGGCTCAGGAGAGCTGGCAGGCTGACCAACTCAGCTACCACCCAGGCCCAGATCCAGGGCTCTGAGTTGGCCCACCCCAACATCCACCCCATTTATGATCCACTGGAGTGCTTGAAGGGACTGGTGCAGATCCAAAGCTGCAGGCTCTCCATGACACAGGGAAACAACGGAATATTTGAGAGGAGTCCCTATGAGGATCCAGCATTGATGGTGTAGCCGAAGTCAGAGGCCTCGAAGCAGACCAGTGACTCACTGCAGTGAACATTTGCAAGTAGAGATGTCTGGACAAAAGCATGTACTGTGGGACACACTGCAACGCACCTCAGCCTCCACACAGAGGGTTTTCCTCTGCCGTGGGGGTTGCACGGAGAGAGGATGGATATAGGGGGATGGGGAGATGAGTGGGAGCGGGGTGCATGATGGGAAAATCACAGAGAATCCATAAAAATGTTTAAAAGAATGATGCATCTTCTACACATGTTACACAAAGATGGAGAGTCTTTGTAGGCTAAAAAAAAAAAAAAATCCAACAGGGATAATAACAGAAAAGGTAGCAACATCAAAGTATAAACCCAGAATTTGAAGAAAGAGAAAATAGAGTAGTAAGTAAAATTAAAAAAAAAAAGGAAAGAAAAGAAAAGAAAGAAAAAGAAAACATCCCACTGGGCAATGGTGGTGCACACCTTTAATCCCAGCACTTTGGAGGCAGAGAAAGACATTTTTCTGTGAGTTTGGGGCCACTCTGAGCTACAGAGTTAGTTCTAGGAGAGCCAGGAGTACACAGAAAAATCCTGCCCCTCCACCCCCCCCAAAAAAAACTAATAAGGAGAAGGAGGAAGAAGAGGGGGAGGAGGAGGAGAAGAGGGGGAAAAGGGGGGAGGAAAACTTCCCACAACGGGGCAGGATTAGGAAGACACGGAGAACACCCAGCACAACCGACAAGCTGGAGGAAGGATATTTGATAGCCCTCAGATGGTCGTTGAAAGGACATTGGAAGCTCCAGGGGGAGGAGGTGGGGGCGAAGAAAACAGCTATTTAACTTAGACAGCCACGCAGCTACCAACCAAATGCAATTAGCCCCTGGGGGCCAACAGGGTCCCAAAAGATGGCCTGTGAGCATTCACACCCCCCCCCCCAGGAGGCTTCTGAAAGATACTTCTTCCACCACGGAAAAGTGAGTGAACCAGTGCGGGCAGAGGCTGTCTGAAAAAGACACGGTTGGTTTGGAGGTGGTGCAGGCTGACTGGCTGGAGCCCTGTAATTGCGGACACACAAGCGCCATTACCTCAGCCTGCCTTCAGTCCCCTTAATGGCCGCGCATCCCCCATCTCCACGCCTGACCCAATGTCCCCGAGCTCCAGGTAATACATTTAGGAATGTCACTGCCTGGGGGCCCCAAGAGCTTCCAGCCCCAACGCTAAGAATGTTAAAATGACAGTGTCTGAAGCCTGCAGGAGAGATTTGCCCCTTCCTGGGCTCACCTGCTAACTTCAAGGCCCACTGTGGCTCTTTAAGCTCAGGTGACTGCCCCTGCATTCACTGGGGGGGAACCCGGGCCTGTGTTCCTGGGCCATGGCCACTTTCCTATTGGCTCAGAATAAATGATCTATTTTCATTTTTTAAAAAAATCTTTGTTAGAGATTTTTATTTTTACTTAAGCACGTGTTGTGTGTGTCCGGGTGCCTCTGCCCAGTGTGTGAAGGTTCCCTCGGGTGACAGAAGAGGGCACTGGCTTCCCTGGGGTGGACTTATAGACATTTGTGAGTCACTTAGTGTAGGTGCTGTTAGAAATCGGGCAGAATAAAGGTTGCACGGCGGGTTCACAAATTACGCCCCACGACTGGTTCCACGTGGGAGGTTCATTAAGGGAAGGGAAAGGGTCGCAGAGACAGTCTCAGGACGAGGTGGAAGAGAGAGGGGAGGAACTCTACGAGTTCTCTTCTAAGGTGACCCAGAGCATGCGCAGGTGGTTCCAGGTGATCAGAGGGTGGTCTTCGGGGTAGCTGTTTGTCAGGTCCCTTAGGGCTGGCTGTAGAAATGCCTGCTTATGGATCCCAACAGGTGCTGGCAACTGAACTCAGGGCCTCGGACAGAGAAGCAGTGATTCTAACCACTGAGCCATTTGTCCAGCCCCCTCTTTTTTTAACGAAAAGAATAAAATGATCACTGTGTGCCGCTGTGTACTCAACTCACCAAGCCCTTCCATCTGATGAGCTGCCTCGCCGGCTCTGAATGAATCACCCCATAGCCCCTCTGGAGCAGGAGTTGAGTTCTGAGTGGATCCCATGAAACAGAAATGAAGGAAGGACACACAGCACGACAGTGAAGGGACAGACAACCCAGTGCTGTCCAGTACAGTGGCAGGACAGAGACAGCAGAGTTTAGAGTTTCCCTGACGGGGGAGAACAGGGCACAGTTAGTCCCAGCCCTAAGGAAAAGTGCCAAGGAAGGAAACCCAACCAGCAGCACACGCGTGTCTCGGCTCGCGGTCCGCATTCTTAGTCATTACGATACAGACACTGAAAATTAGCTCAGTAAGAATCTCAGGATAGCAATTCAGGGAGGGTGGTCAGAGAGAACGGTGGGAGGGGTATGGCGCCGTGGCCCAAATGTCCCCTCTAACCGTAGGAAAATGTTAATTGCTGCTGCAACGCCAGAATGGGTCTGCCTGAGGCTCTGTCTTTAGGAGTTGGTTGCTGCTATCACCATAGCAACGGGTTAGTTACCTCCAATTCCTCCCTCTCATGCACGCATGTACACACACACACACACATACACACACACACACACTCAGGGCTGAAAACCCATCAAGGGGTAAGCTGCTTCAGCACAAGCATGGGAGTCGGCACCCCCAGCATCCCTGTAAAAAGCATGTCCGTTGCTCTAGCCCTGGGGGATGGAGAAAGGCAGGTCCCAGGGCCTCACTGTCACCCAGTCTAGCAGAAAAGGCCAAACTTCAGCCAGGCCTGGTGGTGCCTATGAGTTCAAGGCCAGCCTAGAGCTAGAATTACAGGCCTACACCTACCTCCACTACAAGCTTTTTATAAACTCAGGTCCTTGTGCTAATGCAACGGGCATTTAATTGACTGAGCCATATTTCAATCGTAAAAATCTGTTTGTTTGTTTCCTTCCTTCCTTCCTTCCTTCCTTCCTTCCTTCCTTTCTCTCTCTCTTTGTTGTTGTTGAGACAGTTTTTCTCTGTGTAGCCATGGCTGTCCCGGAACTTTCTCTGTAGACCAGGTTGGCCTTGAACTCACAGAGATCCATCTGGCTCCTGAGTATTGGGATCTGATATTGGGATCAAAGGCGCAGGCTGCCACCAGGGATAAGTCTAAACACTGTCTCAAATAATAATAGCAATAATAATAACAATCTCACCACACCCCAGATGAGGAAAAACCATAGTCTTTGTGGCGGGTCCCCATAAATCAACAAGTTTTCAATTAGTTGATATTATTTTTATTTTCTTGAGGTATGGGCTCACTACACAGGCCTGGCTGTCCTGGAACTCACAGAGATCAGCTTTCCTCTGCCTCCCAAGTGCTGGGATTAAAGATGTGCACCGGGCTCAGTTAATTTTTAAGGTCAGCACACAGTGATAGGTTTTAGTATTGCCTTTTGATACATCTGTCTCATTTGTCATAATTTCTTTTAAATCACACCCTCCCCTATTGTACACCTCCATCTTCCCTAATATCCCCTTTCTGGTTCTCTTTCTTCCCCAAATCATCTTTTTTTTTTTTTTTTCCTGCTTGAGAACGACATGAATTTAAACAGGACGGGGCAGGAGACTGAGCCAGTTAGCTCCGTGCTGGTCCTTCTGCTTCAGCATGAGAGCATCTGCTTTGAATTGGGAAAAAGAAAGATTTAAAAAGAAAATGCATGTATATATGTCTGTGCACACAGGAACTGGCAGAAGCCAGAGAGGGAATCAAAAGCGCCTGAAACTGGAGCGCAGGCGGTCCTGCGCTGCCACGTAGGCGATGGGAACAGAACCAGGTCTCCTACCAGGGCAGGACGTGTTCTGAACTACCGAGCCACCCCTCCAGCCCAGCAGCTCTCTCACACAGCCGCGGTTGAGAGCCGCTGAATCCAGGCGCTCTTAAACGGCTGAGTTAAATGAGTGGATCTTGTAGCCCAGGCTCTGCTTCTGTCTTCTGTCTCACACTGGCAGAAAAGAGCTGGCAGGCACCAGTGGCCGCAGGGATCGTGGCTCTCGTGCCCCCTAGTGGTCAGAATGGCATTAGCAGCTTCCGGTGGAAGGCTAAGCATTCAAGCTCCTTGAAGCCTTGCAGAGTCCTCCTTCCTGCTCGCCCTCCTCTCCCCCTCGAAGCCCAAGTCCACACCTTGACTTTATAATAGCCTGAGCAGGGTTCATCCAAGCTGTGCCAACTTAAATTATTTACATATGTGTGGGGGCATGGGGCCCGTGCGTGTGTGGTTGTGAGCCACCATATATGGGCGCCGGCAACCCAACCCAAGTCCACAGAAAGAGAAGCCAGTGCTGTTGGCCACGGAGCCATCTCTCCAGCTCCCCTGACCGTTACCAATGCCCCACCCCAACTTGTCACCGCGGTCTGTACTTAGAGCAACCTGCCCAAGTTCTAAGACCATCTGCCCCTCCCTCCCCTCCCCCTCCCACCTCACGAGCTTCTTCTCTGTGTGTTTTTGGAGCAATTTAAACTTACAGTTTTTATTTATTTATTCATTTAATCGATTCTTTGTGAGTTTCACATCATGCCTCCCTTCCCACTAATCTCCCCAACCCTTTGTATCTTCCCTCTGTCCTTGCAACCTCCCCACAAAAGAAAACAAAGCAAACCAAAAATCAAATAAAATAAACAAAGCATAGAAAACATCTCATTGGAGAAGCCATAGTGTGTCCCACAGTACACCCTTCTGTCTACACATCTTCACTTGCAAGTGTTCATTGCAGTGAGTCATCGGACTGGTTCAAGGCCTCTGGCTTCTGCTACACCAGCAATACTGGATGCTCACAGGGACGCTTGTAGCCATTGTTGGCCTGTGTCGTGGAGATCCTGCAGGTTTGGTGTAGCAGGACTGGCCCTTTCACATGATCCAGCAGTTCACAGATGGGGTAGATGTTGGGGTGGGCCAACCCAAAACCCTGGGTCTGAGCCTGGGTGGTAGCTGGGTTGGTCAACCCGCCAACTCTCCCACCCCCACGCCACCAACGTGAGCTCTCCAGCACTGCCAGGGCTAGCCTCCAGTGAGGGGCAGGGCCAGCTCTCTGAACCGCCATGGTACAGAGGGCATCACCCCTGCTCCCACACCACCTCATGGCAGATGGGCCAGCTCTCCTGTGTTCACACGCTGGGCCCAGCTCACTAGCACACCTGCAGCCAGGGCAGGCTCCATTGTGCTGCCCAGGAGAGGCAGAGCGCCCACTCTCCTGAGTTCTGCCGCCGGTGGAGGGCGGGACCAGTTCTGCACTGACCTTGGACATCTATGCTGTCCAAGGGCTGCTCAGACAAGGGTCAACCTTATGGTCTCTAGTGGGACTAGGAGCCACAGATATGGATACCTATCCACTGCATGGCCACAGACCTAGACATGGCCGTCAGTGGCAGCATGGGCTGGGACTTCAGGCTCTCAGGCTATTTCTCCCCACCCTGAGTCGCCAGTTTCACCTCTTCATAATGTTCAAACTGCTTGGCTTCCCCTTCTCTCCCATATACCTCCACAACGTCATGGCTCCTGCTGTGAATGGGCCACATGGTTGAGGGTCTTTGGGTGTCTTCCTCTGCCTCTGCCTCATGGTGTGGTGGCAGGTGGACCTCTAGGTGTCTACTGCCCACCCACGTGGTAGGGCAGTGGGTGTGACTCTGTGTGTTTCTTCTCCCTCTGTATTGTGTGGCTCACATTTGTCCCAAAGCCAAAGCGACATAGAGTCCAGGAGATGAAGGGCTGTCATTTGTTCCTTCATCACCCAGACCTCCCACCTGCTGTCAGCTCTGCGTTCAGCTTTAGACACAGCCTCACACGTGTTCCTGTGGTGAGCAAGATGGAGTCTGGTTCCCAGCACCCACATTGGGAGGCTCACAGATGCCTGTAATTCCAGTTCCAAAGGATCCCACACTTCCTTTCCTGCCCTGTGAGTGCATACACACGTACACACACACACACACACATGAACAATTCTTTTAAAAATAATAACAATAGGCTGATGAGATGGTTCATAAGGTAAGGATAGTTTTCACCAAGCCTGGAGAAGTGAGCTGTATCCTTAGGAGCCACAAGGTGGAAGAAAAGATCCAACTCCTACCAGCTGTCCTCTGACCTCCACACATGTTATCTCTCTGTCTCTCTCTCACACACACATAGAGAATAAATAATAATTTTTAAGTAAAAGTGAGGTAGCCATTCCATTGGACCTGAGATGGTCATGTGTATGCAAGTCATACTGGCTCGATATTCTTGTTGTTTTAGCAGACACCTCCTGTTTTGCTCTGTTAATTTTCCTGTTTTGCTTGGTTAATTTTCCTGTTTTGCTTGATATGTTTACTTGGAAACCTATATAAGTGGTTTACTCTGTAATATTACAACTGTAATAAAGATGACGCCTTGATCAGAGCACTGTCTCTTTTAATTCCCAGACCCTTGTGCAGGCGGTTACTATTGGTGGTCGCTGGCGACTACAGGTGGTGTCGAAGCCCGGGATTGAACCTGACAACGAGGGACCTGTTGAGGAACACTGTGACTTAGGATGTCCATTGGGCCAAAAGGAAAGCACATCTCGGTGATCGCCCATCAGTGAGAGTGCAAGGTAAGGGCCAGACAGCGCAATATGGGGCAGAGCAATAGCAGGGGAGTGTTTATCGAAACGCCCAAACAATTATTGGAGTTGGGTTTGAAAGTCGAACTCTTTAGGACTTGATTATCAAGTAGATGTTAATTGTCCCTGGTTTCCTGGCCTAAAGGGCCTACCATTACCCACCTTCAGGGAATTGGGCATTCTCAAAATACTGAACAAAGTTCTCAAATGCTTACTTAGAAAAATGAGGAGGAAAACTCAGGAACTGTTAAACCTTTCATCATTAAAGGATTGCCTGTTAATTTATGGGGGAGAGAAACTTGCATGTAGGGGACACACAGGGATTTTGAAAATGCTGCACATCCTGGACTAGTCTCTGCATAGATGACACTGATAAACATTTTGTATTCAGACGCCAAAGTTAACTAATTGCAAAGTTGATTTACTTTTTATTAAGTTCTGTAGAGCTGATGTTTTAATGTATTTGGGGTTTTTTTTTTGGTCCATTCAAAGAGTAAACGTAGAATAGTCAACTGAACTGCAGTTTCTGAAATACATTGTTTCTTCTGAAATAAAAGTGAGCAATAGCTTGTTAGCAGTGACCATCTTGCAGTTATGCAACTTTGAAAAGTCCAGATTTGCAGGTCTCAGTGCTGGGGTCGAAGTGACTCTCTCCTACCTCATTGTGCTTTGCATTTCCAGACAGTTTTCCCATGTTTGGGTAAAATGTTTAGCAAGTTGTAAACTTAATACCTTATGAAAAGGGTGAAATAAACACTTCTGCAGTGGGACTTGGAGTAATTTGAGGGAAATTTTATATACTTTTAAAAATCAGAATTTAATTGGGAAGTCAGATTTCTAGCAACTTGTATCATTAGTTTTCCAAATAATCTGGAAGTTAGCATTTGATAAATGATTTTTAAGCAAATATAAAAATTTTGTTAATTTATAATTTATTAATGTGTTGTTACTGTAATTGAAAATGTTGTGGATACTTTTATATTCAGTCTTTGTAGAAAGAACTATAATAAGCAAAATTCTGTGAAGAGATTGTTGTCCCACAGACTAGACATATAAGCAAATAGTTAACAAAATCTCAGTTGCACTTTGCCTTCAGCACATAATGCGGAGCATTGTACCTGTTCAAGAGTAGAACCGCTCTCAGGCTTTTTGGTAGTCACCTTAGCTTTTGCAGCCTGAGGCACGTGTTCCAGAGACCAGGGACCAAAGTTTATGTGCCTTCTTCAGTCTTCCTATTTGAGACTAAGGTAAGGCAGCTGGACAGGGATGGAGAGGAAGACAGTGACTGTGGAGGTGCCAGCTTGCCTGCGCCTGAGGAGCAAGCAGGAGGTGCCCTGCCCAAGCCCAAATGGCAAGCCAGCTGCATGCCACAAAGGGAGTGTCCCTGCCCCCGACACACCTCCTCCCTCCCCAATGTCCTTGGCCATCGAGAGGAAGAACCTGGACCCGTCTGAGGACAAGGGTATCCGTGTCTACAAGATGAAGTGTATCACCTGGAGTGCTTCAAGTGTGCTGCCTGCCAGAAGCATTTCTGTGTAGGTGACTGATACCTTCGCGTCAACTCTGACGGAGTAGACTAAAATCAATGGAATGATCTAGGCCAGTGTCCCAGCCACCTTCAGGGAGATGTTCAGTGAAGACACTGTCTCAGTGGGGTCTTCATTCTTAGGCACTTTGGAAACCTGAGGGTAAGTGAGGCATTTCTTAGGAATTCTTGACTCTCCCTGGGTACTAAGACATAGCATCCACATGACATAATGCAAAACCCGAGACTTCAGTGACAACAGGACCAGCCCTTAGATAAATGGTCACAAACTATCTATAGTAGCTGAC
>CM053758.1:4578936-4601668 GCA_028658305.1 Pachyuromys duprasi
AACTGCATGGAGGTACATTTCAGTTGGAAATGAAATACACATCTTTCACCCAAACAAATATTTAAAGCAATGTTGATGAATCACTGTTTTTAGACACCTTCATTTTGAGGTAAGGCGTCCCACAGATTGTTTCTATACATAAAACTGGCATACCTTACAATCCTATGGATCAAGGTATAGTAGAGAGAGTCCATTTGATAAAGTCCCCCAGAACTCACTTTGACTATGTTCTTTTCATTTTAAACTTCTTACAAGTGAATAAAGAAGGTAAATCTGCAGTGGAATGTTATTGGCATCCTAAGTCTTCTTCCACTTATGCCATGGTTAGATGGAAGGATCCTCTAACCAACAAATGGCATGGACCCAACCCTGTACTTATTTGGGGGAGAGGATCTGTTTGTGTTTTCTCACAGGAAAATGATGCTGCCCGTTGGCTACCGAAAAAGATGGTGCGTCAAGTGGACAACATCAAATCTTTGGAGACCTCCCCAGTTGCTGATGCCAATATCCCTGTTAATGACGACCTATCCAGTGACCTTTGGGCTTCTGCTCCTTGCCTTGGTAAACTGCCACTGGCTCTGGGGTCAAATGAATCTACCACAATGAGCTTAGGACCTTTTACAAAAAGGACATCCCTGATCATCTGATTCCTGCCAGGAACATCTTGTGTGTTCCAGCATTCTGCTTATTCCTGCCTCAACTGCTTCAATTACTGTTTCTCATCAAAGCCTGGCCCCAAAAGGACTTTGAAGAAAGCTACTAATCTTAATTGGTCCAGCATTTTAGACTGTTCCAAACAGGACTTTTATTAAGCCTGAAATTTCTCAACATTAAAAGACTGGACCACAAATGTTATTGCTTGCTTAATTAACCATTTTTCCCCAATTTTCTTTGGGCTTCATTACAGGAATTCTATGTGTCCAAAATGTCAGCTAGAAGAAATCCTTGAGAATGATATCCAATTTTCCTTGAAGGGGGTTGAGTAGGTTTTTGGTTGTTTTCTGTGGCTATGGATGTTTATTGTCATTGGGAGATGTTTATTATTAATGGTCTTATTCAAAGTGAAACAAGGAATATACAGGAATATCTTATAGGAATAGAAAAAAGGTAGATTATTGAATCTACTCAACTTGGGGTTTAATTTGTTATTCTCAAATCAGGTTAATTTTAACTCTGGTATAGGAATTTTCATATTGATGCAAAAATAAGTATTTTTGATACATTGGTATAAGCTTTAGGATATTGATACAAATTCAAGGTTACTTCCAATACTTTTAAACAGCTATTAAAAACGGGTTAGGGTATTAGGTAATGCAAGTTAACTGCTAGTTATTCAACTCATGGTCCTGTCAGACACTAGTCCACTTTATCACAGGAGTGTACATCCTAGGTTTAACAGATAGATATGACTTTGTGGACAGATCGATTACATAAAGATAGGTAGTCTTCAAACACTTCAGAGATCTACATTTAAAAGTGTCTTTATTATTTTAAAGATTCTTTGACAATGAGACAAGTCATCTCCTGGCAGCACCTCACCTACCTCAAAGATGATGATGAGCATCGAAGAACCTCCATATGGAGATGGCTTCAAATGTGGCAAACAAGCCACTCAGGTAAAGAAAATACCCTTGCTTCATGACAGACAAATTCTGCTAAGAATGGGACAAGCTAAATGCAGGACAAGTTGACTACCGAACTCTGCCAAGACAGGGAAATCAAGTCCTAAATAGTTCCTGCTTCATATGTATGTCTGTCAAATATTCTGAGCCAGAAGGCTGAAGATGATGCTCCAATGTTATAAAGAGTTTACGGCAGCTTTCTATTTACTTTAATAACTAATTTTATTCCTTCTCAAGTCTATGATGGGGTTGAAGACCAAATAGTCATAGTGCCACAATTAAACTTAAGTTGTTTAGAAGTTACAAAATCCTTTCATATAGGTAATAGCAATAAGGATAAAAGTTAATTTAGGTATAGAACTCCAAACTTGTCAAGATAGATAGGATAATCAGATACTTTCTCCTAAGTTGCTAAATATACATGGACTGGACATTGCATATGTAGATTTTACCTAACAGTTTTCATAATTTCATAATTATTATTGTATTAAAAGAAAAGAAGCCTTACGAGTCTTTGGTCATAAACGAAAAAGGGGGAACTGAGGTAGCCATTCCATTGGACCTGAGATGGTCATGTCTATGCAAGTCATGCTGGCTCGCTATTCTTGTTGTTTCAGCAGACACCTCCTGTTTTGCTTAGTTAAGTCTCCTGTTTTGCCTAGTTAAGCCTCCTCTTTTGCTCAGTTAAACCTCCTGTTTTGCTTGGTTAATTTTCCTGTTTTGCTTGGATATGTTTACTTGGAAACCTATATAAGTGGTTTACTCTGTAATAAAGATGGCGCCTTGATCAGAATACTGTCTTGGTGTCACTTCTTCGTGTTCTCTGTCTCTTTTAATTCCCAGACCCTTGTGCAGGCAGTTACTATTGGTGGTTTTGGGCGACTACATAAAAGGAAATAAGACAAAAATGGTGCTCTTTCATGTAAACGTTTATTCATTACAATGGGTCTTCTTGTCAGTAAGTTGTTATATTTCCTTTCAGGGTAATTTTGTGTGTGTGTGTGTGTGAGATAGGGCCTGTCTTAGTATTCTAGTGCTGTGAAAAGACACCATGACCGTGCAACACCGATAAAAGAAAGCATTTAATTGGGGCTGGCTCACAGGTTCATTATCATCAGTGCAGGAAGGATGGTGGCATTCAGGCAGACAGTCCTGGAGAGGCTCTACATCTGGATCCATGGGCAACAGGAAGAGAGATCTGGGCCTGAAGTGAGCTCTTGAAACCTCAGAGCCCACCTCAGTGACACACTTCCTCTAACAAGGCCACACCTACTCCAACAAGGCCACACCCACCCCAACAAGGCCACACCCACTCCCACAAGGCCACACCCACTCCCACAAGGCCACACCTACTCCAACAAGACCATGCTTCCTAATCCCTCTCAAGTGGCGCCACTCCCTGATAACCAAACATTCACATATATGTTGTGGGGCACGGAGGCTGGGTGATCAGGGAAAACAGGTGTGGAGCGAGAGTGAGGTCAAAGGCTTCCAAACCCCGAAATCTCAAACCTGAGACTAAAAATCTCATCCTGAGACCCTTAGGAGTAGGACCGCTCCCTCCCTGCCTCAGTGCCTGCAATGGGGGACGGGGGGGGGGTGAGGGGGGCGGAGTGAGAGCCTGGTGACCCCCAAACCCCCAATTCTCAAGGTAATCACAGTCACTTGGCTGGCGCTTGGGCGTAAATAGATGATCACCAGCATCCCAGCCACAACGAGATGCATTCATCCTGGAATTTCCTTCCCACTCCCCCAAGGTTCATATGTACCCCAAATAGACCACTCCACTCCAAATAAACGGATATGCATAAGCTGTTCACTAATACAGGAGCGCAAGCCGTTTCGCTAAATACCACGCGAGAGTTGCTATTCATTGGGCTAGCTCTGAGCTAAGAGCTGTAATGCTGAAATCCTTGGAGAAGGCCTTCTCCCCACCCCCTCACCCCACAGCTGGAATCCTGCAGACCCCATCCCGTCAAGACTGTGCTTCACCTTCCCGCCTTGGTGTCAGGCAGCCCTGGGACACCCTGGAAGGGGAAGCAGAGCTCGGAACCACAGGTACGTGCCCATTTTTATTCAAACCACTACAGGGTCTCACCGTGTAGCCCACACCAATATCTCGACTTCCGCCTCCGGAGTGCTGGCATTGCCTGAGTGTGCCACCCCACCCAGCTCAGCACTTCTCATTTTTATAAAGATGCCGAACGTCATCAGCGAAGTGCCAGTTGCTACCTTCCCACAGAGTCGGTGATGAGGATTTGGCCTCACCAGCGTACTTACCCAGGGCTCTTTAAGGTTCAGTATTCCTACGCTTCATGGGCCCAGCAGTGTGGTGTGAATGCTCCGATTTTTTTGTGTGTCAGCTTCAGGAGAGGGTGGTCATGCTTATCTTCAGTGCATCGCAGAGTAGTGTCTCTGGGTCCTGGCTCTGGTAAGTGCTGGCTGTCTAATTGGTACTGTTCAAGGAGCCATCTTCTCCAGGTCAACATGTCTGGTGCAGGTGTTTCTGGGTGGACGATATCCTGAGGCCAGGGGGTTCATGGTTGATCTAGAAGCATGGTGTGGTGGCCTGAAAGAGAATGCCCTCCCTCCGTAGGCCCATATGCTTGAACCCTTGGTTCCCAGCTGGTTAGAACTGTTTGGGAAGGATCGGGAGGTGTGGCCTTGCTGAAAGAGGTGTGTGACTGGGGGTGGGCTTCGAGGTTTCAGTAGCCCACGTGATTCCCAATGTGCTTGCTCCCTGTCTTAAGCTTGTGCTCTCAGTTACTGCTCAGCACTATGCCTGCCAGCCCGCCCTCCTGCCGCCATGCCATGAGGGTCGTGGGCACTAACCCTCTGGAACTGTGTGCCCCCAAATGAAATGTTTTCCTCTGCAAGTTGCTATGGTCACTTGGCAAGTGGTGACAGTGACTAGAGGAGAGTGTTGGAGACTGGCAGGAAGGGGTCCATCCTAAAAGTACTATGTTCTTTTGGAGGTGACTAAGCACCAGAGTCTGCTGGAATCCTCAGGACTTTCCTTCTTTTGTTCCATAACTAGGGGGTCCTTCGCTGAGCCAGGACCCTATGGCTGTGGGTCACCACAGGCTTTGTGTGCTGAGTCTTTCCAGGCCCCTGCATCTCTTTTTGTGGCTCTCCATTGATGAAGCCCTGAGGTGGAGTCAGCCATTCCCCAGCAGACCTGTAATCCCAGCACTGGTTAAGTGGGGGTGGGAGGATTCGAACGTTAAGTATCCTCAGCTACACCCCATGTGTGAGGCCAGCCTGGGCTACATCAAACCCTGTCTCAAAGAAAGAATAGCCATGTATGCCCCGCCAGCAGCCCTATCCATCCCATCTTTCCTTGATGTGCTCCTAAGAGCCCAATGGGACTTCAGAATCCCGGCAAAATGGCCCTCTCCAGCCACCTCTTGTACAAGAAGGCGAAAAGCCACCAACCAGCTTCACTTTCTGAATGGCGTGTGCTCTTTTTCCAGCATAGGTCGCTATCTTATATTCTGTCCGTCTTACCTCGGGAAAGGGTCTGTGTCAGACTTATCTTCAATGAGGCACATACTAAGTGGTATCTTAGCGTTTCCATTGCTGCAACAAAACACCGCGACCAAAGCAAAGTTTTTGGTTTATTTGTCTCACGGTTCCATATTTCTGTTTCACCACTGGGGGAAAAAGCCAGGGCAGGAACCTGGAGGCAGGAGCTGATGCAGAGGCCATGGAGGGGTGCTGCTTACTGGCTTGCTTCCCCTGGCTTGCTCGGTTTGCTTTATTATAGAACCTAAGATCACCAGCCCAGGGACTGCAACACCTACAGTGGGCTGCCCCCTACCCCCGCATCAATCACTCATTAAGAAAATGTCTTCCAAGCTTGTCTACAGCCAGAAATTTTGGAGGCATTTTTTAAAATTGAGCTTCCCTCCTCTCAGATGACTTTAGCCTGTGTCAAGTTGACATAAAACCATCCTGCACAAGTGGGTTGTGTCTGAGACTCTGCTGAAATGGAAGCCTAAGGCACACTTGAAAAGCAGCTTGACACAATCAGTCTGCAGAATGCTTGCCTTGCAGGCAATAGTCCCTGAGGTCTATCCCCAGGACCAATTTTTAAAGGCCAGTGTGAGCATGCAGTTACTGCGTAATTCAAATGTCGATTTCTGTATCCTCCATGTCTGGTTACAATCCTTGCTCTGAGAATCTTCTGTCTCCATGTTGTGGAAACACTGCTTCTCAACTGTCAATAAAGCAGCTTACAGCCAATTACTGAGCAGAGAGAGAATAGGGTTTGACTTCCGGCCAGCCAGGGGAGGAGGAGTTAGAGGAGTAAGGAAGGGATTCGGCCATGGGTGAGGTTGATCAGAAATCAGGAGAGGAACTGTGCAAAGCTACAAAGTGCAAGTAGCTCAGGGATGCACGCCAGAAGGAAATCAGATTAACTTAGAGGGTTAAGCATAGAATAATAACTGTTCAGATATTGTGTTGTGAAGCTTGTTATCAAACAAATATAAAAGAGTCTCAATTATTTGTGTGATAGCCAGGTTAAGACAGAAACTGAGAAACAAACATAATTTTATTGTAGCAATGGAAAGAAAATTAAGACAGATGGAGGGTTATGTATCAGGGGTTCAAGAGTTTACTCTTGGCACCTGGCTGGCTAGTTGGTTTCTGCTCTTTCCAGTTGGTCATGCCATCAAGGTCTAGTCAGCCATCTCTAAGGCTTCATCTGTGATGGGAGGGTCCCCCATCACTCACATACAGGCTTGTTCTGTGACATCCAAATACTATGTAAGAACTTGGGAGTCTAACCCTAAGCACAGTATATGGGTTCCTGCCTCCTAAGTTAGACCCTTCTAGAGTTTTGAGTAGCTCCTTGGAGTCTAACGGAAAGTGACCCTTGACCTGGAGATTTCCTGTCTCTCTTATCCAGTTTCTAGCGCAGGCTTCTCAAGCGCTGCCTCATTTAAATGAAGCTCTCAAGCCAGGAGCATGAGGGGCAGGTCAACTCATAGGCTTCTGACCTTTTGGTGGTCCTGCCTGGCTTGCTTTCATCACAATCTGCCCTCAGTGTCCACATCACTTGCCCCAGGAGCCCTGATTTCTGCATTCTGGCCCTGAAGATCCATGTGTCTGTTGACTGGGTCCTCCTGAGCAATTCTTGCACAAACCGAAGTTGAATTTACCAACTCATCTAACATCTTTGGAATCCTCCTCCACAGGAAGACCTTGGACACTCTGCTTTCAGGTACCTCTTGCACTGTGATAGAGGCTCAGAAGGAGTGGGAGGGAGACACAGGGGGTTCTATGACGCCTTTCACTCTATCTCTTGGCAGGACCACGGAGCTGAGACTGTTGACAGATCCAGTGTGCTTCTATTGGACGTGGGCCATGGCCAAGACGTCACGGAGACTGTCCAGACAATACTTCTCATTTCACCAACCAGCTTTTCTTCTAATTGCTCTTTTCTTGGCCGTCTTTGGCTATGGCTACTGGAACCAGAAGAGCCAGATTCACAAAAGCGAGCTAACCAGGACAAACATGGCTGAGAGAGAACGTTATAGACTGAAAGACAGACCTTCATCAAAACTGATATATCCCCAGCCAAGCCTGCTCCAACCTGCTAGGAGAGATGTCCTTGTTCTGGCCAGTTGGCTCGCCCCGATTGTGTGGGAAGGGACTTTCAACATTGACATCTTAAACAACCAGTTCAGACTCCAGAACGCCACCATTGGACTGACCGTGTTTGCTTTAAGGAAATACACGATTTATCTGAAGCAGTTCCTGACGTCTGCCGAGACGCATTTCATGGTGGGCCACAGGGTGAACTACTATGTCTTCACGGACCATCCTCATGCTGTTCCTCATATCCACCTGCACAAAGGGAGGAAGTTGATCGTCTTCCAGATCCCAGGTCATGACCTCTGGCACGACATCTCCATGCAGCGCATGGAGTTCCTCAGCGTTTATTCTAGTCAGCGTTTTCACAAGGAGGTGTCCCATCTGGTGTGTGCCGACGTGGACGTCAGCTTCCAGCATGATGTGGGCGTGGAGATTCTCTCTCCCTTGTTCGCTACCCTCCACCTGAGCTTCTACATGGTCAACCGGGAGCTATTCCACTACGAGCGGCGGCCTGAGTCCCAAGCTTACATTCCGGAGGACGAGGGGGACTTTTATTACACGGGGTCCTTATTTGGGGGGTCAGTGGCGGAGGTATACAGGCTCACGCAAGCCTGTCACCAGATGATAGTGAAAGACAAAGTCTGTGACATCAAGGCCATTTGGCATGACGAGAGTTACCTGAACAAATACCTGCTTTACCACAAACCCACAAAGATCCTGTCTTCAGAATACATGTTCAGTGAAAAGATAGCTTTGGAGAGGTGGTCGAAGACTCAGCTGAATTTGTTCAGCCTCATCAAGCCTGTTAAAATTTTGGACTTGCCAAAGAATTACACCCTTACACGTGACTACATTGAATAAAGGCATCTTCAGAAACTACTCAGAGAGAGAGAGACAGAGTGGGAAAGAGAGAGAGAGCATGGTGGTCACTGAGCCCTCGTCATATTAACAGCCCCTGTCTTTTGATTTATGTGAATGAGTCCCTGAATGGCTGTATGTGCACCACGTGTGTGCAGTGTCCACAGAGACCAGAAGGGGGCATCTGACCCCATGGAGCCAGAGTTAGGGATGCTTGTGCATGTGATTTCTGAGAACCAAATCCTGATTCTCTGCAGTGACTGCGCTTAACCACCAAGCCCTTTCTCTAGCCCCACACCGCCAGCTCGCTCTCTTCATTTAGGATCAGATGTAACAGAAAGGGCAGTCCCGCTACTTCTCCCTGAATGCTGAGGAAAGTTGTCTCCCATCCAAGCCCCAACTGTAGCGGACACACGCATACACACACACATACACTCACAGTGGAAAGATCTCATCATTGTGTGGAAGAGCATGATTTCAAAGGAAGACCTTCTAGCCCGTGGCTGCCTCTCTGTCCCTGTGCAAGCTGTAAGGCTGGTCCCGCTGTCATCCGCCAGCCTATCCTGGTCACTCACTTTTCAGTGTCAATGTTGTGATTTGTCCATTTCCTGTCAGAAGGAAAACTGTGCTCGTAGCAGCAAACAGGAAGTCTGTGTTGTCATAAAAGCCTAGCTCTGACGTTAAAAATGGTTTTTAATGGGGCAGCAGGGGTGGCTTAGTTGGTAAAAATGCTTGCTACACAGATATGAGGATCCAAGTCACAGCACTCGCATGAAATACAAAACAAAACAAAACCAGAAAACCCCCAGGTGTTCAGGCAGCCATATTGTTGAGGTTTTATGGGTGTAGCTTCCAGACAAAGAAAGACACATCCTCATAGCAGACTTCTGGTCCTCTGCCCCCTTCCTTGATGTGCCCTGGGAGTTAGGTGTTCTCCTGTAGATGTATCTAATGGGTCTAGCCAGCCCCTCCCACCCCATGGTAATTATTCTCTGTGATGTCTCCATCTGAGGGAAAAGAAATTGCTTTGATGAAGGAAGAGTACTACTTTTTGGTTTTTTTTATTTGTTTGGTTTGGTTTGGTTTTGATACAGGGTTTCTCTGTGTAACCTTGGCTGTCCTTGACTCACTTTGTAGACCAAGTTGGCCTTGAACTCACAGAGCTCCACCTGCCTCTGCCTCCTAAGTGCAAGGATTAAAGGCGTGTGCCACCACTGCCCAGCTGAGAGCTACTCTTATCTGTGGGTATAAAGTTAAGTATTTAGAATGCAGTTAGAAATGATGCCGGCTTAGGAAACTGTCAGAAGTAGGCTCTCTCTACGTTCATAACCTCAGCTGCCCAAAGTAGTTGCCTAGGCTTTTGGTACCAGGCATGAGTTCCCTTCTTCTGAGCTGTAAGTTCAGTTGTATGGCTGTTGGTTGCCACTAAGATGTGCCACTGTTGCGTCTTTGAGGAAACCTTTCCAGGAGAGTCATAGTTGTGGTTCATAGGGGGAGGGTAGGACTGTTGCTTGCTTTTCTCCCAGAAGGTACTGTGCAAGCTTGTCCTCAGGGAGGAAGCTCTGGCTCAGCTCTCGCTCGATTCCTTCCAGTCCCATGTCCGTTGTTGCATGTCGTCTTCAGCGACAGGGACTGACCTTCAGCTTCTGGCAGTCAAGCAAGGCAATGGCAGTTGTCTGTTTGGGGAGTTACTTGGACTCCACCTGACCAACAACTCAGAAGGGAGTTTCCCGTGCCTGGTACTGGGCTTTTGTTAGAAAATCTATGCTATTGGAGGGGCGCATTGTCAGCCCAAATACTGTAAGTTCCCTTAAACTCTATACATTATGTCTATTCACACACTTACACATATTAAATGTAATTTCAGGTGAGTGTGAACGAATATTCCCTATGGCCTTTTCAAACAGACTCAAGTGTTACTTGTTTTTCTTCCTTCCTTCTCCTTCACTATTGCCTTCCTCAAGCACACTTCTAAGGCTCCCCCTCACTTTCCCCCTTCCCCTTCCATAGCGCCCAGATCCTGCTGCCCTCTCTCTAGAGTTCCTCCCTGCTAGCCACCACAGTCTTCTTTACTTTCCTGGTGTCTGTGGCTCCTCCTGGTCATAGACTCACACCGGAAGATTTGGAGCCAGGAACCGCAAACACGACAGAACATATGACCTTTGTCTTCTGGGGCTCAGTTACCTCAGTCAGTGCCAGTGAACACACCAGTGTGAATAGGGGAATCTTACAAGGCCCCAGTCCTTAATGAAGGTGCACAGGCAAAGAATGGCTCCTGAGAGGGGGAGAATCGGTCCTCCCCGGGGATGAACCCCCTCTTCAGTTATCCAATACCAAGTGATCATCCCTAAACACATATACATGTAAGCATCTCTAAGTGGATTCAGCAAGTTGCATTTATATATTGATTCATGTGTGTGTGTGTGTGTAAAAATAAAGCAAAAGAGTCCAATAATTACAGAGGAAGCAGGGGGGACATGGGATGAGTTGGAGGGAGGGAGGGAGAAGGGAGGAAATGATGTAAATACAATATACATATATGAAATGTGCAGAAATGTTCTATCGCCACTGGCAAGGAGAAACAAGAGGGTCCCTGGAGCTCAGTGGCTGACCAAGTCCAGCTGAATCTGAGGGGTCCAGGCTCAGTTAGAGACCCTGTGAAAAGAGATTGATAGGGAAACAAACACACACACACACACCCTACACACGGTGACTTTTATGTATGACCCTTGTCATACTGGCTGCTACAAAGCTGGCAGAGAAGTCAGTTATTCTCTTAGGTGGCTAATGCATTTCATGGTTGCTCTGTGCTTTTTTGTTTTGTTTTGGTGTCCAGTTCTTTTAGCACTACCGCCAAAGATCTCTTTGATATATTTATGGAAGCCGATTCCCAAGCTTTGTATTTTGCTTATTGAGCCATTTGTCTATTGCTTTTGTCTATTGCTTCACCAGTGTCACACCATTTTGATTAATGTGGCTTTATTGCACACCTTAGGTTGGATGGAGAAATTCTCCAACTTCCCTTTCAATATTATGGATAGGATTAAGGCTGTTTGTGTGTAGCCACTGATGGACCAGCCTGACTCCATCTTAAGATTAGAAGCCATCTTATTACAAGGTCAAATTAAGTTCATTTCTGTTTTCTGTAAAACCTGGATTTGACTAGATCTTGGCCCATTTTCTGGAATTTAACATGTTCCACACCCTTACCCTAACCTCCACCCTATAAGATGTTCTGCTAAATAATTGTTCTGCCAAGTTCCTGTGTATCCAAAAGCCCTTGAAAATCCTCTACTCTTGCAGTTTTGGAAGGTGGCTAATATAAGTCCCATCTTCTCCTGTGTTTAAAAAGATATTTTTCTCAAAACCCACTTTAGAGAGATAGCCTTGTCTGGTTATCTTGAGTAGTCTGACGAAAAGGATTGGTTAATGGTCTTTGCTTTCATTCTGTAAGACCAGCGGCAGCCACAAAATAGCTAACCCTTGCCGGAAAGCGCAGGGCGGCGCCCTGCTCGGCTTCAGCAGGTAAGTTTCAGGCTTATTTGAGAACCAAGAGAGAAAGGGCAGCATCTTACACCTGGATCTCAGCACCTGAAAGGTAGAGGCAGGAGGGTCGGGAGTTCAAGGGCAGCCTGGGCTACATAAGATAATGTCTCAATAAATAATAGACAAACAAACAAACAAAAGCTGTTTTGGGAAGTGCTGATCAAAACCGCACGTAAACGCTAAAGGCATCTTTCCTTATACATGTTGAGCTGACCTCTAAGAATGCCTGCTTTGGTTTTTATCATTTCTCAGAGGAATTTGTTTCATTTTCATATATCGTCTTTCAGAGGCGATTATCAGTTTAAAGCTTTTTGGTCAAGGGAGTTTCTCTATCAGACATTAAGCGCTGACTGTGTAGATGATACAACTGAGCTGGCCGTTACTCAGGGTTACATGTCTCACCCCCAAAGTCTGCTGCAGTAAACGATGGCCATCAAAACCAAGGAGAAGTGCCGGTAGGAGTTCCAGCCCGAGCTGGGGACGGCTGGCGGGGGTTGGGGATGGAGGTCGGGATGCGGTTGGGTGTAGGGCAGGAGATCCGCATGAGGAAATGGCCCACGAAGAGCCATTTGTGCTCTGTCACGTGCTCCGTGAGGTATTCCGGCTGGGAACTCCTCCACCCTGTCACGGTTGGAACCCAGGGCTGGAGTGCCAGGAGCGCAGAGCACGTGGAGGACACAGACCCGGAAGCAAACCGCGAGATCCAAATGCCAACCCCCCAGCGTGGCTGCCCAGAGCTTCTGACGTTCCCTAGCTTGGCAGCGCAGTGTGTGGGCGCGCTGTGGTCAGGTGAGCCCCGCACCACTTGGAGATTACTCAGATCCGCAGGCTCCTTGCCACCTGCCTGCTTGCGGGTGAGGGAGAATTTTTTTTTCAGACTGCCCTAACCCCACATTCCTCCCAAAGGGCTCTCAGAGCCAAATTCAAAAAGAGTTCCTTGGTTTCTCCCAGACTGGAGGCTCATCTCCGCTGAGATTTGACCCACATTGACTAATCCTACAGGTATCATCCCTGTGTCATCCTTGCTGTTGGCCATCACCGTAACTTCAGGTGTGTGTGTGTGTGTGTGTGTGTGTGTGTGTGTGTGCGCGCGTGCGTGCGTGCGTGTGTGTGTGTGCCGTCCCACGGATACACATGTAGAGACGAAAGGTTTACAATGAGTGCTCCACCATTTTGCATAGCACCTTTTTGGAGACTGGATTGATCATGGAGCTTGACTGCACAGACTCTTTGGCCAGGGACGTCCCAGCACCCTCCTGCCTGTGCCTCTCAGTGTCAAGATTTCAGGCTTGTGTTGGGGGTGGCTCCCAGAGATGCTCTGGATGCTAGTACTTCCTTCTGAAGGCTGAGGATGTGAGCTCGGCTCCTCACGCTTGCACGGCTCGTACTGTACCCACCCAGCCATGTTCCCGCCCCCACGGCCCGCGTTTGTAAGACCAGAGACGGAGGACGGTGTAGGCACATTTAAAGAGGTTAAATCCATTTTTGAAAAGGTGGGGCAGCCGGGCGTGGTGGTGCACTCCTTTAATCTCAACGCTCAGACAGGCAGAGGCAGGCGGATCTCTGTGAGTTTAAGGCCAGCCTGGTCTACAGAGGGAGTTCCAGTACAGCCAGGGCTACACAGAGTAACCCTGTCTCAGAAAAAAATAAGAAAAGTGAGTGCAAAACACCAAAAGTTACTTTTTAAAATGTGTGTGAGTGTTTCACCTAGGTGTATGTCTGGGCACCATGAGCTTGTACTGCTCAGAGAGGCTGGAAGAGTGTTGGACTGGAATTGGAATTGCAGATGGTTGTGAGCCACCACGTGGGTTCTGGGAACCTAACCCAGGTCCTCTTAACTGCTGAGCCAGCTCTCCAGCCTCTATCTGGCCTTCTCAGGGGAATTCTGCAAGCACTGTGCTGACACTTCCTGCATTTTATAGAGCTTCTCCTAATTTGTTCCTCAATACGAGGTTTGTAAACGAGACACCCCAAGTAGGAAGAGGGAGGAAGAATCAAGAGGGAGAAAGGGGTCAAGACAGGCCAACAGGGCGAACACGATTAAAATGTATACGTGTTCGACTCTTACTGAAACCCCTCCTCTTCTTTTGGAGATGGAAGTCCGGGCTAGCCTTCACCTTGCTGTGAAGGCTGGTGACCTTTGAATGCTGGTGTCACAGGCACACACCACCATGCCTGACTCATAAGGGACAGAGAGTAAACTCTAGGTCCTATCCATCGCGCTAGGCCAGCTGAGCTGCAGCCCCAGCCCCAAAGCCCTTCTCTGGTACAGTTAGGACATATGAATAAAACGGAAAAAATTAACAAATAAAAAAAAGGTAAACCAGGGGCTGGAGAGATGGCTCAGCAGCTAAGAGCACTGGCTGCTCTTCCAGAGGACCCAGGTTCAATTCCTAGCACCCACATGGCAGATCACAACCTTGTAACTCACACCCTCACAGAGACATACATTCAGGCAAAATCATCAGTGTACATTGTTGTGGTGAATTAAAGGCATCGGGCTATAAATGCTTATTATTAGCCCTAGAATTATTACAGTGGTGTCTAACCTGCTGTCATAATTAATAAAGACACCTGCTAGATTTGATAATTGCTTTATATCACCTTGGGCGAGGCGGTAATCCCACCTACACTATCTTATATCTCCCAGCTCCAATCTCATTTCATCTGCTTCAGTCATTCCTAATTGGGCTACCTCGCACTCATAATAGTGTAAATACTTGCTTATTCTTCGTCTGGATCGCTCCTTTTCACACCATTCTTCGAGTCCTTCCTTTCAGCCCACGTGGTTTCTTTTCTTCATAAACCCATCATGCCTTCCTCCTCCCACCTCTTCCTCCCTCTCCTTCCCATGATCCTCTTCTTGCTCCCCAAAGCCCTTGACCCTTGGCCACACCTCCTCATCCACCTTGCCCAGCTGTGTCAACATTTTATTGGTTAAAAAGAGAGGCAAAGTTGTTTTTTTTTTTTAACGGTAAATCAGAGCCTGCTACCCACATGCCTTTAAGTCCAGCACTCAAGAAGCAAGAGCAGGTGGAGGCCCTTTGAGTTCAAGGCCAGTCTGGGATACAGAGTGAGTTCCAGACCAGCCAGGGATACAGAGCGAGACCCTATCTCGAAACAAACAAAAACAAAAAACCTCTTCAGTTTTAATCATCAAGCATCCATTAATGCTGTACAGTAAATACATTTAAAAATATTGATTTAAATACTGAGGTGGCAGCCATGCAGTTTTCTGTACACATCAGTGTTTCCCGTGAATCATGTTTATATGGCTAACATAACCTACATTCTGCCTTAACCAGCAGGACATTTTCTTTATCATTTTGCATTTGCTCTTTCAGGGACCAGTGACTGTCAGCATAGCACCATCAGACATTTGCCTCTCAAGTTAACAAACCTGTCTACGAGTGATCTTGTCACTGGCAAGAAGGGTAGGAAATGAGATCTGTACAAAAAGTACAGATCTGGTAGGTATGAAATCTGTACAAAAAGTTCTATACTCTGAAGGCAATCATGTCTCTTGCAACCATTCCGCAAAGCAGGGTCCTGGCTGAACTTGACAGCTTACCAGTATGATTTTTTAACAAATCACCTATATGAATTTTAGGTCTTTTTTTCCCTATAAGGGGGTGGTGGTGGTGTATACAGGGGCCTTCAGAGGCTAGAAAAGGGCATCAGATTCCCTGGAACTGAAATTACAGGTGGGGGTTCCAGGAATCCAACCCCAGACCTTTGCAAGAGCAGCCCATAAAGCCATCTCTTCAGCCCCAAGGTGTTGGGGGTCAGTCTAGAGTGTATTCAAATGCTGATTTCTGTGCCCTGCAATCTGGCTGCAGTCCAGACCTGGGCACTGTCGCTTTCAATGATCATTATTGTGTAAATATTGCTCCCCAAATATCTCTGATTGATTAACAGAAGCTGGACAGCCGATTACTGGGCAGAGGCCATAGGAAGGCTGGGCTTCCCTTCCCAGTCTTGGGGTTTCAGGAAGGGACCACGTGGTGAGAAAAAAAGAAGGAAGACATGGCCTGAGGGAGCAGAAACAGTCCAGTCCAGGCAGGAGCAATATGGCAAGGAAGTTGGGATGAGTGGCTGGAAAGTAGCATAGAAGATTAGATTTGATTGCTATCTGCCCAGTAATAGTGCTGGAAGCTTATTGATAAATCTAATAAAGTCTTTGGGTCATTTATTTGGGAGCTAGATCAGGTGAATAGAAAAGGCCTCCTAAATTATAACGTAGCTTTTCACCAAGGATGCTAAATCTTGACAATTTGATCAAAGCTGTTTGAGATAAGAACATAGCTTTACTTACTAATTTTTATGCACAGTGAACTATATCAATCTATTTTTGCAACAACTTTGTGAAGTTATAATTCATGTTCTCTGCAATTCACAAAAAGTGCACAACTCACCGGATATTAGTGTGTGCATACACAGCTGTTGACCCAATTTCAGAACATTTGTTCACGTCCAAAATGGTCCCTCTGTACTCTTCTGGCTGCTAAAACCACAGCAGAATGGAGTGGCTACTTGTGGCTTGCTGTCCTTTCCACAGCGGACCTCCGCAAGTCCGTGCACATACCTCTGATGTGCCTCTTTTAAGCTCTTTTCCTGAATCAGACACAAAGGCACCTAGAGGCACTGCTTTCCAACACACTCTAAGAGAACTGGGAGCGGAGAGCTTGGCTGTACACAGAGGGTCCCTCGCCTCTTTCAAGATGGACTGTGGCACCTGCTGCCATTTCTAGGAAAAAAGAAAAGCTTTTTGTTTTTGTTTTGTTTGAGACAAGATTTTTTGTTTAGCCCTGGTTTTCCTGGAAACTCACTCTGTAGACTGACTAGGCTGGTCTTGAACTCAGAGATCTACTTATCTCTGTCTCCTGAGTGCTGGGATTAAAGGCATGTGCCATGTCCGCCCGGCTAGAAAAGTGCTTTTGCTTAGCTGCTGGGTCCTGCTCCTTCTACTAGAGGAAGATGATCCGATGCTCAGCTTTAATGGAGGTCTGAGCAGGTGACAGAAATGTCCCACAGGCCATCCTGTTGGTCCCTATGCCCACAGTAGAGGAACATTTCTCCTGAAGCACAAGTGTTTCCCTCGGGGTGTTGGGTCCTTCAAAGGTGGACAGTGTTTGGTTTGGGTTTATCAAAAGCTAGAATAGAGGTGCCCTCAGTGTATACTCTCCTCCTAAAACAGATGAGCTCTCTCTGGTGTGAGTACCGAAGGTGACCAGAATACAGCTGGTTCCTTCCATTGCGCTAACCTCTGCCCTGGAGGCCTGTGGCACTCTGACTGTATTCTAGAGATAAGCGTGGTGCTGGCACCCGCTGACGGAAGTGGCTGTGGTGCCCTGAGTATTTGACAGACTAGGGACAGAAACATCTCAGGGCTCGGGTGTCCCTTGGCCAGGTGGGTCCCGAGGCCTTGCTTGACGTGACACATTTGCCTTGAAGGAGTTGATCAGGGCTGCTTGTCCTCCAGCTTGGGGCAGAAGGGCCTAGAACCTTTGATGCTCCAAATGTATTCTAGTCAGGTTCCATGTGCCTTTTCCTAGAGAGATATAAAGAGACATCTGCTCACCCAGGTACAAAAACATTCTCCAAATTCAGCTTGGCGAGCCCGTGAGTAGGAATGGGTTACTCTTAGGCAGCCATAGCACCAGGAGGCCACCCCTGGGTGACTTATAAGCAGCGCCCAGAGAAGTCCCATGAGGCCAATTGTTCACCGCTGAGAGCACAGGATCAGGGAGACATGTGGCCTCAAGAAAACCTCAGGAACCTCATCCTCCTTCCCCTCCCCCACCACAGGGACCGTTCAAAGGCCCAGCTCAGGGGGGTCTGTGTGGGTCGCCACAGCTGCTCTACGGCACGGTGGTAATGGCAAATGGTCAGGTGTGTCTGAGGTGGTCTCCTGCCGGCAGGAGGACAGTCTCTTCAGCACACTCTTACCCATTCTAGTTCCCAGATAATGACACAGGGCCCTATTAGATTTATTAATAAGCGTTAAAGAACTGCAGCTGGGAAGACGCTAACCTAGTCTAACCTGTCTACACTAGCCTCGCTACCTCCCAGCCACGTGCCCTGTATTACTTGCCGTCTTAGCCTTGCCTTGGCTGTTTCTGTTCCATCTGTCTATCTTCATGGTGACCTTCTCCTGTTTCTCTTCCTCTTCCTCCTCCTCCTTTCTCTCTCTCTTCTCTTCCTCTTTGTGGTCCCCACCTGAGACCCCCTGACTGGGATCAGAAGTCCCGTGTCCTCTCCTCACGGCCCAGCTATAGCAGATCAACTCTTTATTAACTAATCAGAGAGGATAGAGAACAATTTTTACGTAACGCTGAGACAGGAGGTTCTTCATAGAAATGACAAGGCTCATGTCCAGACTGCAGCCAGATCTCTGGGCACAGGAATCAGCATCTGAATACACAGTGCACGAGACAACCCCCAACTGTGTGGAGCTTGCACCTCCCACCCACGTGCCCTAGGTGGACGGTACATGCATGACCTGACAGCCAAGAGAAACGGGTGTCTCCCCTTCATGCGTCTTCTCTCAGTGATGCCGAGTCCTGTAGTAACGGATGTGCCCTTTAGCTGGGTGGGCCCTGCAAGGACAATGACTAAGCATCTCCCCAGGACAGATCCCCATTCCTCCTTAAGGCAAGCGGCAGACTTCTCCTGCATTACAGCACACAAGTAGTGACCACACACACGTAGCTTCCTCAGCTGATGCAGGTCAGAGGGAACCAAACGTCATGAATGCAGGAACTCCTCTGCAACTGTTTCTACGCTGTCTTCTTCCAGGTACCAAACAGGACACTGTATCTGTGCTGCATGAGCCCCATTTTAGAAGTTTGTTATGGGTTCAGGAATAGCTGCACACTATTTGAATACCAGACTCAGACGGATGGAAGTTTATTGAATGCTAGACAAAGACTGTCTAGTCAGGGATACAATGGGGGCTCAGAGCCAGACTGTTTCTCAGGTGGCTTTATACATACACATGTAACCAGATGGAGAAAATAAAGGGAGGGGCAGCGTTGCATCATTTGACCAGTTAAAGCATTTCCAAGTACATTGTATCTAGGCAGTTAGACAAAGTATTTCAAGCTAATTGGCTAGGATATAGGCTTGGGGACTATCCAGTTCCTCACCTTTCAGGGAAAAAGGAACATAGCAGTTGTGGTTTTGTTTAAGTAGAACATATATCAATTCAAACAGAACATTCAATAAGTATTAAATTGTAAGTAAAAGGCTATTCAGGCTCTTTAGGCAGGCAGGCAGAGCCTGAGAACCTGAACTTAATTTCACTCTAAGGTCAAAATGGAGACTTAAAAACAAAATGGCTACAGTTATGCTAGGTAGTAAGGCCTAGACATGTCTGGACATGTTACAGAGTTGGTGTGTTTCATCATGCCCCAGAAACCCCAGAATCCCTAATAATAATAATAATAATAATAGACCCATTTTCAGGATACTTACTGAAGTGGGCCATTTACCAACCTCTGAAACTCTTGGGCCAGCCTCCCCAACATATAGTTCAACATCAGCACCATTGTCTTTTATGCTTCTACTAGTATGGTCCATTAGGGCACATTGAAAACATTCAACTACTTTCCTAATCCAAAGTCCCAAAGTCCACATTTCTCCAAACAAAAGCACGATCAGGCCTGTCACAGCAGCACCCCATTCCTGGTACAAACTTCTGTCTTAGTTAGGGTTTCTATTTTTGTGAAGAGATACCATGACCATAGCAACTCTTACAAAAGAAATCATTTAACTGGGGTTGGCTTACACTCAGAGGTTTATTTAGAGCATTATCATCATGGTGGGAAGCATGGCCACGCTCAGACATGCTGGAGAGATAGCTAAGAGGTCTATATCTCAGCAGGAAGACAGTGATTCACTGGGCCTGGCTTGAGCTTCTGAACCCTCAAAGCCCACCCAATGACACATTTCCACAAGGCCACACCTCCTAACAGTGCCACTCCCTAGAAGCCTATGGGGGCCATTTTCATTCAGACCACCACAAGGTCCATGTGCCAAATTCACTCCACAGCCTGTATGTTGCTATTGTTGGATTTGGGGTTTTATGTTGTTGGGGCCAGAACTCAGGGCTAGACAACTGACCTACAATATCTAGCAATATCCACTCTCACAGCACATTTTTGTAATGCTGGTGCCCTTTAAATGTGATATACTGCATTTGTAGAAAGAAGAAAAAGAAAAATATATAACAAAGGGAAAAGAAAGAGAAGAATTTTGACCAGAGGTAATATGTCATTAACAGGTTTCTGTCCCAAATAATTTTCTCTGACAACCCGTTGCTTTCTGAGCATTAAAACAACCCACAAATGCATCCTGGCACAAAGGTGAGTGTTAATCTTAAGTCGTTGTCTTAGTTACTCTTCTGTCGCTGTGACAAAACAGCAGAACCAAGGTATCATTTAAAGTACTAAATCGGGAGCTTGCTCACATTTCAGAGGTAAGTCCACAACCATCATAGTGGAAAACACAGTGGCAGGCAGCCAGGGCCCATCTAAGAGCTTACATCCTACACAAACATACATGCTGAAAAGCCACCCATACAAGTAGTGGAAGTTTTGGTTGTGTGGATGCTTTTGTTGTGGTCCCAAGTGTGGGATGTGGGAATGCTTTTTCCATAGCTGACAGCAGCCTCATGAGAGGTGTGTGATCTTTGTCTGCTGATAAACAGCCTCTTGAGATGGCTCCTGATTTTTGTCAACAGGAAGTTGCTTCGTGCAGGGCATGTATTTTTTGCCGGCTGAAAAACATCTTGGTGTGGACTCTGAGAAGGTATAAATAGGAGCCCACAGACAGAGAATGCTTTGCATTGCTTCGCTATGCTTCGCTTCGCTCCTGGAGAGAAAGCTCTGGAGAACTCTGCATCTGCTGAATATCACCACTTCTGCTGAACTGTGTGCTACTGCTGACTCGTGCTGTGTTTGCTGGCTTGCTGTTTGGCTGGACTGTTGGAATCCTGACTACAAAAAGTGCAATTGCCCCAAGAAACTACATCTAAAGAGGTCCACATTACTTATCCTAATTAATCTTCTTCCTCTCCTACCTAAGATTGGTGGGTTGGAAGGGAAGTAGGGGTGTTTAAGAACCCTAAATAAAGCAGGTTTAAAAAGTCAAAGCCTACAGATTCACCTAAAAGAATGAATTAAAATAAAGATAAAAATGACTGCTTTACAAATAAAAAGAAAAAAGCCCCAGAAAGAGAAACTAGCAGAAGTCAGGGTGATCTCCAGTTTCACCAGTTTCCTGCACATGAGAGAATTTCTTCTTTATGGTTACACAGAAGTCTATTGTATATTGCCAGAGCCCGCAATAACTCAATTGAGTTCAGCTGTAATTTGACAGTGCTCTGCAAATTCTGACTTCCATAATAAATGATCTCCTCCTGATAAGCATGCTCTTGATAATTGCTTCTAGTCCCCTGGGCAGAAGGCCTCAATAGACAAGGATTCTAACAGAGCTTGAGTAAAAGGTGCTGTAGGACCATATTGAGCACATGCAATTTTCAATTCTTTTAATTGTTTAAAAGGTATAGGAGATGGACTCACCATATTTCCTGTCCATCAGGTTGCTCTAGAATTGGAAAGCCATAAAACTCAATTATATCTTCTCCTTTTTGCCTAGGTGTTGTAAAGAAGCTTCTAAAGGGGATACATTGCTCTTGCAGTGGACAAAGGAAAAGATCCCCTTGTCTTTTGAGCTACAGCAACTGTAGCCAACCCAGGAGGAGGGGCCAAGCCTGCAATCAATGAGGAAGTTGGAGTGGGGGATTAAGCCTCATTTTCCCTAGTAGTTAATTCTCCAATTTTTCTGTTTATTTCCTCCAAGCCCCATTCCAACTTTTTTATTTCTTTTTACCAAGGCTTAAGATTTTTAACACTCATAGCCTGAATTGGAGGGTATCTCTCAGAATAATACTTAAGCTGTTTTTTCCCCTCCAACACTGCAACCTAATCAGGATCTAAGTCATTCTCAAAGTTTTCTTCTAACAAATTATCATTAGGAAGGACATACAACTCTTCTGGAGGAGCTGATTGTTAACCTCATTTTGTCTTGATGCCTCCCACCTTTCATTCCTCTTTCTCTCTAACCTTTAAAGTTTCACTTTCTCAGTCCTGTGCTGCATATACAGACTATGTCTAATTAAATTCCATACAAAAAACATGAGGATACTGCCTTGTCCCATTTTTACTCTCCAATTTTACTCATTGTACCCTTTTCTCTTTACTTCATGATCCAAGCTCGCCAACACCTGTGGTATCCTTCATTGTTTCCCTGAATCTCAGATCCCTGTTTGGGCGCCAAACTGCAGGAGCCCACCAGCAGAGTTGAACAGTTCTTGAGTGGGTAGTGAGGATTGAAAGAAAAAACAAAACAAAACAAGACACTACACATGGGATCTGTTCTGTTCGAGAGGGCTTCCAGTAGACACTACACACACCAGTTTATTCCACAGTCCCTTTTTATAGTCAGAGCAAAGCACCTTGATACAATGAAGTTCATCCAGAAGTCACTTGTTTACCTGGACCACCTGCCTGTGTGATCCTTGCACAAATAAAAGGATGTGAACTTGGCAAAAACAAACTGCCTACTGTCACAAACAAAAGGAAGTGAACTTGGAAAAACATCCTGGCTTTCCCTGTCTCCAGGTGAAGGCCAGGGTGAAAACATGTGTTTTGCTGAGAGCTCAATAACAAAGCAGCTTGACAAATAAACATCCCTCCACAGTATATCCATGCCACATTCTATCAATTTATAAACTAGACTCAAAATGACAAATACTTGAAGGTTTTTTCCTCATGTATGGAATCTTGATAGTGTAAACATACACAAAGGTAGACTTGAGATGACCAGACTCTGGAGAGTGGTACAGAAGCAAGTAACAGTGGGTAAACATTGTCAACTGTGTGACAATACTGAATGTAAATGTCATGTGACTATTTTATTACATTCTGTCCCTTTATACAACAGTCAGTGGCCGAGAATCATTCTGGGTCTGACCCCGGTCCTCACGCTGGGTCCAACCACACATGTCACTGCTCACCATCTGCCAGACAGCACACTTTCTC
>CM053758.1:4602168-4617897 GCA_028658305.1 Pachyuromys duprasi
ATACTGAAGACTGGGACCCTTCCTGATGGGTGTCAGGTTCCAGAAGGGCTTCTCGGTCCTGTCAGGAGGGCATCGATACACCCATGAGCCACCTCCTAACTGTCCTGTCCCTAAGATTTTAACATGACTGATCTAACAGGCAACGCTATACAGAACATTAGACCCCGTTCCAAAATTAAAACAGCCCCGTGAGGAGCATGATAGAGTTAAGTTGCATCAGTACAGGCCACATTATTTTTAAATAGGGAATGAGCATAATCCTGAGCAGTTTTTTCTCAACCAATTGGAAATGTGAAGCCTGTGCCCACACTAGTAAAAATCAGTTCTGATCTTGGGTGACATGTTAGAAGACTGAAAGTTCCTGCCATTGACCCTGTTTGAAGTCTCTCTGGAAGTCTTGCTTACCATCAGTCCAGGGATATTTGCTGACTCTTACAAGAATATCCCCATGTTTCAACATTTCTTGGAAACTGCGTCTGTCCAGAAGTTGCTTACTCCACATGTACTCAGGAGAGAGGACCTTGGTGGGCTTGTTGTAAAGGAGGAACTTGTTCAAGTAGCTTTCATCAGGCCATGTGACCTGGATGTCCTGAGCCTGGTCCAGCATCACCGCCTGGTAACAGAACTTGGTGAGCCTGAAAACCTCCAGCACCTTTCCCCCAAAGAAGGCTCCCGAATAGTAAAAGTCTCCCTCCTCCTCAGAAATGTAGGCTTGTGACTGAGGCTGCCTTTCATAGGCCAGGGACTCCCTTGGGAGTCCAAAGAACAGAGGATGCAGTGTGCCAAACAAGGAGGACAAGATCTCCACGCCCACACTGTAGCAGAAAATTATGTTCACGTGCGCACAGACCAGGTAGTCCACCTCCTTTGCAAAGCGCTGCTGGGAAAAGAGGCTGATCATCTTCATTCTGTAATCATAGGTGTCCGGCTGGCGGCCAGAGCCCTGCACTTCCAGAATCACAATCTGCCTTCTCTCATGGGGCTTCACAAGTGGAACACTAGACGGCTGGTCAGTGAAAATGTAGTACTTCACCCTGTGTCCCTCCATGAAGTATGTCTCTGCGGTCTCCAAAAACACCTTGAGGAAGGCTATGTATTCTCCGGTGGCAAACACAGCTAACCCAATGGAGACGTTCTGGAGCCGGAATTGCTGGTTCAGGATTTCTATCTGGAAAGTCCCATCCCACACAATGGGAGCCAGCCAAGGAGTCTGTGTGGCCATGTTTTCACTACTGTGTATAATTAATTTTGACTGATAATACAACATCCTGGACACGTTCACTATCTTCAGGTAGTCCATTTCTCTAACTGTCATGATTTCCCTGGCTAAAGTGTATTTTGGCTTCTGCTTTTCCAGCATCAGGAAAGAATAAGCAATAAAGGCCAATGTGAGTGTTAGTAGGAAAACAAAGGCCCTAGAAAGAAGCGAGTGATATTTCAATCTGTCAGATTTCAGCAGTGACTGAGTCATGGCTGTTGGTATGTCCTCAGTTACATTAGGGTCACTTCTGGTTAACATGGTCCAAATCGAAGGTTCTGAGATATCCAAGTCTCCAACACAGCCTACTCATCTAGCATCTCAAGCCTGACCCAAGTGCCAGGCGCCATGTGGTTCACATGGAGAAAGTCTCGAATCCCAATAAAACTCCAATGAAGTCAGCTTCTGTTTCTGGTGTTTTCAAAATAATTGTATGGCAGGATTCAGTCAGTAGACCACAAAGAAACAACTGATAGGACAGAACTCAGGATTCCTGAAATATGCTCAGGAAACTCAAAGGACATCACTAAGCAGGTCAACAGGAGAGATTGTGATGAAATTAGGGCAGGGCAGATGTTTTGATGTCTGCTTAGATCCAACACAAGTCCCACACCATGTCAATACAGATAACAAAAAATTAGTGCAATCCAGTTGCTACTGATTGATCAGGGCCGCAAACAGACTTGGGGGCTGAGCTGCCTGTCCCTAAGGTGGAGGTTTGATAGGACATCATTGGATGTGAGGAAGAGAAGACTTTTAATTTTAAAGCTCAGGAGTAGAGGTTTCCAAATGGCGGATTTGGCGGGCAAAATAGGCGGGGTTATAGGAACAGGGTAAACAAGTTAGTCCTTAAAACAAAGGCATGGGTGCAAGGTGGGCAACCATGGGTAACAAGTTTGTCATAGTCAAAACAAGGTAGTCCTAGGCAGCCACACAACCTTTTGAAACAACTGGAGGGGAGATTACCAGGTGTCGGGAACGATGCCTCTACACAAGTGTTTCACAGAACACACTGTTTTACAGAGAACACGAAGTGTGCTCCGAGAAGGGCTGGGATTCAGATTTAAAAACAAAACAAAAAAATAAATAAAAACACTTAGCGGGTGGTGGTAGTAGTGCATGCCTTCAATCTCAGCACTCGGGAGTCAGAGGCAGGAGGATCTCTATGAGTTCGAGGCCAGCCTGGTCTACAAAGGGAATTCCAGGCCAGCCTGGGCTACACAGACAAACCCTGTCTTGAAAAACCTAACCGAAAAGAAACAAAGTAAAACAAAACAAAAACTCCATTTCCCAGAAGGCACAGCTGCGAGCTGAGAAATGACGCAAGGAGAGTGGGCGTTCCTGGGGGGCGCTGGGGCGGGACTTCCGACGCTTGGTCTCCGGATGTCATTCTTGATTCCCTGACCCGCCTTCCCAGCCGTTCTCCCCTGCCTCCTTCCCGGGCAGAAGCTGGCTCCTGGGAACTGAGGGCAGCGAACAAGAAGGACCCAAAGAGCGAAGGACCCACTCCTACCTTCCGCGAGAGCCGCGCTCTCCTTCGCGGCCTAGCAGCGCTCTGCGCCGCACGTTTTTGCTCCCAGCACCAGTGGTCCCCATGGCAACACCCGAACTGGTGAGTGGAGGTTCCTAGCTCTAGGGCGGGGAGGGGATGTGTGTGTCCTGCGTCCTGGGTCCTGGAACTCCAGCTCCTCCCGGGTTGGCGCCTTGGGATCTGGAAGCAGCGGGGTCCTCAAGAGGCTCCAGTGTCGGGCTCTGACAGAGGGCGCGGGGCTTCGCAGCCCTTGGCCTTCCTCCCCTGGGTCTGTAATGCAGTGTCCATAGTAATTCCCCCCTGCGAGAACTGGACCCGGTGCACGTGTGGCGAGGGTCTTGTGCTCGCCAGGACCTAGACGGCATCACTATGTGGGCGGCTTCGGGGCATTTTCCCCGTGCGCTAATCTGGTTCCTTCTCCTTCGCTTTGCTTCCCTGTAGCTGGGAGGGGGCTTGAGTCTCTGCACCACTGCGGTGGTCTGAATTGCTACAAGTAAGACGCTCCTTTGCCGGCAGGCAAAAGGACCGGATTTTTCTAAACAGCGTACTTGCCTTGCTCCTGAACAGCAGTGGATCCGTTTTCCTGTTAACACATTTTTACCTGTACTGTAAAAATATTTGTTAATTTGTACTTTTGGAATGCACACATACAGCGGACCCAGTCACACTCCAGCAAGCCACGCTGTTCACTCCCAGCATGGGCCTGATAACTTTTAAGACTGCTTTTTCCGTTGTGTGTGTGTGTGTGTGTGTGTGTGTGTGTGTGTGTGTGTAATGCCTTAGGCTGATCTCTGACATCGAGTGCTGCACACTTAATTTACTGAGGCGGTGTCTTCCAGTTGAATCCAGAGCTCACTTCTTAGCTCATCAAGCTATCCATCTTGCTCGGGGGGTCCTCTATCAGCCCCTCTACCAGCCATCGTATTCGTGGGTTCTGGAAACCTGAAATCCTGTCCTTAGGTCACAAGCACTTCAGCCTGTCGGAACATGGTCCATGGCAGAGTCATGTGAAGAGAGTTCAGAGTGCTTGTGAGAACCCTCCAAGAAAACAGGGCAAGAGCCTTGTGACCTCGGTTTCTTCAAAACAGAGTTGTTCTTGGAATGTGTTTCTGTGCTCTTCCCAGGTATAGCAGATAGGAGCAAGTTTATTTCAACTGTTGTTTTTCATATGCCTCCATGAAAACATATTTGCTAAGCCAGGCACGGTGGCATGCACCTTTAATCCCAGCACTCTGGGAGGGAGAGGCAGGAGGATCTCTGTGAGTTTGAGGCCAGCCTGGTCTGCAAAGCAAGTCCAGGGCAGCCAGGGCCACACAAAGATACCCTATCTCTGAAAACCAAGAAAAGAAAATATGTTTTTTGCCATGTGTGGCTTTTCCTTGTGATTGTAAACTAATTTACTAAGGTGACTCAGCTCCTAAGGGTGTAACTTGTCTAATGATCTGAATAAAGTTGGCTACTGCATAATACTTTAGTCACTTTTAGTCCCTGCTCTCCCAGGTTCACACCACCAACTAGAGCAGTAAACACCAGCCCTGACGTTAGTTACCTTTTGTTGTTGTGTGCTGGGGCCCGCCAGCAGAGTTGAACAGTACCTGAGTGGGGAGTGAGGACTGAAATAATTAAAGCAAAGTTACAGTGCACAGGAGATCAGCTCGAGAGGGCTGTCAGTGAGACTGCTGCCGAGGGTATATCCCGCAGTTCCTCTTTATAGGCAAAGCAAAGTCAAGTCACATCAATACAAGAAAGAAGTTCAGTTAATAAAAAAATTAAAAAAGAAAGAAAGAAAGAAGTTCGTGGAACTGCCAAACTTGTTTTCTTAAACTACTTCCCTGTAGCAGATATGGTCCAAGGCCACACAAGCAAGTTTTAAGGAACATCCTCTTATCCCTGTCTCAAGGTAAAGGCCAGGGTGAAAACATGTTTTTTGCTGAATACTCCATAACAAAGCAGCTTGACAAACAGCTCTCCACAGTTGTGGTTGTTTGTTAGTTTGTTTGAGATGGAGTTTCTCTGTGTGTAGCCTGCCCTAGTTACTCAGCATATGATGGGCTCTGGGCAACAAGCTGTGCAGACCAGCGAAGCTCAGCTGCTGGACAGGCGGTCCTTGTTTGAACTATAGTGTCCTCATACCCTCCCTAAGCCCAGTTCTTTTCTTATCACAGGCGACTGTCGGTTCTTCCACAATCACACACTGCTTTGTTTCACTCTCCAGTGGCTTCCCACATGGGAGGCTTCACTGTCACAAACCTTTGGATCCCATCAAAGGCACCTCCATCTTGAGCCTTCGTGCCAGGCTAGGCCCTTAGCAGGTGATCTGCAGTTCAGGCCTTATCTCTACATCCTTGTCCGTCACCCAGGAAGAGGGTACAATCTTATATATGATCCACACAGCCAACCACCTGTTTGTTATCCCAGACCTTGGTTTCATTTGAAGATGTGGCCGTGACCTTCACCATAGAGGAATGGGGACATCTGGACCTGGCTCAGAAGACCCTGTACCAGGAGGTGATGATGGAGACCTGTGGGCTTCTGGTCTCGCTGGGTAAGGATCCATTTCTCTTCTGGGTGCAGAGCTTAAAGCCACCTTCTGTAGGCATTGCTGGTTGAGGCCACTACCCATCTTCTTGCTGCATCCTCTTCTTACTGTGATACGACAGCCTCATGCTTGGTGCTTAGGGTCTATATCAGGGATTATTATGTAAGAAACATGGTCCTCAATGTAGCCAGCATTTGCTACTTTGTGGGTTCTTCTTTCTTCCAGGTTCTCTACCCCCTTTTAACCCTTTCAACTCCCTAATGGTAGATATGAGAAAAGGGGGGGGGAGGAAAAGAAAGAGATCCCTGAATAAAGTCAGAGGTTGAAAAGGGGTCAGTGTTATCATTGATTACTTCCTGCTGATTAGGGGTATGGCACTTCTTGGGGCAAGTTTGATCTTTTCCGTCAGTTACCTAATTTCTTCTTTTTGTTGTTTCTTCCTTGCTCATGACTACTTAACAAACCGAAACCAACAGCAACAAACAACTCACCCTGCCGCCTGGGGGCCCTATCATTTATATACTCTCTGAAAATTTCCCAGAATTCCAGACATCGCACAGTCACAAAAACTATCTGCAGCTGGCAAAACCATACCTCTGCTAGAGCACGAGGCAAATCATAGTCAGCTGCTACAAAGCAGCCCCACATTCCCACCCCTGGGATCAAAACACAAACATAGTCTTATAATATTGCTGTGTTTTTAAAGAAACCAAAATTCCAGAATTCTCACTACACCTCAATACTGTCAGCCCACATTTCCATGGAAGTGAAGGTGACCAGGTCAGCATGGTTGAGGGAGGGGTCTTCACAGCCCACCAGCAGGACCCGCCAGGGCGGGGGCTCTCCAAGAGCTTGATTCATCTTGTGATCCAGGGGAGGACAAGGCATGAG
This sequence comes from Pachyuromys duprasi, assembly GCA_028658305.1. NCBI lineage: Eukaryota > Metazoa > Chordata > Mammalia > Rodentia > Muridae > Pachyuromys > Pachyuromys duprasi. Next base: position 4,608,388 of record CM053758.1, read on the forward strand.
AATGAAAAGCTCAAGGGCAGCTTGGGCTATGCTGAGAGTTCAAGACATAAAGGATGTCCTCCTCACCCCTCAAAAAGACCTAAGAAAGTTTTTCCCAGCACTGCTGGTATCTGGAAGCAACACAGCCTCAGCTAAGTGACTTCTTTAGCTTCTGTCACCTGCATTACTGACACATACATCCTAAGGCCTGGGCAAAGTGGCAGCTTAGTGCTGAGTCCTCCACTCTTTCAGAACTGTGGCTCACCTCCTTAGAAATCACTCCCTAACCTTGAGCAGGGGTTGTGAGCTTGCTGGCACTGTGCAGTTATTTGGGGTTTCATTTTTTAGTGCACCTTTTTAGTAACGGCTGCAAAGCAGTTGTCCTCAGAATGTGCTTCGAACAGAAGTGGGACCATCCCAGTGCTAAAGTGTCCTACATAACAGGCAAAACCCAAGCACCTTCTGCCTAAACCACTAAAGCACCGGTAGGGCTTTGAGCAGGAAGTGAGCAGAAGTCCACGATCTCCCTTTTCCCGCTGTTGAGATGGCTTTTGGCTCTGCCAGCCTTCTGTCCACAGTGCGGTAAACACAGTGTTGTTCTGTGCTTACTGTTGGAGGGAAGCGTGCAGAGGCCCAGTGAAAGGAGGCGCAGACTCTGCCCTCACGGTCCTCCCACTAAGCTCAGGCTGGTTCTCTGAGCCTTTGCACAGTGAATGCGTCCTGTCTGCCCTGTGGGATTTTCCCAGCGGTTTTACTGTGGCTACCTCAGTCAGTCTGACTTCTGTCCTGAGCCTTCACATTTGGCAACATGTATTTGGCAGAAAGTAAAGGAAATCTTGTCACACTAGACTCACCCTGCGGGCCTGTGTTGAGCCCACCTGTGTGGCTGCCCAGCGAGGACAGCAGCCAGCCCCATTCTCCTGATGTCTTCCCTCCTGCCCTCGGTCCTCAGGCTGGTCCTGGTGGGGGTACAGGATGATGCAGGACAAATTGGAACAAGAGACCTGTCTCAAACAGCCATTGGTAGATGGCTTTCCTCAGTTGGGGGTCCCTGAACACCACAGTTACATGGGAGCTGTGAAACCCAAGTGCTGAGTGCTTATGGCCAAAACTGACCTTTGATTGTATTTGGTTTTGAAACCAGGCATTGGTAGGAAATTATGTTATCCAAGCAGGTGGAATGCTTCGGACTCAGGTTGACAGAGAGTGCCTTCAGTGGCCAGGGCTGTATCTCCCTCCCTGGTTCCCTGAAGGCAGTGTGCTAATGTACGCATGCCTGTGAGCATGAGTTCTTCATCCCTGTACCTGTAAATGCTGCTTTATGTGTTCCCGTGCCAGGGCAGCATATTCCCAAGCCGGAGCTGATCTGCCTCCAGGAGCATTGGCAGGAAATGTGGGCAGTGAAGAGAGGCCTCTCCCAAAGCAACGCTGCAGGTAGGAGGCCGAGAGCAGCTCTGGGACACCAGTGGGCAGCTGTGCTGAGGTGGGACTCGGTTGGTCAGATCATGACGCACTCACCTGTGGACGCCTGACTTCACATCCCGTCACAGACGACTTAGCTGTGTGAACACCGCTACAGACATGGGTGTGCAGGAGCCTGTGTGCTCTGCTGACTTAGACACCACTGGACAGAAAGGTAGCGAGTTCTCCGTGCCTTTGAGAAGCCCAGTCACCATGGTGGCCCTGGTGCACATGTCAACCGCAGCATGGCAACCACATCCTCCCCAGCATTTGCCAGTGTTTGTAGTCTTGGTGGTAGCCGTTCCGGTGGGGTGAGGTGGAATTCTATTGCATTCACAGGTGAATTTGGGGAGACTTAATAGTGTATTTTTAACCTCTTTCCTATCAGTCCTTGTTGCCGGGCCTAATGTGGAGATTCACCTACATGCTGTGCCACTGATTTCATGTGGGTGCCATTGGCTTTGTGTCTGTTCTGTTCCTTTGTCTCATTCACTGTAACAGACCCCGGTATGCCTGTGCTTCTCACACACCTTCACTCTTGCACATGCCAGAATCCCAACAGTGCAGTTCTCTTTCCCGGCCTGTCTGCTTCCTCATCTCCACATCCTCACCTTCTTCGCCTTTCGCTTTGTATCTGGGATTCTGGCAAAGCTTTGTACTTTGTCCTCGTTTACCCCAGTCTCTGTTTTCTGCCATGTTGTCCCTCTGTTCTACCTGGTACCTCTTACTTTCTTAGAAATGGCATCACGTGCCAGTTTTTCTGCATACCCTCTATTGCTGTCTTTTGGCCTTCTGTCCAGTCCAAGTTAGGCAAAGCTTCTCTGCTGTCATGGCATCGTGATACTCCCATATCCCGCGTGGACTACACACATTACACCCATTGCTGTGCCCCCTCCCCCATTCTGGAGTTTGGAGTGACCTTTCTGCTCCTGGTTTCCTCTTCTCTATCTCAGCTTTTCCTCCTAGGGTTCCACTGAAAAATGTTAAGAGCCCAAGAATTAGCAAGTACAAAAGAACTTTACAAACATGGTTTTAAGATATAATTGATACCAATAATAATAGCAATAATAATAATAGCCTTTAGAGGCAATATTTTCCTCTTCTGCCACTGTAGTGTTTGTTTGGTTCTGTTTACCACATGAATAAATAAACACCTATTCTTGTTGGCTTTCTTTTAGGTGAAGAAGCAAAATCCAACGATGCCTCAAAACCCACTGCTTCTCAGCCGACTCTCTGTTTTCAAGAACAACTGTCAAAGAGATCCTCAGTGGATTCCGGGTTAGGGCAGACCAAGGATAAGGAAACATGCTCAGAAATGCCAGGTGGGAACACAAGGAAAACAGTCTCTTCCAAGGAGACGTGCCCTGGCAAGCTGAGCCATAAATATGCTGCTTTGGAGACAGGCGGTAGTCTCTGTCTGCGGGTCTCACAGGAACAAGGTCCTCCAGGCGACTCTGCCCAGGAACGTGATCCCCAAGGACCAATAACAGAGCCTGGGGTTGATGCTGGGAGCAGTCTTTACGGATGTAGAGAATGTGGGAAAGTGTTTAGGAATAATTGGGCCTTGGTCTGGCACCAACAGATTCATGCTGGAGTGAAGCCCTGGGAATGCAGCGAGTGTGGGACAGTATGTCGTTCCATGGCCGACTTCATTCAGCACCTGAGGCTTCATGCAGGGGAGAAGGCGCACCAGTGCACTGAGTGTGGGAAGGCCTTCAGACGCAGTTCTCACCTCACCGAACACCAGCGGATACACACTGGAGACAGACCCTACGAGTGTGAAGACTGTGGGCGGGCCTTCTCCCATCGCTCCACGTTCACCCAGCACAAGGTGACGCACGCCACAGAAAAGCCTTTCCTGTGCAAGGAGTGTGGGAAGGCTTTCTCCTACAGCTCCTCATTCGCTCAGCACATGAGGATCCACGCCGGAAAGAAGCTGTACGAGTGCAGCCAGTGTGGAAAGGCCTTCACGCACTCCTCCACGTTTGTGAAACATAGGAGGACCCACACGGGGGAGAAGCCCTATGAGTGCAAGCAGTGTGGGAAGGCCTTCACCCACCACTCTACCTTTCTTCACCACCATCTGACCCACACGGGGGAGAAGCCCTTCGTGTGCAACGAGTGTGGAAAATCTTTCTGTGTCAGTTCATCCTTCACTCAGCACATGAGGATCCACACTGGGGAGAAGCCGCACAGGTGCAGCGAGTGTGGAAGGGCCTTCACCCAGCGCTCCACTTTCATCAGGCACAGGAGGACACACACTGGAGAAAAACCCTTTGCGTGCAGAGAGTGCGGAAGGGCCTTTTGTGACACCTCGTCCCTGATTCAGCACATGCGCCTTCACACCGGGGAGAAGCCGTATGAGTGCAGTGAGTGTGGGAAAGCCTTCACCCACCACTCCGTTTTCATCCGACACGCTAGAACCCACAGTGGGGTGAAACCCCTGGAATGCAGTGTGTGTGCAAAAGCCTTCCACTACAGCTCCTCCTTCATCCGACACATGAGGATCCACACCGGAGAGAAGCCTTACGTGTGCGGAGAGTGTGGGAAAGCCTTCACTCAACCTGCAAACTTTCTTCGGCATAGCAGGATCCACACGGGAGAGAAGCCCTTCGAGTGCACCGTGTGCGACAAGGCCTTTTATGACACCTTTGCCTTAATTAGGCACATGAGGACTCACACCGGAGAAAAACCCTTTGAGTGCAGCGAATGTGGAAAGACCTTCAGCCACAACTCATCCTTCATTCAGCACCAGAAGATCCACACCAAGGTTTAAAAGTCCAGGGCAGTCTTGCAGTTGTGTTCACCTCAGTCTGCTTGAAGAAGCACATGCTGGCAGAGTGCTTCTCAGCCTTGCTATCAGGGAAAATTGTATCAGGGAAATAACTTAGTCTCTGGAAATTCATACTGAAGAGACTTGTGATCGTCATCCCTCTAACGACTTCCTGCGGAAAGTCGTCACATGTCATCTAAAGATTTATAGATTAGAAGTCAGCCCAGCCTATACTTCGCAAAGTATCTGAGGACCATAGAGAGTAAAACCCAGTTTCCTTACTTATATAGATGAAATGTCAGCAACCATCATTCTCTCATTTATATCACAAATCTAACCTGGGTCTCTTAAAGCAACAAAGAGCAATAGCGACAGATGAGCAAAGGTGACAGAATGCTTGTGTGACTTCTGATTTCCCCGTGGAGCAGTGAAGGTTTGTCGTGGCTGCACCGTGAGACAGTTACAGGACCTCACCCCATTACGTGTTTTCACACTCCCAGAGTTTCACCATTACAAGCACTGCACCTTTTTTTTTTTTTTTTTTTTTTTTGAGAGACAGGGTTTCTCTCTGCAGCCCTGAGTGTCCTGGAATTCACTCTGTAGACCAGGCTGGCCTCGAACTGAGATCTGCCTGCCTCTGCTTCCTCTGCATACACCATCACAACCCAGCTTTAATAATTTTTTTCATATGATATATTTTGATCATGTTCCTTCCCTCCCCCAAACAATTTTTTCATCAGTGGTTTACATTACAGTTTTGTTTTGTTTTGTTTTTGGTGTAGATGTGCCACTGTGCACATGTGGAAATCACATGACAAATATCAGGATATTAAACTTGGGCTGCCAGACTTGGGTGGCCAGTGCCTTTACCACTGAGCTATGTCACCAACATTTTATATAAACCCTGGTTTCTGACCTTGAGAAGTGCAAGTAATATGACAAATAGAAAAACCCAAGTTATAAACAGGTGTGTACATCACCTTTTTATTTGCAGTGAGGTCTTGTTATTTGTCATAGCTGTGTTCTATTGTTTTCTTTGTGGGGAGGGTCTGAAACAGGTTTTCTCTGTGTAGCCCTGGCTGTCCTGGATCTTGCTCTGTAGGCCAGGCTGGGATTAAAGGCTGGTGCACCACCACCTCCTGGCTGAGGCTGTATTTTTATACACCACAGCCAATCAATACCTAAGGCTTTTCTGTTTAAATACCCCCCTACTAATATATATATAAGTTAATATATTTATACTATATCGTTGTAATAAAGATAATTATGCCTTTTTGATGTAATGGACTCAAGTGTATTGTGTGCTAATTTCTTATATACATGCATGCACAGTACACCTGTTATCACTTAGCACAGGAAACAGTACTGATTACAGGGTTTAACTATACAATGCATTCATACCAATATACTCCTTGTAGCCAAAGTAAATAACTCTAATTAAAATTCTAATTTGGTGGACCTGCAGGGAATGTGGCTGGAAAGTGTTGCATGTGATTAAACCTCTTCCTCCTGACTTGCTTTGAGAGGGCCACACAGCTGCATGAGTGGAAGACAGTTGTGAGAACGACACATTCATGTGCTTCAGGTACTTCCTACTGCTCGTTGACACCAGCTTTCAGTTCCCAGTCTTACCACAGTGTTCTAAGAGCTGCTGAGTTTTCACTAAATCATCACTCAGAATCACTTTTCTTTACAGAATTATTATTAGTGTTGTTGTTTTGGTATTTCCAGACAGGGATTCTTTGTGTAGCCTTGGCTCGCCTGGAACTCACACAGATTCACCTGCCTCTGCCTCCCAAGTGCTGGGATTAAAGGTGTGAGCCACCACCATCCGGCGATAGGATGAATCCTTATGAGAAGATGTTAAATGTTGAACAGTCTCCCCATAGCACTGAGTTAACGTCATGGCTTGTTACTCATTGTGAACTGCACTCATTGTTTTCTGCACATTAAACCAAACTACAGATGCAATCCTGGCACAAAGGTGAGTGTTAATCTTAAGTCGTTGTCTTAGTTACTCTTCTGTCGCTGTGACAAAACAGCAGGACCAAGGTATCATTTAAAGTACTAAATCGGGAGCTTGCTCACATTTCAGAGGTGAGTCCACAACCATCACGGTGGAAAACACAGTGGCAGGCAGCCAGGGCCCAGCCAAGAGCTCACATCCTGATCCTCAGGCAGAGACAGAGTCCAAAAACTGGGCCTGGTGTGAGTTTTTGAAACCTCAGAGCCCACTCCCAGGGATACACCTCCAACAAGATCATATGTCCTAACTTATGTATGTAGAGTAGTTCACCAACTAGGTCTACTCATTCAAAACTAGGAGTCGATGGGGCCATTCTCATTCATAACACCACAGACATCCTTTTCTAGTTGGTTAGTTGGACTTTCCTAAAAAGCTAATGACTTTTTATGTATGCTTTCATTAGGGGTATTCATCTACAAATGTTTATTTTTAGGCTAAGGTAACTCTGGCCTCACAGATGCAGCTAAGATCAAAGCTTTCTCTTCACTCACCAACAATTTAATGCTGGTAAAATATTTTCCAAATCTCTTAAAAGAATTGGCTGGTTTTAGTTTCCACCGTGGAAAAGTATTTATCCTCACTTGTTATTCTTTGACCGTTGGGTCTGTAGTGATGATCTTCTTTGTACTCCTGATATTAATTTTGATATTGCCCCTTTAAATTTTATCTTTGTTTTATTTGGAACAGGATCTCACTGCGTAGACTAGGTTGGCCTCAAAGTTGGAGAGCTGCCTGCTGCTGCTGCCTTTGTTCTAGGACTTAAGGAATGTGCCACCATGACCTACCCATCTTAATTTCTTCTTCTGCTTCTGCTTCTTCTCTTTTGAGATAGTGTTTCAATGTATACCACTAGCTAGCCTGTGTAGATCAGGTTGGCTTTGAACTCAACATGGATCCACTTGCCTTTGCCTCATGAGTGCTGGGGTTAAAGATATTCACCCCCTCTCTCAGCTTCCCTTTTAATATCTTGATCGAGCTTACTACAATTTTATCAGTGTTATGAGTCAGAGTCCACTGAGGATACTCATTTGGCACAAGAGACAGAGGGATCGCAGTCCTACTTAGCTTCCTCAGGTCCTTTTGTTGATCTCATACAGCTGCTAGTACTGCTGCATTACAGGTGGCTTTGAATGAAAAGTCTCAAGGAGACCGTGAAACATTTAAACCACACCTGGAAAAAGCCTGGTTGTTCCTTTGTAGTTTCAACATAGTTCCTGCCTTTTAGACACACCCTTCTGGGAGACGATTACTTGTCTTGAATGTCTTAGAGGTTGCCCTAGAGGGATGACCATGTACTCTTCCAGATCCAATCCTATTGCTGGGTAAGCTTGAACCCTATGCTTTCTCCTCCACCTTTGCAGAAGCAGCCCTGATACTGAGCTACACAGATGGGTCAGCCTCCTGAGGAAGCAGCAGAAAATGGCAAATGCCACTTGTAGATAGATGAGTGTTGAGCTGATCTATGTCATCTCCAGAGCCCCCTGAATTGGTGGGGTGGCTTTCAGAGAAAAGCCCTTTCCCTGCCTGTGGCCATTCACACTGCTTTAAGTTTGGGGGCAGGTAAAGTGTGAATGTTGCTGATTATTACTGTATAATATGATTTAGCTAAACAGTGGTTATTCCTAAAGCAGCTGTATACCCAAATCATCACACAGAGACTAGGACTTATTTAATTAGCCTAGAGGACAATGCTGGACAAAAATTACTCTACCCTAAACCTCCAAGCCTGCATAGATTCCTCCCATTCAGATTTCCCACACTGTACTTCCTTTTTGGTCATATCTTAGGTCCAGTTCTTTTTTCCTGATGTGTCCCAGTCCTCTCTTCTTGGATCTCTCTTCCCATTCCTTCTTTCTCCTCCCCTCTAGACCAGAATGTGCCACCCTATTCTCTCCATTGCTCAGCATTGGCTGGTTGTTTTTATTGGCAACACAGAGAACAAATGTAGGCATGTTTGCACAAACTTGAGACAGGTAATGCTTAGACACCAGATAGTAGAGAAATTAGCATTTGAATGAACAAAAGTACATTGGACACATTCCACAAAACATTATACCAACACCTGAAGATTATATATTATATATATTATAAATTATTTTAAAAGAATATTTATTTATTTATTTATTTATTTATTTATTTATTTAACTCTTAGGCTACAGATGTAGCTAAGTGGATAGATTGCTTGCCTAGCATGCATGAGACCTGAAGTTTGATCTTTAGCACTGCATAAAACTGCCATGGTGGCATATGACTGAATAGTCACTTTAAGGTGGAGATAGGAAAATCAGAAGTTCAAAAGTCATCCTCAGTCACATAGTGAGTTTGAGGCCAGCCTGAACTATATAGGACTGTAGTGGAAATTTTGGTTCCCTTAATAAATAAAAAAAATAGATGGATAAATAAATAAAAACAACTCAGTTATGTAAACAGGTTTTTGTCTTAATCCCAGGTGTGGGATAGGGGACTGCCTTAGTTTGTCTACAGCTAATGATTGGCTTGGAGAGGGGCATGGTCTTTGCCAGCTCTACCATTAAAATAGGTATCAAACAGACCCGTGTGGCAATAGCAGTGGCCCATACCAAAGGAAAAATTGCAGGCATCTGAACAGCTGGTACAAGAGCAGCTGGAAGTTCAGCATATAGAAGAGTCTACCAGCCCATGAAATTCCCCTGTTTGTTATCAGGAAAATGGAGGATGATAATGGATTTAAGAGCAATGACTAGAAATGTGTCCTTTACAGCCTGGAATTTATCTTTTTGTTGTTGTTGTTACCTAGGTCATAATAGTAATTGATTTAAAAGATTGGTTTTTCACATTTTTCCCTTGCATGAGCAGGATAGGGGGAGGTTTGCTTTCTCAGTACATACTCAGAACAATAGTCATCCAATAAAGAGATATCATTGGAGGGTGCTTCCACGGGGACTATTATTTTTTTTTTGTTTTGTTTTCCTTTTTTAAAAATTTATTTATTTTTATATCAATCACAGGTTAGGTACTTTGAATCCCAGGCGTAGCCCCCTCCCACATTCCCTCCCACTCTCCCACTCCCTCCCTCATCTCCCTCCTTCCTTCCCCCCTCCAAGTCCACCAACAGGGGAGGACCTCCTCCCCTTCCATCCAACCCCAGCTCATCCTGTCTCCTCAGGGCTGGCTGCAATGCCCTCCCCTGGGATCTAGCCAGTCTGTCACTCCCCGGCTTGTATGGGGGAGGGTCAAAGAGTCAGCCATCAAGTTCATGACTGAAACAGTCCCTGTTTCCCTCACTAGGGTC
>CM053758.1:4618397-4634665 GCA_028658305.1 Pachyuromys duprasi
CCTGATGGGTGTCAGGTTCCAGAAGGGCTTCTCGGTCCTGTCAGGAGGGCATCGATACACCCATGAGCCACCTCCTAACTGTCCTGTCCCTAAGATTTTAACATGACTGATCTAACAGGCAACGCTATACAGAACATTAGACCCCATTCCAAAATTAAAACAGCCCTGTGAGGAGCATGATAGAAAACCAGGCACAGTGGTGCATACTCAGGCACGCAGAGGCAGGTGGGTTGCTGTGAGTTCAAGGCCAGCCTGGTCTACAAAGCGAGTCCAGGACAGCCAAGGCCACGCAGAGACACCCTGTCTCCAGAAACGAAAACAAAAAGCATGATAGAGGTTGGGTCACATCAGTACAGACCGCATTATTTCTAAATAGGGAGTGAGCCTTTTCTCTTTGTGCTACTGGGAATTGAACCTGGGATTCCCACTGGCTAAAATGTTGTAGTTAGGAGCTACAGTCTCCAGCAGCAAACAGAGACCATGCTGGGAAACAAGCATGTTTTACAGGTCCAGTGAGAAGTGTAAGGCCATGTAAGACCCAACAGAAGAGACTAGAAATGAGGCAAACTGCACATGCGTCTTCCTGCAGCTGGATTGTAGGGACAGGGATGGCCCCAGCTGAGACAGAGGACTGCTGATCTGAGGCTGTGGCTCTAGCACAGCCCTAAAGTCACAGTCGTGGCTCCAATGAGGGATGGGAGGGTATGAGCTGGGTTTCAGGGCCTGCTCTGCTGCTGTGACCAGCCACCAGGCCCCTGTGAACACTACTAGTGTTTTTTCACTTTCCAGACTGAGCTGGTGCATAGCGTTATCCCCAGCACTCAGGGAGGCAGAGGCAGATGGATCTGAAAGATCAAGGCCAGGCTGGGCCAACCTGGTCTACAGAGCAAGTTCCAGGACAGCCAGAGCTTACACAGAACTCTCCACTCTCAAAACACAAAACCAACAACAACAACAAAAAGGGAGACAGAATTTTGCTAAATTGTTCTTTTGCTAAAATAGCTTCTCAGCATTGACATAAAATATATATAATATAGCTTATTGTCAGAACAGAATGAAGTCCTGTGAGGAGAATTTTGAGTAGGTGTGAGAAAACCCCAAACGTGCGCACGTGTGCGCGCACACACACAATCAAAACAAGAGTCTTAGGACCTCAGTTACTTCCAAACGCAGAATTGTTTTTGGATTGTGCTTTGGTACCCCTCCCAAGTGTAGCAAATAGGAGTGAGCTTTCTTCAGATCATTCATTGCAGCTGGCTACTGTTGGGTGTCACTCCTCTATTGAAAAACATATTCTAGCCCCGTGCATCTCTCCCTGGTGTTTGGACACTCTACTCTTGTGATCCTTCTCAACCCTGCTTCCCTGAATAACGTTGGCTATCGAGTGCGACTTTAGTCTGCCTCGTTGATCAGCTCCATCCCCCCAGGTACCACCGCCTCTCGAGGAAACAACTTACAAGCCTGTGCATGGTGGTGCACACCCTTAATCCCAGCACTCAGGAGGTAGAAGGATCTGAGTTCAGGGTCAGCCAGGTTTACAGCGTGAGTTACAGGCAGTGAGGGCCCGTCTCAGACAACAAACCAGGTCTCAAATGTGGAGCCTCAAAAGAGAAAGCATCAGAACAAGATATTTTTCATGCGAAGAAGAAAACCACAAGCCACTGCTGTGTGGCACCTCACCCCTCTTTTACACTTGAAAAAGAAAGAGAGAGAAAGAAAAAAAAAGTAAAATAGAGCCGCAAAAATCTAGGATTGCTTCCCATAACTACCTTTGCTAGGGAACACAGACATAATTTCTAAGTAAAAGAGAAACAAAAGCTTCCTATTCTCAGGATGTCATCTTCCTCCACTCAGAGAATCATGGAGATGCTGGGAATGGGGCTACAAGAAATTAGGAGGCGTGCTCTCTGCTGCCCATCAACCGGCAGCATTCTAAGGTAGACAAGGAGCCAGGATGAGGAAAAGGGGCTCTGATCTGACCTCAGCCTCAGGGAGCTCTCTCGCTGTCAGGATGAATTTGAAGAGGAACTGATTCAGCTTAAAGCTAACCTTGGCCAGCGGGACTGCTTTGAAAGACAGGAGCCCTGTTGACGGAGACCGTCGCTCCCTCTGGAGAGGGTCTTGTCTGTGATACTTTGCTCACCGAGACAGGACCGTGCCACCAGCCTCATTCAACCTGAAGGGATGTTAAGAGAAGGCCAAGATGGGACTGACCTCAGAAATCAGCCCACCTGTACTGGGGGCCGGGTCCCTTTGCAGCTGATGTACTTGGGGTGGAGGGTGATGTCATGGTCAGCTTCAGCTGCCAACCTGACACACCCCAGAGTCACCTAGGGAGGCCGGGACCTCAGCTGAGAAATTGCCTCCTTCCTTGTGTGGGGCATTTCCTTAGTTGACAGGTAATATGGGAGGGCCTAGCCCACTGTGGGGGCGGGGGCCCAGAGAAGTGGCCCTGGGCTGTGTAGAAAGGAAGTTGAACAAGCCAAAAGGAGCAATCCGGCAGCTGCGGTCCCTGTGTGGGCTGCCGTCCTGGCCTCCCTGGGTGATGAAACGTTATAACCCATAAGCTGAAATAACCGCTGTCCTCCCCAGCTGGTCAGTGTTTTATCGAAGCAACAGAAAGCAAAGTAGGCCGGAGTGGATGAGGAGACCTTCCATTGTCGCAAAGAATTTGAGTGTATTCCTGAGCTTTTTCCCTCAACCAAACGGAAACGTGGAGCCTGTACTCACATTAGGAAAAACTGGTTCTGATCTCAGGCGGCGTGCTAGAGGCCTGAAAGTTCTTGCCATGGACCTTGTCTGAGAGCTCTCTGGAAGTCTTGGAATATTTGCTGATTCTCACAAGTATGTCCCGGTCTATGAGCATTTCCTGGAAGCTGTCCAGAAGTTGCCTACTCCACATGTACTCAGGAGAGAGGACCTTGGTGGGCTTGTTGTAAAGGAGGTACTTGTTCAAGTAGCTTTCATCGGGCCATGTGACCTGGATGTCCTGAGCCTGGTCCAGCATCACCGCCTGGTAACAGAACTTGGTGAGCCTGAAAACCTCCAGCACCTTTCCCCCAAAGAAGGCTCCCGAATAGTAAAAGTCTCCCTCCTCCTCAGAAATGTAGGCTTGTGACTGAGGCTGCCTTTCATAGGCCAGGGACTCCCTTGGGAGTCCAAAGAACAGAGGATGCAGTGTGCCAAACAAGGAGGACAGGATCTCCACGCCCACACTGTGGCAGAAAATTATGTTCACGTGCGCACAGACCAGGTAGTCCACCTCCTTTGCAAAGCGCTGCTGGGAAAAGAGGCTGATCATCTTCATTCTGTAATCATAGGTGTCCGGCTGGCGGCCAGAGCTCTGCGCTTCCAGAATGACAATCTCCCTTCCCTCATGGGGCTTCATGAGTGGAACACTAGCCGGCTGGTCAGTGAAAATGTAGTACTTCACCCTGTGTCCCTCCATGAAGTATGTCTCTGCGGTCTCCAAAAACACCTTGAGGAAGGCTATGTATTCTCCGGTGGCAAACACAACTAACCCAATGGAGACGTTCTGGAGCCGGAATTGCTGGTTCAGGATTTCTATCTGGAAAGTCCCATCCCATACAATGGGAGCCAGCCAAGGAGTCTGTGTGGCCATGTTTTCACTGCTGGGTACAATTAGTTTCGACTGATAATACAACATCCTGGACACGTTCACTATCTTCAGGTAGTCCATTTCTCTAACTGTCATGATTTCCCTGGCTACAGTGTATTTTGGCTTCTGCTTTTCCAGCATCAGGAAAGCATAGGCAAAAAAGGCCAATGTGAGTGTTAGTAGGAAAACAAAGGTCCTAGAAAGAAGCGAGTGATACTTCATTCTGTCAGATTTCAGCAGTGACTGAGTCATGGCTGTCTGTGTCTCCTGCATGAAATGAGGGTCACTTCCTGTGAATGGGCTGGGCCAAATAGAAGGAGCTACGCAAGTCCTCAACACACAACTCCCAAACTCTCCAAGACTAACCCAAGCACCAGGCGCCACGTGGTTCACATGGAGGAAGTCTCGAAAGCCAACAGAACTCCAACAAAGACAGTTTCTTTTTCTGGTGTTTTCAAAGAAACTGTACGGCAGGATTCAGTCACTGGACCACGAAGATAGGACCACAGCTGACAGGACAAATCTCAAGATTCCTGAAACATGCTCAGGAGACTCAAAGGGCATCACTGAGCAGGTCAACAGGAGAGATTGTGATGAAATCAGGGCAGGGCAGTGGCACCTGTGGGACCTGGTGCTCAGGGCTCTGGTGCTCCACGCTGCTCTTGACAATTACTACTGATGGAACTGTTAGCAAAAGCCAGTTCCCTGAAAAATCCATAGAGCTGAGACCACGCTGTCTCAGACATCACATCTAGATGGGAGGATGTAGGTTCTCTCTGGAAAGGACCGATTTGAAGGCCACAGTAGAGAGAGTGATGTGTGAATCAATGTTTGTTTTTTCCTTTATTCTCCTAATATCGGATAGAGCCCACTGAAGATTTGCTTTGGGGGAGCAGGGCTTACATCATTAGAGCTAGGATCCTGACTCTAATTGGCACTATCTTGTTCAAGCATCACCCTAAGTGAGTGCTGCCCTGTTGGTCCAGGCTTGGTATTTGTTCCAATCTTGAACAATGTCAAAGAACAAGAGATTCCAAAATCATGCTTTCTGTTGCAGTGATAACAACCAAGACAAAAAGCAACTTGGCAAGGAAAAGGTTGATTTCATCTAACAGGTGCTTCATAGTCTATCGTGTTAGCAAATCAGGGCAGGAACCAAAACAGAAGGAACAGTAATTACTCACTTGCTTTCCATAGCTTGCTCAGCCTACTTCCTTATACAATCTAGAACCCACTGTGGCCTGGGCTCACATGAATCAATCATTAAGAAAACACCCCTGTGGAGGCTTTCTTTTTCCCAAGATGTACTTTGGGAATTTATATTAAAGATAGGGTGGCTTTAGCTGTGTGGGCTTCTATCCAGGTCACTTATTCTATCTCACCACCCTAGATGTCTGTTTCTCTGCCAGTACTGTGCTGTTCTTGTCACTATGGCTCCGAAGTATAATTTGAGATCAGGACTAGTGATACCTCCAGGATTATCATTATTTCTCAGGATTTCTTTGTCTTTTATGTTTCCCTTTGACTTCTAAGGTGGCCTCTTTATTTTTGTAAAGAATAGAGCAGGAATTATGATGATTGTGATGACTCTGTACATTAGTAAGAGCCATTTTCACAACATTTTTTTTTTCAGTCCCTGAGCATGAGAAATCTTTTCATATTCTAATGTCTCCCTCAGCTTTTTTCTTCCAGTGTTTTAAAGTCTGTATTGCAGACGTTTCCCCTTTGCTGGCTAGGTTGATTCCAGTCTTGAGGTGATGGACATGATCACTGCCTTGTTTGTTTGTTTCTCAGTAGGGATATGGATAGGAAAGTAACTGATTTTTGTATGTATTTTTGTGTCCTGTCACTTCAGAAAGTATTCATCCATCTCTAAGAGTTTCTTGGTGAAGTCTAGGGTCCCTAATGTACAGATTCACACAATCTGCAAAGATTTGTTGCTCTTTTATTTAATACCCCTTTCACTCTCTTCCCTTGTCTTACTACTCTAGCTAAGACTTCACATACGATATTGAACAGAAGTGGAGAGAGAGACCCCATTGGCTTATTCTTGATCTTAGTGGAAATGCTTTGAATGTTTCTGCATTTAGCATGAGGTTGGCTATATGTTTGTCTCATGTATATGTATATATTATTGAGATATATTCTCTCCATTCCTAGTCATTTCAGAGTTTTTGTCATGAAAAGATGTTGGATTTAACAGAAGCCTTTCCTGCACCTATTTAAGTGCTCATGTGATTCCTGTCTTTAAATCTGCGATGACATGCAGTCTTTGATCCATATATCGATCCATCCCGGCATTCCTGGAATGAGGTCAACCTCATGTGTTCTTGAATTCAGTACAACATGACTTTACTGAGAATCATGGAAACTTGTGGTAATTTATGAAGTATGGTCTAATAGTGTTTATTATTAGCTCTATAATTATTATGGTGGCATTATCTAACTCTATATAATCAACAAAGGACACAGACTCCTGATAGATTTTATAATTGCTTTATGTCATTTTGGGCTGGGTAGATAATTCCACCTATGCTATCTCATGTCTCCCAGCCCCCTTCCCATTCTATCAGCTTTAATCATTCCTAACTGGGCTGCCTCCCGTCCATAATCCCAAATACTTGCTAATGTTCTTCATTTGGGCCAATCTTTTCCACGCCGTTCTTGGGGTCCTTTCTCCCGGCCCCTGTGTTTCCTTCCACGCTAACCAATCATATCTTCCTCCATCCTCCTTCTCTTCTTCTTTCTCCCCTTCTCAAGATCCTCTCTGTCTCTTAGCCCGCCAACCTAGGCCATGCCTAGCCTACCCAGCTTGCCCAGGTGTGTCAGCATTTTATTGGTCAAACTGAGAGGCAAGTTTACAAATCATTTGGAGTAGTGAGTGTCTGCTTGTAAAAAACAAGCCAACCTAGGTGGCTGGGGGGTGGGGGTGGGGGTGGGGGAGCAATTAACATTAGGATAGCACCAGACCAACCCCCACAGAGACTAGCCTGTAATTTTCTTTTCATGTTGTGTCTTTGTCTGACTTTGACATCAGGGTAATATTGGCTTCACAAACTGCATTCTCCTTTTCTACTTTATGGAATAACCTGAGACTCAATAATCTCACCTCATCTTTAAAAGCTTGGTAGTATTCAGCAGTGAACACAAGAACCTATACAATTCAGCCTGGAAAAATTTTCACTACTATTTGATCTCATTATAGTTGTAAATTACATTGTAGTATTATGTTGCAATTATAAGTTACATTGTAGTTATATGTTACATATCTTGCCTTGGTCTAGGTAGTTCCTATGCATATAATCCATTTCTTTCAGCTTTTACTACTTACTGTGACTAAAGTGTGTCATTATGATTTTTCTGGATATAGTTGGTATTGTTAATCTCTGAAAAGAACAAGTAAACTTTTCAGGTTTCTTTGTCAATTTTATACCCCATATTAAACTAAGTTCTCCCAGTACTTTTCCAGAAAGGAGGAGGAGAAGCAGGTGAATTGAGACAAGACCCCACCCTGTTGCAAAGGAATGCCAAAGGTCTCCAACCCGCTGTGGAGGAGTATCCAGATCTGCAAAAGGAGATAAGTTGCATGGCAGGGGCCGGGGAGGAGCCAGGAGGGCCTGGCTGGTCTCGGCGCCTAAAATAGACCAATCATTTTAAAAGCCAACTACCCTACCCAACCCAGTGTTGCCAAGCTTGCAATCTCTGTGCTTCCTTTTTTTTTTTTCCCCCTTTAAAAACCTCAGGCTTCTGCCTCTTGGGGCTGTTCCTTGATGGTTTGCCAGCGATGGCTTGAATAAACCTCTTGCAATTGCATCGATCTGGTCTCCTGAATTCCCCTCAGCTGTCTCCCTGGAAATTAGGCTCCTGCTGGGTCTAACATCCCAAAGATGGGAGGAGAAAGACCATGGACCCAAATCATCATAGCCAAATTAATTAAAGAAAGCAATTAATGAAGGCAAGCAATTTATTTTTGGGCACAGGCTGCCTCTCCCTAAGGCATCTGTCCATCTATATCAGAACATGGAAACATTTCTTATTTCTAGCTATTACTATCTGTTCAACCTAGGAAACACATTTCTGTAATTAACTAGTACCTAACACGACCATGAGTTTGATAAACTGACTGACTACTTATATTTCTTAATTATCCTAAACAGTTTTTAATAGCAGCTTTTAGATAGACTAGAACTTCACATTGCATTTTTAAAAAATCAGTCACATAGGTACAATACCTTATACAAGAGTTGAAACATATGTACATGATATATTGTAGGAAAATATAATCCTAAATCTGTATCAATATAAAAATTCCATACCAAACATAAAATATTTGGCTTGCTAATGCTCTTTAGTCCAAAAGTATATTCAAGAATCTACCTTTCTATTCTATAATTCCTGTATCATTTCTATGCTCTGCCCCTTTCCCTCTTTCCTAATCTTTCCCCCTTCTCCACCTTTCACCCTGACGTTAGATAAATGGAAAGAAAGAAAGAGGAAGCAAAACAAAAGAGAAAAATCCCTGAGTCTAAGCTCCTAAACTTTGTTTCCTCCCTGACCAAAATCATTAACAACTTGCAACCAACTCTCTTTTAAAGATGACAAGCATCCATCACCCATAGAATGACCAAAAACCACCTACCCCCTTTGAGGAAATAAGACATCATTCTCTTAACATTGCTTCCTGCTTTTTCGGGAGTGACATTTTCCTTTTGGAGGAGTCCCCAATAAAATTGGAATAAAGACCAAGTCTTAGGAGAGCTAGCTGTGTCATGTGTTGTCCAGTCTCTCTGTGCTGGGAAAGTGCAGGGGTTATTTGAAGTCCTGACTGGAGCAATCTGTGATGCTGGACAAGCTAGCTAGCCATTAGGAAGTTGTTCTGAACGCAGAATTTTGAGGAAAGGGGTACTGAGGCAGTCTGTGGAGCTTAATCAGGTAGGATGCTAAAATAACTTTGTTTCAGCATCTTGGCATTCTTCTCAGCATCTTCAAGGGTGAATCTGGCCAGGAGTGCTTTAACTCCACTGGTGTCTGTTCTTCTGTTCTGTAACATATAAACGTTTACAGGTGATATAGTTTTCTGTAAACACATAGATGGAATGTGCAGTTTCACAGTTTAGCTGAAGGTGGTTTTCTGCTTTTTTTTTTTTTTTTTTGAGCAGGTGAAAGGCATCTGTCATTCTTCATAAGTCAGTTTGAACTATATACTCAAACTGTAATACAAAGTGTCCTCTATGTCATATGAAAGGATGACATCATAAATCCTGTGGGCTCTGTAGAACAACAAGATTGATTGGCTAAGCAATACTGAGGTCTTGGCTGGAGACATCTTCATGTCTCAATGCTGTTCACATGTAGAGGGATCAGCAAATTACGTTACCTGTTTTGCTGGCCTTCTTGATTTCTTTCTTTCAGTCTGCAGTCAGGTCTTCAGTGGGTGTCTTCCCTAGTCATATCTGAGTTTTATTAATTTGGATGAAATCCATAATTTTTTTTTGCTATTGATACAAATGCAAAAATCTCTCCTCCAATGTAACAAATTTCCTGACTTCTATTCTGAAGGTAGCACATCTATAAACTGATCAGTCCTTTAAAAAGGATTCAGCAGTCCTTTTTAAATTCTACTGTTTTCAGTAGCTTTTCTATCTGTCACATTGATATTTTAAAAGTTAAAGTCATTAAAGCATCACTAAATCTAACTCTGGGAGATCCCATATTCTCCTCTGTTCTGTATGTTCTTTAAAGTCTCACTAGATTTCTCCATAGTTTGTCCTGTAAGATTCTCTGATATACCTGCAACGTGTTCTATGTCACAATGTCTAAAAATTTGTTGTGTTTTACTGGACACATATATTAGAGTAGCACTAGTTTCAGTTTGGAAAGGCATCGCTAATAAATGTGCAATCTCAGAATCATTCTTTTCAGAATTCAAGGCAAAAGCCCATTGGAGTTCTGAATATCTATGGTATGATAGAATTTTTTTTTTTAGTTTTCTAAACTAACATAAGCTATTGTATGACATTTTTCTAAGATAACATTATTGAACAGAATATGTATTTTTAATTCAGCATATAGACATTTATCTAGTAACTGATCCTTGATAATATAAATACAATAGCCAATCTTATCGTGTTGGTTTATAACTGAAGCTTTTTTTCGAAGCATCTCAATGGGCTGCCATCTTGTGATTTCCTTAAGCCTCACCTTCTACCCCCTCTTCTTCTCCTTCGACTTCTCCAAAATCTCCACTTCCTCCCCTGACAACAGAAGGTCCTAATCATCCTACTCTAGCACCCACATTCACTCCAACACCTACTAGTCTACAGCCACCCGTTCTCGCTCTGTAGCAAAGTCTGCTCCCTCTACTCAACAAAAGGCAGCCTCAGTTCTTCCCTGTGGGAAGTAGCTGGTGTAGATGGCTTAATTAGGGTGCATGTTCCCTTCTCATTAACTGAACTTTCCCAAGTAGAAAAGAGACTAGGATCCTATACCTCCAATCCTTCTACTTTCATTAAAGAATTTCAATACCTTACTCAATCTTATAGTCTCACCTTCCATGATATATATATATCATATATATATCATATATATGATATATATATATCATATATATATATGATTCTTACCAATAACCTATTACCTGAGGAACGCAGACAAGTCTGGGAACAGGCTAGAATGGATGCAATGAGGTTCACAAAACAAATGCTTCCCACCCGGTGGGCGCTGAGACGCTGCCGAATCAGGATCCGAAATGGGATTACAATA
Source organism: Pachyuromys duprasi (assembly GCA_028658305.1). Lineage (NCBI taxonomy): Eukaryota > Metazoa > Chordata > Mammalia > Rodentia > Muridae > Pachyuromys > Pachyuromys duprasi. The sequence goes on from CM053758.1 coordinate 4,628,779, forward strand.
TCCAGGAAGGCATCTTAGCCAGAGATTGGTTTACGACCTGCCTCCTTGCTGGTCTCCACAAGGTGGCTCTTCAGCAAGTTAATTATGAAAAGATCCAGGATGTCATTCAGGATAAAAAAGAAAAATCATCTCAATTTCTAGAGCAATTTACAAAGGCTCTCTTACAACATACTAATCTAGACCCAGAAAGCACAGAGGGCAGACAAATCCTATTTTTTCTCCCAAAGCAACCCTGACATCAGGGCTGAACTTAAATCCTTGGAGAGGGGAACCTCTGACTCCACAGGCAGAAGTTTTAGCGCTGGCTTTTAAGGTGCACCATGGGAGAGATGAAAGAGCCCACAATCAAAACTACCAAATGCGAGCTGAGGCCATCTGACCGACCTCAACTACTACCCAGGCTCCCTCGCCTACTAAGAAACGAGGACCACTGGGTCCCTGTTTCAAATGTAGTCAAAAGGGTCATTGGGCCCGGGCTTGCCCTACACAGGGACTACCATACCCCTGCCACAGGGTGGCCAGAAGGGGCACCGGGCCAGAGCTTCTCCTAAGCCCCGCAAGCCACTGGGGCCATGTCCAAGATGCCACCAAGAGGGACATTGGGGTGTTGACTGCCACCGTTTCTCCCGTAAGATGGAGCCATCACTCCCAGATCGCCCTCCTGCTGATATCCTTGGCCTGGCTATGGACAACTGAAGGTGCCCGGGTTCCCTTGACCTGACTACAGCCATCACTGACAGGGAGCCTCTGGCAATCATCATGGTATCAGGGCGAGCCATCTCCTTCCTTGTGGACACCGGAGCCACCTACTCAGTCTAACGGAGTACTGGGGACCAACCTCTCCTTCCAGTTCCCCTGTTGTCGGGGTAGGGGACAACCATGCCAGCCTCGCCGGACTCCATCACTTAAATGCATTTTTAGGGGAGTTCCCTTAACTCATTCCTTTTTAGTAATGCCAGCCTGCCCAGTTCCCCTAATGGGAAGGGACTTTTTAGCTAAAGTGGGAGCCTCCATTTCCTTTACTCCACCCATTCACTTGACCCCAAGCTCGCTAGTGTTCTCTCTCCTCCTACTCCTAGCTACCCCACCCATCAGTCCTAACACGTTGCTTCCTTTACCAGCCTCTCAAGTGGACCCCCAATTCTGGGATGTCCAAAACCCCTCTGTGGTGAGACACCATTCCCCCATAGTCATTCAGTTACAAGACACCACTCAGTATATCGCCCAGGCCCAATACCCACTTCCTGTTCAGAGTCTTAAGGGACTTAAGCCCGTTATTGCTGACCTTCTGAGGAAAAACCTCCTTCGCCCCACCCCCTCTCCCTTTAACACTCCTATACTTGCAGTTAAAAAGCCTAACGGGACCTATCAACTGGTTCAAGACCTCCGGATCCTCAACTCTGCAGTTGTTCCCCTTCACCCTATTGAGCCAATCCCTATACTCTCCTCTCCACTATCCCCTCAGACACTTCCCATTTCTCAGTTCTGGATCTCAAGGATGCATTTTTCTCTATCCCTTTAGACACCCAGTCACAAAATATCTTTGCCTTTACCTGGACTGATCCTGACACTCTCATCTCTACTCAGCTTACCTGGACTGTTCTACCCCGGGGATTCCGGGACAGCCCACATTTCTTTGGCCAAGCCCTAGCTTCTGATCTACTCTCCTTATCTCTCCTGAAATCTAAGCTTATACAGTATGTAGATGACCTTCTTCTCTGCAGCCCATCCCTACAGGTTAGCCAAACTAATACATCTGCTCTTCTAAATTTCCTGTGCAGCAGGGGCTATCAGGTCTCACCCTTCAAGGTTCAATTATCCACCTCTGAGGTCACTTACCTGAGACTAACATTAACCTCAACTCACAAGGGCATCACCCAAGATAGAAAAAACCTAATACCATCTCTGGCAGTTCCTTCTAATAAGGAAGAAATCTTATCATTTCTGGGGATGGCTGGTTTCTTAAGGTCTTGGGTCCCCTCCTTTTCCCTTCTAGCCCTCCCCTTATATGAGGCAGCCTCAGACCCTTTACATGAACCACTTCTTAAATCTGTTACTAAGCCCTTTCCGAGGCTCCAAAAGGCCCTTCTCGAGGCCCCAGCTCTACATCTTCCAGACCTAACCCGTCCCTTCTCCCTTTATATAATGGAGAAAGAAGGCTATGCCCTTGGAGCCCTGGGTCACCAATTGGGACACTCCTTTGCACCTGTAGCATACCTATCAAAAAAATCAGACCTAACAATTCAGGGATGGGCCCCCTGCATCCATGCCCTAGCGGCTGCGGAGCTCCTTATTTGAGAGTCAAAAAAACTAACTTTTGGGTCACCTATTACTGTTTTCTCTTCTCACAATCTGTCTCATCTTTTCATATATAAAGAATTACAAACATTACCTCCTTCCAAAATCCTTGGCCTCCAGGTGGTGCTAATAGAAGACTCTACCCTTCCTTTCCAACCATGTCCACCTCTTAATAATTCAAGCCTTCTTCCTCCACCTAACTCTGACTATTTCTCATCTCACTCTTGCACTGAAACTCTAGAGGAACTATTGCCCCACCCCTCACACATACAGGAGGGCACCTTACCTCAGGCGGTCTATACCTGGTATACAGATGGCAGCTCCTTTGTACATAAAGGAGCTCAGAAAGCGGGTTATGCCATAGTGTTGGATCCTGAGGTGGTTGAGGCACAAGCCCTCCCTGCCCACACCACTAATCAACAGGCTGCACTAATAGCTCTTACCCGCACTTTCCAACTAGCCCAGGGACAATCCCTTAATATCTATACAGACTCTAAATATGCTTTTCATATTCTTCTCTCCCATGCTGCCATCTGGAGAGAGCGTGGGTTACTTACAGCAAAGGGAGCATCCGTAACTAATGCAGGGCAGATTTGGCCATGCTAGAAGCCTCCCACCTTCCCTCAGCCATCGGAATAGTCCACTGTCGATCCCACCAGACAGACAATTCCATAGTTTCCAAAGGAAATAACCGGGCTGATGAGGTAGTTGAGGCTGCGGCCCTTGAGGGCCTAAGCTTATCTCACTCACCTCAAAACATCCTTACACTACAACCCACGTGTCCCCCACCCTCTCCTAACACTCATCACATTCTGTCCTGTCTACATCAGCTCTTCCATCCTAACAGTCAGGCCTTGTCTGACTTTGTCAGGGCTCACCTGCAGCCTACTTATGAGGACTTGTGCTTCCTAAAGGCTATTACTGCTTCTTGTAAGATCTGTCAGACCTCAGACCCCAATTCAAGATATCGTAGCCCCCCTTTCCCACCCACCAGGCTAGAGGCTCTCTCCCTGGCATTGACTGGCAACTTGACTTTACCCACATGCCAGCAGTCAAACGTGTCCGGTAGCTCCTGCTCTTGGTGGACACATTCTCAGGATGGGTGGAGGCTTTCCCCACTACTAACAAAAGAGCTCAGACAGTTTCTGATCTCCTTCTCCGTGAGATTATCCCACGGTTGGGAACTCCTATCTCCCTCCAGTCAGACAATGGCCCTGAGTTCACTTCCCAGGTTTCCCAGACCTTATCCAAAGCCCTTAACATTCCTTGGCATCTTCATATCCCATACCATCCCCAGTTCAGTAAAGAGAGATCGGACTAATCGATCCCTAAAAAACACTCTTGTTAAACTATCACAAGAGCTTCACCTCAATTGGGTAAAGCTCCTTCCCTTGGCTCTTTTTAAGCTATGAGCTCTTCCCAAAAAACCTCTATCTATCTCACCTTTTGAGCTTATGTATGGGAGACCGGTTCTAATTCTTGGTTTTTCACCAAAATCTTCGCCTCTCCCTGACCACCTACTTACTCCCTTATTTTGTCATCTCCATTCTCTTCTGTGGGTCTTTACTGACCACTGTTAACCACAGCCATGCACTAACACCTGTCCATCTCGTATTAACATTGGGGATCATGTCCTTCTCTCCCCTCCAAACCAAAGTTCCCCAACTCTTTCTCCTAAATGGCAGAGCACTTTCAAGGTGATTCTTGTGACTCCCACAGCTGCTAAGCTTGAAGGTCTCCCTCACTGGATTCATCTAACCCACCTTAAGCCTTTCACCCCCTCTCCTCATTATAATGCCTCTTCCTACATATCAACTCCAACAGGACCCTGCTCCCTCAAGCTTCAAAGGATGCCAAGAGCAACCACCTTGTCTCCGGTTCCAGAAAAATGAGGCTTCAATACAGGAGCTGTGTTCGACCCCATGCCCTCCCCCCACCATCACCCCTTCCTAACCCCTCACTTTTGAATAAAACAAAAGGGAGGAATGTTGGGATCCATAAGCAGGCATTTCTACAGCCAGCCCCAAGGGACCTGACAAACAGCTACCCCAAAGACCACCCGCCGATCACCTGGAACTATCTGCCACTGCTCTGGGTCACCTTATAAGAGAACTCATAGAGCTCCTCCCCCCCGCCCCCTCTCTTCCACCTCCTCCGGAGACTGTCTCTGCGACCCTTTCCCTTCCCTTAATGAACCTCCCACGTGGAACTGGTGGTGTAGCGTGATTTGTGAGCCCGCCATGCAACCTTTATTTTGCATGATTTCTCACAGTGTGTAGGTTCAGTTTGTTTACTTTCTTTAGATTCTATGTTCCTTGAAAACATTTCTATCTATTTTTCTTTTTCTCTCCTTTTTTTTTTTGGAGTCTTATTTTTCTCCCCTTATTTGGAGACTTTAATTTTATGTGCATTTATTTATCTCTCTTTTACTGCCCTTTAATTATATCTTTTCTGTATTTAATTTTCTTTAAACTCCTTTTCATATTTACATGGCTTATTCTTTTTCTATTACTTAACTTTCTCTTTAAGGACTTTATTATTTTTAAACTATTTTTATGACCATTTATATCCACTTTACCTTTTATTTATTTATTTGCATTTAAGTACAATTCTAAACATATGCTATCTGTGGATAGCTTTGCCACATTTGAAGTAAATGCCTAATTGAGGTTTGTTGGTATAATGTTCTTTTGGAACCTATACACCTTACCCTTGTTCATTCAAATGCTGATTTTTCTCCCCCACTATCTGGTTTCAATCCAGACATTGCATTGTGATACTTATTCTAAGCATCACCTGTCTCAAGTTTCTGTAAAGAGGCCACCATTTATTCTCTAAATTTTCAATTAAAACAACCAGACATGGACTGGAAAGATGGCTTAGAGGTTAAGCGCACTGGTTGTTCTTCCAAAGGTCCTGAGTTGAATCCCCAGCAACCACATGGTGGCTCATGACCATCCATTGTGAGATCTGGTGACCCCTTCTGGTGTGTAGGCATGCAGACAGAATGCTCTATAAATAATAAATAAATAAAATTTAAAAAAGCAAAACAAAAACCAACCAGCCACAATCTTGAGCAACGGAGAGAATATGGTGGGACATCCTGGTTTAGAGTGGGAAGAGAGGAAGGAGGGAGAGGGGAGGAGCCAGAGGAACCAGAGGAGAGGAAGGAGTAGGAGGGAGAAGAGGAGCAGAAGCTGGGAGTGGAGAAGCTGGAGGAGAGGTCTTGGAACAAGGTGGAGAAATGACCCAGACCTAAGATATCTCCAAAAGCAAGTGTAATGGGTGGATCTGAATGGTAGGAACTATGCGAGGTTTAGCATGCAGTAACTATTGCCCAACATTGTGTTCTAGGTTAACTAAAGAATCCTAGTCTCTGTGTGGTGCTATGATTAACCACAGGATTTACTAGAAGGAACATCAATAGTAAATATTAATGACCAAATACAACAGAGGTTCTTCAGCGCCCATCATCTTCTTTTGACTAGTATGGGGCTCCTGGTAGGAGCAGACATATCCCACTGTCAAAAAAGATGTTATTAAAACATCTTTAAATGCCATATTCTGTAGATCTCTGAAGTGTTGATAT
>CM053758.1:4635165-4893335 GCA_028658305.1 Pachyuromys duprasi
TCATTAAGAAGAAACCTGGAAAATGGACGGTGCTAAAAGATCTGAGAGCCTTTAATAAAGTATTCAGCCTTTGGGTTCCTTTTAGCCTCGAGGCCCTTCAACTTCTTTGTTACCTAAGGCGTGGCCTACTAAACTGATTATTTAAAAGATTGCTTTTAAACAAGGGAGAAAATGCTGCTTTCACTGCCCCCACATTTAAACATCAACAACCATCTAGAAGTTACCAGTGGTAGGTCTTGCCACAGAATGTTAAACAGCCACACCTTGTGCTAATATTTTGTACAACAGCTGTAAGAAATAATTTCTAAAGTTTCCTCAGTCTATAATTTATCATTATATGGATGGTATCTTACTGGCTGCTTCTGATACCTTAGAAAAACTGTTTATTAAAGTAAAGAGAATTTTGCCTTGTTGGGAATAACAAATTGCTGATGAAAAAATACAAAGAGGAGATTCTAGTAACTACCTAGGATATAAGACAGGCCTAGAGATAACCCAGCCACAAAACATACAGACGATAAGAGCTCAGTTACAAACTCTTGATGACTTTCAAAAACTTGCTGAGAAATTGACTGGATATGGACCACTACTGGGTGAGCTACTCAAGAGCTAAGTAATTCATTTCAATGTGTACAAGGTGATTAGGACTTACACAGTCCGAGAAAATCATCAGCTGGAGCTGAGGGAAAACTGGCTCTGTTAGAAAAGAGATTATATGTGGACTGCTTGGATCCCAAGATTGATTGTATTTCAGTTATTTTGCCTTCTACTATTCTCCCACAGGAATTCTTACGCAGAGAGAAGATAATATATTAGAATACATATTTTTGGCACAGAGTAAAAAATTTTTAAAAATTATAGAGAAAAACTTTCTGGACTGATTCTGAAAGAAAGAATGAGGTAGCTGGGTGCTGGTAACTGCACACAATGTTAGTCCCAGCGCTCGGGAGGCAGAAGCAGGGGGATCCCTGTGAGTCTGAGGCCAGCCTGGTCTACAGTGAGTTCCAGAATAGTCAGGTCTACAAAGAAAATCCCTGTTTCAAAAACAAACAACAACAACAAAAAAAAACCAAAAACACACATACACATAGACACACAGAAGGGGCAAAAAAAAAAAAAAAAGAGCTTGCAATAATTTCTTGGGAGGAATTAATAAGTACCCCCAAAGCAGGCAACTTCAATTTAAAGAACTAGTCGGAGTCTACCTCATATAGTAAGGAATACCAATTTCTAAAGCTCCTACCTTTTATACAGATGCCAATAAAGTAGGGATGGCAGATTATAAGTCAGAGAATGTAAGTAAAATAATCTGAAGACGATATGCCTCAGTTAAAAAATCAGAACTATTAGGACCTTAGAAAAGGCATCATGTAAACAGCAGAAATTTAAAGAAAAAAATTTCTATAACCGGGCTACAAGACTAGTAAATTATAAAAAATTGCCCTACTTGTTCTTTGTATAATCAAACTGCAGAAAGTAACCCTAAAGGTACCCAAAAAAATGAAATTTGGCAGATGGATGTGTTTCATTTTACAGAATTTGGAAAATCAAAGTATATGCATCATACAATTGATACCTACTCAGGATTCCAATGGCCTTTTGCTTTTACTTCTGAAAAGGTTGACTCTGCAATTATAGATTTATTAGAAAAGATGGCTATCTTATCGACACCTTTACAAATTAAAGCTGATCATGCTCTGGCATAGGTATCCAGTAAAATAAAACATCTCTTAATTATAATATAAAACACGTGAAAGGCATACTTGACAACCCTGCAGGTCAACTGCAGAAAGATCTAACCACACTTTAAAGGTAAAGTTCATGAACAGTATGGGGAATAGGAGCTCCCCCGAAGATAGATTACATATTAACTTTAAATTTTTTAAATTTCAATGGAACAGGTAACAAGGCTGCTGAAAAACAATGGATTTTAGAGAAGTGTGCTGAATTATAATCAGCCTGTGGACTATAAAGATGTGCTAACCTGAGCATGGCGGTCACGAGGTGTGCTGCACTGGGAAGAGGCTATGTTATGTATTTATTTCCAAAGGAAACAAAAAGCTATGGATTCCTTCAAGGTTAACAAAGATTAGACTCAACCACGAGAGCCCTCCTGGGTCTCAGCTGCAGACTGGGAAGAAGAGATGCAGAAGAACAAAACAGGCGATTCAAATGCTGACCCTCCTGTGTGGGAACAGCTTGGAAAACCGGCCACTCAGCCAATCAATCTTGTTGGCTACTGGGTCCTCATAACTCACGATTGCATGCCATCCTTTCATCTGGCAGGGGTGGGGACCTAGAACACCCTTCTACACTTTGGTCATGCATTTCAAACTGACATAAAGATTGGCAGATGCCTTTCACCTGCTCCAACACAGAGCAGAGAATCATCATTAGCTGATTTGTGCACACTGCACATTCCAAATGTGTTGCTACAGAGATGTCCTTATGTTACCTTTAAAAGTTGTGTTTTCAGAGCAAAGGGACAAAACAGCAATGAAGTTAGAACAGCCTTGACAAGATTCACTCTTCTTTATCTGTTCGAGCAACCTGCCAGATCCTGATGTTTTCTCAAAACCTGCATCCAGGACAGCTTCACAGTGGCTAGCCGCAGGTGGTCCAGCCTGACAGCCAGCCTCAGCTAGGCCTGCATCTCCTGGACAGCTCATGAAGCAGCCAGCTCTCCCAGGACTCAGCCAATATCCCAATTTTCTTAGGGTCCCCAAAAGATGCTGTTGCCCCAGACAGCAGGAGGCAACGTAAACAGCCTCATTCCCGATTGTGGGGTGGGGAGTTACTTGTTGTTCAGTGGGTCGTGCATGTTGGTTGTCACTAGGGAAGAGTTGGTTACAAGTTGTTAATGGTCTTGGTCAGGGAGGAAACAAGGGAAGGAGGTTAAATTCAGGGTCCCCCTCCCCTTTGCTCTATCTTTCTTTCTCTCCTATCTAGTGTTAGGGGGAAAACAGGGAAGAAGGAAGGAAAAGTGGGTACATTAAAAAAAAGAAGTGTATATCTCTCCTTGATAGGAAAAGGGGTGAATAATCCTATCTCCTTTTAAAATAAGAAAGCAACAAGTCTCAAATATTTTAGATTGTTATGAACTTCAGTATGATAACAGAAATTTAAGGTTATATTTGCTACAACATACTGTATATGTATTTTTATATGTGTATATGCAATTCATTTAAAAATGTAATATAAAGACCTAGTCTTATGAAAACTACTATTTTAAACTGTTTAGGATAATTAAGAAGTACAATTTAAAGCTGGAGAGATGGCTCAGAGGTTAAGAGCACTGGCTGCTCTTCCAAAGGTCCCGAGTTCATTTCCCAGCAACCTCATGGTGGCTCACAACCATCTATAATGAGATCTGATGCCCTCTTCCAGCCTACTGGCTCACAGGCAGGCTGAATACTGTATAAATAATAAATAAATAAATCTTAAAAAAGAAAGAAAGGAATGCAGTTTAAAGCTGGAGAGATGGCTCAGAGGTTATAGCACTGTCTGCTCTTCCAGAGGTCCTGAGTTCAGTTCCCAGCAACCACATGGAAGCTCACAACCATGTTTAGTGAGATCTGGTGCTCTCTTCTGGCCTGCAGGCAGAATACTGTATAAATAATAAATCTTAAAAAAAGAAAGAAAGAAAGAAAAAGAAATGCAATTTAGTGGTCAGTCACCTGTAAATAATCAAACTTGTAGTCATGTTAGATACTAGTTTAGATAATTGAAGAAATAAGCTTTGTTTAGCCTCCTGTATCTTGTTTTCAAAGTTAAGCAGAGAATAAATAGCTAGAAACAAGCATTTGTCTATTTGCACTACTGTAGACAGGTGGTCCTGAAACACTTCAGAGATCTGTAGACTATGGAATTTAAGATGTTTTTGTCAATGAAAGGCTTTTTGTGACAGAGGGACACATCAGCACCTGGCAGCACGCCCTTTCTCCTCCTCTGAAGATGATGATGGGCACAGAAGAACCTTGCTTGGAGCTTGCTTCAAATATGGCAAAAAGCTATAAGCTGCCCTTTGACCCCAACTGCATACAGCATGCCACCCAAACTGTGGACAGGCAGGACACTGGGAAGCTGATTGTTCCACTGTGCTTAGACAAGGTAAGATAATCCTTCAAAATTCCTGTTTCACAGGACTATCTGTCAGATCTCCTGGGCCTGGTGGCCAAAGAAGGATGCCCAGTGACCCAGAGAAACCTTGGGTGACTGTCCAGGTAGTCACTCAATCTATGTCATTTTTATAAACTTGGAAGCTGCTTGCTCTGCACGTCCTGTTCACTCAGGTAAAAATTTTCTTTCTCAGGTCTCTCACAGGATTGGAGACTAGATAGTAATAGTTTTAGAGGTTTCCTTGTTATTGGTTTCAAAAAAGAAAAAGGTGTAATATTACAAAGGTTCAAAGACATAAAAGCTTAGGTGGCTAAGGATGTAAGGAAGTATTTTAGGGTCTAAAAAGATAAGTTTCAAGGTTGGTATATGCAAGTTATGAAGGCTAGAGGATGTAAAAGCTTAATGATGATAAGAAAATAATTTAAGACATATGAAAGGAATACAGTGTTTCAGAGAGACACTAGAATATTTTCTCCAAAGTTGCCAAATGCAGATGGACTCTAATTCTTACCCCAATAGTTCTCATAATTGTTCTTACTATATGTGGTTTACTGTTGTTAGAGAGAAAGCCATTTCTTGAACTAAAACCGGGAGATGATGGGCTGACCCACAAACACTGTATTTTCTGGCTATGCAAGAGTGTGTTCTTAATTGTTCTTTGAAGCCAGAATGCCCAGCTGGCAGGGTATGTAAACGTCACTTGCCTTCGCCACACCCTGGAAACCCAGGCCTCAGGGGGCTACGGCAGTTAGGAGCTCAGGTTCTAGGGCTGGTTGCCTTTTATCCCCTTACTCAAGAGGCAGGGGCAGGTAGATCTCTGAATTTGAGGCCAGCCTGCCCTACATATCCAGTTCCAGAACAGCCAGGGCTATACAGTGAAACCCTGTCTTATAAAACTAGAGTGTAAGTTCTGGGCCAGCCTGAGCTACAGAACTGAGTTTGGAGCCAGCTTGGGCTATGTGAAATCCCTGTGTCACAGACAACAAAGAGCACAGTGGAATCTTGCTAACTTTTCTCTCTGCACTGCCCGCGGGGAGCCAGTACTCTTCAGCCTTCAGGGCCTCTATCCCCAGCCTCTGGCAGTTTCACCAGCAATACAAAATCATGCATGCACGCACACACACTCTATTCTACACAATCACACTTTTTACTGCCTCAAGCTGCCCTCATTGCCTGCCTGGCTAACTCTCATTCACTGTTCAAATCTTAGGCTGGGGGCTATCTCCTCCAGGAAACCTCCCCTGATTTTCCAAGGTTCTGATAACTCCTGTCAACAGCGCACATCACCTTACGTGGACACTGCCAAGTCTAAGTTCCCATCTGTTCTACTACATCTAACACCCCACCTAGTGAAAATCTGACCATCTAAAAGAGAAGTGGGCACAGCGGGGCATGTGCCCATGGGAAGGGAAAGGCTGGCCTCAGAGGGCATGGGGGAGGCTGGAGCTTACCTCACAGTGATAACACTCCACGTGGTAGTCTCTGTCCATGGACACCACTCGAATAGTTGTCTCACAGCCCTGGAGGAAGAGGCAGGATCCACACACGTTCATCCTGGGCTTGGGACACTGTGACCTGTCCACTAAAGCATACCTGTCTACAATGCACCATACTGGGCACATGGACACTGCACTTCAGCAGGTCCCCAAGAGTGAATGTGCATGCGCCCTGGGCATCACCCCCGATGGCAGCCACACACGTGCACTTGACAGTAGGGAAATGATACGGTGGCTGGCTCACGTATGCTACCTTCACCTCTCCAAAGCTGGGGACTCCCACTACCAGCTCTGTTTCCTTCGGAGGCTGACTTGGAGATAAACAGCTCATGCAGAAAGACCCAAAATTAAGAGCTGCGCAGGCTAAGGCAGCTCCTCTGCTCCTCAGGTCCTAGGAGCACCCACTGCAGAAATGAACCAGCCCAGTGAGCAGCCCTTCCCCTACTCCAGAAAATGGAGCAGAGTGCTGCAGTGAGACAAGCCAGGAACGGGCCATGGCTTCCTTGTAATTCACCCAGGATCCACCCATCCCACCCCGTGCACGAGCCTGAGGGAGGCAAAGCATGGCCACTTTGGACCGCTCCTGCTGTGGCCCAGGATCTGAGGCAGAGCAGGCAGGACTGGACAGAGCCTAGGGGCCAGGCACCTGCTGCTTCCTGGTGAAATGTTCCTACCTGTGCAGGGAGGATGGGACGGGCACAGGAGGCACACTTTGGTGCAAACACCCTGGAAGAATAAAGGAAAGTGGATGTGAGTGAGTAGAGGCGGATCTACCACCGAGGTTCCACGCCAGCCTGACCCGTGTGTGGACACTGGCTGTGCAGCTTCTGCCTTCTTGGTGCTCACAGCGGATGTACTTCCTCCTCCAGGGTGGCTTCAGGCTCTCTCTAGACCTCTCCTGTGTATCCTCTGGCCCCTCAGAGCCAGGCTGAAGCCATTCCTGGGGGAGATCCCTGTTCCACCCTGAGTACCAAGGACAATGCTGCCATCACTCCCCAAACTCAGCAGCAGCACAGGCACAGAGCTCCCAGGCGGGAGACACAGAAACAGACTGGCCGCCCTTGTCTTGGGAACAAGCTGGTAAACTCACCAGGAAGAAGAGGGGTATATCCGCAAAGGCAGGGATCGGAGGCAGAAGAGGACCGGTGGCCAGACTACCCATGGGAAGAATCAGAAAACACAAACAGCCCCGCCCTGCCCTTATGGCTTCAAGGTGAACCATCCCCCTAGGCTTCTGTGCTGGAACACTTGCTCCCCAGCAGGTGGCGCTGTTTGGGGAGGCTCTGGAGCCTTCTGGAGGTGGGCTTGGCTAGTGAAGGTGGGTCACTAAGGGAAGTAACTTAATGGTTACAGCTCACTCCAGGTTCCTTCCTGATGTCCCTTCTTTCCGTGTAAACTATCCCATCTTCCTGCTCCTGTCCCCAACTCCATGTTGTCAACCCCAGGCCTTGCCCATCATGACGGACTGCCCTCTGAAACTGTGCCAAAATAAACCTCTCCTTACACTGTTCTGTGGAGGACTCAGTCACCAAAGTGGAAAAAGTCACCAATTCACCTGCCCCAAGTGCTGAGAAAACACAGAGAGACAGGAAAGGAGAAAAGCAAGACCCAGAGAGGCAAAGGCAGGAAGGAAACAGAGCCGTGGGCCACACAGCTCGGGCACGGAGACTCACGTGTGATAGTCTCTGACGCAGTAGATGTTGTTTTCCACGTCCACGGTGAAGGGAACCCCGTCCAGACACTCGTTGCACACTGAGCAGCGGAAGCAGCCAGGGTGATAGGACTTGCCAAGGGCCTGCAGGATCTGAGAGGAACTGCAAGGTCAGTGCGGGCGGGACGCTCAGCGGCGCGCCCAAGAGGAGATGGCTCAGGGCCCTGCCACCGGTCTAGAACAAGGGAAGGGCGGGGACTCCGGGAGACTGGGGAGGTTCTCACCATCTCCATGATGAGGTGTCCACACACGCTACACTTGTCAGCTGTTTGCTGGAACCCGGAGTACTGAGAGGGGACACAGGATCCAGGACGTCACGTGACAAAGGGGCACGCACTGTCGCTGGCCTCAGGTCGGCATGTGAGTCCGAAGGAGGGGCCCGCCCTGCTCCCACCCAGCTCGGCCAGCGACACAGTGGAGACTCACCAGGAAGTCCTCCTGGCAGTACACCTTCTCGCCCACATTGTAGAAGGCCTTCCCTCGGAGTCGTCTCCCTGGAAGGGGAAGGGGCGATGTGCTGGAACCAGGGACTAAGCCTGGCCTGAGATTCAGTTCTCACCCCAACCGATGTGAGAGTGACCTACGAACATCTCCAAACACCCCGTTAGCGCTATGCTGCTGCTATAAGCACTTCAAGCCAGAATGGTGATTCCCACCTCTAACGAAGCATCCCACAGGTGAAGGCAGGACCACAAAGTTTGAGGATAGCCTAGGCTACAGGCTAGGACCCGCCTTGAAAAACCAAGTAATAAAGCTGAGTATGGTGGCACATGCCTGTAATCTCAGCACTTGGAATATGGAGGAACCCGACTTGGCCACAGAGCCCGGGCTATAATATGCCCTCTTGTAAATAAAAACAAGCCTATCAGAAGTCACTAGAGCAGTCAACATAACTGCAATCAAAACAAAGGCAGGGAGGTCCCCTCTCCACTCCTCCGTCTTTCTACTGCCTCGGCTGGCATTCCCATCCGTCAGGAGGTGCCAGGAGCCGCTAGCAACAAGAGGAAACTACAGCCTGGTGAGCATGCTTGTGAAAATACACAGCTGCATCAGGCACGTCGCTGAGCTATTAAGTAGTTTTTCTTTTAAACAGCTTTGTGGCCCACACTGTAATTTCAGATCAAGAGGCAGAGATAGCAAGAGTTCAAGGCCAGCTTGAGATATACAGAAACACCCTGCCCAAAAATACTCGAGCTGGGGGCACATGGGAGCATGACTCAGAGGTAGAGCACCTGCCTAGATCTCCCACTAAGGGACTGGGGGTGTGGCTCAGTGGTAGAGCCCTGCCTAGAATTCCCCAGTGAGGGGCTGAGGTGTGGCCCAGTGGTAATGCTCCTGCCTAGAATCCCCCAGTGAGGGGCTAGGGCATGGCTCAGCCTGATCTACAAAGTGAGGACAAGGCTACACAGAGAAACCCAGTCTTGGGCAGCGGGGCAGGGTGTGTGTGTGTGTGTGTGTGTGTAAAGAATGCCCGCAAACTCCTCAGGTAACAGAGCGCATCTCTTCCGGGAAAGTCTGAGTTTGCTTGCTGCCCAGCATTACAAAGATAAGATGTGCCTTTGGTACAAGGGTCGGGGAGATTTGCTGACAGCCTTATTGTAAAATATTGGAGTTCCTCAAGATGTGCATGGTAGGGCTTGCTGGACTTCCAGTGTTTCACAGGCAGAGGCAGGAGGATTGCTTGAACCAAAAAGTCTGTGCATTCTGTCATCAGGTTAACCGCCAGCATGCTGCAGGGTAAAATTCCGGACTCCTCCCAGCTCACAACAGCTGTGTTCATTTTCAAACACTACCTACCTTGGCATCTTTTATTTTCTGTAGAAATCAGTGAAAACAAAACAAAACAAAAAAGTGACGGGGAGGTGCTGGGGAGGTGGCTCAGTCAGTGAAGTACTTGACACACAGTTCGGACGGGAGTTCAACCTCCAGGACCCACGTAAGGAGCCAAGTATGGCAGCACACCCTTGCAAGCCCAGTGCCCAGGAGGCAGACACAGGGGGTACTTGCAGCTTGCTGGCCAGCCATACCAGGGTAATTGGTATATTGTGTATATACACACACACACACACACACACACATACATAAATGGCTGGCAAGATGTCTCAGCAACAAAGATGCTTGCTGCCATGCCCAACAGCCTGAGTTTGATCCCTGAAACCACATGGGGTGGGAGAGAACTGGCTCCTGCAAGTTTTGTCCCATCTCCCAACATACATGCAAGCACATGTGCATGCATGCATGTGCACACTTGCACACACACAAACACATAATAAACATGTAAGTGATTTTTTTTTAAAAAGAAGATACACTAATGGCCAAAAAACAGACAATATGATGCTCACTGGGAAATGCTTAGTAAATTCATGAGATTCCACCCGGCAGAACGGTCACTTAGGAAGGCACAGGCGCCGATTATAGGCAAGTGTGCAGACATGCAGTATTAAGTTTCTAAGGGGACTGTCACTGGGCCAGCTCCTTGGGAAGACAACTGGCAGTCTCTTATAAACAGTGCCTGTCCGTGATTACAAGAGAGACAGGCTGTGGGCTGTGCATACCACAGGCCGCTGATCGGAGTCAGGAGGAACACACTGACACATACAGCACAGATTAAAGGGAAATCACCGCCACGGGAGCAGTTGCCCTAAGGATAGACCCAAATCTAAGGGCTGAGGGCCTTCCTGCCTCAGCCCACAGTTGTCTCGGAGCTGTAGCCTCCTCGGATGACAGCTGAAGAAGGCAAAATAAGGGAAATTTTTAGAAAAATGTTGTGTATGTGTGCATGTGCTTGTGAAAGCCAGGTTAACACTGGATGTCTTCCTTGATTGCTCTCCATCTTAATTCTTTGAGGCAGAGTCTCCCCCTGAACCTGGAGCTCACAGATTTGGCAGATGAGCTGGCCAGCCAGATCCTGGGATCCTCCTGTCTCCTCCTCCTCCGAGCACCGGGACCACATTCACCATACTCAGCTTGTTTTACACGGACATTGGGGCTCAAACTCAGGTTCTCATCACTGTGTGGTATACACTTTATAGACTGAGCCATCTCCTGTCCTGCCTTTCCCCCTGTTATTTTAAAGAAAATCTCAGAAACAGAAAAAGCAAAAAAGCATAGGAAAAAAAAAAAAAAAAGGCTCTAACCACAGTGCACTTGGTTCCTCTGTGGTATAAGATGGGTGTGGATTAATGACTCAGCCAAACAAAGAACAGCAAGATGTGAAGCCTAAGACAAAGTCTTTGCATCACAGTAAATAGATTCGTCCAAACTGGCACCTGGAGAAATGGTAGTGCATCCTGGATGCAGAGGACTCTGGCCTTTTCTTTCTGTCATCTAGGCTGGCCTTGAACTCCCTGCTTCTGCCTCAGCCTCCACAGGGCCAGTGTTACAAGCTTCATGCTCTCCTGCAGGTGGCCTCTCTTTGACTCAATGTTATACATTATACTGTGTACCAGCTGGTTCCCTGTCACCTGACACACGATAGAGTCATCAGAGAGGAAGGAGCCTCAGTTGAGGAGATGCTGCTATGAGATCCAGCTGTAAGGTATTTTCTTAATTAGTGATTGACGGGAGAGGGCCTAGCCCACTGTGGGAAACGTCATCCCTGGGGTGGTGGTCCTGGGTTCTGTTAGAAAGCAGGTTGAGCAAGCCAGTAAGCAGCACCCCTCCATGGCCTCTGCATCAGCCCCTACCTCCAGGTTTCTGCCCTGTTTGAGTTCCTGTCCTGGCCTCCTTCAATGATGAACAATATGGGAATGTAATCTAAATAAACCCTTTCCTCCCCAACTTGCTTTTTGATGATGGTGTTTAATTGCAGCAACAGAAACCCTACTTAAGACATACGTGTACACACACACACACCATGCAGAGGCTTGAGCTGACTTAGTTAAAAGCATTTGCTGTTCTTACAGAGGACTCACCTTCAGTTCAAACACCCACACGGTGACACAGCTGTCCAGAACCCTGGTCCAGGGGATCCAACAGGCACACACATGTGCACACTCATGTACTCAGGCCAAGCATTCATACACATACAGTAAAAGAAACAAACCTTAAAAAAGCTTACAAATATAACTGTTGTGTGCAGATGGGCCCAACCCCTCCTCACCCCATGCTCCATCCCTTCCAGGTGAGCAGTACCCTGTGTGGATGGAAGCTCCGTGGACAAGGCCCAGAGAGAAGGGGCCACAAACCATGCACACAGGAAGAATGTGTGACCTGGAGCCGCCTCCTTCCGCCCCAGGACTGAGTGTTTCCTGTCTGAGACTGGGTGGGAGCGAGGGGCAGGGGCATCGGGATGGGTGTTACCTACCGCAGGAGTCACAGGTGAAGCAGTCGGTGTGATACAGGCCTCCCATCGCCTGGCATGCCTGCCTCGCTCCGTAGATGCCAAGCCCACACTTGATACAAATGCCTGTGCGGGAGAAGCAGAACAGCAGCTGGTACTCTGCACTGTGGAGCGGGGCGGGCAGGCTGCTCAGGCCACCTGCCTGACCCTCAAGCTGACCCCCCCAAGGCCAGCACCACCAGGTCATGTTTGAAGCACCAGGCTGGGGGAGATAAGCCACCAGGGCAGGACTTGAAGGCTGCAGTTCAACTCTGCCCTTGGTGCAAACATGCGGCTTTCTAATCCGATGAGTGAGTCCGGGCCCCCAATGCGCCTGGCATTGCCAAATGGACAGCCCCAGCCAGCACGCTGTCCTTGCCATGACAGACAGTACAAAGCCATGAGCCAGAATCACCCCTCCTCCCTGAAGTAGTTTCAGCCCGGGAGTTAGTCACAGGAACTAGAAAGGCAGCACACAGGGCCAGCCACCGCTGCCTGAGCATTCAGAGAGCACAGGCTAAAGTCGGCCGTCAGCTATAACCATCACCCCTAAACCTAGAAACAGCACACCCCTGCCCTCCACCTCAGACTGACAGCCTTCCTGCTGCCTCCGAAACAAATCCCACTCCTCAGAGTAAACGTGCACCTTCGGAGCCCACAGAGGTTCACTCAAAGGCACCACTGCCCTTGTCAGGAACCCCTTCCCCATCTGCACATGATTCACATATTCCCTAGTCCATTCCACAGACAGTGACAGCCTGCTGCCTGCCCACCCTGCATCTTAAATTTAGAGTAAGCACAGTGCAGAAAAATCCCCAGCCCCAAGGACCAAGTGCTCCAGAGGGGGTTCACACAACAGAAGTTACACAATGTCCCTTAAGTAGGGTAGCTGTCAGATGGTACACACATGTAACCCCAGTACTCAGGAGACCAAGGCAAGAGGACAGCTCAGACTTCCAGGCCAGCCTGGGCTACATAGCAAGTTGGAGGCTAGCCGAGGGTCTTATGCAGAGACCATCTCAAACAAGCACCACCAAAAGACAAGAATAATGATGACGAAGATGAAATGGTAATGTCAGATGAAACAAATACCAAGGAGAAAAGCAAGGCTCACCAAGAATAAATCAGCCGGGTGCCGTGGTTCGCGCCAGTGATCCCAGCACTCTGGGAGGCAGAGGTAGGCGGATCTCTGTGAGTTCAAGGACAGCCTGGTCCTGAGTCCAGGACAGCCAAGGCTACACAAAGAAACCCTGTCTTGAACCCCCAACCAAACACACACACACACACGAATAAATCAAGGGAATGGAGTGGTGGCTCAGTGGGTTAAGAGCACTGGCTGCTCTTTCAGAAGACCTGAGTTCAATTCCCAGCACCCACCTGGTTCATAACTCCACTTTTACAGGGTCCAATGCCCTCTTCTGGCCTAGCACACGTACAAGCACACAAAACACACCAATAAAAGTAGAAAGAAAATTGTCACAAAGGATCTTAAAAATAATAAACCTATGGCAGCCGGACATAGTGGATTTCATGCCTGTGATCTTAGCACTTAGAAGGCAGGCCAGCTACATAATGAGCTGGAGGCTAGCGTGGCCTATACAAGACCTCCTCTCAAACAAAACAAACAGAGGGGAGTGTGGAGGACCAGGCACGCTGATGCATGTCTCTCATTCAGGCACTTGGAGAGGCTGAGGCAGAAGCACCTCAGGTTCAGGGGCAGCCTGGTCGCCACAGAAAGCTCCGGAACAGCTCAGCTGCAGAGCGAGATCTGGTCTACAAATACGTCAGTCAAGAGGCTTAGGGCTTCAGTGTCATGGCAGAGCGTGTGCCTGGCATGTGTGAGCCCTCCCCTTGCCCACACATCTGGAGGTACGTGATTTTTACACGGACAGTGGGAGAAGGTCGAGATCATGACCTGAAAAGTCAGTGCTATCCATACAGGGATCTGGAAATACCACATGGAACCTGGCAACCACCCCGGCGCTGTTAGAACACCTGGCTGCGAGCAGAGTGCACTTTAAGCCCAGGCCTCCAAGGGAGCCACAAGGCTGCACCCTCCGGTTACTCAGCATCTCTGTGGCTGCACGAGAATAGCCCTGTAAGCTCATGTGTTTGAATACCTGGTCCCCAATTAGTGAAACTACTTGGGAAAGATCAGATGTGGCCTTGTTGGGAGGTGGGGGTGAGGTTTCAAAAGACTCTGGTCATTTCCAGCATGTTCTGCCTCCTGCTTTCAAATCAAAATGTGAGCTCTTGATCAGGTGTGGTGGCGCTGCCTTCAATTCCGAACACTCAGGAGGCAGGGGCAGCGGCAGAGGCAGGCTGACCTCGGTAATTTCAAGACCAGCCTGATCTACATGGTGAGTTCTAGGACGGCCAGGGCTTGTAGGGAAACCCTGACATCCACATCCACACACACACACACACACACACACACACACACATCGGGTGGGGGGGGCAGCTGCTTCTCTGGCCTTTGTTCCACCACCAGGGACTATAACCCTCTGCTTTGATCTCGTGGCTCCTGGGGAATGCTTGTACGTGCGCCAGGCAGAAGAGGGCATTGGAGCCTATAAAAGTGGAGTTCCAGGCTTGGTAGAAAATGACAACACACTGGGCCATCTCACCGCCCTCTTCATGCTAGCCCAGCTGGCTCCCATGTCCTGGCTCAAGTGCTCTCAACCTGTCTGGCAAGCGCCAGGTCTAACGGCTATGCACCAGCACATCTGGTGTGTCCCTCAGCCTGACTTCACTCCCTCCTGTCAGTCTGGACTCACAGCATGCCACCCAGGCCCCAACACACTGCCCGACTTCTCTTCCCAGAGGAAAAGGGCTGCTTCCCTCTCATCGTCTTGCCCCCCCACCAGCTACGAGAATCAGACCTTCCCATTTACTTGACTGAATTACCACAAGCAACACTGGAAGATGGGGGTGGGAGGCCAAGCTTGATGGCCCATGCCTATATCCCAACACTTGGGAGGAGGCGGCTGGCAGTTCCCTGTGACTTTGAGGACAGCCCGGCCTCTGCTGTGAGTCCCAGACCAGCTGAGGCTGCGACAGCAAGGTGCTGTCTCAAAATAAGGGTCTGGAGAGATGGCTCAGCGGTTAGCACTGGCTGCTCTTGAAAAGGACGGGCTAGGGTTTGGCTCCCAGCACCCACACGGATACTCACAACCATGTGTAACTCCGGTTCCAGGGGATCTGACACCTTCTTCTAACCTCTGCGGTGCCAGGCACAGGCATGGTACACATACACACATGCAGGCAAAATATTCAGACATTTAAAATTAATAAAAAAAAACCTTTAACAACTAACAAAGAATAAAAGGGGGATTAAATGGTATGTTAGAGGGAAGCGTCTATGTTGCATTGATTTCTGTGTACACTTGATTTTTCTCAAAGTGCAGACCCGGACCACTGTAATAAAAACGCTTGAGGATGACCGCATGTGGGGTGTGCGCCTGCGATCCCAGGATCAGAAAGCTGACTAGGATGGTGACTTCTACACCAGTCTGAATTACAGTATGAAATTCTGCCTCCAAAAAGGGAACCGCAGGGCACGAGACAGCTCAGAAATTAGAGGGAGAGAGGAAATGAGCAAACACTGAGGTGGGAGTGGGTGGTGGCAGTGTTCACCTTTAATCCCAGCCCTCGGGAGGCAGAGGCCAGCCTGGTCTACAGAATGAGGTTCAGGATAGCCAGGGCCACACAGAGAAACCCTATCTCAACAAAACAAAACAAAAACAACATAAACACAAAGGACTGAAATGGGGAGGAGGGAAGATGAAAAGGCACAGGGTCTTTGTGGCTATAAGCACTCAGGAATTTGTTGGTGCCTTTTTAAAACACACTGAGTACACATGCATGTACATGTGTGGGCAGAGGCCAACTTCCAGGACTCGGCTCTCTCCTTCAACCATGTGGATCCTGGGGATCAAAACTGGGGGCGCTGCACCATCTGACCAGCACGCCACCCTCTTCCTGTGCCTGTGTGTGAAAGACTCTTCCACAGATCTACAACAATGGAAAGCGAAAGCTGGAGGTAGAGGATAGAGGTCAGATGGCAGGAGCGAGGCTGGCCGTGGACTGAAAGCAGAGGGAGGAACAGGGGCCAGGCCACAGAGACTGCACTTGGGCCCGCCCCTCCATTGCCCGAGATTCGGGAAGCAGCATGGGCATCAGCAGACCAGAAGACTGAGGGAACAGAAAAGCCGACCGAGACCGAGGCTGAGGGTAACACAGAGCCCTGAGGCCACTGAGGTCAAAGACCTAAACTTATCCCAGGGCCAGTGAAATGGTTGAGAGGGTCTTGCAGCTACAGCTGACACCTGGGTTCGAGTCTCAAAACTTGCATGGTGGAGGGAAAGAACCAACTCCCCAGAAAGCTGGTTCTTGTGACCTCTTCTCACACGCCACAGCAATCATGTACCTACACCCACTCTCCCATACACCCACAAATAAGCATATATACACACACATACAATTTTTAAATGTTTTGATTAAAAAAAAAAATCCATCCTGCTCCTGGTGGCTTTCTCCAAACTCCTATAACTTTCAGGCAGAACAGCAAAGCTGGGGTCACTTCAGCAATTCAGAGTCGGGGGTCCTGTGAGGCCTCAAACAGAAGTCAGTCGGAACCAAAGGCTGCTGAAGGAAGCAAAAACAGGGTGTGGCCCTAGGAACCCTAGCAGCGGAGGACTGGCTCCAGGGTCCTGAGGCAGACAGCCTCCGTTAGGCAGCAGAACTGGGAGACATGAAGACACGGCACAGGGGCCGGCTGCCACAGAGCTAGCAAGAAGGGAGCTCGAGATGGCACCGCAGACAAGGTTTCCAACAGTCAGACTTCCTTCTGTAAGAGCTATTTATTCAGGTCAAAAAAATTTGAATTTTTTTAAACTGCAAGGCTGGGGTGTCATGTGCATATAACCCCAGGACTTGGGAGGCGGAAACAGGAAGAGCACAAGGCCAGCCTGGGCTAAAGCTCTGGCCTTTAAATTAAAAAGCAAGCAAGCTGGAGAGGAGCTCTTCTAGAGGAGCCAGGTTCAAGTCCCAACACCCACATGGCAGCTCACAATCTCTGTAACTCCAGTTCCAGGGGATCTGACACTCTCACACAAAATACTTAATAAAATTAATTTAAAAAATTAAAAAGCAAACAAACAAACAAACAAACATGGAATCAACACATTTGTGTTTTCGGTTTTGCTGCCCGATGTCATTCTGCAGTGCAGAATATAGCTTCGGACTGCACCTGGAAATGCTCATTTTTGTAACTCAGAAACATCAATTATCGTAAGATACATAGTGCAAGCAAAACTGCACATATTTTTTTTCTAGATACATATGTAGCTTTTTTATTTTTATTAACTATAGTTTATTCACTTTGTATCCCCCCCCCTACATATTTTTAAGAACCAGAAAAAAAGGTCTATTTTGGGGTTGGGGGTTCTGGTATTTAACCCAGGTATGATGGCTCACACCTGTAATTCCCGCACTTGGGAAGGCTGAGGAAGGATGATGGTTAGCGGGAGTCAGGTTGGTATATAGAGACCCTAACTAAAGAAGGTGGGCTGGGATATGGTTCAGTTGACAGAGTGCTTCTGAGCACGAGGCCCTAGGTTCCACACTCATCACCCCATAATCTGGCTGTACGAGTACACACCTGTAGTCCTAGCGCTTGGGGTGAAGGCAAGAGGTAAAGGCTATCCTTGGCTAAAGAGCATTCTTCCACCAGCTTGCACTAGATGAGACTTTATTCAGAGAGGCTGGCTCAGCCTCCTATGGGGCCAAAAGGGCTGAAGCTGAGCCCTTGCTGCTCTTTGGAAAGAAACCTCAGCTCCTGTGGTCTCTGGCCATCAGTGCCTTTACTGCCCCATTACCTACTGAGAGTAATACACAGACTCACAGGTAACCATGGGACTCAACAGACAGGCAAATGGCCAGCCTCTAAGTGTGCGGGGCGGCCAGGTGATCAGATGCTGGGCCAAGAGCACAGGACAGTTTAGAAGATGCCCCAGTTCGGCTCCTGGCAGGAGGCCATGTTTCTCACTCACCTCCTACTCCCAGCCCATTAACAGGCAGCCAGCAGCTCTGCTAAACCTGAGTCCCCATCCTGACTTCTCACAGGCCAACTCTTTAGCCCATACACCCTTGGCCAGCCTGGGCTACAACCTTCTCATACCCTCACTTTCTTCCTCTGAAGTGCACCCACCTGACCTGCTAAGGGACAGCCTCTACTCCCCCCAAGAGCTACTTCAAAGCAACCTGGAGCTGCTCGCTGCTCGCTCTACCGAATTTGAGAAGGCTGGAAATCTGCCGGCCCTGTCCCTGGCTTGCTGGCCATGCACACCACCAAGCCAGGAGCCTCACTCCCTCTATCCTGAAGTACTGTGCCACAGAAAGGCACCAGAGACTCTGGGGCCTTGCTAATGCACATGCTTCCTTCAGCAGAGCTGCTGTCCTACTCGCTTTCTTTGGTATTTGATGGTATAATGTCCATTTTCCCTTGCCACTTTTTGAAACAAGGTCTGGCTACCTAGTCTTGACTGGCTTGGAACTGCATGCAGACCAGGCCCCTGCTTCCCCGGTGCTGGGACTACAGACCTGTACCAAGCACACCGAGCTGGGCAGGTTCAGGGCTACCTAGGACAGCCCATCTCGGTCCCTAGCTAGGCTTGACACAGCTGGAAGGGGAGGGAGACTTCCGTTCTGCTCTTCATCAAGCACTGCCAGGGTGAGCGGGAGCGATGCTAAGGATGTGCAAAAATGCCCAGCAAAAGGGGCTGGAGGATGGGTCAGCAGTTAAGAGCGTTGCCCTTTCCAACACTGGTACCAGTACAGGGTCACAACCAAGGGATCTACCACTTTCTTCTGACCTCCCAGCGTATTTTTGCCAGGGTATTAAATCTTTTGCAGAGTCCATCCATGTTTCTAATCCCAGCACTCGAGAGGCAGAGGCAGAAAGATCTCTGTCAGTTCCAGGCCAGCCAAAGCTACACAGTGAAAACTTGTCTCTAAGTAAAGAAACTTTTTTTTTTAAGTGTCCAGAAAATAGCTTACTCTGTCAATAAACTCGATTCTGTCCGGGTCCACCCTCCGCAAGTCTCGAAGCGCGCGGCACCTCAGCACCGGGAGAACAGACCCTACTGGAGCCCCGCGCATCCCGCACGCCCCCTGCCCGCGCGCTCACCGAAATAGTCTCGCGCCGTGCGCGCCTCGAGCGCGCGCTCCAGTTCCCGCGTGAGCGCCTCCAGCCGCCGCTCGGCCGCGCTCGGGCCGCCCTCCCGACCCGGGGGCAGCGGCAGCGACGGCAACGGGAACGGGAACGGGGCGGGCTCCGGGGAGCGGGCGGGCGCGGGGCCGACGCCGGGCGGCAGCAGGTCTGCGTAGGCGCCCGCCGAGCCGCGGGAGCCCAGGCTGGACACGCTGGAGCGCGCGCTGCCCCCCGACGGCGGCCCGGGGCCGGGGCCGTGGCGCTGGTCGTAGCCCAGGCTGATGCCGCTGGAGCGCGCGCTGCCGCCGTCCGAGCCCGCCAGGCTGGCGCGCGGGCCTCGCTCGGGCCGGCTCGGGCCGTCGGGCGCGGCCTCGGGGCCGCCGCCGCCCTTGCCTCTGCGGCCCGCCGCCGGCGCCGCCTCGTCCGCGGCCCGCGGCCCGCGCCGCACGCGCCCCGGGGAGTCGGCGGTCGGCTCCGGCTCGCGCAGGCCCAGCCCGGCCAGGAGCAGAGCCGCTTCGTCCGCGGCCGTCCGGGAGCGCTGCATGGCCGTCGGCCCGCCGCCGCCGCGGCGCGTCACCTCCGCCGCCGCCGCCCGCCGCCGCCGCCGCCGCTCCGGCAGCGCCGCCGCATCGTCCGCCTGCCCGCTGCTCGCCCCGGGACCCCTGGGCGCGGGGCGGGGCGGGGCCGGGGTGGCGGTCGCTCGGCGTGGGCCGCGCGCTCGCGCGGGGCCGTGGCGGGGAGGAACGGAGGGAGGGAGACGCGCGCCGGAGGACTGCGCGCGCAGCTCGGGGCCGCGCCCCCTCCGCTCCGAGGCCGCGCGCGGGAGGTGGATCGGGGAAGGGGGGGCGCTCCTTTGCCCGGTCTGGAATGCGAGGAAGGAGACTGCGCAGCGGCCTGTGGAATGTAGGGGGCGGCGACGGGCGGGCTGCGCGGGGACACGGGCCGGCCAACGGTGGCCCAGGCTCTGGTCCACTCCGGTGGGGGTTAGGGCGGGAGGCGGGTGTTCCCGGCGCATTCCAGACTCCCTCCAGCCCCCCTGGCTGAGCCCTGAGACCACATCCTCCCTCCCCATATTCCTCCCAGGCTCACTGCTAAGGGAGCCAGCCTGATGCTGGCTTCCTTGTTTCACACGGATGGGACACCAGTATGTGGGAATTCTGGCAGTTTCAAAACGGGACGCCAGTGTAGGGCTATGAGCAACTTCTAGGTATCACCATCCCGATTACACATTCTGGGACTCAGGATGAGTTCCAGGACCCATTGTGAGCCCAGTTTCCACCCAAATTCTTTTAGGCTGGCGCATGGCTTTAGGGGTTCGGAGCCCTTGTTTCTCTTGCAGAGGGCCCAGCTTCCATTCCCAGCACCCACAGGATGGATCTGTCAACCTCTTCCGCTGCTAGGCACGAACGTGGTGCATGCATGCACACTGCAGGCAGAACACTCATACACATTAAAAAAAAAAAATCGAAAAAGCTAAACCAACCTGTTGATCAGCTGACATCCATAAGCCCCTACTTTAACTGGAGAGCCACGGCGAGGTTTTGGTTTTGTGGGCGCCTTCTCAGAATTATTGTCAATTTAGAACGAGTATCTACTTGGCCTTGTGCAGTCCGGCCAGTTGGTTTCTTTTCTCAGTGGTACGGTGCTTTGACACCTCTGAGAAAGGCATCCAGAAAGGCTAGCCGGAAGACCCCTGTGTGGTAACAGGTCTCTTTCCTCCAGGGCCCTGGTTTTCCCTCCAGGGGCTTCTGGGGCCCTAACTGGCTCAAGTCTGGAAACTGGTCAACAGGCCAGGAACTTCTCTTGCTATGATCTTTCATTTGTTCTGGAGTTCTCTGCTTGTATGGATTGAGCAAAAAGGGGCACAACATGGTCCTTCTCATCCATGGGCATTGGGCAGGGCCAACCTGAAGGCAGTGGTAGTTTGTTGGCTTTGGGACTCTCTCCCTCTCTCTGTCTGGCTGTGAAAAGCACTAAGAACTAAAAGCCTGGTTATTGATGCAGCATCTGCCTGCGCCCCCCCCAGGCCAGGCTCCTGTGACAGTGAAATGCAAGGGCTCCTCAAAAGGGTGCCTCAGCATCAGTGCAGTCATGTGGTGTGTGGAGCCATGGAAGCCACACGGCTTGGGATTCACGCGGTCCCCAGATGCACAAAGAGCTGTCATGGAAAAGGGAACCAGGCCTTATGTGTGGAGGCCCAGGGAGCCAGGAAAACTGTTATAGGTGAAAGCCCCCTCTCTTCCGGGCACCCTTGTTCAGAGAGCGGCAGGACAGTACCCAAGTACCAGGGGTAGGGAACTAGGCCTGCAGACTGACCTGCACAGAATCCTGGCCTCCACTGCAAAAAGCCAGCTGGGACACCTGCTTCTCTGATGGAAGTGAAAGGAAGTGTCTGGCCCCATCCCCCAAGCCACCCCTCCCCGCCACACACACACACACACACACACACACACACACACACACCTACCTCCTAGGACCTGAGGAATTCCAGCCCTGCCTCACCCACACATTGTCTGAAAGCAAGTATTTGGGGAGCAAATGTCCAGGGGTGCCACCTCATGATCCACCTACTTGTCTGCTGAGAAAGGAAAAAAAAATCTGACCAAGGATATCTCATTGATCGTATTTATCAGCCATTTAAAATGAAGATGCTGGGGACCAGTGAAAGGTTGCTGACGGTGAAAACCGCTCGCTGCACAGGCCTAACACCCTGCTGAACTAGGTCCCCAGAAGCCACAGTGGAAGGAGAGGTGCGTTCCCAGAAGTTGTCCCCTGACACCACATGCACACATACTGGCACAAACACAGGTCAGTGTGACAAACAACAACTAAAATATTCTTGTAAATTTTTTTAAGGATCTATTCTAAGTTACGATTGTGCATGGCTGTAATCAGGAGGCTGAGGCAGGAGGTTGAAGCTGAGCCTGGGCTGCATAGCAAGATCCCCCCAAAACAGTGATTAAGTCAATGTTTCAGTCCAAGTTTCCCGGTTGGAGCCCTCAAGCTTTAAGAAATATATTAGTGTCGGGGTCAGTTAAAATCCATTACTCTAGAAATAAGTGACCAAACCTAAAAGTGAAAGGACCTAAAATGCCCCAGGGTGGGGTAGCAGAATAAAGCACGTCTATGAAATGGAACCCACTGTTCACAGATCAGTCCGCATGCCCTTCACCCTAGCCCTGGAGAGATGGCTGCCAGCTGGGAGACTGCCGCTAAAGGGTCACAAATGCAAGGCTCCTCTGAGCTACAGCAGCAGGGTCAGA
The DNA here is from genome assembly GCA_028658305.1 of Pachyuromys duprasi. Taxonomy (NCBI): domain Eukaryota; kingdom Metazoa; phylum Chordata; class Mammalia; order Rodentia; family Muridae; genus Pachyuromys; species Pachyuromys duprasi. The sequence goes on from CM053758.1 coordinate 4,657,289, forward strand.
GCCAGTCTGGTCCGTGCAGTGAGGCTTATCCCAGAATACGCAATAACAAAAGGAGGTGGCTCAGTGCAAAGTCGCTTCCGCCAAACCTGATGACTTGTGTTCCATCGTGGGCCCCGCAAGGTAAAGGAGGAAAAAAAACCACAACGAAACAACCCTTCCCTGAAAGTCACACCTACCCTCTGGTCACACAAAATAAATAATTAGATGTGAAAGCCTAGTTGGAACTCTCAGTACCACAAATGAACTAATGTGTCTCCGTATGTGCATATACACATTACTTACAGGTGGGAGAAACCGAGTGGGTCATGGTGACTCACACCTTTAATCCTGGCACTTGGGAGGCAGAGGCTGGCAGATCACTGGGAGTTTGAAGCCAGCCTGGGTTACAGAGAGTTCGTTCCAGGACAGGCAAGGCTAAATAGATCTTGTCTCAAGCAAGCAAAAGAATGGGAGAAACCATCACAAAGTTAATTCAAACTTTTTTGTACACTGTATTTTGTTTGACTGGTTTTTTGTTTGTTTGTTGCTTTCTGTTTTCTGAGACAGGGTCTTTGTAGCTCTCCTTGTCCTGGAACTCACTCTATAGCCCAGGCTGGCCTTGAACTCACAGAGATCCCCCCTGCCTCTGCTTCCTGAGCACTGGGATTAAAGGCAAACACCATGAGTACATTCTAAGAAGTTTTGATCAAAACCCTTCCAAATTGTCTAAACCTTTAAAATATTTAATTATTTAGGTCATTTGAGACACGGTTTCTCTGTGTAGCCTTGGCTGTCCTGGACTCGATTTGTAGACCAGGCTGGCCTATGAACTCACCTGCCTCTGCCTCCCCAGGTGCTGGGATTAGATGAGTGCACTGTCACATCCAGCTCCTTATCTATTTTTCAATTACTTATGTGTATAAGGTGTTTTGCCTGCATGTATACCCATGTGCCATGTGCATGCCTGGGGCCCATAAAAGCCAGAAGACATTGGCTCCCTTAGAACTGGAGTTACCTGTGCGCTGCTGTGTGGGTGCTGAGAACTGAACTCAGGTCCTCTGGAGGAGCAGCCAGTGTCCCTGTTGAGCCATCTCTCCTGAGATGAGTCAAGCTGAGAGGAGTCAAAGATATTTAGTAAGCTTTTTCTTTTACTAATATATGAACTTGTTACATATTTTGAATACCACTGTATGTGTTTTACAAATCATTCTACTAGTTCATGCTTTCTCCTCTTTGTGTCTTAAGAATAGAAGTTGTGGGGACTGGAGAGATGGCTCAGAGGTTAAGAGCACTGGCTGCTTGTCTAGAGGGCCAGAGATCAGTTCCCAGCAAGCACATGTTGGCTCACAAGCATCTAAAACAAGATCTGGTGCCTTCTTCTGGCCTGCAGGCCCACACTTAGCTCTCTTAAAGTTCCTTTGCTGAGGTTGGCTGGGTCAGTTACTCTCCTCACTGCTGCGGCTAAAGCACACAAAGTGGCAGTGTAAGGAAGAAAAGGCTTATACTGGCTCCTGCTTTAAAGAGGGACGCTCCCCACCATGGTGGAGCCTGGTGGTAGAGCAAGAGGTCGTGACCACAGTGCGCCTACAATCAGTGTGCAGGGAGACATGCATGCTGGCGGTCAGTTCATTCCTCTCCCCCCACCAGCCCTAGCAACACTTCTTAAAATGTTACTTTACCAGGCAATAATCATCTTCAGAATACAACTAAACAGAACAAAGCGCAGTGGACCTACAGTTCAACTACGTTGATTTTCCCCCTCCCTTTCTCCCCTCTTTCTTTTCAATCCAGGCTGGCCTCAGAATTGCTCTGTAGCCAACAATGACTCCAAAGGATCGGTCCACCTCCCTTCCGTGCTGGGATGAAGGGCTTGTACTGCTTTGCTCAGTTCATACTTGTTTCCCTTAGTGAGAGCAGTTAAATGTCCCAAACAAACTTCTGGCTAGAATTTGTTGTGTTGAATTGGATGCAGGAGGAAAATGTTCCTTCTATGTGTAGAATTCAAGAAGCAGATTCCCAGTATAAAAGTATCTATAAAAATACTTCTCTAAATATATCCTTCCTAAAAACAGCCAAATGGAGAATTCTGGACCTCAGGAACACTGCTTTAAAATGCTAAGAGGTTGCTTATCCGCTGACCTACACACATACACACACACTCCCTCTCTCACACACACACACATCTAAGCATACATAATGCACAATTCTTTTTAATTTTTTATTTTTAGGGGGTTTTTTGAGACAGGGTTCCTCAGTGTAGCCCTGGCTATCCTGGACTCTTTCTGTAGACCAGGCTGGCCTCAAACTCATACAGACACCCCTGCCTCTGCCTCCAGAGTGCTGGGATTAAAGGCGTGTGCCACCACTGCCTGACCCGACTCCTGTTGAAACAAGACTACAGATGTTATTGTGACCAGACTCATGTGGGTTTCAGATCCAGACCAGGTCTTGATGCTTGTTAGCAAGTGTTTTACCTGTATTCCCAGCTCACGAGTGAGTTTAATGCTGATCTGAACTACGGAGTGAAATCCTTTTAAAAAAAGTTACAAAGGCCAGGCCTGGCAGTGAAATCTTTTAACCCCATCACTTGAGAGGTAGAGCAGGTAGATCTCTGTGAGTTCAAGGCCAGCCTGGTCTACAGAGCTAGCTCTAGGACAGTCAGGACTACACAAAGAAACCTTGTCTAGAAAACCCAAAAGGAAGAAATAATAAAAAACAACAAGCCGGGAATGGTGGTGCAGGTCTTTAATACCAGTACTCAGGAGGCAGGGACAGGTGAATCTGAGAGTTCAAAGCCAGTCCAGTCTACACAGTAAGTTTTAGGACAGATCCTGTCCCAAATATCTAAAACCAAACCAAACTAAACCCCACAAAGGATGAGATTTAAGGCATGTGCCACCATGTCCAAAAAATTAAGACTTATCTTAAGGTCCTAAGCCTGATGACCTATGTGTATAATCCCAGCTTTTGGAAGGCTAAGGCAAGGACTGTAAGATTCATTGCATAAATCTCAATATTCTGAATAAATTATGACTATCTTGCCTGCTGGTGACAGGAAGTGCCAGCTGTGTCTGGTCCCCTGGAATTGGAGTTGGGAGCCACATGTGAGTGCTGGGAACCAAACTCAGATCCTCTGCAAGAGCAATGGGCATGCCTAATGGCTGAGCCATCTCCTGCCTTGTGTTTTAACTATGCGTATGTGTCTGAATGTGGGTTTGTAGCCATCTCTTCAGCTCAACACTGCTTATTTTGAGAGCCGGCCTTCTCAAGACAGAATTACAGGCCTGCAGCCATGTCTACCTGGTATTTAGAGTTCTGGGAATCCTGAACTCTGCCCTTCACATGTACGGGCCCTGGGTGTTTTTCTAAATGTAGTTTATAATTCTTTGTACTCACGAGGTCCACCTGAAGTTAACAAAAACATCCTTGAGAATGGAGACCCAGAAAGGCAGAGTGGGGTGTGGGCCATGAACTGTGACACACCTAGCCATGCACACTGCAGATCATGTGTTGGGTGGGCACACTCCAGTGATACAGATGGAGGGCAGAAGATAAAGTAGAGAAGTTGGTTCCCTCCAAACAGTGGGATTGAACTCAACTTTTCGTGCTTCTGGCAGGAACCATCACCGGCTGAGACACATTGCCAGCCCAACTTCTAAGCCTCTGCTTTCCTGTCGTAAAGTGCTGCTGTTACTAAACTCGTGGCCCTCCCAAGCATGGGGCCTCCAGCCTAGCCAGACCTGGGTGCACCTTTGCTGGTTGATTTTGAGATGGTCTCATGAAGCGCAGGGTGACTTCAGACTCATGGTACAGCTGGGTATGATCCTGAATTCCATCTTTTTTTAAACCTATGAATGTGGTGTGATATGCCTTTGGAGGGGTGTCTGCTCTCATGGAGCTAAGTGCTGGGTGGTGGTGGGCTGCTGGGTAGCGGCTCTCCGGAAAGATCGAGTGCTCTTCACCCGAGCCATCTCTCCAGCCCGGATTCACCTTCCTGCCTCCGCCAACCCAGGTGTGCGCAGTGGCACCCAGCTGAGAGGGACGCCTGCCACCTGCAGGTGTGTCTGGAGGTTCACGGTCAGCTCCAGGTGGCCTCTCTCAGAAGCCATCTACCTTGTTTTGTGAGACAGGGTCACTTATTGGCCTGGAGCCTCACCATAGGCTGGACTGGCCTGTGAGCCTGGGCAATTCCCCTGTGCTGGGGGATTCCACAGTGTGCCATCATGACATACATGTCCAGCTTTTCCACACAGGAGCCAGAGATCAAACTCAGGCTCCCATACTTACATGGCGAGCACTTAGTGACAGCAGTGTCCCCAGCCCAAGGTAGTACTCAGAAGTGCAGACTTCAGCACGCCGGTGACAGATACAAGCCCACTAAGGCAGCAGAAGCGGACAAGTATGCAGGATGCCATTTATTTGGTCCATAAGTACAGTATATTTGCTGTTTGAGTTTACAAAACATCAAATATAAATAACCTGAAACTGTAACAAATACACAAAAATTGGCTTCTTACACAGACATACCAGGCAGTACAAACTGAAATTTCGAGTAAATTAACATTGTTTTACATTAATATACACAGTGCCAGGTAACATTTAAAAAACAAGTTTCAATGCATAGCACTTGACACTTCGTGAATCTTTCAGGTCAGAGTATGAAAATGGTTAGATCTAGGCTAAAAATAATTCTTCTCTAGCCAAAAATAAAGGCATAATATTTATAACCAGGTCTTGGCGTTCCTACCCCACAGTGCTTCCCACTAGGAAATGATAGCTAAGGCTATTTACAGGGAAGGCAACATGCACGCGTCCTTTCAGTTCATCCCTGACCCGCCTGGCTTCACTCAAAGGGTCTCAAACACTATTCCTACTTCAGTATAGCAATGCAGTCTCTAACAGTCTTCTCAAATGAATGCTTTCACAGGAGCGGAACCACAAAGCCATCCCACCCTGTGCTTTCCCTTTGGTTCCAACCAGACCAAGGCCAGGAGTCTGCTCAGTCTAAAGCTATGACGTCATCCAGATCTTCCGTCTGCTCCAAGCGGGGCCTCTTGGCACTGGCAGCCTCATTCTCTTCCAGTCTCCGCTTGCGGCCTCTCTCGTCCTCACTGCCGTCAGCACTGTCTGAAGGGCCTTCTTCGTCTGAGTCAACTATGAGCACATCATCTTGCTCTTGTGCTTATTTCGGGAAAACAATGCAAAGAATGGTGAAGTGTGGGAGATATTGGTGGCTCATCCAGGCCTCACACAACAGAAAGCTCACTCTGAATCGAAGCCACCCTCACTGGCCACCCTCAGGGAACACCTCCAGTGTTCGGTGTAACAAGCATGTCTACTTGTAAGAGAAGGGTGTTACTGGGGAACTGAACTGACCCAGGGAAAATTCTTTTTTTTTTCTCCCCCAAGCAAAACAAAAAATCGTGACCAGCACACAATTCAAACCCACCATCATGCCTCCTGAGAGAGTCCCCACTGAGAAGGGGGGCCTAACAGAGAAAGAGCAGCAACAGCAACAAGCCACTTACAGCCGCCAGGGACTGCTGTGAGCACTGTGCACCCATCTAATCACCCTACGAAGAAGACAGCGTTACTATCCCACTTCAGACAGAAGATGGAGGGACAGAGGCACTCCCTACAGCCAGTGTGGCCATGTTTTAAACTTGGAGAGCCCCACGCTTGTGATCTATAGCCCTATTCCCAAAGACAGCGTGTCTCCAGTCAAAAGGAAAACCAGATCAGCATCTTCCTGCTATGGCCTTCCCAACCTGCCCACAGTAGAGTATCAGTGTTTATTCACATTAAGAGTTCAAGTCTCAACAACCCTACCAGTTGGGGCGAGGAAGAACAGGTCAGTGCAAGGGGGCCAATTCTATACCCCGAAGTTCACCCCTAAGTCTCAGGATGCTGCAGCCCAGAGGTCAAGTAAGTGGAGGGGAAGTTAGGGAGAAAACACCGGTCCAACCACAAAGCAGCTGGGGTCTGAAAGGTACCCAGCAGCAGGCGCCCCAGGAACATTCTCAGGTGGGCTTTGCTTAGGCACTCTGCCTTCCTGGAAGCCACACCCATCTTGCAAGGACCTCTCAAAGAGCCAGAGGCATAATTTGTAACTTCCAAATTAAACAGGAAGTCAGCAGCCTAAGGCAAACAGACCAGGGGCTGGGAATGGAACCCAGTTTGCTATGAACCCAACTGGGACAATTCAGAAATGTCCTACTCTCTCTCTGAGTACCTCCCAGTTGTAAAGGTCTCCATGGATCATGAAACTCAAAGCTCCATTATTCCATCAATTGCAGAGCAACTCAGCGCTCGCCATTTATGCCTGTGCCGTCAAAGCAGAAGCCTGCCCTAAGTCCTGTGGCTTGGAGGTGACTCACCTGTGGAGGTGGAGGGCTGGGCCCCATCATCACTGCCATTGGTGATGCTTTTAGCAGCATCTTCAGCTTGTTTGGGCCCCACTTTTTCCGGGGCATCACCAACAACCTCAAATTCAACATCCTTTCCTAGCTCTTCGCTGCAAGAGAAAGGCAGGCTGTAAACCAGAGACCACTCTGTGTCCAACAGAGTAAAGGAGCAGAGAAGGCCTCACATTCAGAGCGCACACTGTAACCCCCCTCAAGTTCTGATTTCCAGACACTTGTGAAAATTCCAGAGTAGAGCTTCTCTAATTCAAACAGTGAAGGCTGAATTTTCTTCATGTATTGCTAACATGGAAACTGAGGCAGAAACACTGCAGCCCAGCAACTCTGAGAAGCCCTTTCTTAGGCCGCTATGCCCAAAGTTCCTTCAGGCCATTTGTGAGCTCACTCGGTGTCTTGGGACAGAGTTACGTGCTTTCTGAATCTCCCCACCTTTATTGGCAATTCTCTTCTCCCACACGAGTTCCAAAATGTGCATCAAAGTTTATGTGTCAAGGTGGTCAGAGGGCTCACATTTTCAAAGGTGGCTCTGTTCTGAAAGCTAAACCAGAGGGCAAGAAAGAGAGGCACAAAGCCACACCCCAACTGTGCTACTGCTTCAAACACTGGAGCACCCCTGCCCTTTCCCAAGTAAACCCAGCCTGCACCGACCCCCAGCTGGTGTCAATGAGGCCAGGGATTGCACACTACTAGCATCTAGCTTTGAGTCCATTATGTAAAGTTGTAGAACTTATAGTCCTACCAAACAACGAAGAACACCAAGCAAGAGCACTATAAGAAGCTCTTGTGACACTTTGCCAGGACTAATGGGCATGTTAAAGGATACTTAAAGGGGGCTGGAGAGACAGCTCAGCAGTCATGAGCACTCACTAGCTGCTCTTTCAGAGAACCTAGGTTCCACACTTAGCACTCACAGAGGCTCACAAGCACCTGTAACTTAAGTTTGAGGGGATCCAATGCCCTGTTTGGACAGTGCACACATACGGAGACACCCCCCCCCGTAAGATTAAAAACAAACCACCCACGCCGCTGGCTGCAGCCATGGGTCGGCTGAGTTCCACACATGTCCCGTCATGCACAAACGAATGTGTATGCACAGATTCACACACACTCCCTCACACACACGGAAGAAATAAAATTTACAAAAGAAAAACAGCAAGATCTTATTATAGTTGAATTACAAAAATTAATTTAACTTTACAAATTTATCTGAAAAGTATATTATTTTATGTTAAGATCAAGGTCTGCTCTTCCAGAGGTCCTGAGTTCAATTCCTAGCACCCACATGGTGTGCTAGGTGTACATGCAGACAGAACACCGTACACACAATAAATAAATAGATATAAACAAACAAACAAATAAACAGGACATGAAGATATTTAGAAAATCCCCCCAGGAGTGCTGAGAACTGAACTCAGATCTGCGAGCACCCTCACCCTGAGCCCTCAACTGGAGCCTCCACTTTTCACCCCGATGCTGTTTTGCAACCTATTACTGCATTTCTGAACCCTAGCACTTTCCCGTAGCTCTAGTGAGCAGAGTAGCATCCACGTACAAATCCCCAGCTTCACTTTGTTCTCCTGTGAGCATGGTTCTTACACACCAGAACCAACAGTTCCTACCTATGGAGAATGTTGATCAGTAAAGTGTAGTCCTGAAGGAAGTCGTCTGCTTGAAGCCGGCTGCCATTTCTAATTCCAAAATCAGACAACTTCTTGGGGTTGTTAGCTGGACGCGACAGAATGAAGATGCTTTCGTTATGTCACAGCGCAGGCAGGCGAGTTCTTAAAAGCCCAATCCCACCATGCCTGGACTGTGCTCCCAGAGACTTGGCATTCTCAAAGCCTAACCCATGGTGCCCAAGACAATGACTGACTTGGGAGGTGGAGGCTAGGGACCAAAAGGCCAAGGCTATTTTCTGGGCCAGCCTGGATTACAAAACAATTTTACTTTAAAAAGAGAAGAGTCTATGTAGAAGAAGCCTGTCCACTCAGAGATCAGGGATACACATCTCTGTGAGAAAGGCCACCTGCAGACTTAGCAAGAAGAGGGCTCAGGAAAAGTTTGAGTGTCACAGGCGGTGGAATTTACAGCCACAGCAAACTATTATTAGGCAGTTAGGGATTCAGCCCTGAACACTCAGCTACCAGAAGTACTTCAAGGGGAGAGAATATAAAGGATCCACAAACATCTCCCATGCCAAGCAAACTGAGCCTGCAACCCCGTGGAGTCAGGGCACTTTAACACAATCCACTACGAGACACTCTGCAGCACTTCAGTGCACTCTTTGGTGAACTCATGCACAGAAGAACAGATAAACTTTTTCTTCTAGGTAGGAACAATTGTCCAGACAGAATATGACCTGAATATTCAACCAGGCTTCCCAAACAGCCAACCAATAAGCTCTCTAGTTACACACGACCTGATTAACACTTCAAATATGTTTCTCAACAAGTAAAACTACTACCAACAAGATAGGGGCTGAAGAGATGGCTCAGTGGTTAAGAACACTGCCTGCTCTTCCAGAGGTCCTGAGTTCAATTCCCAGCAACCACATGGTGGCTCTCAACCATGTATAGTGGGATCTGGTGCCCTCTTCTGGGGTACAGGTGTACATGCAGATAGAGCCCTCATACACAATAAATAAATAAACAAATCAGAGGGGGTTGAAAGGGGAAAGAGGGGAGGGGAGATTCCTGTTGTGTTTGAAGAGTCAGGGTCTTACTGTATAGACCAAGCAGGCCTCAGATGTACCCTGTTGGGCAGACAGCCTTGACCGTCTGATCCTCCCACTCCCCCCCTCCCCTTCTGAGGACTGAACAGGTGTGTCACTCGGGCCTAATCTGCCACTAAACCTAGTCTACGAAGTGCTGGGACCGAACCTAGGTCTTTATGCATGCCCAGCTAGCACTCTAACAGCTGACTATATTCCTGCCCCCAACATGAAATCTTAAGATTGTTTAGAGCTAAAAGAGCAGTTCAGTGGTAAAGGGGCTGGTCTAGCAGGTGCAAGCCTCTGTGTCTGATTCTGAACACGGGGGGGGGGGGGGAAGAAGGAGAATCTACCAAGACCTTGCCACTCTTGAATTAAAAATAGGATTTTACACTCCCCAGTGTGGCTAACGGCCTGAAGACATACTCACAACCAACCCAAACCACCGCTCAAGACACAGGCAGAGTGTCTTTGGAAATGAACAAAAAAAAGCATTAAAACGTGTAAACAGCCAGTATCTGTGCATGTGGTCCCTGAAAAGTTCCCCAAGATAGCCCAGCACTAGTAAGCTTCCAAATCTGGAACTGTGGAAGATAAATACCACCCTGGAAGGCCTCCCACAAGGAGTGGGATTGTGATAGCAACGGCACACTAACACACACAATGAGCGGGAGCCCAGCTCCTGCTTTAGGAGAGGCCAGAGCAAGGGCAGTATTACCTTCTGTCTCGCCCTCTTCTGACGATATCAGGATTGTTCCTTTCCCATCTTCAATTTGGACATCTGGTGCCACCATAGCAAACTTTTCTTTCACTATCTAAAAGTGGAGAAATTAAATATTAATTAATGTAGGCAATTACAGACCCTAAGAAATGCTCTATTGTTCTTCTATACAGGTTTACTTTTCTACTGGGGAGTGAGTTCAGGTTATTCTTTAAAACTTATTACATAACCACTGTGTGTGTCATATGTATGTGTTACATGTATGTGACTGTGTATGCACAAGTACCATACCACACATGTACAGATCAGACAAATGCTTTCAGAACTGGGTCACTCCTTCCACCAAAGGTCTTGGGTCATCAGGCTTATCTAATCCACTGAGTGTTTCTCTGGTCTTTAATATTCTCCCCACTTCCAACAGCAGGAAACCAGGAAGTTGCCCACACCCCAGTCCCACAGGTGGTTGTGGATGCGGAACAGGTACAGCCGGAGAGGCTGGAGAAGATGCTCCTCTCCTCCCCCTGCACATTAAACTTGGGCCTCACACCTGTCCCATTTCACCTCAGTCTCCAGTCCACCCTGTCATGGAAGGCATTTGACTGAAGAATGCCTAACAGGATGCTGGCCTTTCCCGGTTGACACAGTATGGCCCTATGCTCCAAAGTACAGCCTACGTGACAGCACTAAATGGAACCTGTCTCCAGAGTCAACACAATACCAGGGGTCCTTCAGCTCCACAGCAATTTTGACTAACACCTCCATGATAGGAAAGCAAGTCACATCCTTCAAGGGAGTCACCACCAGGCCTCTGCTCTGACAGACAGGACTCAACCATAGTACCTTAGTATTAGCATTACGAATGTTAAGTATGTGTTCACAGGCCAACTGAAGGACAAGTCACTTGTGAGAAACATGACCTCCCTGCTGCCTGCCTCCTGCTCATCAGCAGACACCGCTGTGGCACCTACTCCAGCCAGTGCGCCGGGACCGTGCTAGGATGAGAAGCGTGTCCTGGAAGCACAGACAGAGGCCAGTGGGGACCAGGGTGGGAAGGCATGCAGGAGAGGCTCTAAGCACCCAGCAGCCAGGGCTCATGTTAAGTGTGTCACAGTGACACTGGAAAGAGTGACCCCCCACCCGTCTCCCTGAAAGGGAGAAGAGAACCAGCCTTTGCACTTGCCTTATCCTGTAGGGTGAGCACTGTCACTTTGTGGACATTCAGCCTCACAGTCACCTCTGGCTTACTGGCACAAACGTAGCAGTTGGTGTTAGGAGGATCCAGTGCACAGGGTACCAAGAGCTTCTTTCTTGGGTTTGGCTGTTTATTCAAAAAAATCTTCAGAGAGAAAACACAAGCAGGAGTCAGAAACACTGAGTTACCATTTTATAGATGAACCTAAAAAAAAAATTTTTGTTTGGATTTTCAAGACAGGCTTTTATTGTATAGACCTGGCTGTCCTGATCCCGCCCCTAACTCAGACCAGGTTGGGTTTCAACTGGGATCCCTCTGCCTCTGCCTCCCAAAACAAATGGCTTCAATCTTCTCCAGGTGTCAAATAGGCATAGGAAGTCAATTCTCTAAGAGGCATGGTTTTGCATCCTTTTCTGATCAGCTACCATGGAGAAGGCTGAACTTAATGGAGAGACATCTCCTCGGGACAGCACATTCTCCTGCCATGTAAATTAAATTTAGCAAGAGCAAGGGTCAAGCCATCACCTGATGGGTTTGCGCCTCATTCTGTGTGTCAACAAGACCAACACCCACTTGGGCAAGAAATGACGATGTTTTACAGATGTCAGGAGTGGTATTTCTTAGAGTGATACCACTATATTACTCAAAGAAAAAACTAACAAAATTAAGGACCAAGGCAAATTTATAAAGGAACAGTGAAGCTGGGGGTGATGGCACACACTTTTGATCCCAGCCTAATTTACATACATACATAAGCCAGCCTCCTGGGGGCTAGAGAGATGACCTAGCAGTTAAGACCACTGACTACTCATTCAAAGGACCTCGGGTCACATCCCAGAAATCATGTGGTATCTCACCACCTGTCCAGTTCCAAATGATCTGACACTCTCTTCTGACCTCTGAAGGTACTAGGAATGTACATGTATACATGTAGGCAAAAACACCCATACATAAGTAAACCCAAAAAAATTGAAGAAAAAAAAAAAAAAAAAAGAAGAGTAAAATTTCAATGACCCCTTCCCTGTAGCTTGAATGAAAATGGGCCCAATAGGCTCATAGAGACTGGCATTTAGGGGGTGTAGCCCTGTTGAAGGAGGTGTAACACTGGGGTGTTGGCTTTGAGGTCTCAGAAGTTCAAGTGAGGCCTAGTGTATCTCATTCTCTTCCTGCTGTCTGTGGATCCAGATGTAGAACTCTCAGCTTCTTTTTCAGCATCATGTCTGCCTGTGGGCCACCATGTTCCCTGCCATGAAGATAACGGATTAAACCTCTGAAACTGCAAGACAGCCCCAACGAAATGTTTTGCTTGATAAGAGTTGCCGTGGGGTAAGATGATCAAACCTCACTTAGAAAGACGAACGGGATGGACATTGGAAGTAGGAGAAAACAAGTAACAGGACAGGAGCCTACCACAGAGGGCCTCTGAAAGACTCTACCTAGCAGTGTATCAAAGCAGATACTAAAACTCATAACCAAACCTTCACAGAGTACAGGGAATCATATGAAAGGGGGAGTTAGTAAGACCCGGAGAGGACAGAAGCTCCACAAGGACCAAATATATCAGGGCACAGGGGTCTTTTATGAGACTGTTTCTCTAACCAAGGACCATGTATGGATATAACCTAGAATCCCTGCTCAGATATAGCCCATGGTAGCTCAGTATCCAAGTGAGTACCCTAGTAAGGGGAATAGGGACTATTTCTGACATGAACTCAACGGCTGGCTCTTCAAACCCCGCCCCCACCCCCCCATCCCCAAGGGAGGAGCAGCTTTGCTAGGCCACAGAAGAGGACATTGCAGCCAGTCCTGAAGAGACCTGATAAGCTACGTTCAGGTGGAAGGGGAGGAGGTCCTCCCCTATCAATGGACTTGGTAAGGGGCAGGGAGGAGATGAGGGAGGGATGGTGAGATTGGGAGGGAATGAGGAAGGGGGCTACAGCTGGGATAAAGTAAATAACCTGTGATTAATGTAAAAAAATAAAAATAAAAATTATATATATAAAAATTTGCCCTGGTCAGGCTGGAGAGATGGCTCAGAGGTTTAAGAGTACTGTCTGTTCTTCTAGAGGTCCTGAGTTCAATTCCCAGCAACCACATCGTGGCTTACAACCATCTATAATGACATCTTCTGGTGTGTAGCTCTACATGCAGACAGAACATTGTATACAGAAAAAATAAACAAATATTTAAAAACTTAAAAAATAAAAGTTGTGGTGGTCATGGTGTTTCTTCACAGCAATAAAGACTCAAATAACAAACGTCCAAGATGAAATCAGGAAGGGCCTATCTTTAAAATACTCCAAACTCCAGAAGACACCAGTAGAGCTAATATACCTATCAGAAACACAGGAAGGTGAGACACAATTTCACTTTATTTTAAAACTTAAATTACTAATTTATTTCCAAGAATTTTATTTATTTGCTTGTTTGTTTATTGCTGGGTGTGTGAGCCACCACCGCTAGCTCTTACTATTTTTTATGTTTATAAGTGCTTTGTCTGTGTGTTCGTAAGTGCACCACATGCATGCCTGGTGCCATGGTGGTCAGAAAAGGACCCCAGATGCCCCGGCACTGAGATTACAGTTCTAAGATGCCATGCAGGTGCCGGGAGCGGAACCCGGGTTCTTCGGAAGAGCAGCTCATCTCCAGCTCTACTGCCACTTTGTGACTGCGAGTTAGCACGGAATCCAAGATAAGTTAGGCTCAAGGGGGCTGCAGAGATGGCTCATCACTTTAAAGGCACTGACTGGTATTCCTGAGGACCCAGGTTCAACTCACAGCACCATATGGCAGTTCACATTTGTCTCTAACTCCAGTTCCGGGGATCTGACACCCTCACACCATTGCACATTAAAAAAAATAAAGTTAAAACAATATACATGTATGTGTGTATACATATATACAGAGTCAGGTGCTGGGGCACACACCTATAATGCCAGCACTCAGGGAGGCAGACGCAGATGGATCTCTGCAAGTTTGAGGCCAATCTGGTCTGGTCTACAAAAGTGAGTCCAGAACAGCCAGGGCTCATTACACAGAGAAACCCTGTCTCAAAAACAAAACATAAAAAAATCAGTTCTCAGGAGGGACACAAAGCCCCAACCCTGAAAAGCCAGGTCATTATACAGTATAGCCTCAGTCTGTAGCTTTTGCTATAGTGAGTCCTGGGCACAAAGCAAGACGAGAGAAACAAGGGGAGAAGAGCCTTCTGTGACCTGGGCTGCACCACAAGAGTGGGTGTGCCAGGCAATCAGCAATTGTAACACACAGCTAAAGCTCTTTCACACTTACTGTGCACAAACAGCTTAAGGCCAGTACCCAACAGGGAAAGTCACAATTCCTGCTAACACTTAGGCTGAACACCATCAATTCACATTGATATTTATCAAATAAGCACAAACAAGTGAAACAAGACCATCAAATAGATGCTTCCATAAGCTTAATAGCTAGCAACTGTTTTCGACTCAAGCTGAAAGCCACAGGAAACATTCAGTTTGCTGTAAAATATATCATAAAAAAAATTTCTTAGAAGTTAAAAACATGACACCTAGGGCTAGAGAGAGGGCTCAGAGGTCAAGAGCACTGGCTGTTCTTCAAGAGGTCCTGAGTCCAATTCCCAGCAACCACATCATGGCTTATAACCATCTCTAGTGAGATCTAATGCACTTTTCTGGCCTGCAGGCAGACATGCAGGCAGAATGCTGTACAAATAAATAAATAAATAAATATATCTTTACAAAAATGGCAGCCTAAAATAAATTAACAGCTGAGCCAAGCTGAAGGTGGGATGAGAGGTGTACAGACTCCCAGAGGCCTTTTCAAGTCACCCTCAGATACACAGTGAGATCAAGACTAACCTAGGCTACATGAGACTTTCTTAACATTCCAAAGGCATTTTCTTTGTTTAGTGGTAGCAGCACTTGCCAAAGACAAGAGGCCCTGAGTTCAATCCTCCGGACATTTAATGTGTTTATAAAATTACTTTTGAAAGGAGGCTAAAGAGCTGGCTGGAGCGGTGGCCTTTAATCTCACAGCCCGGGAGGCAGAGGTAGGTGGATCCCTGTGAGTTCAAGGCAGCCTGGTCCACACAGTAAATTCCAGATCAGCCAGGGCTACATGGTAAAACACTATCTCAAAAAATCCAAAACCAAAAAAGATCACTCACGGTTCTACACTGGTCTATTTTTCCAGATAAGATCTTTAAGCCTTCCAACACTATCAAGCCGGCAATCACTGCATTAGTAGTAGCTATAGCAGGAATGATGTTCCCCGCCATTGCTAGGAGAGAAACAGACAAACGTGTTTAGCAGTAATTAAAAAACAAAAACTCCACCTCTATATGTGTTTGTTGATGGCACAACTCAAAGTACAAACAACTTACACTTTATATCAAATCTGCTCTTCATGTTCATGCTGAAAATGTGCATCCTGAGGTTTGCAGCAGACGTGACGAAATCCATTGCAGATGGGTCATCCTGCCAGTAACACAAATGACAAGCTTTGTCCAATCAAAGTAATTTCACCAGCTTTACCTTCAGAACAGCCACATCTACAAATTTGTAACGTTGCAGTCCCACAGGTAGACGGAGGGCTGATTTGAAGCAGAGGCTTGGACAGATGAGACCCACACAGTAAGCAGCATAGAGGCTGACTGTGTAGAGGGCAGGCTCATCTCTGGTCTAGAAAGACAAGTCTGCCAAGAACACTAAGAAGGACCATGCTTGCTAGGACAGCATCGCTACTTAAACAGATACACTCGTGAACTGGAAGGATGGCCTGTGATCTGTTAAGAATACTTGCAACCCATACCGAGGACCAGAGTTCAGGTCCCAGCATCCATGTGGTGGACATCACATAACTACAGCTCCAGGAGATTCAATAGTGTACACAAGTACACATACACACACAATGCACATATGTAGTGCAAGCATAACACTAATACACACAAAAAGAAAAATAAACACATTAAAAAAAAATAACTTTCTGGGCCCGTCAGCAGTGAGGCTGCTGGCCAAGGCTGACCTGCTTTAGTTTCTGCAAAGCCCCACCACTTCAGTCTTCCCCAGAAGTGGCTGGGAACTCTCAGGCTATTTGCCTTTGATGTGTGTACCGCTAGAGCTGACTATTTGGGATTCTTTTGTTTTGTTTTTGAGGACAGGGTTCCTCTGTACAGTTCTGCCTGTCCTAGAACTCACTCTGTAGACCAGGCTGGCCTCAAACTCAAGAGTTCTGCCTGCCTCTGCCTCCTGAGTGCTGGGATTAAAGGTGTGTGCCACCACACCTGGTTCCATGGCTTTATTCTTAAAGAAATGGCTTGTGCGGGGAGTGACAGACTGGCTAGATCCCAGGGGAGGACATTGCAGCCAGCCCTGAGGAGACAGGATGAGCTGGGGTTGGATGGAAGGGGAGGAGGTCCTCCCCTGTTGGTGGACTTGGAGGGGGCAGGGAGGAGGGAGATGAGGGAGGGAGTGGGAGGGTGGGAGGGAATGAGGGAGGGGGCTACACCTGGGATGCAAAATACCTAACCTGTGATTGAGATAAAAATAAATAAAAAAAGAAAAAAGAAAAGAAATGGCTTGTGGGGCAGAAGAGACAGAGCAGTGGTTTATGAACTAGCTGTTTTCTAGAGGTCCCACCAACTGCCAGCCAACACCACATGATGGCTCACAACTACCTGTAACTCTAGTTCCCAGGGTCTGGTCAACTCTTATGGCCTCTGTGGGCACCAAGGACCGAATGTCTTACACATGCACAGGCAGGCAAAATACTCATGTATGTTAAAAGCGCAAAACCAACTGGCCTCTGACACCATTAGGCACACATTAGTCACAAGGGGAGCAGTGCTCAGCTCCATGAGCTCCTTATTTGGCCCTAGGGAAGTTATAGAAACTTTCCAAATCACTAGAATAACAACAAAGAAAATATTTTAAAAGTTACCATTTATATCACATAAAGCAAGAGACTAGTGTTTAGAAGAATTTGAAAACTAAAGTCACTAGTTTTGTTGTAAATGTATTCTGATTCAACTTTGTGCATACAAAGTTGTCTGAGGATTCTAAAAGTGGCCAATCAGTTTTCCTTACCCTGAGACCCATAGCAAAGCTTTCTTTCTCTTCCCATGCTGGGGATCAAACCCAAGGCCCCATGCATGACAGGCCAGTAGGCACTCTACTAAAGAGCTACAGACATATCCTCAGACCCTACAGAAACACTTTTGGTCACTACAAGAATAAACTAACTTTGTCATGTAATCCATTTTACCTGCAATTAAAAGGTCACTATTATTATTAACTCATAATACGATTTCAACTTTAAAAACCTCCATCTTCTCGGGATTGTAGGTCAGTTTGTAGAGTATCCCTCTAGCATGTATGAGGCCCTGAATTCAGTCTCCAGCATCACTTGAACTAGGCAAACTGGTGTGCATCTTGAGGAAGGGAGGCAGCAAGAGCAGAAGATCAAAGTCACCCCCAGCATGTAGGGAGTTTGAGGCCAGCTTGGAGGAGAGACCCTGTCTCAGATACAACAAAACCAAAACAACATGATGCTATTTTTGTGTAGAGATTTTTGTGTGTGATTTGCTGGAGACAGACTGACTCTACAGAGTAAGTTGGTCTCCAACACAGTGATTTACCTCAGCCTGCCACATGCTGGGATTACAGTGCATACCACCTCTTGCTTTTCCCTCCCAGACTTCTGAAATACTCTGTCACTTCAAAAGAAAAACAATCTTCACAGCGAGTGTGGCAGCACATACTTTCAAGTGTAAAAGTCAGCCTGAGCTGCATGGTAAGACCTTGTTTGCAAAGCACAAGGGCTGCCAATATATCTCAGCGTTTATCTAGCACAAACAAAGGCCTAGCCTCCATTCTGAGGGGGTGTGTAGGGAATTGTTTTTTTCTATTTTAAAGTCAAATCAGGCAGATGAGCTGCTGCCCCCAAAATCGGAGTGCTTTACACCCGTTTTTCTAAATCAGTCAAACACCTCACTGGAATAAATTATTTTCTAGTCAATATAGCCATAAAGCATAGTATGTTACTAGAAGCCAAAACAAAATTTTGTCATATCTAAGTTTATGCACATAAAATTCAAATATAACAACTGAAGCCAGGCGGTGGTAGTACACACCTTTAATCCCAGCACTTGGGAGGCAGAAGCAGGAGGATCTCAGTGAGTTCGAGGCCAGCCTGATATGTGGAGTGAGTTCCAGGACAACCAAGACTACAGAGAGACCCTATCTCAAAAAATAAACCAACCAACCAAAAAAAAAAAAAAAAAAAAAAAAACAAAAACAACTGGAGATGAAAACATTTGAATGTAGTAAGAAACTGTTAGTCTCTCCTAGAGCAAAGGAACAACACAGGTGAGACACGTAAACGACAGACACAGCTCAAAACAAACCTTATCCCAGATGAGCTCAGCTCCATCTCCCTTCTCTGCTAAGTGAACTCTCAGAGTCTCAATGCTCTTTGAAAACAGGCTTGCATAGCTCTTTACATCCAGAACCTGCTGGTCTTTCAAACCCAACTGGGGTTCGTTTTGTTGATCGGATGCATTGGCGTCTTCTCCTAAAAAACAACCAAGAACATCTAATAAACACCACCTTGCTCTAGTCAACATTCAACTCTTGGCACCAAGAAGATTTACCAAAGAAAGTCAGTCCTGGATTATCACGACAGGCATGTACGCAAGAGAACTGTTGAAGGTGCGGACCATCTAACAACACGTGGGACCTCCTAGTATTTTGGGGACATTCAAGAACATAATGGCAGGACTGGAGAGGTGCCAACAGGTAAGAGAACTGGCTGCTCTTCCGAAGGCCCTCTGCTGGCCTTGGTGACAACTTACACTCATGTACACACACCCACACAGTTAAAAATATCATATTATGCCCAGCACAGCCAACACCCTGCAATCAGAAGCTGTAGGCATGTTTCCCTGTGCCCAATGTTACACTATGTCATGACTTCTCCCTGCTACGTGTCACTCCAGGGACCTTTTAACTCCAATCAGGCAGCACAGCACAGTGAACTGCAGCACAGTTCTGATAGAGGAGGCACAGTAAGCCACTGAGAATTGTTTTATTTCCTTCATTATGAATTTTTGAAATGTTTCTAAAATAAATATTAAAGGAATAATTACGAGAATACACAACCTGATTTGGACACACATCCACAATACTTCAGCAATAATGAAACAACATCCAAATCAATGACAGTTAAAAAAATACTAAGAAAACAGCAGGCTTGCAAGAGCAGGACTTGGCTGGCATGTCTCAGAGGGCGGGAGTAGCTCTAGTCACTGTATCTACAGTCTCCCCTTTATACTCAGCCCAGCCACCTGCACTCACAAACACGCGCGTTCTTTAGCTGACATCGGAGCAGCTGCCTGTACCTTGACTCTGTATCTCAGCCCAGTCCAGCGGAACCGGAGGTTTCCTCTTACGCCAGAGCTTGTCCATTGTCAGCAGATACCTAATATCATCTTTAAAAAGCTGAAATAAACAAACCCCAGAGGCCACGTTGATAAAAACAGATCAAATTATGCTGATTTACTATAAGTATACCACGATATCAGACTTAAAGGCATATGTAAGCAGAATAATAATTTTCAGCACTACAGGAAAAAACCTTAGTGCTTGCTGAGCCTTCAACCCCTCCTAATATCCCCCCACGAGTCTGAAGCTTGAGGAAAGAAAGGACTAGTGAGATGCATGAGCTCTGCCTCAGCATAATCCAGTCTCTCAACACTGTTTCTGTAATACGTTTAGAGGTTTTGTGCTCCATTTCTGTCCTTTTCATTTTGAGGTTGGGTTAAGGAGCATCTCAAATTTATAAACAATTAAGAAATTCTGGAGTAAGCCCAGTGCCGTGGCACACGCCTACAATCCCAGCAAGAGGCAGGCAGATCTCTGTGAGTTTGAGGCCAGCCTGGTCTACAGATGGAGTCCAGGACAGCCAAGGCTACACTGCGAAAACCTGTCTTGAAACAAACAAAAACCTGACAGACATCTGGAGTTGTTAAGAAGAGCTAAGGTTTCCAGTCTCTTTCCTTTAATGAACTTCCCAGGTAGTCAAGGTAACAAGGGAGAGTCTAGCTTGAGCAGTATCCAATCATGACTGTCCTGCAGATTCCTCAAGAAACACTCAGCAGACAACAGCTATAGTTCAAGGGGGACTCGGAACAGATAAGCCGGACTGCTAAGAGGCTCTGAGCAGGAATGAGATGTAAAACCAACATAGGGTACGAAGCCTCTGCACTCCTCCTGCAGGGCTGCTTCCATCGGTGGAGCAACTAACTCTTCCCAAAGCGCTCAGTGCGACTACACCAAGCATTTTCTTAGGACATTGGAAATTAGTTCAAACTTATAGATTACTTCACAAGACTTAACTATCTACATACTATTTTTAAAGAATGGGGCTGGGGAGAATGCTCACCCCATAAAGGTTCTTGCTACACACATGGTGCAAAAGCCTCAGTTTGACCTCTTGGTGTGGCAGCTCCCTCCAAATATAATACTTCATCCTGCAGGCAAGCTCAAGCCCATAGAAGTAAACCCAGAACCTGCACAAGTTCCTGACACTGCCCAGATTCACCAGGTCCCTCACCCTTAAGGCTACGCACAGAAGCATTAAGGACGGCACTGCCTGGAAGCCGAACAGCCACAGGGCTTGCTCAAGCTCTGCGAGCCATCAGCCATGCTGGGCTGGGCTTCTGGTGATGCAGCTGTTTGAGCGTAGCAGACAGTACTCCTGGTTTGTCATCAGTCCCCGGAATTGTGCCTGTCACACAACCATCTGGAGCCCATGTAAAGGTGGGACAAAACCCCAATTTTCCTCACCTCCGCAGGAGCACTGTGCCACATGGTGCTCCCTTATTGGGTTTAAAAAGGAAAAAAAAAAAAGTAAACCTAGCTGAGCTGCAGTTTAGGGGTAGAGTCATGCTATCAAATGTGAAAGTCCTGAGGACTGAAGAGATGGTTCAGAGGGTTAAGTACATTTTTCTCCCCCTTTGGTGTTTTTTTTTTTTTTTGAGAGTTTCTCTGTGTAGCCCTAGTTGTCCTGGAACTTGCTCTGTCCCAGGCTGGGATCCTGCTGCCTCTGCTTCCTAAGTGCTGGGATTAAAGGTGTGGGCCATGAGCGCCTAGCAAGAACTCTTGTTGCTTTTGTAGTGCACTGGGGTTCAGTTTCCCCGTATCCACATGGTGGCTCACTACCATCCATATCTCCAGTTCTCTCTGATCAGACCCTTACTTCTGAGTCAAGCACCACCATATACATGGTACACATATACTTGTATGCAAAACATTCAAACACATTAAATAAATATTAAAAAAGAGGGCAGGGGAAGTCCGATTAGATGGGGAGGATGGAGACGGAAACAAGCCTAACCTTGGTAAAAAGTTTTACTGGATCATATCCAGTTGATTTAGCCCATTCCTTAGTGGAAATACGCTTAATATCTCCATCTTCATTAGATGCTTGGGCTCTGGCTTCAGCTTCTGCTGGTTCCCCTGCAAAACAAGCATTGTATTTTCAGTATACAATTAAGTTCTCACCTGTGGGGGAAAAAAAAATCGTTTGTCAAAGTCAGCTGTATGCAACACATTCAGAGCTCCAGTAGAGCGACCTGAATATCAGTGTCTTTTTGTGCTGTTTTATATGTACGGGTGGTTTGACCTGCATGTGTGAATGTGCAACAAATGGCCGACTTGTGCCCTTGGAAATCAGGAGAGTATACGAGAGCCCTCGGAACTGGAGTTTCAGAAGGTTGTGAGCCAACACATGGGTGCTAGGAACTGAACCCAGGAACTCTGGAAGAGCAGCTAGTACTCTGAACTCCTGAGCCATCTCGCTGGCCCTGAGACTCAGTTTCTAAAGAACACATCTGTGACAGTTCAAAGCACAGCCCTATAAACAGAACAGGGAACTGCTCCCAGCCCTAATGATTAGATCTGTGAAATGTCTCTAATCAGTGAAATGGAACTAGTCCTTTGTTAAAGGTTTAAAAATGCAATGAGCTGGAGAGATGGCTCGGTGGTTAAAAGCATAACTGTTCTTCCAGAGGAACCAGGTTCAATTCCCAGCAGCCACACGGCAGCTCACAACTGTGCATAACTCTAAGAGCTGATACCCACAGACATACATGTAAGGTTAACCACCAATACACACTGAATATATATTTTCAAAAAATGCAATGAACCACTTGCAGTGGCACATGCCCGTAACCCCAGCACTTGGGGAGGCAGAGGCAAGTAGATCAAGGCCAACCTGTTCTATGAAGTGAGTTTAGGACAGCCAAGGCTACAGAGAGAAACCCTGTCTAGGGGGATGGGAACAAACAAACAAAAAACAAACAAAAAACTACCACCAAATGACCCCCATTCAAACTGATGATGGGGTTGGACATCCTTGCAAGGAAAACATTCATACACATAAGTGTTTTGTTTTTTTTTTTCAAAAATGTAATGGCACATTAAGTATGGAATCTCTAGCACATAACAACAACCACTGCTGTTCCTTAAGGTACTACTATTAAATTAGCAGAAAAAAAAATAGATAACACATTAAATAAACAAACAGGCAGGCAAACAGCAAAGGCAACAGCCACTCACAAGCAGCCTCAGGGTCGGCTCTGTCAGGAGACACCTCTTGATCAGCGTCCTCCTCTCCAAACAGCTGGCTGCAATTTCAGAATAGTCAACATTTAGGTACAGGCATTTGGAACAAATGTGAATACCGCTCCACAAATACTGGATTCACAATAGACCAAATGCTTAGCAGGCACACAGTAAACAACTGAGGAGTATCTGGCAATCTGTTTGTGCTGTTTGCTCATGGTGGTGAAACTAGATCCGAGACGTGTATCCACATCTATCAGCTAGATTTCAAATATTGCAATATGAAAACGTGTCAGCAGAGACAGGCATGCTTTCTTCTAGAAGAACATTTTAACAGCTAGCACACTTACAAGGCTCCAAACATGACACATCTGCTACACATTCTCAAGGCCACATTCCAGGTGGGGAAACCTACAGAGAATAAGGCACTTTGTTTTCTTTTTGTTTCTTTTTTCAAGACAGGGTTTCTCTGTGTAGCCATGGCTGTACTGGAACTCACGCTGTAGACCAGGCTGTCCTACTCACAGAGATCCACCTGCCTCCCTAAGTGGCACTTTGCATTCTTATTTAAAAAAAAAATCCTAAAATGCTAAGTGTTGGCATAATGTTCTTGTGGAATGTATACAATTTCCCACATGCTGATTTCTCTGCCCCACTATCTGGTTTCAGTCCTGACACTGCATTGTGAGGCTTAGTGCTGTGCATTGGAGAGAATAGGTTGGGACATCCTGGTCCATAGGGGAGGAGAAGGAAGCAAGTGGGAGGCGTGGGAGAGGAGAGATCGGCAGGAGAGCTGAACGGGACCCTGAGATACGACTAAAAGCAAGTACAATGTGGGAGATCCGAATGGGAGGAAGCTGTACGGACTTGAAGCGGTACGGACTTGGAGGTTTGGGGTAATCATTGTCCAGCATTGTCCTCTGAGTTAATTAAATAAGTCCTAGTCTCTGTGTGATCTGGGTATACAGTATACAGTTGGTTTAGGAATAACCGCTTTTTGAAAGATAAGTCAATGTTAAATATTAATAATTAGCAACAACTAAGCTAAGACTCTTCATCAACCAGGTGATCCTAAAGCCAGTTGAGTGACTCAGATACAGAAGTGGCCACCCTTCCCCAGGAATGAGACTCAGCACTGCTTCTGGGGAACCTCTGCACACACTGCCCCCAAACTGCAAAGCAAAGCTCTGAAAACACTTCACAGGGAAGCCTCCCTCTGGTCATACTATTTAACTCCAACACTGCTGTGCGGGATGGGAGCTGCCAATGTCTCACACCCGGGGGACTGCCTGCTTGGGTCTCTCATTGAGTGAGACGTGTCTATCCATGTGTTTTGTGGCCAAAATTCAAAACTGGGGTCTCTGTCATGTGGGCAAGTACTCGGGCCAACTGAGCCGCATGCTCCATCTTGTACCACTCAGGAGGTTCTGTTGTAGTTTGAGATAGGGTCTTACTATGTACTGGAACTACATAGTGCAGGTGAGACTGGCTTTGAATTCAGAAAACTACCTGCCTCTCTACCTCTTGAGTGTGGTTATTATTGCTGTATGCCACCATGCACGATTTTTTTTTTTATCAACTATACTTTTATTGATTTTAGAAACACATTCTGGATCACAAACTTAAACTGACTGCAAATGAGTCTCCGCATAACAACCGGCATTACAAACCACTGCATGCCTTTTGATGACAGTCATACAATACATAGATAACGCTTCCATTTTTAGTGCTTTGTATGCCTTAAATTGGTCCTCAGGCTGGACACATGCATGGCTCAGTTAAGAGCACTTTCTGCTTTTACACAGCACACACATGAGAAAATCTGACCCCCACCCATCATATTCAGACATCCCACAAGTTCCAGGGTGGTTCTTTTCACTGTCATTAGCATTGGCTGTGGATGGTTACTGAACAGAGATCCAAACCAGGGCCTCAGGCTTACCAGACAAGTACTATGTCACTGAGTTTTACCCCAGCCTCACTAAGTATTTTTAACTTCTACTGTGATTCTTGTTTAACCAATGGGTTATTTATAAGTATGTTTTCCTATTTCCAAATATATAATTTGTAGAAACTTAGTTGTATGCCTACGTCTAATACCAGACTGAACATCCAAAATCTCATCCATAGCATGCAAAGAATGCTGTCTGAGCTGAACCCCAGAAAACCACTGGTGTCTCTTCACCATATTTAACCATTGTAAATATAACCCTCTTAACACTAAGTAAAAATGGCCTTGTTTTCAACGATCAGTTCTGAAATGTAACAGAAATATTTAACACTTACTTAAATAAATACTTTGCCCAAACAATGCAATGAATAGGTTCTGAAGGTGTGTTCCGAATCGTACAGCCAGGAAAAGTTCTCTGGGTTGGCTTAGGATGACATTCATAACACTCAGTCACACCCTATAAAATCAGGACACGAGAAAGCAGTTATTTCTCCAGTTATAAGGCAGTGCAACTGTAGACACTCCCTCCCTCATGTGCCTGGGCTTCATGTGTCAGAATCAGACGAATCCCTTTCTACCTCAGCCTGTCTCAAGCACAGCCTTCACACAGGAGCATAAAAAACTGTGTTTTTCTAGTAACAGTTAAAGAATCAAAACCCATAAAAGCTGTTTTAATATAAATTAAATGGTGAATTCAGGATTTCCTCCATAATGCTCTTGTGCCCTTCATCTTCCAACAAAATGTCTTGGTGGAAACGAGAGAACTACAGCGGCGATGCACCCAGACCCCAACCCCTACCACACTCTACACAGCAACACACACAACAGCCTCTATGGAATGCACAGAATAAGCTTCCAAGAATAACAGTTACATAGATGGGCCACATCTGTGATGCCCCTAGTCAAAAAGATAACAAACAAACCAGGCCACTTTAAGCGCTTTAAAAAATGTATTTGCGAACCTGCAAAGGAATTCTTCAAATGTAGCTTTTAATGTTTATCTCCTGAAGAAGCTAAAAAACAGATCTGAAGAGCAGGGCAATCACAACCCAAGACTTTATAAAATGAGGTTAATCAGTGCACACCAGCTACTCTACTCTAGTTTTACTAAAAACGCTTAAAATATTTCACAAATATACCCAAAGACAGTTTCAGTTCTCTGTAGATCTGTATAGCCAGATTCCTTTATATGAAAATTAACATTATTAACCTGGAGTTAGGATTATTATCGTATTTCTACAGCTGAACTAGACTCCCAAACCCAAAAGTTAACTTGACTTTATAAATAAATGTGTGTGCACGCACAGAAGCACCATAGCACACGTGTAGAACCAGAGGGAAATTGGTGAAACTTGTTTTACCCTTCCACATGTGGTTCCAAGGGCTCAAGCTCAGGCTTTCAGGCTGGGCAGCACAGACCTGCAGGCCCATCTCACTGCCCCAAAGTAACGTCTGACAGGATCTCACTCCAGAGCCCTGGCGGGATTAGAACTCACTATGTAGTCCAGGCTGGCCTTGAAACCAAAGAGTTCCTCCTGTCTCTGCTTCCAGTTGCTGGGATTAAAGGCTTGTGACACCTGGGCATCATATCCCAGCATCACTGGTTGCGAGCCACCATGCGGTTGTGGGAATTGAATTCACAGGCCGAATCGTAACTTTTAGAAGTCTCAATTATTCTCTGTCACCCAACAGAAAATCCCACAACTACTAAAAATTTTTGTACAATTTGTTATGTCAGTTAGTCTAAGGGTTTTTCTGTTGTTGTCTGTTGGTTTTGGTCTTTCTCTCTTTTCCTCTCTTTTAGTTTTTTGTGACAGGATTTCTCTGTGTAGCCCTGGCTGTAGACCAGGAACTCACTCTGTAGACCAGGCTGGCCTCGAACTCAAGAGATTCACCTACCTCTGCCTCCTTAAAGGCATGTGCCACCATCCCTAAGGTCTAAGGATTTTAACAGATAAGTTATATGAAACAAAATGGTAGAGTAAAGGTCTCTTCCTCTTACCTTTAGAACATCCCAGGCTTTATTTGAGCATGGGGGTTTGCTGAGAAGAGAATGAACCCAGGGACCCAAGTATCACCGTGTCCTATCTGGCATGAATCTCTATGCCTTGGATGTTGACATGCTTACACTACACACCCAAAGTTTGTTTCCTTCCTAGGTCTTAAGCAAGTACATAGAAAATAAAAAGGTGTTTTATTTACCTTCTTGATAGTGGTCACTTGTCCAAGATAACCAGCAGTCCCACTTTCAATGAGAGGCACATCAGCTGCCAGACACATTCTATTCACATGGTTCCGTGCAGCTGAAAGAGAAACAGTGGTTAACAAGGGCTTCTGTGGACACCGAGTTCAGGCAACACTCATGAAAATTGTTTTCAATGAAGCACATGCCCACTGTGACTACAGTGACCATAACTCAACCACTTTTGCCTCTTAGGGCCAAAACACTGGGCTATAGCCTTGGCCAATGACACATCATTACAGGGACACTCAACAAATGCAAAATTAAGGAATTTCTAGTGTAAATTTACTCTAGAAAAAGACTTTTAGAAATGATTCCCTAGTGCTGGGGCTGTGGGTACAGGCTGTCTGGCATGTATGAGGCCCTGGGCGTGACTCAGGGTACTTCTAAAATATCAGAAGTGGGGTTGGAGAGATGGCTCAGCAAATAAAGAGCACTGGTTGTTCTTCCAGAGAACCCAGGGTTCAATTCCCAGCACCTACACAGTGGCTTACAGCTCTCTGTAACTCCAGTCTAAGGAATGTGGCCTTCTCTTTTGGACTCTTTGAGTATTAGGCCAGCACATGTTACACAAACATACATGCAGACAAAACAACCACTCACTCAAATAAATAAGTGGCGGGGGAGGGGGAGACATCAAAGCATTAGGAAGGCAAGGGTAAGCTGGGCAAACCGTGGCCACCCATTCCTATTGTCAAGTAATGCCCGGCAGTGGATAAGAGGCGTGGAGTACTAACTGGGAAGCACTAAGGACACTTAAGGTTAGGAGACAGAGAGGAGGTAGGTTCAAGGGTCATTCAGGCTTTCAATGTTTTTCCCTTTTAGTAATTACTGTCACAGTTTGCAGCACTAATTTCTTCTGCACTATAGTTTCTGGCTGCCCCGTAGCTTGCTACATATTACTGGGATAAGACATGCCCACTATGCCTGGCTTTCCAGAGAAAGCTTTGTTCCCCCCAAGAAGATGATCTGGTCCAGGATTTTGTGGTACAGGCTAGGATAATTGTAGAGCCATCGCCCTTAACTGGGCAGCTAAACTGCATGCTCAGTGGCCTTTCATCTAGCCCTTGGGAGGCAGAAGCAGTCTCATCAGGAGAGTCTGACATCAATCCCAGCCACAAGGTTGTCTAAAGGAGACCCTGTCAACAGGGAGCAGGGTTTCACTGCCTCACGTCCTCAGCCCAGGGCACTTTATAATCCCCCAGAGATCTGCCCACTGGTATTGTCATCCTCCTGAGTGACACACAGATGCTACTTCCCAGGTCTGTACACAAGTCAAGACATGTTGCAGCCACCCAAAACAAACACACTCATACCAGGTCAGGCTCGACAGAACCTTCAACTGCCCTTCTATCTACACTTCCTATAGCCACTGTGTAGGAAAATCCCAGCATGCCAGGGACTGAGGCAGGAGGATTGTCACCAGTTTAAGACCAGCCTGGGGAGACATAGTGAGTTCCAGACTGGCTGGGGTAACAGAGTACAGCTGTCACAGACCCTAGCCCCCACCACCCTGTTCTTATTTCCTTTGGGTCTTTTAAGTTCTAACTCATACTTATACTTGGATACTAAATCTCTAACCAGCTTTCTAACAGGAAAGAGGAAACACTAAAATGTAAAACATTAAAATCACCTTACCTCTGTTATCTAACGCATTCATAACCAATATAAACTGTCGAAAAAACTCCACATTATAGTCTGGGCTGGAAAGCAAAACAAAAAAAGGTCACCAAAACTGGCTTTCTGGGTATTTTCTCAGCACAGAGTCATGAAAAGGATAACTGTAAAAATAACTGTTGGTGGAAGCACACACCATAGATACGGAAGACTGGAATTCTCTTAACATGAGCACATTTTAAAGGAATTATTCTCAAATAGCTCTCCTTTCTGACCAGCTACCTAAGGCAGCAGACAAACTCTTAAACTGGCAGAACGCTGGCAATGAGCTCACTCGTGGCTCCTCACCCCACAGCTTCTCAGGACAGCAAATGCCTGGGAACACACAAGGAATACATTCCCAGGATCTGCTGGGCCTGCAGCTTCACCTCACATGGTCATGATCAGGGCTCAGGCCCCTTGGGGCTCTGCTTTTAGCAGCACTGGGAAAGCGGCACAGGGTAAGGGGTCACAGGGCCATAGGCAGGTCTACAAAGCAAATATCCAGAAAATGAGAAACAGCCCAAGAGACAAATGGCTTGAGAAAGTATAAGGCTCCCTCTAACTCTAGCACTTAACACGGGGACTATTTTTACTATCAGTTTCTAGTGTGCGGGGCTACACTCATGGGCCTCTGCTCACACCTCCATAAGGGCAGCCTGAAGGAAGTGCAGTCCCACACAATAACGGTCCAGAGCTTGAGGACCCTCAGGCATGAAAATGCAGTCCTTTCTCAGTTCCCAAGTAACTTCCTCACTGACATTAAAATCTCTTAGCAAATAATTCAAAAGTGCACAAAATGGTAAAAACAATGCCACCAATGCACAGACCTATCATGGTCTAAGTATTCTAGAAATCATCTTTTAAAAATGCAGAATAGATGCCTGATAAAAATATCTTAGGCTTTTAAAAAGTTTAATTAAAAATTCAGAACAAAGAGCTAGGTAACAGAAGGATGCGCATACTTCATGATGCTGTCATGGTGGGCCTCAATGTTCGCTCGGGGGCAGAACTGGAGCACACTTTCTTTGGCAACCTGGGAAAAACCAACAGAAAATCACTGCTATTTGTGCTGGTATTTGAAAATCTGACAAGACATATAAATGGTTATTTCACTCATAACACAATAATCTTATTTATGTACAAAAATATAGATTTCACCAAATATATGCATATTTATAAAATTAATTTCCCCCTATATGTGACCACACATACTTCTAGGTGAACGGCAAGCTTCAGGAAAGAACAGAAACTGCAGAGCTAGGGCTCTAACTCAGGAAGAGCAGTGTAGTATCCCCAGCAGCACAAAACTAAATTGCAATAATAAAGTGCCATTCAGTCACTTAGGAGCGTAAGAAAAAGCCTTCCATGACATCAAGGTAGACAGAACCACAAACTATGATGACTGCTAGAAGAGGAAGAACTCAGTCTAAAAAGCAAAACAAACACACAGCAAAACATGGGGGAGGTGGGGGAAGAGCTGCAATATAAACAAAAGAAAAACAAATGGAGGCATGGGGGAAGGACTGGCTGACAGAAAACAAAAGCACAAGACCTCTGACCTCACCAGGTCAGGAAGGATATGCACCTTTTCTAGCTACACAGGAGAAGCTGGGTGTAAAGGAACTAATTTAAGTATGAAGAGCATACAAAAGACACCTCAATTGCTGCTTTCAGTCCTTTTCAGACCAAAAAGGGAAAGATCTGGATTAACTACAGGATTCTGAAACTACAGAGCTAGGCTTGGGTGAAGGCTCAGTGGGTGAACACATGTGCCAGATCACCCAAATTTAATGTCAGGACCCAAATGGCAGGAGGGAGAGGCCCAGTTGCATGAAAGTGGCATGTGCATGTGACCCACACAAAATAGGTAAATAAAATGCTAATCATAGACATTAAAAAAAGCGGACTTCACTCACTATCTCTATAGTCACAATCCTGGCCTTCCAATGAACCATGGGAAAGTTACCTGAGCCTTTGATCTTCCAACATGTTTCTTCTGAAACAAGAACTGCCTGTTGAGGTTGCTGACATCGATAGTATCCAGATCAATCTACAAATGCAAAGATCCTGATAAATCACGATGTTTGGCCAACACCACTATCTTCAGCATTCGGTCCCCAGAACTTATTTTCTGGACAAGTCATACCCAGTTTGTTAAACTGACAAAAATTGCTTAACCTCTTACATTTAAAGCATATGGAAAGAACAGTACTTATGTCAAAGGTGACCTCAAGAAAGCATTAGGGATGACTAAATTTTTTGTTTAACCGTGATCCTTGCAAATATCTCAGGGAATTCCTTAGGTAACATAAGAGCTTTGATTAAAAACCATAAAATTTCCCAGGTGGGCAACATGGTGCACTTGGTTATCTGCTGAGTTGGAAGTCAGCCTAGTCTCCATAAAGAGTTCCAGACCAGCCAGGGCTACACATTGAGACCCTGCCTCAAAATATAGCAAATAAAGTTTTCTAGGCAAAGGAGATAGAAGGCAGTCCAGCGGCTTCCCTTGCCAGCTACAAAGACCAGGGTTTCATTCCCCAGAGCCCACATTAAAACAGGCTGGCACAGTGGCAAGGATTTTAAAAACATGGCCAGGGAGGTGGAGTTATGGGAATTACCAGACTTACTAGCTAGTCAGCCTAGTGCATTTCCAGAGTTCCAGGGCAGAGAGAGAGAGAGACCCTGTCTCAAAAATGGTGGGCATTGCCCCAGGAACACAAGCTAAGTTGTCCTCTGGGTTCCTCACAAACGCCCATCTTTATTTCATTATTTCAAATGTAGTATACTTTACTGTGCCTTGTCATTTTTCACTAATCGATGAGCTAATCAGATTTAGAAGATGTTTGTTACTTTAGTCCTTTATACACCCATTCACTCAGGATTACTTGAGGGCTGTTAGAGGAAATTTCCTATGTATGGTAAAAAATATATACATAAAAAATAAGTCATGTTTAAAATCAAATCTAGGAGATGGCTCACTAGTTAAAAGAGTGCTGGCTGCTCTCACATAGTGCCAGTGGCTCACTTCTCAGCACACACTCGATGAGCCACAGCTCCAGGAGATCCAACTCCCCCTTCTGGCCTCTGAGAGCACCAGGCACAGACACATGCAGGCAAAAGGCCCATACATATAAACTAAAGAAAAAAATTTAAATAAAATTTAATTTAATTGCTACTTAAAAGAAAAAATTGACAACCATCATTTGCATCCTATCCCAATAAACTTACATAAACAACAAAATGTTCTCATTGTGAATAGTTTGTGAAAATTACAAAACACAAGCACTGAAAAATTCATTTATACTTCAACGTTCACTACAAACATTAAAGCGAAGGGAAAAAGTTTAAACAAAGAACAAGCATATATTTTTCAACTCACTCTTGTCTACTGCAAAAATTACTGTTAAAATTGCATCAAAAAGTTACCAGGGTACTGGATTTTCTAGACCTAAGCTGACCAATAAAGAATGCATAGACTCCTTCCCTCCAATTCTGCTTCACTTTTCACTGAGACCTGCAATTTCATCCCATGTTTCTGCTAAACCTTAAGGCATTTTCAATTCACAACTAAGTTTCAGACAGTATCTCCAACACACTAATTAATTACAGCGGCTTCCTGTCATTGCACTCTACAGTAACGCAAAATTTAAGAATCCAGATGGCCAAAAGCCGTTTTTTAAAAAATGTATTTCTTGAGCTAAGATCTTTCCCAAGCGGACCTCAAATTTCCGATCCTACAGTCTCCCGATTGCAAGGATTACAAGTGCTCAACCAACTGTGCAAACCCCAGGGAACATCTTTAATGACATAAACGCCGTGTCCCATCTGCACCGTGCCCGGCCCAAAGGCGCGCGAGCCCCAAAGGGATCTATCCAGCCACTTGCGGCGCCCCCCCAGGGTAAGTTACTCAACCACATAGCGTCTCACTTCCCTCATCTGTTAAAAATAAAGCGGGATGCAGACAGCACTTGCAACCCGGAGGCCGGTGGCAGATTCGTAGTGGACGCACGTGTGCATGCCCGGGGTGCTGCCGCTGCAGACTGTTCTGACGAGGGTCGTTACTTCGAAGTTAGGCGCACATTCGAATTAAAGTCACAACATCTACAGGGGGCTCGTCCTGCATCCCTGCGTAGCTGAGGAACTGTTTGGCTGGGGAGGCGGCGCACGCAAGCCTGAGGAGCGGAGGCCCGCGACAGGAGGCCCGGAAAGCCGAGGCCCAGCGTCTCCCCAAGCCGCTCCCCGCGCGGTGGCCTTCCCCCGGGCCTCTCGGGCCGCGCCGCCCAGACTCCCGCCCGGAATCCGGGCCCCGCGTCCCGCAGGCCGACCGCCATTCAGCCGGGGCCCGGGCCTCACCAGGTCGATGTGGGAGAAGCCGGTGAGCACCAGGTTCTTCAGCAGCTCACAGCCGATGCCGCCCGCGCCCACCACCAGCACCCGGCCGCGGGACACCGCCTCGGCCAGCTCCCGGGGCAACCCCCGCGACAGTGCCATGGCGGGACGTCCACGAGCCGCGGCGCAGTCGGAGGCGGGAGAACCTGAGCGGCAGCCGGAAGTGGGTGGGGGAAGGGCGGTGCAGCTTCCGCTCCTGCGTACTGGGGCCGCCAGCCCTCGCCGGGTCCCGGCGGCACAAACAGACCTGGAGTTTCCTCCCGCACAGTTCCAAAAGAGAGCAGAGCAGCTCTCGGCCTGCGACGCCTCGGGTCGCCTTCTAACGACCTTGGTTTGATCTCCCAGCCAAAAAACTCCTTACGTAGGGATTAAAAAGCTATGGCCCTATACGTAAAGGAGCACTTACAAATCAAGAACACTGTTATCCGAGCAGTAGGATAGGAGCCAACGCTCCCAAAGTGGACCACATGGACTGAGGGTGCCTTAGGTTCCAGTCTCATTATTACTAAGGTACTGAGTGTACTTCATAGATGTACCTGCTTCCCAGGGACCCAGAAAGCCAGAGTAGACCAGATTGGCAGCTGACTACCAAACAGCAACCATAATGCCCCTTTGGTTCAAGGTTGGCTCTGTGGAGTACATTGGAGTTTCTTAGTCCAACCACTGAGCTGATCATAACTGATTGCTGTATAGTTTCCATTTAAAAATTCAATAAAATTTTAGTTTCCCAAACGTACAGTTGATTGAACCTGTTCCCGCATCTTCCACAGCAGTGGGAGCACCAGTTTTCTGGTATAAATTTCTTGGGCTCTGAGCTTTGAAACCAGCTTTATAAGCCCTTTGCTGAGGAGCTCCTACTGGGCTGCTCTGGCCAGGGAACTCTGAATCTTTAGTCTCTGATACGAGAGCTGGGGATTTCCTTAGAGTTTGTCATAGATAAGCTTTGTTAAATAGCACTAGGTGGCTGAGCTTTTGAACTTATTAGCCTTTGGACCACTTCTCCATTTGGGTCTTGCTCCAAGACTGGTTTACTAGATCTTTGTCTTTTTGGCTAGGTTTCTGTTATCTTTCCTCTCATCCTTGGAAGTGTGGCGAAGCTTGGAGAGCAGTGACAACCATTTAGTTCAGCCTTGTTGAGATAGATGCTGGGGGGGGGGGGGAAAGCTTAACTCCATGTTTTCATCATATCAGCAGTCCAACTGAGAAATGGTTCGTTGTAGGGTAAGAGAAGACGACAGAGTGAAGATCCAAAACCAGTTTTTAAATTTTCCATCAGCTCGTGAGAAACCCACTTATGAAGTTTTTTCATTCTTCCAATTTGCTTCAAATGACAAATGACTATAGGCTGAATGGTCCCTCTTGAGTTCTTTGAAAACTACCCTGCAGCTGTCAACTTCTGATGTCAGCCATTACACTCATCTTCAAGGTTCTCACTTGGTGCCTTCACAGAACTTCCTGAACCATCACTATATTGAATTTAGCTAGCAGTTGCTATAATACCACTGTGTGGAATGTCAGTGATCAGCTTCTGAACCACCACTTCAAGGAATGTTACTTTGCCAAACAAATGCCTTGTGAATGTTGAGTCATCTCTACTGCTTTGCTACTCATTCTGAACTCAAATCACAAAATTACTTGAATCTTTTTGCCTACCATAATTCCCATGCTATAAAATAAATATAAACTGCAAGTCATTCCAAAAAAGCAGGGAATGCATATTAAAACAGTATACAACAGCCACTTTTACCAATACACTCCCCTGAGCTGGAGAGATAGCCCAGAGGTTAACAGCACATACTGCTACTGGAGAGGACCTGAGTTCAAGTCCCAGTATGCAAAATGGGATTCTCTTGGAGATCCCCAGCAGGATGGAATAATGACACAGAGACCTTCTATATTTACTATGAGCGTATGGCACTATAGCTGGGCAGATTCTCAGCTATTTTAACCCAATTACATTTAACCCCACCACACTTGCCTCACCTACATCCCACCACATGGTCTGTTACCTGTTCATCTTAGTGTCTAGTCCTGGCTTGCTGCTTCCTCCTTGTCCAGCTGGTGACCTCCTTCCTCATGGTGACCTTCTATTTCTCCCCCCCCCCCTTTTAAAGATTTGTTTATTATGTCTGCATGTACAAGTGCAGGCCAGAAGAGAGCACCAGATCTCCTTATAGATGGTTGTGAGCCACCATGTAGTTGCTGGGAATTGAACTCAGGAGCTCTAGAAGGGCAGCCAGTGAGTGCTCTTAATCTCTGAGCCATCTCTCCAGCCCCCTTCTTTCTCATGGCAGTCCTGCCTTCTGTCCTCTCTTGCCCAGCTGTATGTTGAATCAGCTCTTTTATTACCCAGAGATGACGGAGAACAATTTTTACACAAACTGAGACAGGAGATTCTTCATAGAAATGACAATGCCACGACTTCAATCACATCTCTGGGCACAGAAATCAGTATCTGAAGCTGGGTGTGGTGACACATGCTTTAATCCCAGCACTCAGGGAGGCAGAGGCAGGCAGACTGCTGTAGAGGCCAGCCTTGTCTACAAAATGAGTCCAGGACAGCCAAGGCTACACAGAGAACCCCTGTCTTGGGGGGGGGGGATGTATATTCCAATATTAAACAGAAAATTTCAGCAATGCAAAACCTGCCATTATTTTTGCATCCACCTAATTGATGATATATACTGTAGCTTTTGTAACTCTCTCAAGGCAGGCCACAGAGCTAAAATGCCTCTGATGGAAATCAGGTCGCAGAAATGCCAATCTTCCCCTTCTTTTGTGTCTTGGAACTGGCCATAAAGGAATCCCCTGGTTTACACTGACTGCACCAGTCAGCGTCAGTGACGACGCCCCTTTTTCTCTGTGTGTCTGCAGGTGTGTGAGCTACACATGGAGGCTAGAGGAGAATTCAGGCTATGGCACTCTCACACCCCACCTCACTTTTATTGTTGGCATAATGTTCTTGTGGAATGTATACACTTTACCCTTGTTCATTCAAATGCTGATTTTTCTACCCCACTATCGGGTTCCAATCCGGACATTGCATTTAAGCATCACCTGTCTCAAGTCTGTGTAAACATTCCACCATTTGTTCTCTGTATTTTCAATAAAACAACCAGCCAGTGTTGTGCAATGGAGAGAAGAGGGTGGGACATCCTGGTCCGGAGGGGAGGAGAAGGAAGTGAGTGGGAGGAGTGGGAGAGAGAGCTCGGCAGGAGAGGACTCGGAACCATGAGGAGAGATGAACTGGACCTGAGATATGACTAAACCAAGTATAATATGGGAGATCTGAATGGGAGGAAGCTATGCTGGCTTGGAGGTTTAAGATGGAGTAACGATTGCCCAGCATTGTGCTCTAGGTTAACTAAATACATCCTAGTCTTTGAGTGGTGATTGGAGTATACAGTTGGTTTAGGAATAACCATTGTTTAACTAAAAGATAAATCAACAATAATATTAACCATCAACAATAGTTTATGTATGTGAACTCATGGGCACTGTGTGCATGCAGGAACCTACAGAGGTCAGAAGAGGGCTCAGATCTCTCAGAACTAGAATTACAGAAGGCTGTGAGTTAGCTTGTGGGTGCTGGGAAACAAACCCTAGCCCTCTGCAAGAGAAGTCAGTGCTCTTAACCACTGAGCCAACCGCCATTGCTAGTTTTGTGCATTTTCTTTTTTTTATTTTTTTAAGATTTTATTTATTATTTATACAACATTCTGCCTGTACACCAGATCTTGCTATAGATGGTTGTGAGCCACCATGTGGTTGCTGGGAATTGAACTCAGGACCTTTGAAAGAACAGCGAGTGTTCTTAACCTCTGAGCCATCTCTCCAGCCCATTTTGTACATTTGCTGTGCTTGTTTCTCATTTCATGTTCATAAAACAACAACAACAAAAAACAAAGCAAAACTAACATAGTAACTCTGAAGACAGAAATCAGAGAAAAATGCTATTTGAATGTGTTGTCTTTCTCTACAGCTGACTGGCTCACCAACCATACACAAGATGGCCTAGAGGATTCCTTAGGCTGCTACCCAGATACATCAAGTGCAAGAGTGCTTCACCAGGACAGAGGGCAGGCCTGCATGGAGGTTGAGTTCTCCCTAAGAAAACGCCCACCCAGCTCTCAGAAGTTGCATCTGGAAGCTAAACTAACAGATACCCTTCCCAGGAGGCTGGGCATCTGCCCTGCATAACAAATAGTAACAGGAATTTTGGCTGCTAGGTGCAGGAAGTAACAGCTGCAGGATCCCTCCCCCAGTGAAACAACCCTGGCCTCTCTATTCCTGTATTTTAACAGAGCACTAAGTGTAACTTCCTTTTTTGACAATACTAGATCTGAAATCTATGGCCTCACACACAGGGCTGCACTTACATGAGTTTATAGCAGGCTTGTTTTCTTTTATCTTGCTTTCTTCAATGTCAAATATGTCGTCTTATGGGATCAAACCCTTTTTGCATAAGTAACATCCAATACAAGTGCATATAACCAAACTCAAGGATGTCTCCTCAGAGATGGGAGATCGTTCAACTGTGTAAGCGTGAGGCCCCAAGTTTGACCTCAGCCCCCAGAGGACAATCTGGGTGTGGTCTCTGCAGGCCGATAGCTCTGAGGGGGCAGAAACAGGAAGCTTACTGGTGCTCACCAGTTGCCAGATGAGTAGAAATACGTCAGCTCCTGATTCAGGGCGAGGCCGTGCATCAAATAAGACGGAGAATTATACAAGAGGTCATCAGCCTCTTCTGACCTCTGTGCACACCTACATCTAAGTACATATACATAAATACACACACGCGAATGTTTGGTCAGCCTGGGACTGTGTCTCAAAAAACTAAAATGGGGCCGGGCATGGTCCCCAGCACTTGAGAGGCAGAAGAAGGCAGATCTCTATGAGTTTGAGGTCAGTTTACAGAATGAGTCCAGGACACCCAGGGATACACAGAGAAACCCTCAAAAAAACAAAACTGAACTAAACAGAACTAAAAAGGGGTCTGAGGTTGTAGGTAAGTCGGTAGAGTGCTTGCCTACCACGCATAAGGTCCTGGCTTTGACCCCAATATCCCATAAACCAAACATGACAGTACATTTCTGTAAATTTGGAAGTGTAAGATTACAAATTGAAGATCATCATTAGCTACACAGCCAATTAGAGGTCAGCCTGTCTCAAAAAGAATAAGCAAGGCAACTCATAGTGACCTGAAAAGCTGTGAATGTTCTCATTTCATACATTCATTTGGTAGTATTAGGGATGAAATCCAGGGCCTTGGCAACCTCTACCACTAAGCAACTTCCCAGCCCAGGTAGGCCCCTGTATCAACCCCCTTA
This sequence comes from Pachyuromys duprasi, assembly GCA_028658305.1. Classification (NCBI taxonomy): domain Eukaryota; kingdom Metazoa; phylum Chordata; class Mammalia; order Rodentia; family Muridae; genus Pachyuromys; species Pachyuromys duprasi. The sequence goes on from CM053758.1 coordinate 4,695,505, forward strand.
GCACCTGACTCATACATACACTTAAGCAACAGCTCTTCTGACCATCTTGACTAGAGAGGGATCTTCCTGGCCATCTGAATAAATTCAAAGTGCCACAGCTGTGGATGTAATAGTCACTTTCTGTTCCAATCGGAGTCACTGGTCCAGCAGGCTGAGGCAGTCACTGTCTAGAGCACAGGCACCAGAGTGACCAGGGGCGACTCTCTGGAAGGGCAGAAAAAGAGTGGACAGCTCTCTGCAGTGCTATGCTCAGCCAGGAGCCTCACTGACCAGAACCTTCAGTTTGTACACACAGCCACCTTCCTTCAGATTCTCACCAGTTAACACCAGTTAAACGCCATGCTCATCAGGGCGCATTCTCATTGCACGAAGTCAAGAGCATGCTGGAACATGATTAGCAGAAACAAAGGAGTTGGTGACATAGAAACTATATGCAGGAAGGGGAGGTTGGGCAAGCGGGAAGCTGGTTGGTGGGCCAGTAGTCCAGAGATCCTTCTTGGGATGCTACAGGGGCAGAAATCTGAGTGGGGGAGCATAGGGCAGCTCTAAGCAGGTCTTAGGGTAGGATACTCTGGAGGGTGGAGAAAGGGTGCGATAGGGTACACAGGTGAGGGATGGGAAGATGCTGACTGGCACTGAAGACAGCGCCCACAGGGGTGTCTGCTGGATGGAGGCGCTGGCCTCTAGACCAAGAGCAAGCATTTTGCAATTGTTGCCATGCAGTCGGGAGGTAAAGAAAAGAGCGATATAGCGGGGTGGTGGTGCTGGCATTTGATCCCAGCACTCAGGAGGCAGAGGCAGGCAAATCTGTGAGTTCAAGGCCAGTCTGGTCTACAGAGCAAGTTCCAGGACAGCCCAGGCTACACAGAGAAAGGCTATCTCAAAAAAAGAAAATAATAATGCCCAGTTAATAAAATAATAATAAAAATAATAATGCCCAGTTAAAGCTGGGCATGGTGGTCCTCACCTATAATCCCTGCAATTGGGAGGCTGAGACAGGAGGATTGCTGAGTTCCAGGCTAGCCAAGGCTATATACACAGAAACCAAGACAAAACAAAAAGAAAACTAACAATAAACCAAACAAAAAACATTAGTTAATAATTTACATACTAAGTCTAAGGCAGGAGGAATGCCACAAGTTCAAAACCAGCCAAGGGTAAATATAGTAAGACCCTGTCTAATAAGAAGAGAAAAGCTAAAAATGAGGCAAGCATACGCATATTTGAATATGAAATTTTGTTTTAATTTGTATAAATAAGAGGAAGTGTTTTACTTAAGTAAAAATTCATCTGGGTCTTCTTGTATAACACAAAATTCTTCCATGGGCGTTTGCTGATTTGGAGGCCAGCAACTCTTCTCACACGTGTAAATGAGAATCGTTCCAAATTCCACAGTGAGACCTGAAAAAATACCACATGCTCTAGAGCCCAACAAAAAGAAAGGTAAAAGGTACACTCATGATGAGGTGAGCTCAGGAGCCTCAGAAGCTCAAGGTCATTACTGGCTACAAAGCCAGTTCAAGACAGCCAGGCTACACCATGCCCCCGCCTTATAAAAGAAAAACAAAAGGCAGTACTCTGTGTGTGTGTGCGCGCGCGCGCACGTGCGTATACAACTACCGTAAAAACATTTCTTTAAAGCAAAACCAAACACCCCCTAAGAACCAGCAAGAGTAAATGCTCATGCTGCTTATGCCTGAAGACCTGGGAACACACATACAAAGGCAGGCAAGCCGGGTCTGGTGGGGCAAACTTTCAACCCCAGCACTCAGAAGGCAAAGGCAGGCTAATGTGTGAGTATGAGACCATTCCTGGTTTATAGAACGAGTTTCAGGACAGTGAGGGCTACACAGAGAAACCCTGTTTAGAGAGAACAAAACAGATGCTGGCAAGGCAAGGTCTTTGATCCAAGCGCTCCTACAGCTGGCAAGTGGAGACTGAGGCTCTCAGGCCAGCTAGCAGCAAACCAGGAGGAAGGAGAGGACCGGACCTCAACCTCTACAGGTGCTGTAGCACTGGAGTGCACGAACACAGTAACACGTGAGGGCACACACACAAATAAGTAAGAAAAAAGAACACAGTAACACGCGAGGGCACACACACAAATAAGTAAGAAAAAAGAACGTCAATGGGCGGTGGGGGGCACCTTTAATATTGTATTCAGGAGGTAGAGGCAGGCACATCTCTGAGTTTGAGGCCAGCCTAGTATACACAGTGAGTTCCAGGACAGCAGGTTGCACAGAGAAACCTGTGTAGTTTCCTCCCCCCCCCCACCTCCTCCCCCCCCCCATAAAAAAACATTAAGCAGCTAGGGCCGGGGCCAGGCATGGCAGGGTAGGACAGTCTGCTCTGTACAGGGAGTTTGGGGTAACCAGGGCTAATAATGAGATGTTGTCTGAAAAGAAAAAAGTAAGAAAAGGACAAAAGAAGGGGCCGAAAGGATGACTCAGTGGTTAAGAGCCCTTGATGGTCTTAGAGAGGAGCTGGGTTTCCCAAAAACCACAGGATGGCTCACGGCCATGTGGAACTCCATTTATAAGGGATATGATGCCGTCTGCAGGGACCAGGCATGTATGTGGTATACATCTATACATGCAGGCCAAATACTCAGCCTTATAAGATAAATCTTAAAAAAACGAAAACAAAAGAGGACTCAAATGCCTACAATTAAAAAATGAAAAGTGGCGCTGGAGAGACGGCTCAGTGGTTAAGAGCACTGTTCGCTCTTCCAGAGGATCTGGGTTCAATTCCTAGCACCCACATGGCAGCTCACAACCGTCTGTAACTCCAATTCCAAGGGATCTGACACCTTCATACTAAGGCACATAAAATTAAATAAATTATTTAAAAAAAAAGAAAGTAAAGTGCCAGATGGCAGTGGTGCAGCCTTAATTCCAGCCCTTGGGAGGTGGAGGCAGGGGGCTCGCTGACTTTGAGGGCAGCCTGGTACACAGAATGAGTTCCAGGCCAGCCAGGGCTAAAAAGAGAAGTCCTTTCTAAGAAAGTAAAAACAACAAACGATTCTGGTCGGGGATAGCTCAGAGGCACACCACAGAGGGAGCATGACTGAGGCTGCAGATTCCATCCCCACTACTGCAAAAATAAAAGGAAAAGAGACAACAGGAAGGGAAAATGATGTTTTGATCCCTAGCCCTGGAAAAAAGAAAAAAATAATTAAAAAGACTCCACAGTGAGTCCAGACTAGTTACAGCAGACACGTATGGTTCAAAAAAGACAAAAGAAGCTAGGACCAGGATGACACTTCTGGAAGCCTCTGTGAATCTTTAGGTGGAACCTAGTGATACAGTTCCTTAGGCCACCACGATTATAAAAGACTGTGACTTAACCTATCCTACCCTATCTTATGGTTTCTTAGCTCAGTCACGTGGTCCTCCATGATATGTTGCCCTTAACAGTAGCCTGGAGACTTGAACAGGGTCTTATTATTAGCTCTGGTTAGCCTGCCCAGAACTGACTATGTAGAGCAGGCTGTGCTACCCTGCTCTGCCATCCCCACCCTCAGATATTTCTTTAGAGAAATATGAACCTGACAAATGTATTACTTTATTGTAAGACTACATTTTTTTATTTTATGTGTATGTATGTGCACCACATGTTTGCAGGAGCCCAACGTAGTCAGAGAGGGCATCAGATCCCTTGGAACTTGAGTGACAGGTTGTGTGAACTGCCTTGTACTGAAACTGAACCAGGATACTCTGAAAAGCAGCAAGCACTCTTAACCACAGAGCCACCTCTCCAAACTCCAAACTGTATGTTTTTCTTAAAAAATTCTAAAAAAAAGATTAAAAGGTGTGCAACAACAAAAATATTCCATTTAGAGAGAATGTATTTCTATTTAAAGTTTGAATTAAACTTAAAGCTTTGTGTTAGGCAAATGCTTATCTTTGAGCTATCTTCCCAATCCTAATTTAGCTTTGTTTGTTTTTGGATTTGTTTTTTTTGAGACAGAATCTCTCTACATAGCCCTGGCTGTCCTAGAACTCACTCTTGTAGACTAAGCCTGCCTCTGCCTCCCAAGTGCTAGGATTAAAGATGTTTGTACTGCTTGGCTTGTTTTTAGTTTTATCATTCTGTTGTAAAAGGATTTTGCCTGCCTGTATTCCTGTATACATCTGTGCAGTGCCCTCAGAGCCTTGAAGAGGGCATCAGATTCTCTGGAACTGGAGTTACCTTACCGATAGTTGTAAGCTGCCATGTGGTTGCTGGGAATTGAGCTTGGGTCGTCTGGAAGAGCAGCCAGTGCTCTTGGCCCCTGAGCCAGCTCTCCAGCTCCCAACCCAACCCTATTTTGAAACAGTCTCAGTGTGTTGTCCTTGTTGTCCTTAAGCACTGTCTTGCCTCAGTTTCCCACGCTTAGAAGGACCAGAAGAATGCACCTTGCTCTAGGCACGCATGCACGTGTATGTGTGAGAGACAGAGAGAGACACACAGACACAGAACGAGAAAGAAGGGAAGGATGCGCACATGCCACATGCTCCGTGGAAGCCAGAGGACAACTTCTGGGAATCAGTTCTCTCCTTCCACGGTAGGATTAAGGGATCAAATTCAGGTTGTCAGGTACTTGAGACTAACTCCTTTAGCCACTGATACATCTGGTTTACCATCTGAGCCAGCTTGCTGGCAGGTAAGCAACTTGGTTAAATGACACTAAGTTTCATTATGTAACTCTGGGTATTGTGGCACACACCTGTAATCCTAGCACCCTGAAGGTAGAGGCAGGAAGATCAGAAGTTCATGGTTATACACTAGAGCTCACAGCTAGTGTGCGGTACATAAGACTGTATCTCAAAAACAAACAGAAACACCACTAAAATCTGGCTATATGATACTGTGACAAAAATTATTTAAGAATAGCAGAAATGGCACAGCAGTTAAAAGTAGTTGTTTTTCCAGAGGACCCAGTTCCAAGCCCAGCTCCACAAGGCAGCTCTCACCCCTGGACCCTTAGCTTCAGGAGACTGACCCAGTCTCCCGGCTTCCTCAGGCACCAGGCATACATGTGACACACAGTCATGCAGGCGGGCAACATACCCACACACATACAATAATAAACTTTTTAAAGGGTAAATTAGGTTATTCAGTCTATCAATATGGCTATTGTTAATGATGGTATTAGAATTCTGCAGGATAATAAATTTCTTACGATTTCTCAATTTTCTACCTGTTGCATATTTAATAATTAAAGAAAGCATCTCATTCTATACCACTGCACACTAAAGTCAGAGACAAACACACTCAGTAAAGGGCTTCTTACCTAGATCATCACTGATGAGCATGCTGACCAGTGCGGGCATAAGCTGGCACTCAAATGTCCTCTCGCCTCCACAGCCACTGCAGACTGGGATATCGGAGACTTCTGATGTGGGACAGGCCAGAAAGAGAGGCTCTCCGTTCCACGAATACCTAGGAACGCAAGAGCCATGTGTCAGAACCATGCACACAGCACCCCAGCACTGAGGCCACTGTGCAGCCCCAGAAGCGGAACTACCCAGCAACAAAGGCACACAGCAAGGCACCACCAGTGACTGTGTGAGGAACAGCAAGGGGACTGACTCGGCCATGAAGAGATGAGCTTGGGGTCACTGAATCCCTTTACATGTTACTCTTCCCGCCGTGTCCATTTCTAGTTCTGCTTTCCACAAACACTATTTTATTTAATTTAGACAGGGTCTCTATGTAGGCGCTGGAACTCACTACGTATACCAGACGGGACTGAAGAGCCACCTGCCCAACATGCCATCTTGCTGAAACTGTCTTGCTCCTCTTGGAGGTCCGGAAAAGTCCTCCTTGCTTAGAGGACTGAGTGGTTCCAAGATGCTCACTCCAGTCCAGGGTACAGCCTCATCATAGATAGCCACCCTTTTCTGAAAGGGCCATCTACCCTCAGACTGCTCATCTAGGGGTCCCACGTGACTGTAGGTTTAGGACAATGATTATCTTCAGCCTTGAGGGGATGAGACAGGTTGGACAAGACCCTGACAGGCTAGCCTTTGAGCCCTGCCCAAAGTTACTTCGTACTGCATGACTCAGCTTCAGGCCAAGACATGCGCTAGCTCCATTTGGAGGACAAACTAGAAGCAGGGTGGCTCTACCTCACCTTGAGAGACAGGTGACACATTTCCAAAGCAGAAAGGCTGAAATCTGCACTTACTGAAGTAGGGACCCACACAGACACACAGATGCACTCAAAACCAGGCCTTGGAAGTCAGCCAACACATCTGACCTAAGCCCCGAAATCCTCACCCGGACCCCACAAAGAGAAAACCTGAGTGACCGTGACTGTCAATGGCTACTTATTGTATACTGCCAACTGCCCAGGGGCTTCAGCTCAGCTCACCCCTGACTGCATACATGGCCTACTGGAAGTCCTCTCTGTCCCTGTAGACCAGTCCGGTCCCTCAGCTCTATGACCTCCGCAGCTTGGTGTGGTGTCTGCAAAAGCTCACCAGCTAATGTGTTAGGGTTGTATCTCAAATCCCCAGAACATCACTGGGATCTTCATCCGCTCTCCACTCTGCCTCCTCTAAGGCTTCATTACACCTCTGTAGCCATCACAGGACCCACCTAGAGATGCATGTCTGCATGTGTGCAGATATATGCACCTGTAAGTGCTGTGTGATAAGGAACCTGATCATTCACATTATGATTAAGACCAGAATCAAAGAACACACGTTTGCCAACAGCCAGCTATCAAGAAAAATTGGTATTACTTTGGCTAACTAGAGCTAGTATGATCTCCTTTTAAGTATATTAAAAAACAAAAAACAAAAAACAAACAAAAAAAAAAAAACAAAAAACAGGCATGGGGCACATCTATGAAATCCCAATATTTGGAAGGAGGATCAGAAGTTCAAGGCCAGGGCCATCAAGACAGCTCAACAAGTAAAGACAAAGTATCACATCCGAGGCCCTGAGTTTGATATCCAAATACCAGCAAGCAGCTAGGATTAAAGGAAAGATACAATTAGAGACACAGCCTAAGATTCTCATGCTAGGGCTGAAGAGATGGTTCAGTGGTTAAGTGTGTGCACTCCTCTCCCAGAGGAGCAGAGTTCAGCTCCCAGAACCCACATCCAGGGTACCCAACACCCTCTTCTGGCCTCTGAGAGTAACTACCCACATGCACACACACAGAGACCTACACGGACACACAACATGCAATAAAATGAATCTTAAAAAGAATAACCTCCAAAGAAGGTATGTGGAAGATCGTTGAGCAGCTCTGTGTAGACGACATGTTGATGCAGGCCTGTACAACTCAGTGTTCTGGAGGTGGAGGCACAATGAACAATGTTTTTTCAAAATATTTGTTTATGCTTCCTGTGTCAGCCACCACTGGAGAGCAGCAGCCATGACCCTGCACTATCCCATGGCCGTGGGCCTCAACACGGGCCACAAGGTGACGGAGTGTCAGCAGCCCAGGCATAGCTGGCGCTGTGGGCGCCTCACCAAGCACAAGTTCATGACAGACATGATCAGGGAGGTGTGTGGCTTCGTGCCCTATGAGTGGTGCGCCATGGAGGGGCTGGAGTTCATCAAGGAGAGGGCAGGCATGCACATCTGCGCCAAGAGGAAGCCAGAGGAGCTGCGCAAGCTGCTGGCAGCGATGAGGGAGGCAGCAGCCAAGGACTGACGTCCCCTTCTCCAGTAAGGGTTGTGCTGCATACACACACACACACAAATTATGGGTATGATTTTTTAAAAATATTTTATTTATATTTATACAGTGTCCTGCCTGCATGCCAGAAGAGGGCACCAGATCTCACTATACACGGTTGTGAGCCACCATGTGGTTGTTGGGAAATGAACTCAGGACCTTCGGTAGAGCAGCCAGTGCTCTTCACCTGAGTTATCTCTCTAGCCCCATGTATGGATATTTTGCCTTCATGTATATATGTGCATCACTTGCGTGCCTAGAGCCTGCAGTGACTAGAAGGTGTCAGAACCCCTAGGACTAGAGCTGCAGACAGCTGTGAGCAGCCACATGGGTGCTGGGAAACAAACCCAGGTCCTCTCCAAGAGCAGCCAGTGTTCTTACCCACCAAACCTTCTCTCCAGCCCAGAATCACACAGCTGAGGTCATCTTCAGTTACACATCAAGTTTGAGGTCAGCCTGGACTACATAAAAGCCTATCTCAAACAATGAAAACAAAGAAAAACCAAACTTAAAAGTTATCAATTACACCAACACCCTGAAAGCCTGTGCAGCTATGTGAATGAAGCAAAATAGATCCCAAGAAAGGGGCGTAGCAAGCCATCAGTCACAGCACGAGACAATGTGTGCATCCTTACATGGCATCCAAACGCACGAGGCGAAGCTGACAAGGCAGCTTGACTGTGGCAGTGCACTAGCCCTAGCACTGAGCTAATTCTAGCACTGCAAACGTGGAGGCCGAAGGAAATCACAAATTCAGAGTGAATCTGGTCTACACCGCCAGTTCCAGGCCAGCTAGAGATACACCATAAAAGTCTATCTCAAAAAACTGAAGGTTGAGTAGGTAAAGGCACTTGCTGCCAAGCCTGACCACTTGAGCTTGATCCACCCACATGGTGGAAGGAGAGAAACAAGTTCTACAAAGCATCCCCTGAGCTCCACACATACACCATGACAGGTGCATCCACTAAACCATACAGTAAATGTGAAAAAATCCAAAACACCAAAGTCTGGGGATACAGCTCATCCAGAGTACTTCCTTATCATTTAGGAGGCCCTGAATTTGATCCCCAGCCTAAAAAAAGGTAACAACACTACTTGAAAGAGTCAGTGTCCCTCAGTTACAGAGGAAGTGAACATTAAAGCCCCAATTAAAGTATCACCATATACCTTCTTCAACAAGAAAAATTAAAAACTGACTATACCTGAAATGACTAAGGTAAAACACTATTTTGTCCCAACTTAATTCTGTGTCTGCCTACACACTTCTCAGCCTTCCACCTCTGAAAAGCCACATCTGTCTTAGTAATGATTTGGGGACCACAGTTCAGACGTATTGACCAAAATAACTGATGTTTGTGTAAGCTAAACATAAAACTAAAATTCAAAGGAAGTGTGAACCAGAAATAGTCGTCATGTAGTGTCTGGAAATTTCTTTTGAGCCTTATAAAAAAAACAGACGCTACTAGGCCACCCCAAATCCGAAACTGATGTAACCCTACCTCCAGCACTGATATAATTACGGGTATCTTTTGAAAATGCTGTAACCTGAGCTTGGGCACCAAGAGACACTTCAGAGGTGTGTGCCTGCGATTGGTCTGGCCTCACAACTTTTTTGGGGGGGTTGGGGGTGGAGGGAGAAGCAGGTCTCATTATGTAGCCCTGGATGTCCTGGAACTCTCTGTAGACCAGGTTGGCCCTGAACTCAAGAGAGTCACCTGCCGCTGCCTCTTGAGTGCTGGGATTAAAGGCATGCTCCATGACCACCTGAACTCATAAACCTTTAACTGGCTTATCAGTGTGGTAGTCAGTAATTATTTTAAATGGATCATATCAATATCAAGTTCTGGTAAAGTGTGAAGAAACTAGGATTATTACATATAGCTTGTGTGGGTGAAAAGCAATATAAAGGGTAAAGACATTTCAGGAAACAGTTGGGCTATTTCTCTTAAAAAGTTGAAAGCTAGATGGGTGGTGGTACAGGCCTTTAATCCCAGCATTTCGGAGGCAGAGGCAGGTAGATCTCTGTGAGTTTGATGACAGGCTGGTCTATATAGTAAGTTCTAGGATAGCCAGGGCTACACAGAGAAACCCTGTCTCGAAAAACAACAATAAACAAAACAAAACAAAACAAAAAAACAGAAAAGAAGAAAAACAGGCTGGAGAGATGGCTCAGAGGTTAAGAGCACTGTATGCTCTTCAGAGGTCCTGAGTTCAATTCCTAGCAACCACATGGTGGCTCACAACCACGTATAGTAAGATCTGGTGCCCTCTTCTGGTGTGCAGGTGTATGTGCAGACAGAACATTGTATACATAATAAATAAATAAATCTTAAAAAAAAGAAAAGAAAAGCCACAAACAAATAGTTGAAGCTGGAGCTGGGAAGATAGCTCAGCAGTTGAGGGCACTTGTTGCTTTTGCAAAGGACCCAGGCTCAATTCTCAGCACTAAGGGTTCACAACCACCCATAACTCTAGTCTGAGGGATCCCATGTCTTCTGTGTCTATGTGGACATTGAGAGTGAGTGAATGTCTGTTCCTCCTGAGCTGGAGAGGTGGCTCAGTGGCTCAGAATCGAGCACTCCAGTCCAGTTCCCAGAGCTCACATGGCGGCTACTCCAGTCCAGTTCCCAGAGCTCACATGGCGGCTACTCCAGTCCAGTTCCCAGAGCTCACAGGGCGGCTCACCACTACCTATCTCTTCCAGATTCCACGGGCACCCATACCCACACAAGCACACACACAAATTAAAAATAATTAAAGTGAATGTCGAATGAGGTATTTCTGAGGCTGGCACACGATCTTCTCGCTATACCCTGAGCAGTGCCTGGAACTATAGGTACTTGCCAGCACAAGGCTTCCACAGTAAGACAGAAATACAACATGTCTTCTTTACCTCAAAATCTGCTCCTGACAAACAGCAATTCTCTTCATGAACTTGTAAAATGTTTGATCTCCACTTTTCAGTTTGGTTTTCTCGTACTTTTCGTCTGCATCACTAGAACTGAACAGAGAAGCGGAGACCACGTGAGACCGTGGATGTGCAGACAACGAGAGCATTTCCCAGAGTTGGTGCACATGGGCCACGGCGCTTGGACAGAGGTCAAGTTCAAAGTTGGCTCTGGCCTTGTTGAGTGCTTGGGTCTACAGTCTCTCTAGATCTGCTCTCACCGGACCCCCCAAAGCACATGCGGAAAGAGCAAAGACAGCACTACCCTTCCCGTTTCCGGTGTGAGGACTGAGAAGCTGACTGGTCAGAGCCGTATCTGGAGTCACAGCAGAGTCATTAGTCAAGGAGCGTTTCTCCTGACTCCCCGCCTCTGCTCTAAGGGCACTGGAAAACAGAAGACTTCACAAGACGGCACTGATCGCCACTAATAAAGACCTGAGTTCAGCCAGCCATGGTGGTGCACACCTGTAATCCCAGAACTCAGGGAGGTAGAGACAGTCGGATGTCTGCAAGTTCAAGGTAAGCTTGATCTACAAAGCAAGTCCAGGACAGCCAAGATTACACAGAGAAACCCTGTCTCAAAAACAAAAATAAAATAAAATGCAACAAAACAAAACAAACCTGAGTTCAACGCCCAAAACCTACAGGCTGAAAAAAGAGGAAAAGCTCCTTCCTACAGGATGTCCTCTGAACGTCACACATGCTCTGTGACAGTATGAGCATCCGCACTCATAAACACATGGAAATTCCTTGTCAGGACTTTTAAAAAATAAAATCAGAAAACAGGGCTGGGGTGTAGCTCAGCAGGTAGAGTGCTTACCTACCACCAGGAGGCCTGGGTTCAGTCCCCAACACTGCAGAAAATCTGACATCATTGTAATCTCATCATGTAGAAACTGAGGCAAAAGATCAGGAAGAGTCAAGGTCATTGTTGACTACAAAGAGTCTGAGACCAGCCTGATCTATGTGAGACTGTCTGAAGAAGACTCTCTCAAAAACAAGACAATTACAACAAAATCAAAACAGGCTCCAAGTGATGCCTCAGTAGGTACAGGTGCTTGCTAACCTTCCCCAGAACCCACATGGTGGAGGAAGAGAGCAGACGCCTCCCATGTCTGACCTCTACGTGTGCACTGCCTGTGTGCCTGAACACAACAAACAACGCAAAACTACTGCTAAAAAGAGAAGAGAGAACAGGGGCTAAGGACATGGCTCAGTGGCAAAAAATTCACTTAACGTGCTCCAGGCCCTTGGTTCGATCCTTAGCACCCCCAAACAACAGAAACAAATGAACACATCAAACAACAGAAAAGGGGGCTGATGAAAGGGCGAGTGCTCTGAGGTAAGCACCTGCTTCTCATCTGGGTTCTGTTCCTGAGCACACTCAGCAGCATGTCTGCAGTTAATGCAGGCTGGCTGATACAGTTAGCCCTGGCCTGAGTCTGCTTCTCTGAGCAAAACAGAAAAGCCAAATCACATCCCTTCTCTCTAGAACTCGCCATAGGTACCAAAACAAAAGGAACCAGCCGTGGCAGCTTCCCACCCGCACCTAAGCTTGGTAGCAGGTTCTCACCATAGGAAAAGCAGCTGCTCCATGTCAACACCTTCTCTCTGCTGGTACTCCCGCAGAAGGCTATGAGCATGGTCAAGATTCACAGCGTTCCTATAATCGTCCTCTTCGGCAACACAGATATAGTAGGGCTGGAACTGTGGCACTTTAGTAGGGACTGCCAGCCTTTCCCGTGAAGGGGAAGGGCGAGCAACAGCTAGAGTAGTGTCCTGTAGGTGGAGAGCTTGGAGCTGCTCAGCCCAGTCTACACTTCTGCCACCATCAGAACTGGTTCTCAAGTCTGAGGTAGTTGGTGCTGATGTGAGCGTGTCTTCGCTGTCACTTCCCCAGTCCTGGGAGTCTTCACACCAGTTCTCAGCTTCGAGGCCACTATCCTGTTTCTAGAAGAACAGTCAACGAATACAGGCCAGTCACACTTTGATGACTTCACTGATACCTTCAGCCTCAACACCCATCCCTGTACCTCCCCCCAGGGAGCCTAGGTATTAGCCCCTTCCTCTCTGGCACACTCCAATTCAACTTCCTGGATTCTAGCCACTCAAAAACATGTTAAGGCTGTAGTGTTGCATCCATCTAATCCAAGCACTTCCATGGCAGAAGCAGATGGAGTTCTGTGAGCTCCAGGCCAGCCTGAGACCCAGAGTAAAACCCTGTCTCAAAACAAACACACAAACAACAAATGCGGGGTGGAAGAAATGGCTCAGTGATAGAAAGCACTTGTTCTTAAGAAGTCCAAGAGGACCCAGGTTCAGGAGCTTCTGTAACTCCAGTTCTAGGGGATCCATTGCCCTCTTCTGATTTCCATGGGCAGAAGTTATGCATGTGGTACACAAATACTCATCCAGGCAAACACTAATACACATAAAATGAAATAAATAATTCCCAGAACAAACAAAACCCCAAACATTAAGAGGTGACTTAAAAACTGTCTTTCCTTCTTCGGGGCAATGTGGTACATGTAGGTCCAGGGGTTCTTCAACCCACAATCTTTCTGTTGTGCCTTATGTACTATAGGGGAAAAGGAAAGAACTACATTTCCTGGACTCCAAAGAAGCTGGGAGCTTACATTACATGCATTCAGGGGTTAGTGAGTCAGGTCCGTCTAAAATCAAAGAATGAAATAAAAAGCAGTGCCATGAGGCAAGCTGGACACAGTGGCATACATCAACCCTGGGACACTGAGGCAGGATGATGGCTCTGAGCTTGATGTCAGCCTGGCTGACACATTTCCAAGCTAGCCGGAGCTACTGATCCAGACCCTGTCTCCAAACAAACCAGAGAAAGATGAGAGACACATCCATGAGAGCTGCTCTGAAAACACAAGGAGAACAAAGACAGCAGGCCAGGCTCTGTGGGAAGGGCATCCACTCTCCAGAACACAGCTAAGCGTCCTGACTGCAGGAGGGAGCCTGGCAGACGGGCCAGTTCCGAGATATGCCTCCAGAAGTTGTGGCTGGACTTCTCCCACAGGCTAGCAATGTGGCCAGAAAAGATGTAAATGTCTTAGCTTGAAAGAAAGTGTTTTTCTACCACACATACACAAACAAATATGTACACTTTCCAACATTTGTTCCAATGAAAAAACTCAAGTATACTACTTGTCTCAGGTGTAAACTAAAAGAAAGTCACAAAATCTAGAGAAATGGTTCAGTGGTTAGGAACACTCCCCGGCTGCTCTTCCAGAGGGCTCTGGCTCAGTTCCTAGCATCTACATCAGGCAGCTCAGGAGATCAACTGTCCCCACAAACACCTGTGCCGATAGGCACACAGACACACACGCACATCTGCATATCAGAAAATAAAATCTTTTCGAAAAGTCACAAAATTGTAAGAGAAGAGGATGTGCTGATTCTGAAAGACAAAAACTCATCCAATTGTACAAGAACAAGGCTTAAGAGAGCTGGAGAGATGGCTCAGTGGTTAAGAGCACTGTCTGCTCTTCCAGAGGACCCGGGTTCAATTCCCAGCAACTCACATGGCAGCTCACAACTGTCTGTAACTCCAGTCCCAGGGGATCTGACACCCTCACACAGACATGCATGCAAATAAAACACCAATGTGCATGTAGATAATAAATACTTTTTAAAAAAGAACAAGGTTTAAAAGTTTTGTATTAGGGGTATAGAGAAAAGGACTCTGCACATACATTAAGCAGCTCTCAAAACTCTCAAGGGATCTAACAACACCCCCCCCACACACACACACTCAAAGCATAAACATAACACACACACACACATATATATTTTAAGAGACGTGGTTTCTCTGGGTAGCCCTGGCTATCCTAGAACTAGCTCTGAAGATCAGGCTGGCCTCAAACTCAGAGATCCTTACCTGTCTCTGCCTCCAGGGTGCTGGGATTAAAGGTGTGCACCACCAGCGGCTCGCCTAGATTCACTTTTATGATACGTGTAGTGTTTTTCCTGAATGTATGTCTGTGCACCACTGTGTGCCTGCTAAACTAGTGAGGCCTGAAGGCAGCCCTGGAAGCCCTGGAACTGGAGTTACAGACGATTTCAAACTGCCACTGGAGTGTTGAAAATTGATCCTGGCTTCTCTGGAGGAACAACAAGTGATCTCAGCTGCTGAGCCATCTCTCCAGCCTCCAAAGGGACTCACTGTCTAAAAGAAGGTGTGGTAGTGCACAGAGGTAACCACAGCACCAGAGAGGGATTTAGGCCAAAGAATTTCTGAGAGTTAAAGGCCAGCGTGGGCTAGAGAGGGGAAGACTGTGCCTCAAAAACAGAACAACAAAAGGTGGTCTTAAGCGAGATGCTAGAAAAGATGCTCAAATAATATCAAAACACAAGCGTGCCAATCAGAATCGCTTTACCTCGACGCTCGGCGTGTCTTCCGGTGGCACCTGCAGGCTCTGGGATCTGAACACCTTCCAGCTTAGGGGCAAGACAGAGGCCGTGAGGACTCCGCCCCCGACGTCCAGCCCCACCCCCGCCTCTCCCAGCCCAGCCGAGCCGTCCGGGACCAGGGGACTCGCCCGCCTACCTGCGCGTCTCGCCGTTGCCGCAGCCCGGCCGGGCACAGGCAAACACGTGCAGAAGCCGGTGGAACGGGGAGCCCTCCAGCGGGCAGTACACCTGCACGACGAGCGAGAGCCGCTGTTCGCAGCGGTCACACCGCGGCCTCGGAGCGGCAACGGCCGGTAGGGCGTCCTGGGGGTGGGGGGGACGGACAGGCGCTCAGACCCCGGGGACCCAGTCCGCCCTCCCGCCCCCCCCCCCGGGGACACCCTCCTCCGCCGAGGCCTCGCGGCCGCGCGCTCACCGGAAAGCCGCCCAGCTTGCTAGCCGTCCAGGCGGCGGGCCCCTTGGGGCAGCCATTCACCGCCGCGTCTCGAAGTCCCAGCAGTACCCGTTTCCGGTCGGCCGCCATACCCACCACGCTCCCCCGGGCCTGCGCGAGCTACGGTGGCCGACGGGGAGCGCTCTGTGCGCACGCGCGCCGCCGGCTCCGCCCCGCGGGGTCGGCCGAAGAGCTAAGGGGCGGGGCTTTCTACCTAACAGGTTCCTGAGTGTGCCCTGGGCTTGAAATCCCGGAAACCGACGGGTCTGTCTTCTGATACCTGAGATAGGACCTACGAAAAGATTTAACTAAAAATTAAGAACTGGAGACAGGGTAATGGAATCGGCAACCAACAACAAAAGACCGTAATTTTGAAGAACACTTAAAAACCCGTGTGGAAGACGGGTTAAGATTTGAACGTGGCCGGGTAGCAATGGTATTCGTCTTTAATCCCGACACTTGGGAGGGAGAGGCTGGAGGATCTCTTGTGAGTTCGAGGCCAGCCTGGTCTATAAAGCAAGTCCAGGACAACCAGGGCTACACAGAGAGGCCATGTCTCAAAAACAAAAAACAAGATTTGAGCATGTGCATAGGTGGCTCACAACTGCTTGCAACTCCAGTTCGAGGTTTACCAGGAGCACACATGGTGGTGCATGTTAAAGTAAATAATTTTAATGAGTTTTACTGAAATGACACATCAATAAACACATTTGAAAAACATGTATTGCCAGCTAAGCGTGCTTCACACCTGTAATCCCAGCGCTCTGGAGTACAGTTTGGACTTCGTAGTGAAACTCAAGCCAGCCCTGGTTATGGTTTGAGACCATCTCAGCAAACCCCCGAAAGCGGGACCAAATCAGCTAGCCTAATCAGTAGCCATCAGGCAAGTGAGACCCTGTCTCAATAAATACAAATAATTGACACCCCCAGAGGATTGCTATCTGAGGTTATCCTGTGTCCTCCACAACAATCAAGAGGCTGTAAATACTTAACTCGAGTAGAGGACACACCACCAGCTTTACGGTGATTGGCCTTGGCCCTGTCCAGAGCCTGGAGCGGAAACCGGCTCATTCCTCCTTGGTTATCACTCTACTAACGCAGCAGACTTCAAAGCTATGTGAAGTCCTACTTCAGGTTGAATCAGCAAACAGCTTGGCAGGTGTCTCATCTCAGCTAACATTTCCCAGGGTTTATTGTGTTTGTGTGTTCACATGTGCTAGGAACTGAAAGTAGGATATGTAAAACTTCTCATTTGTGTGAAAGTATCTATGCCGACGTGCGTGTGAGTGCGGGTGTCAGCATCACTCTTAAACCCGAGCTGGCTCTCCAGTCTCAAGGTGTTTTAAAATCCATGTAAGAAACACAAAATTCTGGTCCTTGCCAGCCCCGTGTCTGTTTTTCATTAGTGTGAGGAATCAACTTGATGTCAAGATTTATTTTGGTGGCTGGTTTTCAGGTCACGGTGTCCTGGCTAGCCTTGTTAGCACAGCCGAGAGTCACCAGAGAGAAGCCCCAATCCAGGAACTGCATACACCAGGGTCATGGTGCTTCCCGGACACTACAGCACCCAGCACACCTGGGTTCTACCACCGCGGTGTGAGGATGTCAGCAAGACTCTCCACCGCCGCAAAGGTGGCAGCCAGGATGCGAGGGAAGAAGAGACCTCTCAGTCACCATGTTCTCTCAGTCATTTTTCTCCAGCTAAGAGCTTTTCCTACCACTTTCCAATAGCGCCACCTGCTGGGCACAAGCCTTTCACACCCGAACCTTGGATAAATTCCAATCCACACAGCAAGAAGACATCCTCCAGCCCTGGCTGGCCTCTCCTGAACCTCAGGTATCTGCTCACCTCCTAACAAGTAGAGTCATGCCTGTGTGAGTGCATGATAGAAACTGAACCCAGGCCTTCAGGGTGCTCTACCACTGACCTACGTCTGAGACCCTACTGCCTATATAATGCTTTGAGACTGGTTTCTACTGTGTAACCAGAGAAACCTGCAACTTGCTCAAGTTGTGGCACAATTTATATTTCACTGTTTTGAGGGGGAAGAGGGGGCGAGGAGGGCATGTCATGCCACAGTATACATGACAAAGTGGTCACAGGACTTTAGGGTCAGTCACTCCTTCCACCTTTCCATGTGTTCCATGGATCAAATTCAGGTGAGCAGGCTTACACTGTGGTGGTTTGAATAGGAATGGCCCCCACAGACTCATGTTCTGGATGTCTGGCCCACAGGGAGTGGAGAGGCCTTGCTTGGAGGGTGTGTCGCACACATCTCACATACTCGAGCTAGGCCTAGTGTGGCAGTCACTTCTCAGCCTTCCGATCAGGATGTGGGCTCTTGGCGCCCTTAGTACCATGCCTGTGTGCTGCCATGCTTCCTGCCATGTCAATAGTGGACTAAACCTATACACTGCCAGCCCCAAGGAAATGTCTTCCTCTGTTAAGAGTTGCCATGGTCACGGTGTCTCTTCACCACAACAGAAATGCTAAGACAAGTGTTTTTACACACCGAGCCACCTCGCTAGCCCAGTTAACCCGAGTAAAGTAGAGTGGTTTGACTTGTTAGTCTCACAAAAAACTCATGTGACAGCCAGGACGGCAAGGATGCCCCAGGTTGGGTGGCGTACAACCAGCCCCCTATAAAGGTATTTCCAGGGATGTGATGCTCTGCCCTGGCCTCCGCCGGCCCAGCACACACATGCACATGCCCACAGACACAAAGGTGGTTCAGTGGTGAAGGTTCTCCGAGCCTGACAACCAGAGTTTCATCCCCGGAGTCCACTCGATGGAAAGAGACCTTCCAGGAGCTGCTGTCCAACCTTGACACACAGACTAAATAAGTACATACATAAAACTCAACAGTTCATCCCAGGGTTTTGGTACCAAAAAACAAAAACAAGAAGTAACAAAAACCTAGCTAGTGAGGCAAATAGTTTTTCTACTTCACCAAGATGAGGAAAGGGGAAGATATGACTGGAGATCAAATTTGACCTCCTAAGTTTGACTGCATGGCCCCTCCCCACCCCCCTTTTGTTTCTTGAGACAGGGTTTCTGTGTCCTGGAACTCACTCAGTAGTCCAGGCTGGCCTTGAACTCAGAGATCTGCCTGCCTCTGCCTCCCAAGTGCTGGCATTAAAGATTTTATTATTGTACAGTGTTCTGCCTGCATGTATGCCTGTACTCCATAAGAGGGCACCAGATTTCATTACAGACGGTTGTGGGCCACCATATGGTTGCTGGGAATTGAACTCAGGACCTCTGGAAGAGCAGCCAGTGTTCTTAACCTCTGAGCCATCTCTCCAGCCCCCGTACCCCCAATTCTTAAAGAAGGAACCTCCACTCCGGACTCGCTCACTACTGAATCAAGAGCCAACCATGGCCTAAGCAGGTCCCCTACCCTGACAGAAAAGTACCACCTCAGGAAACTTAAGAGGCTGAGCCCAGGCCTGCTCTACAGCATCTTTATTCTGGCTGGGATGTGAATAGAGGTCATAACGATCAGATGCATCAAAGCACTTCACCCTGCTTTAACAGGGAGGGTGCGCACACAGCGGGTGGGTGGAGATTCCTGACCAGCTTCTCCCGAAAGCCTCATAGTCCAAGCCCACTGCTGGTGGTGTGCCCTGGGCGGGGAGGGGCAGGACATGCAGTGCGTACAGTGGAGGGACAGGAAGGAGCAGTCAGTGGGGCTGGGGCCACACTTCTTAGATCTTGGCTTCCCGCTGCTGCTTGATGAAGCTGATCAGTCCGTTCGTGGAGGAATCGTGGGACGTCACGGCAGAGCTGCCCTCCAGCTCAGGCTCGATTTTCTTGGCCAGCTGCTTCCCCAGCTCCACTCTGCCAGGGAGGGGTGGGAGAGGAGGCTGAACCCAGTTCCAGAGACAGCCCACAGGCACAACAGACCTGTCCCCAGCGACTCACCCCCACTGGTCGAAGCTGTTGATGTCCCAGATGATGCCCTGAACGAAGATCTTGTGCTCATACATGGCTGCAGAGGATGGTACCCATCAGCACCCTGTTGTTCCCTGTCCCATCCAACTGCGTCCGTGCCACCCAGTCCTGCCCTGCCCCCACTCACCGATCAAAGCTCCCAGAATGAATGGTGTGAGCTTGGTGAACACGATTGAGTTGGACGGACGATTTCCTTCAAAGACCTGCAGGGAACAAGAAATGCCTTCAGTGATGCGAGGAAGAGGAGCTGGGAAGATCCTAAGAGGCAAGGTGGTGGATGAGTTTGAGAAAGCAGTATCTTCCAGATACAACAGGGCCGATGCTCAGACACACACATGTCCAAACCAGACAGAAAACCCACCACAGAGAAGTAGACATGAAGCGCCGCCTGTAACCAAGAAGCTATCTGCACATAAGGCCAGCCTGGTCTACAAAGCTAGTCCAGGACAACCAGGGCTACAGAAACCGTCTTGGAAAAACTTGCAGCAGGAGCAAGTCCCCAGGTAAATTCCGGTCCCCAAGCTTTTGAAGAGGCTCAGACCCTCCCACTGTGTAGGATAACCAAGAAGGACCATGGGAGCCCCTACCCTGACCCCTCGATGTCATCCCTCCTGCACGTCATCCTCAAGCTGAAGTTCACAAGCAAGGCTGACCTTGTGTGGCAAGAGCTTCTCCAAGTCCTCTGCGCTCTTTCCAGCAGCCTGGAGCTCCTTCCTTGCTTCTTCGGACCCCTTTCCCTTCATCAGGGCCTCAGTCTGGGCCAAGAAGTTGGCCAGGAGGATCTGACGAGAGAGGCACACAGTCAGGGTAGCAAGCACTGTGAGGGGCTGCTACTTTTCCGGCCAGGTTGGTCCCAGCAAGGTCCATTCACTGCACAGCTCAGCAGGAGGGTAGGAGGAGGGCGCATCTGATGGCACAGAGGGTAGGCGACAATACTACCTGTTCTTTTTTCTTTTAAGGGAGGTGTTACTTGGGGATGGAACCCAAGTACCCTCCTGCTGACCTTTAACCCTATTCCTTCTTAAAACTCAACACAGGCCTTTGCTCAGTTACCCAGGTTGCCCTAAACTAGCAGATCCTCCTGTCTCGGCTTCTGAAAAGGCTGGGATCGCCAATGTGTGTTTCCTCGCCAAACTTCCTGACAGAATCTTCAGTCCTTGCCAAGGGGTCCTCCTGCTGACTGTCTCGTAAGACTTTATAAATCAGGTCAACAGTGCTGCACCATAGAAGTACAGCCTGGGCTGTGGGGGCACATGCCTGGAACCCCTATACTCAGGAGGCAGAGGCAAGAGGCCAGCCTGAGTTGCGTGGTGTGAACCCTGTTGAAAACGATTCCCAGGCACCAGGAAGGAACCAGAATGTCGGTCCTCACAGGGGCGTAGATTCCGCCAGAAACCTGAATAAACAAGTATTCTCCCCAGAAGTCTGGCTACATCCCAGGCCTTAACTGTCAGCTTGACATAGGCTCAAGTCATCTCAGATGGGAGTTTCAATCAAGACTGCCTAGTTCAGACTGGCCTGTGGAGGAGGAGGGCCCAGCCCACCATGGGCAGCAGCATTGCTAGATGGGTGGTTCTGGGCTGTGTAAGAAAATGAGCTAAGCATGAAACTGAGGCTTGAGCCAGCAAACAGCATTCATCCATGGCCTCTACTTCATTCTTGTCCTGGTCTCCACCCAGTCATGTTCTGTGACTTGGTAAGCTGAAATGAACCCTTTCCTACCCCAGGGTAGCTCCCGCTTGGAGTCTTTCCTCTCAGCAGCAGAGATGGAACTAAAACAGACTAACTCCTTGAGTTTCGCCCATGCCTTTTATGAGGTAGGAACCTGGCTGGGTTTCCAATGCCGGGACCTGGGAGAACAGACTGTTTCAAGGCAGTAAATGTGTGGCCCTCTGCTGGGGCCGTGAGAGAAATCTAACTGCTGAGCGGAGCAGCTGCAAAAGAGCCAGAACATCCAGACAGGCTTCTTACCTTGTGGTGCAGACCGTTCCGGATGGGGTGCTGGGTCTGCACAGGGATGAGGAAATCACAGGGGATCATCTTGGTGCCTGTTATGGGCAAAGGCACAGTGCTCATCCATATAGTCCCAGCCCGTGGGGGCTACCCAGGCAGCCTTATAAGTGGGGAAGTTCCTGCTGGCCCATCCACATCCTACCAGGCACCATAACCGCTTGCCCAGGACAGATGGGCCCTACCTTGGTGGATAAGCTGGTAGAATGCATGTTGGCCGTTGGTCCCTGGCTCCCCCCACACGATGGGGCCTGTCTGGTGGTCCACCCGGGCACCAGACTTGGTGATGTACTTTCCATTGGACTCCATGTCGCCCTGGAAGGAGGACAGAAACTCAGTCCTCTCCCTACAAGATCTGCCTTTCACAAACTGCCTGGATCCTTCCTGGGGTGCCCCAACTTCAAGTGGGGAGTCCTGTAAGTGTGGGTCCTTGGGCTCCTGAGCTTTCTGGCTTAAGGCTACCATGCCGTAAGGCCCATGAGCAGGAAAAGATGGATCTGGAGGCAGGAGGAGGATCTCTTTAAAAACAAAATTTATTCTTCCTATAGAAGGCCTGAGGTGACCCAGGAAGACAATCCACTCCTCTCTTGACCCAGAAAATCTATCAAAATCATGCAGATTAAGAGGTCAAATCTCGGGCTGGAGAGATGGCTCAGAGGTTAAGAGCACTTGTTCCTCTTCAGAGGTCCTGAGTTCAATTCCCAGCAACCACATGGTGGCTCACAACCATCTATAATGAGATCTGGTGCCCTCTTCTGGTGTGCATGTGTACATGGAGGCAGAATATTATATACATAATAAATAAATAAATCTAGAAAAAGAAACAACAACAAAAAGGTCAAACCTCATTCACTTTAGTCAGACACAGTAATGCACGCGCCTAATCCCAGCACTTGGGGAGGCATAGGCAGGCAGATCGCTGTGAGTTTGAGGCCTGCCTGGTCTATAAAGCAAGTCCAGCCAAAGAGCAAGACACATGCCCTCAACCGACGCAGGACACAACAGGCTAGGGCACCTCTCCCAGTGGTGAGATTCAACTGACCACATGGATGAAACAGTCTCCGTCACCAAGATGTGCTGTGAACCCAGCAGCAGAGGTGTGCCGTGGCCATGCCAGAGGGCAAGGGAGGCACCAGGCACCTGCCGCTAGACCCTCCCAAGCATGGCCCAGAGCCGGTACCTGCTGGAAATAGGCAGCAAAACGGTGCATGTACTGGTCATAGGGCAGCATGGCGTGGGTCTCACAGCCGTAGAGGTTGATATACCAGATCCCCAGCAGAGCCAGCAGGACGGGGGCGTTCTTCTCCAGGGGTGTCTTCTGGAAGTGCTGGTCCTGCAAGAACACGGGAGGTGAGAGCTGAACAGCTGACAGGGAGAGACGTGGGGAGAGGAAGGAGGGTCAGGATGCATACGTGTCTCAGCCCACCCGACACTCACCATCCAGTGAGCCCCAGAGAGCAGCTGCTCGAAATGGTCAAAACCTGTTGGCACAAAAAATCGACGTCAACAGAAATGGCCGTACCTGCGTCCTCCTGGAAGCTGGTTCCAGTCCCTTCTGGAACCAGGAGAAGTTGGACCTAGGAGAAGGAGGAGCCTGGAGAAAGCTTCTCTCTTCAGAGCTAGCCCTGAGCATGAAATCAACCCTATGGCTGTCTCTCCCAGTACTGAAAGATACATATGTCTAGGCATAAGGAGAGAGGGCCGAAGCCTGTGATAAGCAGAGCACTCATGCATACACGAAACCTGTAATAAGCAGAGCACTCATGCATACAGTGTTAACCTCACACTGCAATACTGCCCCCTGCAGGTGGCTCAGAAACACTCACCTATGTGCAGAGCGATGGAAAGTCCAATGGCTGACCACAAGGAGTAGCGGCCACCTACCCACTAGAAGAGAGGGAAAAGGTGCTGAAGGAAGGCAGGCACACCCTACCCTCCCTCCTGCCATACCTCTCCCTAGAAAGCCACTGTTCCACAGGTATAGTTTGGAGGGCTTGACCCAATCCAGCTCAACCCAACTCTGACCACCTGGTAAGGCCCTGATGACTCTCCATGGTGGCAGCAAGGCAGACTCACACACGGTACCGATCAAAGCCATAGACATAACTAAAGATGTTACCACGGTTGGCCTTTTCTTCCTGGAAGTCTGTCTCCTCAGGCCTGGCAGACAGCCTATACCTGTGTCACCCTATGCCTTCCGGGTGCTGACAGAGCCAGGGCCTCATACCTGTGCCTTCCTCAGCGCTGACAGAAAAGGGCTCCTGATCTGTGCTAAACCTGCTTCCTAAGATGTTGACACACACAGACCCTCAGACCTGTTCACAGTCCCCTCTCCTCAGATGCTGGTAGATCACGCCTTCCTACCTGTGCACAAGTGCCTCAGACGCGACTCGAGCCTCCTACCTGTGCCTCCTTTGCCCCGGACACTGACTTAGTGCCTCACACCTCTGCCAAATGCCTCACGTCCTCAGACATGGCAGACCAAGTGCTCCTACCTCTGCTGAACTTGCCTGTTGAAAGGCTGAGACACCCAGAACCTATATCCTCAGACAATGACAGACCCCAAATCTCACCCGTGCTCACACTGTCGCCTCAGAAACTGGTAGACCAGAGCCTCATACCTGTGCCCACCATGTCTCCTCAGCCCATGACAGACCAGAGCCTCCTCATTCCCGTGCCTACCCTTTCTCCTCAGAAACTGGTAGACCAGAGCCTCCTTGTACCTGTGCCTACCCTCTCTCCTCTGCCACTGACAGACCACCCTGTCTCCTCGGCCACTGACAGGCCACAGCCTTGTACCTGTGCCTACCCGCCTCCTTGTCAGGACAGACCCACTAACCCATAGCTATATCTAGCCTGTCTCTTTGGTCACTAACAGACCCAAAACCTCACAACTGTACTTACCATCTCCTCAGACACCGACAGACGAGAACTCCATACCTCTTACCTACCCTGTCTTCTCAGGTACTGACAGATCTGGAACCTCAGGCCTGTACCTACCATGTCTTCTTGGTCACTGACACACTCAGAGCCTTGTAACTGTGACCACTCTGCCTCCTTGGTCCAGATTAGGCAGAGACCTACCTACCTACCATGTCTTCTCACACACAGCCTCAGATCTGCACCCATTCTGTCCCCTCAGTCATTGACAGATCCTTAGTTTTGGACCTGTGCTTACCTTGCCCACCTGAGATGCAGAGAAGCTCACAGCCTCCCGCCTGTGTCTACACTGCCTCTCCAGACATGGAAAGACCCAGGGTGTGTGGCACTGAGACCGATCATAAACAGTCTGGATCTGAGGGATTAGCACCTGTCACCTGGAAGCACTCCGGAGCAGCAGACACTAGAGTCCTGAGGCAGGACTCTTCTTACAACAGACCCAAAACGGACAGGCAATGACAGGGAGCAACTTCCTTTCCAGTCTCTCAGGCTGACACAGGACTCGAACCCCACTAGCTGCCAAAGGGAGGTGCTAGACCACATATCCGCTAGAGGCCCTGTGGTTCTGCATGAGACGGGCCCCAGGGAAGCCCAGTGCAAGTACTCAGAGTGAAGGAGGGAGGGCCCAAAGACTGAGAAGCAGGCACAAAGGAAGACAGAAAAGCCAAGCATTCTCAGGCTGTCCTGGGATGAGGACAGCCTGGGCGTGGGGAGCTGAAGAGAGCTAACACAGAAAGTTCACACAGGAGAAACTCAAAGAATGAGAAATATGGCCCAAGGTTCCTCTGGCTAAGACAATAATGATTAATCCGGAAGGATCCAGGTTTGTTTTTTTTTTTTTAAATAATGATTCTGTGCTATTTTTTTTTAAGATTTTATTTATTATTTATACAACATTCTGCCTGTACACCAGATCTTGCTATAGATGGTTGTGAGCCACCATGTGGTTGCTGGGAATTGAACTCAGGACCTTTGGAAGAACAGCGAGTGTTCTTAACCTCTGAGCCATGTCTCCAGCCCCAAGGATCCAGGTTTTAGGAACAGCTTTGCTACAGAGACCATGTCACAGGCCCCATTCGGGGTGATCTTGCCTAATGGACTCAAGTTTTTGAACTGGAATTAGGTGGTCAGTGACCCTCAGGCTGACATCGACCCAAGGCTCTAAACCCTCAAATCGTACCATTTGTATCCCTGGGGCAATTCAGACCATACACCCCTGCAACAGCCCCTGACTGAGGACAGGTAGCGAGCCTGGCTCAGGCTCCTGGGTGCTGGGATTAGAAGTATGTGCCTTGATGCTTGGCTCTATGATTTTTTTCCTTCTAAATTGTTATATTTCACTCTAATTATGAGTGTGTGTGTCTGTGTATGTGCGTGCGCACACACCCGTGTGTCATCAGCTGTCTTAACCTGCCCCACTGTGGTTCTCTTACACAACTATGTCTGACCAAACCCCTCAGATCTGGCCAGCCATTATGTGGGCCAGGGCTAGCTCCTGCCCCGCACATTTCACCTAACAAGGCTGGGGTACTTTTGTGCCTGAAGCCAGGTGGCTCGGTCACCTCTTCCTGGACCCACAGACTGACTGTCGAGGCTGGGTAAATTACACCACCATCACCTGGAGGCCTGGCTCTACCTCCCTGCATCCAGCTACAGAGGACACAGCCTGCCAGACAGCCAATCTTGACTCTCCACCTGAGTGGACGGTTGGAGGCCCATCTCCATAAGAGCAATCTGGGACCCCTTAACCTTTGTGGGGACAAAGCCCTATGCCCTTCGTTCCAACTCCAATGGTCTCCAAAAGAGACTGCACGGCTTTTCACACCTCACACACCAATCCAGCACCAACCTGGCTTAGCCGCAGCAACAGCAATTTCATCCGTTAAGAGCATCTCCCGATATCTGTGCCCCAGAGACACGCCGAGGGTACCGGTCTACTTACTCAGCCACACCTGGACCTTACCTCAAAAATACAGGCTGTCACTCCCCAGCCAAAACCAAGCTCCGAGGACTTCCCTGAATGGCCCCAGGTGTTCCTGCCTCTAGCTTAAACTCCTTGCTTAGAGGACCGCATCTATACGTACACTTAAATTAGGGTTTGCAGACAGCCTGTAAGACCTACAGGACTTGCCTACCTTTACGGGCTGGTGCTATGTATCTGATTTAAGGTCACTCCAATCCGTGAGCTTAGCCATGGCTCCTTGGGCTTCTCCACAAAGGTCCAGGAACACCCCCAGGTATACCCTACCTTTGCCCAAATCCTCTTTGAACAAGTCAGCCCTACCTGAGTTCAACCTGAACTAAAGATCACATCTGGCAGACCTCTGCTGATCTCCGATCCCAGGCCTGTTCGGTCGGCCTGCGTTTGACCTCAGCTCCTCAGTCCACATCTGGAAGACCATGTCTACTCACCTAGGCTGGGCCCTTGGGTCCTCAGATCACACCTGACCAGTGCCACCTACCAGTATTTGAGCCTGCCTCTCCCAGGCATTTCTGGCAGAGAGATCATTTCTGCCTGAGTGTGGCCCTGGTTACTCAAACCACCTGGATGGTCTCTACTCCCTGAGCCTTAGCCATGCTTCTTCAGGCTTTACTACTACCAAGACCCAAAAGTGACAGCTATCTTTGACTGAATCCAGTACCTACCAGAGTGTTCAACTTCTCAGGCCTCAGTGGTCTACACCGGCAGATTAACTATGTACCTCTGACCCTGGCCCTCCAGAACAGAACTGGTAAGCCTACCACCTCCCAGCATTCACCCCTTGATCCCAGCACTTCGGAGGCAGAGGCAGGTAGATCTCTGAGTTCTAGGCAAGCCTGGTCTACAGAGCGTTCCAGGGCAGCCAGAGCTGCACAGTGAGTTCTAGGAGACCAGCTCTGCCTACTGGTACAGTATGCACTCTGGCTCCTTTGACTGTCTTGGGCAAGGCGTGACTATCTAACAGGATGTTGCCCATGGCTCATCAGACCCTACCTGGAAGGCCAAAAAAACAGCTCAGCTTGTTGGATCCCACACAGACAGCTACTGCTACTTACCTGTCTGTGACTCTGAGCTTGCAGACCATGCTGACTGGCTGGTTCTACCTACCTGATCCTGAGTCCTCACACTCCATCCACACCTGACAGGCCAGCTACCTGACCAAATGCACTTTCTTTCCTGGCTTTGCCTATGACTCCTCATGTCTCACGTCTTCTTAGTTCTCCATTCACTATCTGCGTGCTCCGTCTGCCTTGTCTTATTTCCTTTCCCCGATGGCATCTCAAGCATCCAATTCTTTGGCTCTGAGGCCTTACCTGACATTTGGCTCCGTTGACTTTGCTCCACCTGACTGACCGGAGAAAAGATTTGCTGGCTGCGGCGTCTCACACCAACCAACCTCTGCTGGCTCCACAGACTAAGTGACCCGATAACCCCCCTCTGTGCTTAGCCAAGTCCTGCAGACGTGGGAGTCGGCAGCCTCTTCAGTCCCTCACCTCCTCTGCCAGCCCTACTGCGCACACCTGGCCTCAATGCCTTCTGTCTGGACCACCACTCTCCATTCCTCACACCCGCCAGATGTGCAGTCTTGTCCTCAGGGACCCCAAAGCACATACCTGTGCACCACCAGAACTGTGCACACGTGGCCTGACCATGCTGCTCTGACACTTAGCTCCACTTGACCCTGCCTTCCGTCCATTCCCTGTGCGGCTGGGGGCTGAGCCCGGGGCCGAGACCCTGCCAAGGAGCTCCGTCTCCTACCCCTGCACCTTTAGTTTGCAATGTGCACACTAGACAGCTCTACTTACACAGGCCTAGCCCAGCTCCTCCAGTTCCAGGGAGAAACCCAGTTACTTTCGTCTCATTCCGCTCCTGAGACCTCAGCCATGACACCACATCTCAGCAGGCTCCGCCACATACCAGAGATGAGATGCTTCTTGCTGATTTCAGTTTCCTGCTGCCAGAAGTCTGCCTAGAGACTTAGCTGTTATAGTCTCCCTGAAGACCATGATCTCCTGAGCTTTCTCTTTCATGAGCCTCTCAAGCTGCACCCTAATGACACAGGCCCCTCAAGCGTCCCCCGCCTGTGTATGACCTGTCCATGTGCCCCTGTCCACAGGCCTCAACTTTTATAATGTCTCCTCCCAGCCTCCTCACAACCCCATCCTGAACACGCCTGCTGACACAGAGCAGCCTGTGACACATCAGAAGAGCTGGCCAGAATGCTGAACCTGGGCTCACCCCATATGAGCAATCCCTTCTCAGAAGCTAGTAGACACCCAAACATGTACACAGCTGGGACCACCCAGCCCTCTTCCAAGAACTTGCCAAGTACTTTCACGTGACCTTCAGACCTCAACTATTACAACTATTCCTTTTTGGTTGTTTAAAAACAAGATCTCAGCCGGGCGCAAGCCTATAATCCCAGCACTCTGGGAGGCAGAGGCAGACAGATCTCTATGAGTTCGAAGCCAGCTCAGTCTACGAAGGGAGTCCAAGAAAGCCAAGGCTACACAGAGAAACACTGTCTTTAAAAATAATAATAATAATAATCTTACTACATAGCTCAGGCTAGCCCAGAACTCATTGTATAGCTCAGGCTGGCCTTGAACTTGTGATCTCCCTGTCCGGACCTTCTGAGATTACAGAGATGTGACACCATACCTAGCTGATGTCACAGATGCATTTATAGTTTTCTTTGTACAGATGCCAACCTGTGGCTGTCCTCACTCCTTTTCAAAGCTCTGATTCTATCTCCGGAGCCTTCCGCTGTGGCAGCACACAGGCCTTGTAGACTCCACCTGCATACCCGAAGAGAGGTAACTTGCAACAGCAATCTCAGAAGGGCAATTTGGTTCTCTAATGTTGGACTCAAGCTGGGCTCCGAGACTCTTCAGCTCAGCAGCATACCTCTGCTGGGTCTAGACGTCAGATACACCAGGCAATGCCAAGCCAGACGCCAGCAGGCTGAGTCTCACCTCTCACGAATACTGTGCTGGACCCGCCTTGACAGCCCACCTTGCAGGCAGCGCTGCACAGATGTCACACTCCCTCACCTCAGAGACTAACTCAGAATCTTCATACATCGCGATTCCGGGCTCCTCAGACACCATCACCTCCACTCAGCATTATCAAACCCCAACCCTTCTCGCGCTGTCATGGTGTGTGTGGCCCACGAGACCCATGCTGCCAGCCCTGGACTCCTGTTCCCTGCGCCTAAACATCACCTGCAACACCCGGTCCGCAACACTCGAGTTTCTCTGTCACATTCCATCAGTTACAACGAGCGCCCCACTCTGGGAGGCTCTATAGCTGGCTAGCAGGGGCACCCTGATCCAGTTGCTCCCTACCCCCATCTGCTCAGGCGCCAACACCGAGGGAGGAAGGAAGAAGGGCCCTCCTGCTGTCAGGCAGGCAGCATTTCTTAGAAGACGCAGTTTCCCAACAGAGGGGCGTCATCTGGCACAGGAGGTGTGCCAAGGATGGTAACAACTGGTCCATCTAGAAAAGAGCTAATTCAGACACAGTGGACGGCTCGGGGTGGTGGGGCATCATTCTCTCCTACAGACTGACAGAAAAAAGCCAAGTATGATGGTGCACTTGCAAGGCCAAGGCAAGAGGATCACAAGTTCTAGGCTAGCCTGAGCCACATCGTGAGCTGTAGGTTAGCCTGGGCTACATAGAGACCCTATCTCAGAAATCCTTTAAAAGGGGCAGGGAACTCAGTGGTAGGTGTTTGCTGAGTGTATGTAGATCCTAGACACTGAAGAAAGGGTTTGTTTTTAGAGTTTTCAAATAATGGTTACCCATTAGCCAATGATGCTATCAAGAAAAGAGCCTCCAGGGCAAGAGCTGGTGGGAAAATGGCCCACAGGACGACACCTTCTCAGGTGTACCCCAGACGTTGGAGAATGTACCTCCACCCAGTCACAGCCACTACCCTCACAGAACACACACGGTAGCCACGGGACGGCCCTGCACACGTTAAGCCTTCACAGCCCTCCCTCACACCGACACTGTGCTCAGGCCAGCCGCAAAGGTGGCCTTCTCCTAGTCCAGCCTGGCTCCAGGTGAGTCCACAGGCCTGTCAGCCCTACGGGGTGACCTACATGCAGGCCTACCATTTGAAGTGGGGTTTGCTGTGCAGGCTGCCCTGCCCCCCCTCCAGCTGTTCCCGAAGTCCCCTGTGGGTCTCTTCCTAGCACACCAGGTCCAGGACCCACCTTACCCTGCCCTCTGGCCTTTACAGACTGTGGCCGCAGCCTGGAAAAAGGTCATGCCTGAGAATAACTCACCTCGGCTCATCCGGAGGGCAGGGGCGGCTCTGGTTACCTCACAGTGGGAGCTGCTGGAAGGTACCCAGGGGACTCTTGCTTCTCCATGTAAACCGGGAGCTCTCCCCACGGACTGGGCCACCCTAAAGGCCTCTGTGCTTTTCCCACAGTGAGACAGACATGCAGCGAGTGCTCAATAAATGCTGACCTGACCTCAGAGGCCCCTCCTGCCGGCTCAACTGCCATGACTCGGCCAAGGACACACCAAGCACACAGTACGCGAAGCGCCTGTACTTACATCCCAGAACTCGAACATGTTTTGAGGGTCAATCCCAAACTCTTTCACCTTGGTCTGGAAAATACAAAGGAAGAGAGAGAGAGGTGAGAGAATGTCTGTTAAAGAGACAAGAGCAGGCGCTGTGGGTGAGGAACGGTGCCAGACAGGCCCTGGGAACCCCTCACCTTCCTTCCAACCCCAGCGGAGCAGGCTGGGAAGGGGACAGCCACGAGCGTCACTCAGAACTGGACAGCAAGCTGGCTCACTTCCCTCCATACACCAGGGGCCCCTGCACCTACAGAGCCTCCTCTTGGGGCATAAGAGCCAACGCCCACACTGAAACCCAGAGGCCATTCCCCAGGCCAGGCCACAAACCGGGAGCACTACCCAGCCTTCCTCTTTTGAAGATGATATTGAGAGATTCCTCAGGAGACACGCCTTTTCAGGGATCCAGGCCCTCGGGCAGGCAAATCCATGCGGCCTGTCCCTATCCTCAGTGGACATGTGCACTGACAATCTGAGCGGTGAGAAGAGCCTAGGTGCACTTTGCGGTTCCTAGCTCTGCTACTGGCGAGCCCGGCACCACACCACATGGCAGGGCTCCTCAAGTTCACAGCTGCTGGGCCTCCTAGAGTAGACCTCACTGACTCGCTGAGCCAAGCAGAGCATCCCCCGCCTCAGAGAGGCTCAAGGCCAGGCCTTCTGTGAGGTAGCAGGGACGATCCGCTCCCCTTCCCGTCACCCCACACAATCCGTTATGTGGAATGTAAGGCCACATCTGGGGGTGCTGCAGAGATGACGCAGCAGTTAAGAACACACACACTGCTCCTGTGTTAGACCCAAGTTTGGTTGGCTCCTAGCACAGACATTAGGCAGCTCATAACCAACAGGAACTCCAGTTGCGGAGGAACTAAAGTCCTCTTCCGGGCTCTGAGGGTTCACGCATGCACATAATTAAAAATAAAGTAAACCATAAAAAAAAAAAAGTCACACCAGGCAACGCTGCAAATGCCTTAATCCCAGCACTCAGGAGGCAGAGGCAGGTGGATCTCTGTGAGTCTGAGGCCATCCAGGAGAGCCGGAGCTAGTCAGTCCCTGTCAAAAAGTTCACATTCAGGGATAGCTTAGTAAAGGCACATCCTGTGTAAGCTTGGAGACCCAAGAACCCACATAAAGGAGGTAGTGGAGATCCATTCCACAGAGCTGTCGTCTGACATCCGCTGCAGGGTGTGTGGCCACATAGACCTAGCATGTACACACACACCTGCAAAATAATAATTAAAAAAATTAACCAAAAAAAAAAAAAGTTACATTCAGAATTGGAAAGATGACTCAATGGTTAAAAGTCCTTGCTCTAGTAGGGGACCCAGGTTCAATTCCCAGTAGGGTGATTTATATCATCCCTACTTCCATTTCCGGAAGACCCAATGCCTTCTTCTGATCTCTGT
Source organism: Pachyuromys duprasi (assembly GCA_028658305.1). Taxonomy (NCBI): domain Eukaryota; kingdom Metazoa; phylum Chordata; class Mammalia; order Rodentia; family Muridae; genus Pachyuromys; species Pachyuromys duprasi. The sequence goes on from CM053758.1 coordinate 4,727,879, forward strand.
GGGCACCTGGCAGGCATGCAGTCTACAGACAGACATGCAAAACATGCACATAAAAGAAAATAAATAGATTAAAAAAAAAAAAAAGCCGAGCTGTGGTGGCCTTTAGTCCCAGCAATCAGAAGACAGAGGCAGGGGGATTTCTATGAACCTAAGGTCAGCTTGGTCTAGAGTGCTAGGACAGTCAAGGCTAAACAGAGAAACTGTCCCGAAAAAAAAACCCCAAAGGTACATTCATTTTCCTGGCCTAACAGCTTTAGGGGGAGCAAGATCTATCCTGTACATGGTGGGGGAGACGTGTGGACGGTGCCGGGGGCCTGGCCTGGAGATGGGTATCAACACCGTGATCACTGGAGACAGCAGGGAAGGCCGTCGGCTCCCAGTGAGCCGCTGTGCCAGCAGCCATGGCACTGCCCGAGTCAGGGAGCTGGGCCTGGTGGACTCTGGGAGCCCAGTGTTTTCTCGTAGCCTGGGCTATCCTGTGGGGGCATGCAGGACGCCACGCCACTTACCGTGTTCGTAGACAGGGCGACAAAGTGCTTTGCAACTGCAGAGGGCTACAAGAGACAGAAGCAGATTATTCCAAACCCATCCCGGAGGGTGGAGAGGTCCCATCCAGCGAAAACCAGATTCTCCACACAACTAACAATTCTCTCTCTTTCTTTGGCCCTGAGGCTGTTAGAGAAGCCCACAAAAGGTCAAGGTCAAGACAGGCAGGTAGACACTGCACATGACTAACCCTAATGCTCAGGAGACTGAAGCAGGAGGACTGCCGTGGGCTCAAGACCAGCCTGGACTCCATTAGCAAGACCCTGTCACAAAAACAAAAACAAAAAACCTAACACCAACAAAAAAGTAGTAAAAGGGCCACTAGCCAGGCTGCCCAACCCCCACTCAAAGGCACACTGGCCAAGGAGTAAAATGATCCCCCAGTGGAAAACGGGTGTGGTCTCTGGGAGCAGAGTTGACCCAAAGAGTAAGGGACTTAAAGAAAGGATCCTCAGTCAACTCGTGGATAGTGTTAAAAATGAAGGAAAGAAAGGGCTCTTAGCCAGTTAGAGCAGGTCCTGCTTAAGCCTGGGGCCGGGAAGCCGCGGCTATCAAGGGAGGAGCCAGAAAGGCCTCCTCCTGCCTCCACCTTTAGCAGACAGGGCTTTACCGAGAGGGGAAGGGAGGGAGAGGAGGAGCACAGGACAGGACATGCACCCACCCCACCAGCCTCGTCCGTGGGAGAACTCAGACCGTCCCCTGTTCCCTCTACCTCCTCACCTCCCCACCCCCGCCAGCAGGAAAGCCACCAGCCACTCACATCCTTGGCTGACTCGAGAAACCACTCCTTTGCAGTCTCCGCATTGGTGATGGTCTCTTGGGTGGTGAAGGTCTGCAACAGAATGCGAGGCCCACGTCAGGGTGGGCAGCAGAGGCCACGCTGGTGACCGGGAGTGGGGGTGGGAGGGACAACGGACATATCAGCAACACTCATCACAGGCTGACATCAACATACGTGTCTCAGCAGCGCTTGCCTGACAGTTCACAGCCAGGGGTGGAAGACCCCACTCAAACACCGACCCAAATGGGCAATCAGAGGCCAGGCACCGCCCAGAGAGGGGCTGAGTACACTCTGGGCTTTCACTAGGTCACCCTAGGCTGGCTCTCACAATTCAGATGGAATTCTACTTTTCAGTTTTATTACATTTATTTAGCCTGTGTGAGTGTTTTTGTCTTAAGAAGGAAATACCACCCAGCACTTAGGAGGCAGTGGCAGACAGATCTCCGAGATCAAGGACAGCCTGGCCTACAGAGAGAGTTCCAGGACAGCCAGAGCTACTCAGAGAAACCCCGTCACACCCAAAAAAGAAGGAAGAAGGAAGTGTCACAGACATGTTAGTGAGAGGGAGCTGTCTGTAATCTACTAGGGCAGCTCATGCGGGAGGGTCAAAAGTTCAAGGTATGCCTGCCGACAGTGTGAAGTCAGGGCTCACTGAGTAACTCAGAGAGGGCCTGTCTCAATACAAAGGGCTGGTATGTGGTTCAGTGAGGTAAGGGTATGGCTCACATGTGAGAAACCCTGAGTTCAGTCGGCAGTAACACACACACAGAGAAGCAAAGATCACATAAGCAAGTGGGAGTGGCCTATGAAAGGGTCCAAATGGAACAGGCTCAGGCTTGTATTAGGTAAATCTCATTTGCTGCCACGGGACCCATGGCAGCCATGTTATCTACAGAGCACTATTCGCTCAGAATCCACCCTGAGACTCCACTGTCCCAGGCAATGCACCCGACCTCCCCACCCCCCCAGCCCTACCTTGGAGGCGATTATAAACAGGGTAGACTGGGGGGTCAGGCTGGCCAGTGTTTTGGCAATGTGGGTTCCATCGATGTTGGAGACAAACCAGACTCGGGGACCTCCTGAGGAGTACGGCTTGAGAGCTTCTGTCACCATGAGGGGTCCCTGCAGGGGTAGAGGGCAAGGTTCCAGCGTGCAACCGTCCCCACCCGTCACCCCATCCCAGGGCAAGCCGGGCACTCACCAGGTCAGAGCCTCCGATGCCAATGTTGACAACATCCGTGATGGGCTGGCCGGTGTATCCCTTCCACTCGCCACTCCGGACCCGCTGGCACAGACAGACGATGTGGTTAACCCAAAGACGTAGCTCAGAAATGTCACTTAGGTAGGTGACAACTACTAGGCCCTCTCAGGGTCTCTGGAGGTCACAGGACCAGATCCCTGTCACCTTCTGTGATACACACTGTCCTAGTGGAACCCCAGCACGCTGTTTAAACAGACTCTGGGAGCAACAGGGCTTCCTTGTCCTAGACTCCCGAAGGTTTATTACAAGTGACTCTCCGTCCCGAGGCAGGCTGGCCTCCTAACTCTGGGACACAAAGGAGAGGTCACTTGTTTACCTCATGGCATAAAAATGCCTGCACAGGGCTGGAGAGATGGCAAAGGTTAAGAGCATGGGCTGCTCTTCCAGAGGACCGTGGTTCTGGGCCCAGCATCCACACGGCAGCTTACAACACCCGTGACCCAGGTCCTAGGAGACCTGGCGACCTCCTCTGACCTCCAGAGGCAACAGACATGCATTCAGTGCACAAAAATTCGCACAGGAACTCTCTTTCTCACACACACACACACACACACACACAGAGTAAAAGAAAAAAAAAAAACACTGACAGAAAGCAGGTGTTCCGAAGTCTCTCACTCAGCAACCCTAGGCAGCCTCTCGTGCGGGCCTACCCCAGGCATTTCTGCTGGGTGTTGGAAGCAGCTGCCTTCATGGTGTTACTTTTGCTTTGCTCAACCAACCAGGCTAAGCAGTTCTGCTGCCGGGGGTTGTGAACACCCGGTTTGGTGATGTTTTGTCATCTGCTAAGTGTCTTTTAACTTTTGCTTGCTACATGCTTAATAAACTTGCTCAAAGACCAAAAGCACGCCTACTGTAGACCATTATCTGCGTGAACACATTCCCTACCAAATGGCCTGTATGTACTCATCGCCAAAGGGCGACTGGCAGTGATCACACGTGGTTCAGCCGTTAAGAGCACTGACTGCACTTCAGTTCCCAGCACCCACATGGCAGCTCACAACTGTCTGTAACTCCAAGATCTGACACCCTCACATAGATATGCATGCAGAAAAAACACTAATGCACATAAAATAAAAATATAATAATTATAGTGATCTTACAGGCGAGGCTAGCAGAAATTTTGAACCAAGGCTGGACTCTTATACACAGACCAACCAACTCGTTTGGGTCACATCCTGGGCTGTGCATACACTCGGCAAACATTCTACCACTGAGCTAAATTCCCAGCCCATGTGGTATTGAGACAGAAGCTTACTACGCATCCAGCCCACGCTGACCATGTACTGGCAATCCCAGACCTGTTTCAGTCCTCTGGTTACTGGGATCACAACCTACGCTGCCATGTCCAGCTGCTTCCTAATGATTCCTGCATTCTGGTACACACCCCCGTAGAGTTCCTACCTGGCCTTGATAGCACTGACCTGTGTCCCTACAAGGACATTGTTACGATGGCCCTATGTGAATGGGAAAGGTCAATCACAGCAGCCTCTGCTTTGTTCTCTGATGCCCTCCCCGGGTCCATTTATCCATTTATTCTATCTCATGAGCACAAGTGTTTTGCCTGCATGTCTGTCCACCTGTGTATCACATGCATGCAGTGCCTGTGAAGGCCACAAGAGGGCAACAGATCCCTCAGAACTGCAGTCACAGAGGGCCGTGTGCTGCTGCGTGGGTGCTGGGAACTGAGTCAGGATCCTCTGGGACTGCAGCCAGAGCTCTTACACACAGGAGCATCCTTCAGCTTCTGGTTTCTCTCTTTAAAGACCATGGACCCCGTGGTGAGGACACTCAGGCCTATGAGGAAACCCATCCATGTGGAAATGAATTGAGGATTCCTTCCAACAGGTTCTCCAAAGCGAGTCCAGGACAGTACACAGAGAAACCCGGCCCCCAAAATAAATGAATGAATGAATGAATGAATGAATGAATGAATGAATGAATGAATGAATGAATGAATGAATAGGTAGAACTTCGGGCCAGAGACACCATGACATAACTGTGCTCACTGCTATGGTGAGCCAAGTTCTGCTGTGACTCCCACACAATGATAGAGAACCAACGATGCAAGTCATAGGATCCGGTCCTAGTCCAAACCCAAACAAGGGGCTACAGAGATGACTCAGCAGGTGACAGCACTGGCCACTCTTCCAGAGGACCTAGAGTCAACCTCCAGTACCCACAAAGAGGCTCACAACCATCTAACTCCAGCCCCAGGGGATCCACCTCCCTCCTCTAGCCTCAGTGGGCACTGGATACATACATGCACACACTGCAGAGACATGCACGCAGGCAAAATACCCGTAACACAGGAAATAAAATGTCTGAAAGCTAAACGAACCGGGTGTGGTAGCTCACGCCTGGGACAGCGGCACCTAGGAGTCTGGGCTGTGTGCATCCACTCTGTCTCTAAACAAACACACCAACAAAACCAACACTCGGACGGCTGTAAGGCTAAGGGAAACCCTAAAAATGATTAGACAGCCCAAGGCTGCTGGTACGGGTTGAAGGAAAGGGCAGGACCACTTATGAGCCTCCTTTCCTCCTACTGGGTTGCCTTGTCTGGCCTTGACCAAATGGGATGTGCCTGGTCTTACTGTAGCTTGTTCTGCCGTGTTTGGTTGATGTCCCTGAGAGGCCTGCTTTTTTCTGAGGGGAGGAGGGGATGGGTTGGATCTGGGGAAGAGAGGGGGTTGGAAGGGAGACTGAGGAGAGGGGAAGCTGCAGTCGGAATGTAATATTTGAAAGAAGAACTTAAAAAAAAAAGGTAGGAAAATATTGCTGGAAATTGTAGGAAAAAGAATTTTTGAAGGCCAGGATTAACAATGATACATGCCTGTAATTCCAGTACCCAGGAGGCAGAGGCGGGGGGGGGGGGGCTGTTGAGTTTGAGGGCAGCCTGGTCTACAGAGTGAGTTCCAGGACAGCCAGGGCTACAAGGAAAACACAACCAACCAAATGAAATCTCCACCATCCTCAGGAAAAAAAAAAAAAAAAAAGCACAGTAGAAACACAATGTGGAGCTGCGGGAAAGAGTAAATACAGGAAACTCCCAACTAAGAACGGAGCTGTCACACTCTCTGTTGGGACTAGAGCATCAGCTCCGAGGTTAAGAGCACTGGCTGCTCTTGCAGACCTGAGTTCAATGCCCAGCACCCACATTGGTGGGTCACAGTGCCCACTGGCTGCTGCAATGACGCCTTCTTCAGGACTGTGTGGGCCCTAGCACCTGTAGTCACATGCACATACCCACACACACAAAAATATACATACAACTAAAATAAAATAAATCTATTTTTAAACCCCTTTGTTTCCAAGCTAGGTTCACACCTTTAATTCCTAGCACCTGAGAGGCAAAGGCCGAAGCAGGAAGATTTCTATGAGCCTGACCTACAAAATGAGCTCCAGGATAGCGAGGGCTCTGCAGAGAAACCCTGCCTCAAAAATTAAACAAAGAAAACCTTTGCTGGGCTAGGGACGTAGCTCAGCTAACAGAGGGCTTGCCTAGCTTGCACTAGGTCCCTTCAACCCCAAGCACTGGGCATGGTGGCTCACGCCTCTATTTCCAGCATTCCAAAGGAAGGAGACCAGCCGTTCAATGTCGCATTGAGTATGGGCTAACTGCGACCCTGTCTACAAAGATCCCTTAAGGCTTCAGGGAGAGGTAAGGCAGATGCAAACAACAAGTCAAACACAAAGTTCTCACATGGCATCACGGCACCATCTCAGTGGGTTCAGAAGCAAAGGTACAAAGGATTTCATCTTGGGCCAATGCCATCGATCAGTGACCCCATGTTTCCCGCCAAGCCTGACCTGCGGAGTTCATTCCCGGGGAACCTACTACCACAAGCTGTACTCAGAACTCCACATGCACTGTGGCACCTGTATGCCCATGTACAAATAAATACATGTACGAATAACAGTTTTTTAATATATAGCTATATAATATAAAATTATATGTAACTATATAATATACAATTATATATTCAATAAATAACATTATTTGTATAATTATAATATATAATTATATTATTTATTAAATATATAACACAGCATATAATATGCAATTGCACATAACTATATATACTATGGTATATAATATACAATTATATATTTAATATATAATAGATTATATAATTACATATAATACATATTAATATTATATTTTGTATACCATAATACTTAAAATGTATATTCAATATATATTTAATATTAGATATATTTAATACTATTTAAATATACATTTAATATTATATATAAAAATATATTATATAGTTATGTAGTTAATATATATATAGATGCATACAGCTAGCAGACTGACACCCCCATGATAAGCCTCTTATGGAGTCTCACTAAGCTTCTGTAAGAACTACAGCGTCTGTGTGAACTGAGCAGAGCTAAGCGAAGCAGGTATGTTAAATACTTAAGAGATCCTTAGACACTCGTATTTCCACAGACAGTAGGGGGCTGAGAAAAGCAAGCAGCTATAAGCACAGGCCATATTTTAGCTGGAGAAAATGAGGGACAGGAAGCCAAGGCCATTAAAGAATCACTCCCCAGCCTTGGGAACGAACTAATCGACTATCAACTGTGTCCTGTCTGCTGGATTACAGAATTGCACAAACCAGCTTGAGATGGCGGTGTGTGCCTGTATTCCTGGCATTCAGGAGATGGAGGCAGGGGAAAGAAGGGGATCAGGTGTTCCAGGCCAGCCTCAGCACCACGGTGGCACTGCCTCAAAAACCAACCAAACAACCAAACATCCAACCAGAGCAACAGGACTAGTAACTGCTGCCTTCATTTTCCCTCAGTGTGAAGTGGTCACAGCACCCATTCGCCTGCACCTCTGCTCATCACTGTATGCTGGAGGTCTCCATACCCCACCTTTAACTTAAAAGGGGTGGAACCTGGGGTTGCACGAAAGGGAACACAGGTTTGTGTATGCCCGCACCTACCTCAGCTGACTCAGCCTCTACCTGCTACCATAATGGATAGATAAGACCTCCAGAAAGTCAGGCGTGGTGGCGCACACCTCTGATCCCAGCACTTGGGAGGCAGAGGCAGGTGGATCTCTCTGAGTTTGAGGCCAGCCTGGTCTACAAAGCGAGTCCGGGACAGCCAAGGCTACACAGAGAAACCCTGTTTCAAAAAAACCAAAAAAGAAGTTCTGAGAGGGTGAGTGCAGGAACTGGCTGCTTTTCTGAGACACTGAGGCCCAGTTCAAGGCCATTCCCCTGCAGCCTCCCAAACACTGAGGCTACAGGTATGAGCCAGCACATAGCTCAGTTCCAGGCCAAACAGGGCTACCCTATCTCGAAACGGAAAATAAAAATAAAAGCAGGCATAGAATGCCCTATCGATTCCAGAAGAGAAAAAAAATGGTAATAGTCATGTGGGGTTTCTAGGTTTCCTTTACTTGTACCCTTGTTTTGCCTCCACACACGTATGAGCACCTCGTGCGTGCCTGGTGCCCATGGAGGTCAGAGGAGGGCCAGGGGTCCGCTGTAAGTGGAATTACAGGTGGTTGTGACAGATGCACTCTGAGTGTTGGCAACCAAACCGGGGCCTTCTGCAAGAGTAGCCACTGTTCTTAACCACAGAGCCCTGGCTCCAGCCCCCCAAAAGTAGTCCATCTTCTCATTGTCACAGTCAAGTGCTTTCCCCTCACACACACATAAAGTATAAGAGAAACTCATTTTGTTTTCTTCAAGACAGGGTTTCTCTGTGTAGCCTTGGCTATCCTGGATTCTCTCGCTAGACGAGAGAGGCTGGCTTCAAACTCACAGAGACCTACCTTGAACTCAGAGACATTCCTCACAGAGACAAACTCCTTTTTTTAACGTACGTTTGCACATCTTTTCTTTGGGTAGACAAGGCTTAAGGACAGACACACCCCATTACTGGCTTTGGAAATAGTGTCACCATTGTCCCTGAGGCTGGCCCCAGCCCCACTGGCCTCCTGAGTGTGGGGTGACGGGGTATGCCACCGTGCCTCACTAAGGCAGCCTCTGGGAACTTTCTAGTATATAATAAACAGCGCAGCAGGACGATGCCGCCAATGCCACAGCTCCTGACAGTGCTGACAAATGAGCGGACACTCTCCTTTGGTTGTTGTTTTCTTTCTCCTGTACATTTTCAATTGACAACATGTATTTGTAAGATACAGTGTGACATTCTCAGACATGGACTAAGTAACAGGTCAGAATAATTGGTATATCCATTTATTTCAACCTGTTAACATTTCTCTTTCCAAGTGCTTGCCTGTCTCATGCCAGACTCTCCTGCCTCAGTCTCCCCACTCCTGGGACCATCGGTGTGTACCACTGTGCCTGACTATATTATTTATTTTTAAGAGGACCAGCCACAGGAAGTAGAATTCCTCAATGGGAATGCCATGGCTCAGTGTTTGTTCACTGGGCTTTCTGATTTGAGGTAGGGTCTCCCCATGCAGCCCGGGACTGGGAATCCTCCTACTTCAGGCTCCTAAGTGCTGGGATTACGGGCACCATCCACCATACCCACGTTGCATATTTTGAACTAAAAATACCTAGCCGTTCTGAGTCAGCCAATCCCACAGCCAGCCCTGCAACAGCCGTGGTAGTGACTGACACCCACCACACTGTCCAACCCAGCCGCTGGGAATGCCCTTCTTCCCACACTTCACCCCGGGGACACACGGAAGTTCAGGGCCCCACCAGGGATTCTTAGCCGTCCTCGCCCCAGGAAGCCCTGCACCCAGGTGGCGCCAAGGCCTTTCAGGATTGATGCCAGTATCACTTTCAGGTCTGAAAATGGCTCTTGGCCAAGGCCAGCAGCGGACTGACTGGGAGCTGCTGCCCTCGGGCACGGGCCCAGAAGGATCACAGCTGCCTAGACGGTCACTCTCTCAGCACGCCCGACCCACACGGAGACACGAAGCACACACCCACGGGGCCCCCCGCACCTGCCAGCACTTGAAGGATTATCCTGGGATACACAGTGAGGTCACAGCGTTTATATGGGTAAATTTAGCTGGTCTCCCAGACAACCCACACTGCCTCCTGCCCCACAAATACATAGAAGAGGAGGTCAACCGGGCACGGTGTGAAGTACCCTTAATCCCACAACTAGGAAGGCAGAGGCAGGGGGATCTCTGAGTCTGATGGGGCAGTATGGTTTACAGAGGCCAGTTCCGGGCTACACAGGTAGACCCTGTTTAAAACAAAGGAAGACGAAGGAGTATGCGTATGGTATGGCTATACCCATTGATACTGACCCAGGGACATGTGTTTACATTTTCGTAGTGTAACTTAGCTGCAGGGGGAAAGGAGGGAGTGGATCGTAGCTCAGTTGGTAGTGTTTTCCTATCATGAAAAGCCTCAAGTTTTACACATACACACACACACACACACACAGCCACCTCCACCCATACAGCAGGTTGTGGTGGTGCACACCTGCAATCCCAGGCCTTGGAAAATGAAGAGAGCGTGCTCACTCTGAGAGAAATTCAGGTCTCAGCACTGATGCTGGCCAGGGTCAGCAAGCACACAGGTCACCACACCTGAGGCTGCAGCAGAGCCAGAAACCTCAACACATAATCGTGGCCAAAGGCTCTGCATCAGCTTACCTGGCAGAAGGCTTTCATCTTGTCCAGAACCTTGTTGACCTCTGGCATTACATCTTTGCCATCCACCATAATGGGTGTGTTGGACCGGTTCCGAAGGGCCACATGGAGCACTGCCCGATCCTAGAGACGAAGGCCAGAGAATGAGGAACTACCATAGACCCAAGAGTCAGGCAGCTCAGGCCCCTGCACCAGACCAATGGGTCCAGGCATCCGTGAACACTACCATCTTTTACAGAGAAGCTATTTTATGCTTTGGGAGGGAGAGCCACCCTAGGGACTGAGCACAGGAAATCCTGCACCCAGCTCACAGGCTGTGGACAGTGAGAAGCAGATACAGCAGGACCTGAGCATGCCTAAAACAGCCCGAGGGAGCCAGGGCATGAAACGCCTGACTACGCCCCTTCGGTGGACTAAGAGTAACCTCAGCCATCCTGATGAGAGAACTCCATGTTTGTGGCACCTTCTAAAAAACGTTCCGAGGCCTCAGGATGTGAGGCAAGGCAGGCAGCAGAAGACTTCCCTCCCTCGCCAAACGGCCTCCCTGCCACAACCGTCACACACTAAACCAGAACTGACACAGGTGCCAAGCAGCTCACCTGGTCACGAGGGCAAAAGGGCCCGTGGAGCTAAAGACAAGAGCAATCTTGGAAGGAAGCAGGTATAAAGGTCCCAGGTGGCCAGGAGACCAATGCCATTTGAGGAAAGGTTCCCTGTGAATGGGAGGGCCCGAGGCCAGCCCACCTGCCCCATCTAGTCCCATTCCTCCCCATGTTCCTAAAGCAAATGCACCCCTCCCCAAGCCCTCCAGGCCTCAAACTCCTCACATGTAAAAAGAGCAGGGCTGGAGAGATGTCTCAGCAGTTAAGAGCACACACTTGCCAGGATAGAGGCGCACGCCTTCAATCCCAGCACTCAGGAGGCAAGGGCAGGCGGATCTCTGTGAGTTCGGGGCCAGCCTGGTCAACAGAGTGAGTTCTAGGACAGGCAAGTCTACAGAGAGAAACCCTGTCTTGAAAAACAACAACCAAAACACAATAAGGCTTCGATTCCCACCGTACAACAACGGGCAGCTCCAACCATCTCCAGGCGAATCTGACACCTCTGAAGGCGCCTGTATTTATGTGCACATACGCACACACTCAAAATTAGAAATAAAATACAAAAACAAAAACAGACACCGATTTTTTTTTCTTGTTTGTTTTCTTTTGCGGGGGTTACAAGGGAGAAAGGCAGATAGGAAGGGACAGAGAGATGGTGGGATTGAAGTACATGATGTGAATCCATCAAATGTCAAAAAACAAAACCTACAACAGAGTGGCATTCAGACCATTCAATAAAATAGTATCATTCCCTAGAAAAGAGTGAGATAGAGACTGAGAACAGCGTGGGTATGCAAACCAAGCCAGAGACAAGATTTCCCAACACTTGTCTCATTCCCACCGCTTCCAGGGCTTTGGTGACACGTTTCTTGCTGACACCAGGACAACTTCCGGCAAGGACCCATCAAAGTTGAAGTTCCCCAAGAAAATGTGGGAGCAAGCCTTAGGCAAACCTCTCCCTTCAGGCTTAAATTGTTCCCCTCCCTGGACAGACACCAGGAACTGTCCCAATTCGCTTGCTAAGTCCAGGCTGCCAGGCCCGGAGATGTCACACCCCGAAGCTCTGCAACCAGCCCCCAAAGGAACGCCTCCAGCACCTCATGAGGCAAAAGCATTGCTTAAGAGTGAGGGTGAAGACATTGGCTGAGGCCGCTAACAGTCTAAAGAGCAAGAGGGAAGGAAGAGGCCTGCGGTGGGTATGCCGTGTCTATTGAACTGCTTACCTCGGTGCTGTTGATCTTCGCACCACTGAACATGCTTTCCCGGGCAGTCTCCACGCCTCTGGACTTGGCCTAGGAAGGGAAGACACTGAGGCCTAGTCTGGCCATCACAAGCCCAGCCCCCAACCCCCACCCCAGCGAGGCAGACAGATGGTCCTAGCCTGTTTTCCTTTCCCACTGCCTTTAAGGAGTGTGCTCAGACAGCACCCGCCCTGGAGATCCCTGGGATACCTCACCAACCATGGACAGAACCCAAAACAACCCCCACACCCGAATCCGAGATCAGGTCCCCCAGTTAGGACATTACCAGCTCCACCAGCATCTGCATCACCTCCTTGTTCACAAGGTTCTTGGAGTAGTCCAACAGAATATGCCCATGGTTGGTGTTGAGGTCCAAGCTGCAGGAAGACGCAGAACCGGCTGGTCACACCCCAGCCCACCCAGTCTGGGTCACACCCCGGCGGCAGCGCCTGTTGCCTGGGCCACAAAGGCCGACCTGCAGCACTTCAGTGGAAGAGCGCATGCCACAGAACCAAGAGACAGGCAGACCCTGAGCCAGGAGCCTGGTGTGGATCAAGGAGGGTGCAGCTGCCTTGCAGAACCAGAGCTGCCCTTCCCCCTCCACGTCTCCAACTTACTAGGGAACACCCATGCAGAGGTATCAGGGACTTCCAGTGACGAACCACAGGTGGCCATCTCGTGTCCCTGGCCTCCCGGCATCAGTGACAAGGCATAGCCACACGCAAGATTTCCCCGATTCTCCCCTCTATTTCGCACTCGTCCACAGGTCTCCCCCGCACTATTTTTACACCGTGGCTCCCGGGAAATCTCAGCCTTCCCACCCTGCCGACCAAAGCCCACTAGGTGCAGATGGGAGGGGACAGGTCTCTCCTGCCTGTCGCGTCAGCAGCAAGGGCTGCTGCTCCTCCTCCTCAGGGTGGCAAGAAATCCCTTCTCAAATGGCTGGGCCTGGGAGGCGGGGGCGAAGGGTCGGAGGGGTCCCCGTGGAGGGGCCTCCGTATGACTAAGCAGCTCCGGCCCTCTGGCGAGCACGCGGGTCCCATGTACGCACTGCAAGGAGGCGTCAAGGACAAAGTGTGGCCCCGCGGGGGCGGCTGGGAGGGTCCCGGGAACCCCTCCCCGGGCCCCACCACGCGCGCGCACCTGAATTGACTGAAGCGTTGCGGATCCTGCCCGAAAAGTTTGCGCAGGTCGAGTTCGGTCTTGTTCGCCCGGTACCACTCCTGCAGCTTCTGGAACTGCGGGTTCCGGGTGAGCGCGGCCATGGCGGGACCCGAGAGGTTCACGGAGCTGGACGTGCGCAGAGAGGAAGGAAGGAAGAGCGGCAGCGCGCAGCGAGCCGGAGCGGGGCGCGCAGCAGCCTTTATGGCGCAGGCGTCCTGCCCCGCCCCTCCGGGCCCCGCCTCCGCCCCGCCCCACCCCGCCTCTGTCCTCCGCGCCCGCTGCGCGACCTTGCCGGAGGCTGCGGATCTGGGGGCCTCTGCTGGCCACAGTCTAACACAAGAGTGGCCGCTTGCGATGTCCCTTGGCCGGCTTCTGCCAGGAAGTGACTTGAAGGGCAGAGGCGGAGTTTCCCCACGCCCGATCCGCTTGCTTCTTTCATTCATTCATTCATTTATTCAGTTCAGGAGAACTCTGTGGAACCGCCTTCATGGTTTAGAGGTACTGAGGCAAGTATTGCGGGCCTATAAGCCAATAGAAGTAATTAGAATTTATGGGATTTCAGAGCTGGCAAGTGCTCCTGAGGAGAGGCAGACTGGAATGGGCAGGAGAGATTAATCTGTAGTTAATACATATTTCTTTTGCAGAGGACCTGGGTTGAACCCCCAGCGCCCACATAGGGTGGCTCATAACTGCCTGTAGATCCCGCTGCAGGCACCTTTCAATTCCAAGGTATTTTCATACACATACCCACCCTACACACGTAATTAATAATAAAATTATATGGCCATCTCATACACATAATTAGTAATAAAATTATATGTATATACTTTAAGGGTATGTTGGGGGAAAGCACTGCAGTTTTAAATAGATGGTTAAGGAAAAAAAAAAAACTTGCTCTTTATTATATTTGAGTAAAAGCATGAAGGGGAAGAAATGAGCCAATTAGCTACCTGGAAGGAAAGTGTTCTGTCAAAGGAAATAGAAACTGCAAAGCCTGAGACAAGAGCATGCATGGATGTCCCAGGAACAGAAGGCACCTGTGGCTAGAGTGGAGCAGATGAGGGGAAAATCACAGAGGATGACATCAGAGAGCAGGGAGTTCCCCCAAGGCCTGCAAATCCTTGTAAGAAATTTGATTTTTTTTTTTTTTTAAGAGAGGAGAAGCCACTGAAAGGCACAACAGAGCAGAGACTTTCTCTGACACATTGTATATAGGATGGGAGTGATGCAAGACTTCAGTGAAATAAACAGGTCAGGAGGGAGGCAGCTTCAGTCAAGGCAAGGAGATGGACTGAATGAAGAATCCACAGTGTCCTAGGGAGAAAGGTCAAGATACCCAGTTTTGGATCCAACTGGGGGGAGGGGAATTTTCACCCACAGTCTGATGAGGAGCAAGGAAGACTTCTAATGAGGAAGAGCAGGCGATGTGCATGTGTGTATAGGGGGATCATGTGCCATTCGTTAGACCTGCTAAGTTTTCAGAACAGTGCTGGGCATCTAGCACATGAGCATGATCCCGGCACTCGGGAAGGAAAGGCAAGAAGATGGAGAGTTCAAGGTCAGTATCATCAGCAGAACAGTCTGAAGCCACAGGGGCAGAGAAAAGAGTTCAGTAGGCCACCGTGCCTCAGAAGTGTGAGGGCACAGTTCCTCTCCACAGCCCAGGTAAAAAGCTGCTCAAGGTGGCCTCTTGCATTTCAGTGCAGGGAGGCAGAATCAGGAGGATCATAGGCTTCAGTGGCCAGCCTGGCCTCAATGGCGAGCCCCAGCCTCACCAATAGACTCCGCCTCAAGAAAGAAGCTGAAAAAATTAAAAAAATATATAATTTTAAAAGAGGTGGCTAAACCTGGTAGTGGTGCATGCCTTTAATCCCAGCACTAGGGAGGCAGAGGCAGGTGGATCTCTGAGTTCCAGGCCAGCCTGATCTACAGAGTGAGTTCCAGGACAGCCAGGGCTGCATAGTGTGACCCTGTCTCTAAAAGGGGAGCAGGGGTCAAGATGGGGCTGGCAAGATAGCTCATTGGTCAAAGGCACTTGCTGCCAAGGCTGATAACCTAAGTTTGATCCCTGGAATGCACATAATAGAAGGAAAGAATGAACTCCCATAAATTGGCCTCTGGCCACAGCAGGCTGTGCACCACCCCCTTGAGATAAATAAGTGTAATTAAATGTAAAACGGTGGACAGCAGGTCTAAGAAACAATCCGCAAGGTTGGCCTCTGGCCTCCACGAGAATCGCAGACACACACACACACGCAGAACAGAAATCACTCCCACACTGAACATCAACTCGTCCTCGTTAGGCCAGTTTTATGTGTTTATATGCCAGTCTCAGTTGTCGCTGCCCTGGGGGCCCTCAGACTCTGCCCAGCAGTGTCCAGACTCCTTTCCTGTAGGAGGTGCTTTTGATGACAGCCACTGAGGCTTTCCTTCTGACCTTTCCCTCCCCGTTCCCAGGAATAATCAGAGATGATGTACTGGGGGACCTACTGACGGACCTCCCTGCTGAGCCAACTCCTCTGCCCTGAGCCCATTTTAAGGGAAACAGGAGAATGACCACCAGAGGCAGGGCTTCCCTTGATTTTTATGTTCTAAGTTGTCGTTTACAGCTTTTTTTTTTTCTTTAAGATATAGCCCCGCCAAGGAGTGGTAGAGCATGCCTTTATTCGCTGCACTTACAAAGCAGATGCAGGCCGATCTCTAAATTCGAGGCCAGCCTGTTTACAGAGCGAGTTCCAGAACAGCCAGAGCTACACAGAGAAACCCTGTCTCGAGAAACCAAAACCAAACCAAACCAAGCCAGAAAGGCTTCCTTGGTGTTGGAGTTGCAGATTTGCACCGCCACACGTGGGTACAACCACAAGTCTTTCCAAAGATTTTAGAGGGTTTCACCTGTCTACTCATTTACATCTTTTAAGGTCTAATAGGAACTGGACGTGGTGGCGCACCCTTTAAACTCTTGAGTTCTGGGCAGCCTAGCCCACGTTGTAAATTCAAGGACAGCCTAAGCGCGTTCGTACATACATTCCCATCAAAACAGGTAGAGCGCTTTGTGCCAAGCACTGCAGACTACAGAGTAAAGACCCCAGTCAGGAGCAAACATTCTTGGGATGATGCCCACACACCAGGGACCAAACAGTCTGTAATAAACCTGGCCCAGGAAGTGCAGGAGAGCCTGCTCAAGCCAGTCTCAGGTGCCCCCAGCGAGACGACCTAAGCGGAGCAGCGGATCACAGGAGGATCTGACAGTGGAGACAAGTTTTTTAAGTCCAGTTAAGGTCGGCATCCCCTCCAATGCAGGCCGGGTAAAGGCCCTGAGTTTTACGAAGCTACCGCTTCCCAGCCTTTGGCTCCGTAGTAAAGGTGAGCAGCGTCCTAAAGATGGGGTAACCGGCCAGATCAGAGCCCGCCGGACAAGGGTAACCGTGGCGTGTGTGGGCTGCGGCAGGAGACTGAGCGGAACGCGCCGGCGGGAGGCGGGCAGGCCCGAGCGCACGGCGACAGGATGCCGAGCGGTTCCGAAGCCGCTAGGCTGCCGGAGATGCTGAGTCACTGGGACCCGAAGGCTGGGGAGCGCGCCTTCCTGTGCGGGGCGGAGCTCCAGGCACGCGGGCGCACACTCTGCGGGAGCGAAGTCACGCGCTGAGCCCGCGAGCACGCGCAGTACCTAGGCGAGCTGCGTGTAGGCTGGCACGTTCAGGGAAGGGGCGGGCGAGCGCAAGTGCGCATGTGCGGGCGCAGGGCCGGAGCTTGGTGTGAGACTTGGGGAACGCCTGCCTTTGCACGTCTAGGATGGTTGAAATGCACTACAGTGCGCATGCCCCGGATTGCGACCCGATCGTGCACCCGCACCCTCTAGGAATCGAGTCGGAGGCAGGAGGGTGTGGCGTCTTCCGGCTGTGGTCTGAACGCTGGGAAACTGAGGCAGGTGTGTTCGATGCCAGCCTGGGCTATCATCTAGTCCAGTTTGGGCTACAGTGTGGACCCTCATTAAAAACAAATACAAAACGGTGGTGGCGCACGCCTTTAATCCCAGCACTCAGGAGGCAGAGGCAGGGGGATCACGGAGTCCGAGGCGCACTCTTCCTCTCTCCTGCCCTCACCCCTTCCTCTGTCTGGGAACCCCTCCCCTCTCCCTATCATGTCTTGCTCCCTCTCTCCATCCGATAAACCTCTTTCATATAAAATCTGTTGTGCATCATCATTTCAATGGTGACTGACATAAATAACGGAATGAACTAATGGCAAAAGAGTTATATATACATAAATGTAGGTTTATTGGAAGTGGCAGGGGAGGGAGGGAGGGAGGGAGAAAGAAGCATGGGCAGAGAGAGACATAGAAGAGGAGAGACACAGAAAGAGAACAAGAGGGGGAAGGAAGGGAGAAAGAGGGACCAAAATGTCTGGATTCTATAGTGAAGGGCCCCTGGGCTGGGGAAGTCACTGAAGAGTGCAAGATACACCAACCACGCCCTGCAGCGGGTAGGGACCAAGGGATGTCTGAAATCAAACAGTGACCATAAAATGATTTTAATTGCTACTTCATTAACTGTAATTTTGCTGTCACGAATCGTACTGTGAATTTTCTTCGCCGGTCTCAGGTGATCCACGTGAAAGGCCACTGACTTCCAACGGGCTCTAAGTTTGAGAACTAGTGCCTCAGAGCAGCAACAGGGCAAAGATGGAAGGAGCAGGATAAGGCAGTGTGGACACGGGGAGGGGCGGCTGTGATAAGGCTATGCCTCTCGAAACGTACCTGGTATAAGGAAGTTTACTTGGGGGAGGAGAAGGGAGGGGTAAGGGGGCGGATGATTAGACTTAGGCAGGCAGAGGGGCACAGCACCTTGAAGGCAGAGAAGAAAATGTGGGGACAGAGGGAGAGAAGATAAGAGACTGACAGTATGGGAGCACCCTCGAAGAGGTGGCTGGGGGCCTTTTGTCCTGCACACACCTGGGGCGCACCTGGTAGTGGAGGCAGCTGATGAGGTAAGAGGTAGTTAGGACCCAGGAGGCAGGCTAGTAGAATCGCTTGTGAACTAACGGTGGGTGTATAGGAAAGCCTGATGCTATTCGGGGAGGATAGCAAAAGGATAGGGTGTGCTTGAGACCAGCTGGTTTACTTAATGAACTTTTAGAATGGTTGTCTGTACTCTAACCAAGAATGGGGAAATGGAGTTGTCTGCCCTGTAGAAGAGTAAGAACTGCACAAGTCTTTGCACAAGTCTGGCCTTCTAGCAAGGGCCTGGGACCATCATTCCTATCATCTAGGCCTCCATTCCTAACTCAGTAAGAAACACAAGAACACACGCACTGCCCTTGAAGCTGTGGTTGAACCGTAAGGCCAGCTGCCTGGAACACACGCACTGCCCTTGGAGCTGTGGTTGAACCAGAAGGCCAGCTGCCTGGTAACATCCAGGACTCCGGCACAGAGGCTTGTTCCCTGGACTCCTCAGTCACGCTCTACCCATGTAGCCTCCTGACAGGCGTGGCGCTGACCCACGAGATTCTTTCTCCTTTGTTCCAGATCAGGTGGATCACAGGAGGAACCTTCATAGCACACAGTAGGCCAATGCCATGGCTGACAAGATACAGAATTACCATGGAAGGAAAGGAAGGTCCAAGCCTCCAGGATCTCAACTGCCAGTGTGCTCCTCCGTTTCTCAGGCGACTGAGGACTCCTAAGGGCCCCGGGAGCTCAGGGAATATCTCTGCTTCCATCCCAACCCATCCAGGACATACTTCAACACCACTGATGTAAACTGGGCACTTAGGTCAAACAGGAACAGGGGAAGTAATCTGCCTTCCTCCTAGTTGTTTACTTACTGGTCCTGAGGACTCAACTCGGGGCCTTGGCCTGTTAAAGCAAGCATTCTACCACTCAACTACAACCCAATCGCTTGTATTTTTGAGACAGGGTTTTAAGTAGCCCAGGCTGGCCTTGAACTGTATAACCAAAATACACTTGAACTGATCCTCTTATGTTTTACTTCCAAAATGCTGAGATTACAGGCATGCACCATCAAGCCTGGCTTCCTGCCTCAGCATCCTAATTGCTGGGATTACAGATGAGTTTACTGAGGGGAAAAGGACAGAAAAGTACCCCCCATTACTGGGTTTGTTCTTTAGAAAGGCTGTTGGGGCAGGTCACAGCACCCTGTTTGATAGGATGAGGGTGCCAGCAGGACCAACTCTAGAAAGACCCTGCTTCCTTCCAGGGGACAGTCTTCACTTTCCCACACAGAGGCCTCAGCCCCTCAGGGAGCCCAGTGAGCGGAGGGGCTGTGGCCAGCTGCTCTGCCCCCTGCCTGTCCGATGCCATCCTTTGGGCGGGCTTCCCTGTTGACAGGTCAGAGTCAGAGGACAAGCTGACCTAGAAACCCGCTCCTGCACAGCTCTGCCAAGTGTGACCTCTTCTAACGTGTCTGCTGCAGCTCATTTTAAATACGATACAGAGTATTATTAAATGTATATTTTAATAAAGCCAATAGTTATTTTACTTATAGGAGCTTTAAAAGTAAGATACAAAACGTAGAGTTCCAGTTCGGAAGGTCACAACTATTCACATGATGTCCTGCTGATGCCGAGCAAGGCAGCCATGCTTGGCCGTGCTGAGGACACACTCACACGCACATACATGCGCTCTGGCGAGACACCTCTGCCAAGCGCAGCACCTGGAATTACCAGTGTTCAGAGCAAGGCGGTGCTGGAAAGCACCGTCGTGGAGACTACACAAACCGCTTCACACGGTCTCACAGCCACGGAGACAGAAGTCTTCCTTAACAGAGAGAAACAGACCAGAGATGACAGCAGTGTCACCTGTACTAGGGCACCGAGGAAGCGACCTTGGCCCAGGGTGAGGTCTTCGGGAGGCACTATGAAAATGAGAGTGCTGCAGTAGAACAGAACTGGAAACACAGGGCACTGTGGACACATTACTGAAGGAAATAGAAAGTTTTGACAAGTAAAACAGCCACGAGGAACTTCAAACAGATCAGTGTGCACACTGTGACAGCTAACACAGACAGCAGCCACGCAGGGCTGGTGCAAAGTACGTGCCTGGAAAACTCTATGTACAAAATAGTTCTCTGTAAACATGGTGAGGTGAAGATTTCCGAACCCACGGTGAAGGATCATTACAGGCAGAAATGGCACCCCCATACAGCACAGACGACAACAGCTGAGGCCTCGAAGCAGCCTGGAGACACAGTGCTTTAAAAATGCAGGTGGCTGGGCTCAGACACCCCACAGGTCCTCTGTAGTTTTCTTGTGTGTGAATGTGTATGTGCATGTGTGTGGTGTGTATATATAGATCCTTTTTGGTATTTTTAAATATAAATTTATCTGTAGAAAAATGAGAACATAAATGTGTTATTACAATCTCTGTTGGAAAAGCTTACATGGAGTTAGAAAGAATAAACCATTTATTAGTAGTTAACATATATTAAAATGGTTTAATGATTTAAGAAAATATAAAAAATTAATACTGTCAAACTTTCATACCAGAAAATATCATGGATTTTTCTCAATTAGACATTTTCAAAGATGAAATATGAAAAATTTAAATAAGTTTTATATAAAGAACTTTCTGCAACCTCAATTAATATATAGTGGGAAATGCCTACTCTATATAGATATATTTATTATTATTTCTCAATTTAAGCACCATTCAATTCTTCTGGATCCATTCTGGCTGGAAAATATCCCCAAATCCACAGAGTGTTATCTGTTTAATGGCACATGTTAACTAAAAGTGAGGTGGATTTTTGTGGTTGACTGAACAAAACTTTGAATTTCTGTCTACGTCATAATTCCTTTGTCTTTGAGCCAGCTCGCAAATGTCACTGTGGTTCTGAGTGTGTGTGGGGAGGGAAGAAAATGGGGGTCTTGCTACAACCTTTCCCACAGTTCCTTCCTTCGAGCAGCACGGTGCTACCCTGGTCATGGTGGAAGGAAATGAGGGCAGCAGGTGCAGCTTTCCTGGGCGAGGGCCAGCTGCACCCCCTGTGCTGACAGCAGCTCCCCGGTCCTGCTCTTGTAACGTCCACGGGCCTGCACCCCTGGTGCTTCTGAGCAGAGGAGCCACCACCCATGGGAAGCCTGATGGCTGCTTCTGGTCACAAGCACCTTGTGTAAGCTTAAGCGAAGACAGTGCCGAGCTAACCTCCTGCCGGTGGACCTGGCATCCTAAGACAGCCGATGTGTTTTAGGCAGGAGGCGGTTTTCAAACCGAAAACCTACATGAAAAATATCTATAAAATCAGTGGTGGGGTGGGTCCCGCTCAGGGTGTTAAAGAGAAGGAGAGAGTTTCAAAGAATGGTCAGTTTTGTTCTCAGCCTGTAGGCCTCATGCCTTTCCCACATGCAGAACTGACAACCTTCAGACTGTGTTTTCCCAAGTGTGGCCTCTGGCCACCTGCACCAGGATTACCTGAGGTGCTTATTAAGCATGCAGATTGCCAGCACCCCCCGAGTGTCAGAAATCTCCATCTTCAGCTGGCTCCCAGGGGTGGGCTACCTTCAAAGTTTGAGAAACCAGGCTTTAAAGACTTGGAGCTGCCAATCACCTCTAACCCAAGGAACATTTCTGTCCCTGGGGCAAGGTGCACTGGTCCTTCTGGGGGCTAGTGTCTGCTAATCAGCCCTGGGGACAGTTGCCCCAACAGCTTTGATGGGCAGCAGACTAGCTGTGGTCAGTACTGGGGCAAATAAGCTGGCCTGCGCTCAGCCTTCCCGGGGAAGGCCTTGAAGCCCTTGGGTGCCGCCTTATGTGCTGGTGGAGGTGGGGGCTGTGGTGGTGTCTGCACATAGGTGAAGGAGGTGGTATTGCAGTCACTGGTTGCAGCCCACACAGGGGACTGCAGCATCTGCATGGTGTCATTCCACTGGCTGCCAGGACTGGTGACTGCATAGAGTGGTGCAGCTGGGCTGGGCAGCATGCTCGGCAGCGGGGAAGGGTGCTGCCATGGCGCTTTGGGTGGCCACGTTTTGGTTTTGTTATCCTGGAAAACAGAAGAGAGTGCCTTCTGGTGAGCTGCCATTGTGCCCTGCCCCCTAGCCCCAGAACTCCCACCCTTCTTTCTATCTAGCGGGTGGGGGAGAGCACCAGCCCGCCCCCCAAGCCAGTACAAGGGAAGTTCTTACGGTGACACCAGTGTTCAGTACCTGCACAGTCCACACAACATTCCTGCAGTGCAACTGCGGGACTGAACTCGTGTGAGTGCACATATACACTTGGACACATGTGTAACATTCACATTGCTAGGGATCTGTACAGGGTCTCCCATGACCCATACACCACAGCCTGCCCTTTAGCTGATCTGAACAGGGCGTGGAGCATGGCTCTCATATGAGACCGCGCAGTCCCAGAGCATCCTCTACCACATGGCTGCGTCAGCTGAGGTGATCACATGCCATCATTTAGACAAAATTCATGAGAAACTAATTCACCAAAGAAACAAGCCCTTATGATTTTGAGGCCCAATGTTTGCTGTGAGCCAGCTCACGTACCTGGTTCACATCCTCCACTGTGGTGAGGAGAGGTGGTGAGGGCAGAGTGCTGGTCTCCTGCTCCCCACTGCTGTGTTTCCTGGAAGAGTCAAGCGCATAGAGCAATGAGCATCTGCCTTCATTGTATGGGACAGACTGAGTGTTTGGCTCTGGTCTCCAGGTCCCCAGTCTAGGTGAGGAGGACCTGGGTCCACCCAGGTCAGTGTGCCATGGGAGCCAGCATGGCTGTAAAGCCCTACAGGAAGTGGGTGGGAGCTACAGACAGCATGGAGACAGCACTGGGTCTTTTCACAGCTCCCTAAGTTAACACCCTCTGGCTTTTCATTACTTTAATAGTTACTCAGAGTGTTTAACACAAACTGGGTGTGTTTGGGACCTTAAAGAAAATACTTTGTAATGGATATGATCAATATACATTGTATACATGTATGAAACTGTCAAAGAGTAAAATATTTTATGTTTAAAAAAAAAAGCATTCTAGCTTTACATGGCTGAGTAAAAAAAAGCAAGACACAGCAGATCTGAGCCAGAGCGCCTGTACATAGGTACAGACCCCAGAGAGGTGATCTCCCTCTCAGACAGCCTCCAGCCAGTGTGCCATCTGCCCCTCACAGATCTGCCACCCCAGGCCAAGCTCTTCCCCGTGGAAGATGCCTCCAAAAGCCTTTGTCCTCTCCCTGTCATAGGACAAACAGCAGGACCGGCTTTCCCAGACGCAGAGCTGTGGCTTGGCCTATGTCCTGCTCTCCAATCTTTGGTTTAGCAGTTTCCTTACCTTCTCTGTTTGACAGCAGCAACAAGGTCAGGCCCTGAAAACATGGAGAACAGGCTGTCCCCATTGGCTGAAGAGGTCTCATCACTTGAGCTGGCCGAGTCTCCCTGAGCACCTGACCAGCCACTGTGCAGGCTGTCCCTGAGAGTGGAGAGAGATCGGTCATAGGCCTCCCACAGCCTTACCACAACTCGTAGACCCAAGTTAGGCTCTGCCAAAACTTGACATTTTCTTTCTTTCTCCTCAGAAGTAAGGGTCCTTACTTCCCTTTATTTCTCAGAAGCCTGTGATTGATGTATGGCTGATTTGGGGAAAGAATAAAGCAGAGATGCTCTTTCACCATCCACACTTATTAACCAGGAAGTAACATGAGGCACAAGATTCATAATTCTCTCTCTTAAAAATATTTTTTTTTATTTATGTATATGTGTGTGTGCCTGTGCAGATGCCCTCAGTGGCCAGAAGAGAGGTCAACTCCCTGATGAACTGGAGGCTTTTGGTTTTTTGAGACAAGATTTCTCTGTTGTAGCCTTAGCTGTCCTAGAACTCACTCTGTAGACCAGGCTGGCCTCAAACTCACAGAGATCCCCTGTCTCTGCCTCCTGGGTGCTGGGATTAAAGGTGTGTGCCAACGTTCCGCGGCCAGAACTATAGTGATAAATGTAGTTATAAATGTTTGTGAGCCACCATGTGAGTACTGGGAACCATTTGGGTCCTTTGCAAAAACAGTAAGTGCTCTTAATCAACTAAGCCATCTCTCCAGCCTGGGGTTTTGTTTGTTTTTCCTGAAATAAGGTTTCCCCAGATAACTCAGGCTGGCCTCTAACTTGCTATGTAGCCCATGCTAACCTGAATTCATGACAACCGTTCTGTGCCTGCCTCCCACATACTGACAGTCCAGGTGTAGACTACCATGCCCTGCTCACAATTCTTTGAATAACTAGAGTTGGTTTTGCAGTGCTGGGGATTAAGCTCAGGGCCTTGCACAAGCTAGGTAAATACTGCAAAACTGAGCCGCACACCCCGGGCCTGCTGCCCTTCTGTGGGCTATAACAACAGCATTCTATAACTTACTGGGTTTCACACCCAGTCTCCTTCCAGAAGACCATACGAAACACCATCAAGTAAGATCCCTGCTCTAAGGGGAAAACGCTCTTTGTTTTCTCATAAGTTAGTATATATGTGTGTGTATACTTTTATATAGCTCCCCATTTTTACAATTTCTAAAAAATAAAATATTTTAATTTAAAAATATTTTTAAAATTTCATATATGTGTACTGTGTTTACAGGAGGCTGCCTTAAAGCACTTATTCATAGCAGAGGTGTGCTTATGTGGATACAGCATTCCCCTTAACATCCTATATTAGAATTTGACCCCACCAAGATCTAGCCACATTACACTTTCACTGCTCAGTAAAAGTGAATGAAGGTCAGTGAGCCTCCTGACTAACTAAGGATGGATGGGGCACTCAGATCCCAAATTTGGCTTCCTTGCTGTAGGCAGAACTCACCCTTCTGTGAAGAACTCTGGCAAAGGCCAGGTCCGATGAACATCATCCATGGGCGGCCAGTGGCCCCGGGGATTGCCAGGCCGGCGGCCATGTTGGGCTTGCCTCTTCTGCTGCATTGCCTGGCTCACCCCTGCCACATAGCGTGCGAACTCTGGGTCTGAGCCCACTGTTAAGACAAAGGGAAAGCCAGGATTTAAGGACAAATTGACCTTTTACTTTCTTCCCCTCTGAGGATGAACTAGGCACACCACAGTGAACCGATGAGAACCTGGCAGGTAACCATTGGTTGGCTGCAGGCTATGGCCACTCCCTACGGCGAGATGGGGCTTACATTACACAGGTCTGAGGTTGGCATAGGTAGCAAGAGGTACAGCTAGACTGGATGTGAGGGAGGCCAAAAATAATAATAATAAACTATCCACAACTACTTTTTTTTTTTTAATTTTATTTTATGTGCACTGGTGTAAGGGAGTGAGACCACCTGGAACTGGAGTTACAAACAGTTGTGAGCTGCCATGTGGGCGCTGGGAGTTGAACACGGGTCCTTTGGAAGAGCAGACAGTGCTCTTAACCACTGAGCCATCTCTCCAGACCCTTGTTTTTGCTTTTTGAAAAAGTCTTATTATGTGCCCATAAACCAACTACATAGCACAAATAGTCCTGGAACTCTCAGTGAACCTGACTCAGTCTCCCAAAGGCAAATTTTTAATACAAATAGGGGATACTTTATGGAAAGATGGCTCAGCAGTTAAGAGCACTTGTTGCTCTTTCTTTAGGCCTGGGTTCAATTCTCAGTACCCACATGATGGCTCACAACCATCCAAAACTCCCAGGGACTCATGTGGTGCACATCCATATACATAAAAATCTAGGCCAAACATGGTGGTGTAAGCCTTTAATCCCAGCAATCAGAAGAGGCAGGTGGATCTCCATGAGCTCAAGGCCAGTCTGATACATAGTGAGTTCCAAACCAGCCACAGCTATATATCAAGAACCTTCTGAAAGCAAAACAGATGAAAACTAAACAACCAAAAATCTGTGTGTATATGGGGCTTGAGGTTAAGAGCATTTAAGAGCTTCCACAGAGGACCCGAGTTTGCTTCCAAGTACCCACATGGTGGCTCACAGCTATAATGGAAGTTTGGATTTCTTTCAAAACTCAGTCATGTTATGTGAATGTTTGTTTTAATCCCAAGTGAGGAATTTTAGTTGGGGCTTTAGTTTGTCCACAGCTGATAACTGCCTCTTGTTGGGGCATGGTCTTCACCAGCTGGTAAGAGCCTGCCACACACAGTGTGGAGAGGGGCGTGGTCTAGGACTCTGAGGGATATAAATGGAAGAGCCCAGAAAGAGAAGGTGCAGCGCTTGGAGGAGACAGATGAAGAGAAACGTTTCACTGCAGTGGCTTGGAGGAGATTGCTGGCTGTTTGTTGTTTAAGATTGGTATAGCCCCAAGAGAACCCGCTAACCCTAAACAGCCAGGAGAAGTTAAGGGGTCCCCTCTCCCCACTAACCTTCTCTCTCTTACCTAGGGTTGGTGGAAAGGAGGTAGAGGCTTAAATACCCCAAATAAAATAAAGTTTAAAAACAAGCTCAACACACAGCCACCTATAACTCCAGCACAAGCAAATCTGAAGCCCATTCTGACTTTCAAAGGCACTAGGCATGCACACACATATGTACAGACAAAACATTCACACATAAAAAACTTAAACGTGTATATGTGCATGTCCTTGTGGGCATCTGTCTAGAAGCCAATGGCACTGGATCCTCAGAAGCTGGAGTTACAGGGTATGTAATCTGCCAGGCATGAGTTTGAGAAACTAAACACAGGTCTTCTGGAAGAGAAGCAGATTCTCTTAACAGCTCAGCCATCTCTACAAACTACGTTACATTTTCTAATGTCTTGCTAGTGTGAATTAGCAGCATTTAACAACTTAGAGAATCACAGGATGATTTTTAAGCAACTATATAATGGAACTTAGCAAAGCCAGAGAAAGGCTACATATCACTGTCGTGCAAGCCAGACTTTGAGTCAGTTATTTTTTGAGTACTCGGCAGCAGATCTGCCTGTTCAGTATGAAGATAGCAATCGTAACAGAGGCCACATTTCAGAGTGCATTAAGATGTGACTAAACACACTCTGCAAAGGCTGAGCAATGATGCAGAGGGCAGTAAGTGGGAAAGACAAAACCACAACAGAACAGAACAGAAGGTAACCGGCAGGGCCAGGATATGGTCTAGCTGTCAAGGCTCTGCCTAACACGCACGAGGACGCGGGTTGCCTCTCCAGAACAGAAGGAAAAAATGAAATAAAACAAAAAACCTCAAAAGAAAGGAATACTACATAAAACATGAAACCGCTCTCAGATTTTGAACCTTCAGGTGGGCAGAGACTAGGGCATAATCCTATTTTTGAGCTGCTGTAAGATGCCCACGTGGGAAAAGGAAAGGACCAATGTGGGGAAAGGGACAAAATGCACAAGGAAACTCCTTTAAAAGTGGTGTAATGAGCCAGGTGGATGTGGTGCACGCCTTTGATCCCAGCACTTGAGGAGGCAGAAGCAGGCAGATCTCTGTGAGTTCGAGGCCAGCCTGGTCTACAGAGTGAGTTCTGGGACAGCCAGGGCTACATAGAGACACCTTGTCTCAAAACAGAAAATAAAGTAAAATTTGAAAAGGAAAAAAAAAATTCCTCAGTATTTTATACTGAGCTGTTTGTTTTAAGAAATGCTAGTGTCTTCCATTAATTTCTTTTCTATTTCAGAGCCAGGTCTCACTGGGTAGCGTGGGCTGGCCTCTGCCTCTGGTATGCAGGCTCACGCCTGTCTTTAATTTCTCTTTTTAAAAAAAAATTGGGGGTGGTGGTGGAAAGATGGCTCAGAGGTTAAGAGCACTGGCTGGTCCAGAGTTTAATTCCCAGCAACCACATGGTGGCTCACAATCATGCCCTCTTCTGGCGGCAGGTGTACATGCAGACAGAACATTGCATAGACAATAAATAAATCTTTTAAAATAAATTTTTTGAGAGTTTTTTATTTTTGGTGTTTGGAGACAGGGTTTCTCTGCGTAGCCCTGGCTGTCCTGAACTCACTTTGTAGCCCAGGCTGGCCTCTAACAGCGATCCCCTTTCCCCTGCCTCCTGAGTGCTGGGATCACAGACGTGTGCCACCTGGGCTGGCTGCTGTTGTTTTGTTCTTTCAATGTTTGAGCTGTATGTATGTCTGTGCACCACATGCATGCAGCATCCACACAGGCCGGAAGAGTGAAGTGACCTGGCTCCTCGGTAGGAGCAGCTGGTGTTCTTAAACTCACTATGCCATCCCTCCGGCTCCAAATACCAAGTTTAAAGCTGATCGTGACTACAGATTAAGTTTGAGGTCAACTTGGCAAATTAGTGAGACTTTTTCAAGTTTTAAAACAACAACAACAAAAAAGATAGACAAGGCTGGGTATATGGTTCAATAATGAAGTGCTTGCTTACCATGTGTGAGGCCCTGGGTTCAAATCCCAGTGCCACAAAAAGTAAAAAGCAGAATTAAAAATAGAATTAAAGAACTGGGACTCTGGAGATGGATTAAGGTGCTACCTTACCTTCTTAGGCACTTCCCCAATCTGCTTCCAATCTGGCCACCTCCACCTGAACTTGCCTCCAGACAATCAGACAGTCCAGCAATAGCTAAAGGGGTGGGGCAGGTCTCACAGGGAGAGCACACCAGTACATATGTGTACTGTACTTTCATGTGTATTGTACCTTCATAAGGTGGAGGCATAGACCTCTAAGGATTCCTCTGTGACTGTGCTGTATTTTTAAATGGGGCGAGCAGCGGGAAGACCTCACCTACCTGCAGGATCAAAAGGCAAAATCTCTCCCAGCATTCCAAAGACTCCATCACTTTGGTCACGGTTTGGCCAGGTGTTATTTCTAGGTCCCTGTGGCTTCTGTCCCAAAACTTCTGACATCATATTGTCCATATAGCTGCTCACTAGGCCCAAGCTGTACAGGTCAGAACTGAGATCAGATATGCCAGGCCACTGACCGAGAGGAGACAGACCTGCCGCCATGGGCTGTGCTGGCTGCTGAGATGAGCCATGTCCCCATTTACCAGGTGCCCGAGGCTGGGGTGTGGACTGCTGGGATCCGATGGGCTGCAGCAGATGCTGGTAGTACTGGACCTGGGGTTGCTGCTGCTTTGGGGACTGCTGCTGAGGAGCTAGGCCTTGCTGGGGGGCCAGAGGAGTGTGCGCTCCAGCCTGGGGTGGCCGCAGTGGAGGGGCCAATGGCAGTGATGGCTGCTGTGGCTGCATGGTTCCTGTCTTCTGTTCAGTAACC
Organism: Pachyuromys duprasi; assembly: GCA_028658305.1. NCBI lineage: Eukaryota > Metazoa > Chordata > Mammalia > Rodentia > Muridae > Pachyuromys > Pachyuromys duprasi. The sequence goes on from CM053758.1 coordinate 4,757,198, forward strand.
ATGGCAGTGGCAGTAGAATTACGCCTTGTCACCAGTGGGGACCCCTGATGTGACTGGCCCATGTTAAAGCCTGAGAGAAAATCTATCACTTCCTGCATCTCCTGATCAGTGGGTAAGTTCATGCCCTTTTCATCCTTGCCATCATCCCCGTGCAGGAAGTTCTCACGTCTCTCCAGGAGAAAACCATTGAGCATTGGATTACTGGAATTCTGAGATGGCTGGGAAGGGTCTGTAGTCCTAGGGAAGTTACCAATGTTCAAAATGCTCTGTAACCGTGTATCGATATTATTGCCTGGCATTTTGGCCTTCTCCTCTGAACACCCAGCTGTGAAGACGTTTTTGGAATAGTGTGTGCTGGAGCTGGTGCAGGATACTTTCTTGGTGAACCGCGATGTTAGTTTGGAGAAGGTCTTCTGCAGGCCTGAGGATTTGCTTCCATTTCCAGGAGGCAGGTCAGCCTGATTTCCAAAATCACTAATATCCCTTTGCAGCTGGATCTGTATACAGGGTAAAGCTTGTTCCCTAGTTAATCAGGAAAAAAAAAGAGAGAAAAAGATGTACACAAGTTGGAGGACAAACGACGGTTTCATGTTGACCCTGGCACTACTGATCACGAGACAGTGACTTCCAGCACGATGACGCTTTGAGCCCCAGCACTGCGGAGCAAGCAGGTGAGCTACGGGGAGACAGGGAGGAGAGTGGACAAGGGGCAAACACCGCCTGACTTTGAGAAAAAGACCTCTCTGGTGGTATGTCCTCATTAGTTTTTGTTTTGTCTTGTTCTCTGACAACTTGACAAGCTAATTCTCTGGGCACTGTAACCTCCACTGAGAGGCAATTCTATAGGTAAGACTGTGGGCATTTTCCTGACCAATGACTGATGAGGAAGGGCCCAGCCTTCCTCTGAGCAGTGCCATCCCTGGGCAAGCAGTTCTGGGTTGTATAAGAAACCTGCTGCCTCCAGGTTCTTGCCTTGGCTTCCCTAGACGATGTGCTCTATAATCTGTGAGGCAGATAAACCCTGTTCTCTACTAGTTGCTCTTGGTCCTGGTCTTTACCGCAGCAACAGAACCCAGGTGGGCACTGGGTTCATGAGCGTCATACATCGATAAATGAACACTCAGTGTCTAACACAAGGCTGTGAAACAGCTGCATTTAAAGTTAAAGAGAAACCTAGCTGCAGCACAGGAGAACAAAGCCAGGCTAGTGTGGAGGTGCAACTGGCAGACAACAGAGAAACAATGGACAAATGCAAACACTACAGGCGATGGGAAGGAGGCTTAGGGCCACTAGGCACTGCTGCTGTGGAATGCACAGCTGCTACTGACAGAGTTTCTCTGTGTAGCCCTGGCTGTCCTGGACTCATTCTGTAGACCAGGCTGGCCTTGAACTCAGAGATCCGCCAGCCTCTGCCTCCTGAGTGCTGGGATTACAGGTGTGTGCCACCACCATCTGGCTCACTTCTAAGAATTTTTAAGTTCATGTTCTCTCTTTCCGGTTTTCTAGAACTCACCATGTAGACCAGGCTGACCTTGAACTCAGAGACCTGCCTGCCCCTGAGTGCTGGGGTTAAAGGCTACCACCGGGCCCTCAGGGCTCTTTTTACTACAGAAGAATACTATAAAATAATAATAATAATAACATGAAGCAGGGACAAGGCAGCCAGCCGCTGCTGTGGCCCTTAACAAGACACTCCACTGGACTCATGTGTTAAGAGGAAGAACTGGTGTGGTGGCCTGTTATTCCTAGAAGTGCAGGCAAGATGATCTCGAAAGCTGCGGGCCAGCCTGAGGTTCAGGAGAGGAAAGGGAAAGAGATGACAGCACGAATGTCTACGGTCTCCACCAGCGCTAAAATGAACAACTCACGGACAGGATCTTGCAACTCTCAGCTGTAAGTACAAATAAGGATACAAGCATATTTTCTAGACATCTCTCTGCCTACTTTATGAGACGAGAACTGGGTTACAAGTTTTCTCCAGGACTCTCTTTTATGATCGAAACAATGAAGGCCATGTGTTAACAGATTAAGAAATCTTGGAAGTCTTTGCTCTATTCCTGCACCCTTCTGCATGTTTGACCCACCTTGAGATAAAGTTACCGAGAAGTTCTCTTTCCTGCCTTACTTCCCACATACTCTCAGTGCCAATGAGCAAACAGGGACTGTTATGTGGCTGCACTGCTCCTGGCTGTGGATCTAAAATGCAAACCATTTGTGCGGCCAGTTCAACAGGGCAGAGGGGACACCAACCTCCCTGCCCTCCAGCGGTTCAGGTCCAGCACAGCTGTATAGAGCACATCTACCAGACCCAGGGTCTTCTCAGGATCCAGGCTTCTCTGCAGCAAGGACATGGTTGCAGGGTCTTCCTTCAGGCACCTAGACACAAACCAGGTCACATTAGTCCTGACCATACTTCTCTGTAAAGGTATTCAGAGAAGGCATTATGGAAGTGACTACAACTTATGTACTTTCAGCATCCAAAAAGAACCCAGGGAGTGCGGACTGTGGCAGTGCGTGCCTTCTAGTCCCAGGAGGCAGAGCTCAGTGAGTTTAAGGTCAGCCTGGTCTACACAGGAGTTCCAAGATAGCCAGGGCTACAAACAGAAACTTGTCTGACCCCCTCCCCCACAAAAAAACCTAGGGAATACAACAGTTAGTCTGACACTAGAGCGCTTGTGCAAAGGAGAGGAGACACTGGCACCACGGGTCTCAGTGGGAGCATACTCCAATAAAGAGCAGGCGTAGACTTGATTCAACGCATACAGGGTGGTATGGCTGTAGAAGAATAAATTTAAAGTCATTTAAAGAGGGAAACACTATGTCAACAACACACGTGCATGTACTCCTGTGTGTGTGAGGAGAGAGACAGAGAGACAGAGAGACAGAGAGAGAGAGACAGAGAGAGAGAGAGAGAGAGAGAGAGAGAGAGAGAGAGAGAGAGAGGGAGAGAGAGAGAGAGAAAGTAAAGTGCCTGCTGGACAAGCAAGAGCACCGGAGCTGGAATGCCAAGAAACCATGAAAAAAGCTGGGTAGAGATAAACTAGCTTCAAGGTGGGGTTGCTGGGGACAGAGACAGCAGGGCCCCTGAAGTGCATTAGTAAGCAGGTCCGTCTAGCTGAACCTTCAGGTTCAGTGAGACCTGTCTCAAAAAGCAAGGGTGGCTCAGGAAGCAGAGGCAGGTAGATCTCTGAGTTCGAGGCCAGCCTGGTCTACATAGTGAGTTCCAGGACACCCAGGGCTACATAGAGACCATCTCAATGAAGTAAGGGTGGAATGCAATTTAAAAATAAAACACTGACGTGGACTTTGTGCACCAGCACATACATGTGCATACTCATGCAATACTCATGCTCCTCCCCTGTGGAAATCTTTCTTAAAAATCCTGCAGGGCACGGAGGTACATGCTTATATATTCCTAGCACTTAGGAGGCTGAGGTAGGCTAGTCTGAGCTTCAGAGTGAGACCCTGTCAAAATTTTTTTCAAAGCAAATAATACTATTAAACTAAAGAAAACCTTGGCTGAATCTGGTTTACTTTACTCTGAATGTGTCCATCAGCCTGAACCTAATCATGTAACTTTTTACAAAACCCATTTCCTATTTCATGTAATTTCTTCCCCCAGACAGGGTTTTTCTTTGTAGCCTCCTCCTCTGAGAGCTGAGCTTAAAGGTGTTTGCCACCACACCCAACTGTAGTTCTTGAATGACAGTGAAAGTAGGTGTGCTCTCACAGCAGCCAAGACCACCTGCACACACGTGGTCTCTGCCTCCACTTCCTGACACTGACCTTCTAAACCCTGCTGACCTCCAGAATGACAGGACTGCTAAAAGCTGCTTTTGTTCTAGTATCTGGCCCCTCACACAGAGCTTTGCACTCACCTGGAGTCTGCTAGGTGGCGTGGGTGTTTTGAACGTGCGGGGAATGGGACAGAGGGGAGCACAGGTGCCGGACACATCTGGATCTGAGCTGTACCCCAGCACCAGACTGCATTGCATTCTATTGAGATTACCTCTGATGGACTCCAGGGTACTAACGGGATGGGAGCCGGTCACTAGAAAGACCAGACCATGACTGGAAGTTTAAGAAGACCATCAAGACCACTTCCCCAGGGGAGGGGAGAGAGGAGCTCCAGAGCTATAAGCAAGCACACTGCACTGGCTGATTTTCTGTCAGACTGACACAAGCTAGAGTCACCACGGAGGAAGGGGCCTCAGTTGGAGAAAATGTCTCCATGAGATCCAGCCGAATTTTCTCAATTGGTGATAAATGAGGGAGGGCCTACTCCACTGTGGCTGGTGCCGTCCCTGGGCTGGTGGTCTTAAAGGAGAACAGGATGGAGCTGGGTGCAGTGGTGCACACCTGGAATCCCAGCACACAGGGAGGCAGAGGCACACACATCTGTGAATTGAGGCCAGCCTGGGCTACAAAGCGAGTTTCAGGACAACCAAGGGTATACAGAGACACCCTGTCTTTTTTTATTGTTGTTTTTTTTTTTTTAAAGATTTACTTGTTATGTATACAATGTTCTGTCTACATATACACCTGCACGCCAGAAGAGGGCACCAGATCTCATTGTAGATGGTTGTAAGCCACCATGTGGTGGATGGGAATTGAACTCAGGAGCTCTGGAAGAGCAGCCAGTGCTCTTAACCTCTGAGACATCTCTACAGCCCCCAAGAATCTTGAAAAGATTTTTTTGTGTCTTGAAAAGACACAAAAAAACCAATTAAACAACAACAACAAAAAAGAAAGCCAAGATAAGCAAGCCAGCAAGCAGCACCCCTCTGTGGCCTCTGGGCCAACACCTGCCTTCAGGATCCTGCCCTGTTTAAGTTCCTGTCCTGACTTCCTTCAGTGATGAACAGCAATGAGGATGTGTAAGCTGAATAAACCCTTTCCTTCCCAACTTGCTTTTTGGTCATGATGTTTCATTGCAGCAATAGAAACCCTAACTAAGATACATACCTACATGATAAAAAGCAGGAAAACTGGAGAACTTCCATGTTGGTAAGCACTTAAGGTACTAATCAGGGATATGCTCAGACAGGAAGGGGTGGGGCTTCATGCCCTTCCCATATAGCTTTGTCAGGTACCCTTCCATCTGGCTGTTCCTCTATCTCTATTGTGGTATCCTTTATAATTAGCCTGTACTTACATGTTTTCAAGTTCTAGGAGCCATTACAACAAATTATGAAACCTGAGGAAGAAATTATGGGAGCTCCAATTTACAGCTGGTTGGTTAGGTACAGGTAACATCCTAGCTTGGGTATGAAGTGGGAAGCAGATCTATGGGACTGAGCCATTTAACCTACTGGGCTTTGTGTTAACTTTGGGTGGTTCCATTTGCTCAGCAATTAAGAGCACTGACTGTTCTTCCAAGGACACAACATGGCAGCTGGCCACTGTCTGTAACTCCAAGATTTGACATTCTCACATACACAACATTCAGGCATACCTCAGTGCACATTTAAAATAAGGTAATAAATTAAGATAAATGGAAGTGTGTCTTTCCCTTCCTTCGCTCTCTAGCCAGGGTTTCCTTCTGCATATCAGGCTGGTCTAGAACTTGCTGTGAAGACTAGTCTATTGTCAAATTCATAGCAACCCTCCTGGCTTCAGCATTTTTGGTGCTGGGATTTCAAGTGTGAACCATGATGCTTGGCTACAAGTGGCATTCTTTCAGAAAAAAAAGTTACCTAGCAATCAAACACTAGAAAGCATATAATATATACTTTATTATATATCATACATTTTTATATTACATATATACACATATCTATTTTTACCACAGCCCCCCTTTAATAACGCATTTCCTTTCTGTTTGATGTGTATGCATTTTTTTGCATAAATCAATGTACATGCACCATGTGCATGTCTGGTGCTCACAAGGGCAGAAGAGGGTACAGGACTGTCTGGAACTGGCTTATGGACAGTTGCGAGCCGCTTCGAGGGTGCTAGGAATGAACTCACATCCTCTACAAGAGAAGCAAATGCTCTTCATGGCTGAGCCATCTCTCCAGCTCCTGCTTTGTAGTCCAGGTTGGCCTCCTGCTTCTGTGTCCTGAGTACTAAGGTTACAAGAATGAGCCTGACTCCTGGCCAAGACAGGGTTTCTCTGTGTAGCCCTGGCTGTCCAGGAACTAACTCTAGACCAGCCTGACCACAAACTCAAGAGATTTACCTGCTTCTGCCTCATGAGTGCTGGGATTAAAACTATGCTCGACCATGCCCAGCTTTAAATTTACATTTCTTATTGTGTGTACATGAGTGTGGGCATATGTGCCCACACACAGAGGTCAGAGGGCAACTTTCGGGACTGGCTCTTCCCTTCTATCAGTGTGTCCCAGGGACTGAACAGAGGCTGCCACAGCTAGATGCAAGTGCCTTTATACAATGAGCTACCTTGCTGGCTCTAAGTTCCTTGTTTTGTTTTGTACATTTACTTAAAGTGTGTGTGTGCAAGTGCAAATGTGTAGACAAGTGCAATGAGGCAGGTGAGGATAACCTGTGGGCGCTGGTTCTCTCAGAAATTATATTCAGGTTATCAGGCTTGGTGGCAAGAGCCTGTTTAGCCATCTCACAGTCTCACAGGCTTTACTTTGTTTAATTAGATGCTCGTGTAGCCGAGGCTGGCCTTAAACTTGGTATACAGAGGTCTTGAATTCCTGGTCCTCCTGCCTTTAATTCCCCAACCACTGGGATTAGCTTTTTAAAATCAACTTTCATACAGAACAATGTATTTCTTTTAAGATTTATTTTATTTATGATTTATCATTCTTATCTGAGGTAAGATCTCGTTACATAGTCCTGGCTGGCCTGAACTTGCTATGTAGATGAGCCTAGTCCCAAACTCACAAGGTCTTCCCATCCCTTCTTCTGAGTGCTAAGATGAAAAGTTATATCACTACACCTGGCTTTATGATTTTTAAATGTGTGTGAATCTGTGCAGGTGACTGCCAGTGTCTAAGGAGGCCAGAGGCATTAGATCCCCTGGAACTGGAATTAGAAATGGTTGTGAACTATTCAATGTACCAAACTCAGGTCCTCTGAAGTAAGTGCTCTTGATAGCTGAGTCATCTTACCAACCACGTTTCTTTCTTATTTTCTTTCTTTCTTTTTTTGTTTTATGTGCATTGGCATTTGTGTGTGTGTGTGTGTGTGTGTGTGTGTGTGTGTGTCCCCGATCCTGAAGTTATAGATGGCTATGAACTGCCATGTGGGTGCTGGGAATTGAACCTGGATCCTGGGGAAGAGCACCCAGTGCTCTTAACCACTGAGCCTTTCCAGCCTTGTGAGCCATGTTTCTTTAAAAAACAAAAAAAAAGTTTTCTATTTCTTACCATAGTTGTGTTCATGTGTGCCATGGCACTTGTGTGAAGGCACACACTTGTGAAGTTGCTTCTTGGCCACTTCTACAATGGGTTCAGGTGATAGAAGGTCTTGAGCCTCGCTCCTTAAATGCTTTACCCAATAAACTGCTCTGAGCCCATGCTTGATTATGGCACTTTGTACACTAGCACCGCTTTGCTCACTGTATTTGCCGTTTTGAGTCCCCATTCTTACCATCCTAATTAGGCATTCTCCTGCAGTTATGTCATATGCTGGTATGTGCGAAGAACACAGTAAATATTTGTGTGTGTGTGAGAGAGGAAGACAGACAGACATAGGCAGAAGGCTGTCTTGTTTATGTAGCCCATGATGGCTTAAATTTGAGGATCCTAAGGGGCTGGAGGGATGGCTCAGAACTTAAGAGCACTGGCTGCTCTTCCAGAGGACCCAGATTCAGTTCCCAGCATCCATATGGTGGCTCACAACTGTCTGCAACTCATGTTCCAGGGGATTCAATACCTTCACAGAGATAAACATAGAATGAAATAAAATACAGTATAAAAAACATTGCAGGATCCTTCTGTTAGCCTTAGGAGGAGTGACAGAAAGACAGACAAGTAGCACTATGGCTAGCTGGAAGTTCCTGACTAGTTTGCTGACAATTATTTTCCCAAGAATGAAGCGACAAGGGCCTGCCTCAGCCTTTCCAGTGAGCACCCACTTGTAAAGGCCCAATATCTCTCACCATAAATGTAAAACATTCAAAATCCCAAACTTTTTTGATGCTAGCAATGACAACACAAGTGGAAAATTTTACAACTGATCTCAAGTGCAAGATCATGGAGAAAATTCAGGAGCACTACAAATACCGAGCTGAAAAACCAGTGTTCAAGGCACAGCAGCTGTATGAGGGACAAATGATTCTATATTTAGATTTCCATTTCATTCTCACAATACCTCATCATATCCATGTGAAAACACTTTAAAAACAAAACCACACCTAACAACAGTTGGAATCTGAAATACTTCTGGTCTTCAGCATTTCATATAAAGACACTTGATTTTAGCATCCAAGAGAAAAAAACAAAACCCCAACCCCCCCCCCAAAAAAAAGTTTTCTTTTGCCATTACAAAAAATAGACAGCAGAGGGAGCCTTTGCAAGAACTTAAGAGTACACAGGCCATTTCAGAGGCAATGAACCATACAGGCAGTGTTCTGGTAGAAAACTCTAGTTTAGCAGAACCTGTTATGCTGTTTCTGTAGTCTAGCTCAAATCAGTACTCCCCCCGATATTTCTTATTGTTATTCTAAGGCAATCTAGAAGTTTTGGGCAAAACACATCTGCTCTTCTCACTCATGTGCTGTGATCACGGTGTGAAGCTGCACATTTTCTTTATTTCCTTGTGCATCTGGTTTATGGGGTCATAATCCTCGCCCACTTTCTTACTTGTTTCTAGGAGCATATTTTCCCAAAAATAAACAAAACAAAACAAAACCATGACCTATGAATAACCCTTTAACTTTTGAAGTACTACAAATATAACCAACTAAAAACGGCTTTGTCCCCAAATTTACAGTGAGACTGGGTATGTAATGACATAAGCTCAAGTTCACCAGGATTGCGACTGGAACAGATAGACTTGAGAAGGAATTCCACAGTCTCTACTCAGCTTTAGAAAAATAATGGGTGACTTAGTGGGAACAAAAGAGGTTAAACCCTGTGATTTCAGTAACAAGGTATCGCTGATCATTATGGTTTGTTACTTATATTCCAGTTGCCTTGTAGTCAAAGAGGCTTTCTCAGGTTTTAAATTCACCACCACAGACAGTAATCACAAGGAACAGACCCCATCACACCACTGCCGCCTGGGAGGCACATACATAGCAAGCATAGCAGCGAGAGATACGCAGCCTTCAGAGTTTAGGCTTCTGTTAAAAAGAGTCAAATTACCATGTGGATGGGACTTGAACCACAATTCTGGAGCCTTCTAGGCTGATCTGGGGTGCATAGGCTTCTTTATTTTCAATCTGTGCTGTGTCAACAACCACCTAGGAAAGAAACAAAGACACCCAACAGATTCAGAGAGAGTTCAATGATCAGACATTTAATACATAAGAGTGTCAGACACTCAAGTGGCTGGGAGAACTGTCTGCAGCATATCTGTACTGAGACCACTGAGACCCCCAGAGATAACAGCAAGTAATGATGACTGAGCACAAAAAAAATCAAATTCTAACTGTCAGATGGACTCAAGTTTGTAGCTATTTTCCACACGGCAGCTGTGATAGTTACAAATCACTCAAGAGGAGTGTCGTATATGCCTATCATCCCAGCACCGGTGAGGCTGAGGCAGATAGTGCACATGAGTCTGAGGTCAACCTGTGCGATATGCGATCTTGTCTCAAAATGAAGAGATAAATGAGGCTGGAGAACAGGTGTCTCCCTGCTCTTCCAGAGGACTTGAGTCCCAGCATCCACATCACTGCAACCTGCAACTCCAGTTCCAGGAAATCCAATGCCCTCTGTTGGCCTCCAAAGGAGCTGCATGCACACACACTCCTAATTTAAAAATAAGATCCTAAAACAAAACTTTAAATGGAAGAGAAAATAAAATAGGACTAGAGAAATAAAAAGAAAGTGAAAGAGACGGGAAAGAGACAGGGAGAAGAGACAGTGTATCTTTTATTTTACAGCTTTTGTTGCTTTCGATGTTTTGTTTTCTTTTGGTCTTTCCAAGTCAGGGTTTCTCTGTGTAGCCCTGGCTGTCCTGGACTCACTCTGTAGACCAGGCTGGTCTTGAACTCAGAGATCTGCCTGCCTCTGCATCCTGGGATTAAAGGCGCTGGGAATAAAAGTGCTGGAATTAAAGGTGTGTGCCACCACCACTTGGCTATGTTAGTATTTTTTAAAATCTTACATATTTGAAAGAAAAAATGTCAGAAGTTGAACCAAGCTGGGCATGGTAATGCAGACCCTATGTAGGCTCCTTGCAAGGGTGAGGCAGAAAGACTGCAAATCCAAGGCCTGAGGATAAGGCTGGCTAGTAGAAAACTGCATCTCCATTTTCGAAGGTTCAAGCTGCTCATAGGTACATCGCACGATTCCAAATCCAGCTTCTAGTGGTGCTGATTTCCACTGCTACGAACAGGGTTCTCACAGCTGGACCTTTGGAAACATTTCCTGTGCAAGGAACAGCCTTTGTTGGACCTGACAGGTGTTTCCTCTCTCCTCCTCCTATGACTAAAGGATCTTTGTCAGCTTCACAAAGTGGTCCTACCACCAGTGGGGTCTGAGTATGGTCAGCATTCTCCTGATGTACACTGTGTTCTGGAGAACATTCTGCCATGGGTCCCCACTTGAGCTATATGGTCTCTATATGGCTCTGTCTCTCTTTTCTCGTTAGCAGGGTGACTCCTGTTTCTTGCTTTTCTTTCTATAAAAGTCTTCAAGAGCACTTCCCTGAATTAGGCTACCTGCAACCTCATCTGCACGAAACAGAGACAAACACCATTCTAATCTCTCCTTTCTTGAATAAAGCAGAAATGAGACTATGAAGAGTATTTTAAAGTTTTTGTTTGTTTGTTTGTTTGTTTTTGGAGACATGGTTCTCTATGTAACCCTGGTTAGCCTGAAACTACCACGTAGACCAGGCTGACCTCAAACTCATATTCATCTGGCTCTGCCTCCAGAGTGCATATGCCATTCTGTCCAGCAAGTTCTTTCATTTCTGAGCTCTCGGATCAGCGTCCTTTAACCTCTGGTTCAATGCTCAGTCTTTCAAAAGGAGCCATGGCTATAGGTGGAATCAAGTACATGGAGCTCTATAGGGAGATGTGCCAGACAAAGAAGCTACCAGTGATAACAGATGCTGAGCTCTGGGCCCTGTCTGACTCCACCCGATGTTTTTTGTTTGTTTTCCTTTCCCTTTTCTCTGACAGGTAAAAGAGTAAACCACCTTCCTGAAGTTAACAGTGTCCTTTTCTTGCACAAAAAGCAATGGGCAGAGATCTAGGATAGGAAATGCCTGGGTGGCCTGCCTCACAGGGGACTCTCAGAGGAGGTGAAACGGGGGCTCACCACAAGAAGGCCAGAGCAGACACGCTGAGGGAAGAGTTCTGAGACAGGGGGCCAGCAGCCTGGCTCACGTGAGCGACAGGAAACACCAGCGCTGCTGCAGAGCAGTCAGGCCGGTCAAGGCCCAGTCAGGCAGCACTAATGCACTTGCTTCCTTAAGATGAGGAAAGCCTGCATCACCATTTTACAAGCTGATTCCCAGCAGGACCAGGTATCAATGTATTAAAAGAAACAACAGCAAACTTTCAGTTCTGAGAGGGGAGCAGGTTCTCCTACGATCTCAGGTTGGCCTCCAACTCCTCCTTTTGTCTCAGCCTCCCAAGTGCAGTGTTTTTGCACATGTGCCACCCCACAAGCCTCTCTCATCCTCTCACATACTCACCAGCCCTGCCTGGCCGAACAGCAGCTGCACGGCAGTCTTACAGGCACCCCGCCACATGGATGGGCACACCTGATTCAGGACTTCAGTCACAGGAAGATCATCCCTAGGTGTTATTCCATTGTAGCAGCCCGCTTCCTTGATGAGCTGTAACATGGTATGCTACAGATTGACAGAAAGAGGACAGTTCACATCTCAGCACTCTAACCCTGGCAGGCTCCAAAGCTTATAGTGTGTTCACATCGCCATTCTCAAGAGAGGAGCACTCTGAACACACCCAGATCATGCCATTAGTTAAAAAAAAAAAAAAAAAGTTTCTGGAGGCAGGATCGCACTGTTTGTCCCTGGCTGGCCTCAAATGCAGAGACCCACCTGCCTCTGCCTCCAGAGTGCTGGGATTAAAAGTGTGTGCAGCCTCACTTGGCCTAACCTCAACTTTTTTAGATGACAACATAGGCAGCATAGAGGCTCTGCAAAACACTGAACAAGCCCAAGTTCCGGCTCTCCTAATTTCTAGGCATGTTACTTTGGGCCTCAGCTCCTTTGTCAAATTGGAATGGGAGGGGAATAGCCATGCCTCAATGAGACACTGAATCAAATAACACAATGCAAGCGAAACACTTTGCTATATTTCCTGCACTCATGATGCTTCACAAATTACTTTCCCCCTCACCCCCAAGACAGGGTTTCCCTATGTGGCTTTGGCTGTCCTGGACTTCCTTTGTGGAGCAGGCTTCTCTCAGACTCACAGAGATCCTCCTGCCTCTTCCTTCCTGAGTGCTGGGATTACAGGCGTGCGCCACCAAGCCCAGCTCTACAAATGACTATTATTACTGCACGAAGATTTCTGCTACTTATTCTCAAAAATCTACTAGCAAACATTAAGCATCAACAGGAATTCATGGTGTACTCTCTATTAAACATTTGAACAATATTATTAATAAAATTTTCTTAGCAAATGTCTTATGTTCCCTAGGGTAGGTGTGACTTAGTGCTTGTTTTGCATGTGTGAAGCCATGAGTTCAACCCCTAGCACCATAGACACAACATGAGGAGACACTATAGACTTGTGTTTGGCCATCACTATACTCAGAAAAGTTAGAGCCTCCTTCCTTGAACTCCACTTTGTTTTTTTAATCTACATTCTTCAAAAGCCCTAAGTTTCCTGTAACAGCTCTATTTCCAAGTCCATGCTCAGTTGCTAGAACCCAGGAATCCACAGAAAGCTACCGTCTTAAGCTTCAGATTGTCAGCAGCCGACTCATTAAAGGAGACCCCCTTCAGGAAGTGCGATCCTATCTGCACAGGGACCGTGGGAAGCTCACACTGCATGGGCTGTGGGGGTGTCTGCCTGCGCCCCGTCTGCTGAGCTTCCGCCTCACTGCAGCAGCCCTGGAAAAGGGTTGGACAGGAGAGTGGAGGTGAGCTCATGACCAAGCAGCTGGTTCCCACAGGACTGAGTAAACAACTCCCATGAACTTCCAGAGACAAGAGAGAGAAGTGTACCTGCAAACTTGCTTCAATGGCCTTTGGGTTTAGGTGGAAGCCTGCTTTCATTGCGTATTCACAGTGGCCTAAGCTTTCCAAAGCTATTTTATATGCCTGCAAGAATCAATTATGCAGCAAATGAGAATATGACAAAGTCCAACAAAAATAGAGACTTAAAATTTCTATAGTTGTAAGGAGTAGATCTGGAAGGAGTTAGGAAAGGAGAATAAGGCAAATACGACCAAAATACACTGTATGCATACATGAGACCTGAGGACACATTATTACTTTGTTACTTTTTAAGTGGTCTTTCCCCTTGGTGAAATCATTTCTCTATACATCAACCAGTACTGAAACACTTACCTGTAAAGCACTGTCAATTTTTATGTTTAGCTCCTTTAGCTGGTGCTCAGGAATTGCTGCACTTTGAGAACAAAAGAGTTGTTGGACTTCGATTCCTGCCAAGCGTCCATCACAGCCTCTTTCTCTTAATCTAGATGTTGCCTATGACATAAATAGTAACTAGTAGGTAAAGGAGAACAACAGAGTTACTAGTAAAATTAAAACAGTACCAGCAACAACAAATCCCATACCTAACATAAACTATGTAAGCTGGATAGACACCATGAGTTTTGGACTGGCCACACTACAATGTCATAGTATGAAACTTTGCAGGCTTATTTGTTCGTCTTACCATGTAATCCAGGATGGCCTCTAGCTCACAACTGGTATGCCTCAACCTCCTGCACTCTGGGATTACAGTATCATCTCACCTGGCCAAATAACATTTCTAGCAGTTATTCTCTTCTTCTGTGTCAGGACAGGAATGTGAATATTTACAAAACTCACAAAACCTAAGGAGGGAAAACTAGCAGCTTCAATGCTGTCAAGTTTAAAGGTTTTCAGTTTCATAGGCCATGTGAACACATTGGCCTATCTGTCTCACAGAGCCTGTCTAAGAGCCCTGACACCATCTGACTCTTTCTAAGAATGTTCACGTGAAATGTTTAGCCTACAGGAGCTGTGCTGGCTACTGCCAGACACCACCCCAACACTAAAGCATAAAGTCTGGGCACTGTTTTCCTGGAGATGAGGCCTCAACAACCAAAAAGGTAAACAAATAAAATAACCAAAATTGCAGTAGGGAGCAGAGCAGGCACTGAACGTAGCTTTGAGGGGCCACGTTCAGGTTCAGTGGCCCACACCTGTAATCCCCATACTCTATGGCTGAAGTAAAAGATTATGAGCTCCAGGACAAACTAGGATACAAAACAAGAGCCTGTCTCAAGAGCCTGTCTCATAAAAAGAAGTTCAGGTTGAGAGCTAGAATACATATGCTCAGGATAGACTGAGGCTATGTCAAGGCACCAACAAGTCCTAATAATGTACACCAGAGATCCATGGTGAAGAAACAAAACACTCCAAGGAACTTCATAAAGTGCCATGATCAAGCAGGAAAATGGCAAAAGACAAGGTAGGAGTCTCACATGACAGGACTCAACATGTCACAATGACCTTAACAAAATGAGAAGCAATGATCTCTGACTTAAAGTCAGAATGGTGAGGCAGAAGCAGAACTATGGCCTAGGCCTAAAGCTAGGGAGTAGTTTGATAGGGACAGGTGGGATGGGGTGAAGCGGGAGAGCGGGGCACAGACCTGAGTGTCTGGAGGTGAGACCTGCAGGGCTTTCCTAAGGATCCAAACAGGTGCAGACAGGAGGGGAAGACTGAAAGGTCAGCCTCAGGATCTGATGCATAGCCTAGTATCAGATGGCACCACTGACTAGAATGGGGATGGTATGGAGTGAGATGCCAAAACTGAGCCACCTGGGGAACCTTAATTCAGGGCCTGGAGCCCACAGAAAGTCGGTTAAAGCACCCTCTGCACAGGAATGATCTAAGTCCCAGCACTGGGTGAAGATGCCCTAGGGAGAAGGGGATCCACTGAACCATGAGAAACTCACCTCAGAAGCTGTTCTGGGGAGATGCAGGCAAAGCAGATGAAGAAAGGGCATTTTGGAACAAAGAAGGCAACTTTTTCTTAATTTTACTTCCAAATGCTTATATGTATTTACTATGAGTCTAGAACTGGGCACACACATGTCACACTGTGCATGTAGAGACTGGTGGGCAACTTTTTGGGAATCAGTTCTCTCCTTCGACCCCATTCCAAGGAGCAAAACTCATGTTGTCAGGTTTTTTGTCAACCCCTTTTACCTGCTGTGCCATCTTGCTAATCATATTTTATATGCTCACAAATCTTTGTAAAACGTGAAAGATTCATGTGGTTGAGAAAAAAAAACAGAGAACATATGGGTTTTGAATAAAAAAAAGGTGAGGAAAATCAACTCCAAGAAGTGGGCTGTTAAAAAAGCAGAGAAACAGGTCAGTGCAAGTAGGTTCTGTGGTGGTAGCACATTAGTGTTGAGAGAGAAAATGCTGGGTACTATGGCAGAAGCTGGTTTCTTGAGAACGGAAAATAAGATGCTGCCAAGAGGGGCCTCGGGCCTGACAAAAGGGCACCTCCTCTGTTGTCATAAACAGGGATAGATGGGAAGGAGATGAGAAAAAGAAAGGCTGCATCAGGGGACTTCCACTTTCACAGGCAGTGTGGGGAGGGCACCCATAGGAAGGAGTGGGCAGAAGGACACATGGAAGTAGGCAGGGAAGAAGATGAGTGAGGTGGCAATGAGGTTGCAGAGTGCAAAGGGAGTATTCAGGAGGCTGGAGCCAGAAGCTATAAGGACAGAGGGCTGTGAAGCCAGATGACGGACCAAGCTCTGAACCTATACCAGCGGTGGACAGGGACGGCTGCAGGTCCCACCCCCAACACAAGTGCAACTGCCATTGAGGGTCTTCCTGAGGAAAGCCTTTTACGTGAAAGAGAAAGGGAAAATGACAGAGTATTAGAAAATCAGAAACAGCACAGTGCTGACACCTCAGCAACCCTGAAGAAAGGGGGAGACAGGAGATCAGAATTTCATTCACTTTCATTCTATTGTGAGACAGGGCCTCATGGATTCCAAGAGGGCCTTGAGCTCCTGATGCTGCCTCACCTCCCAAGTGCTGTGATACAGGTGTTTGCTACCAGGCCTGGTATAGGGCCTATGAGATCCTGTAACAAAAGGCAATCATTGCAACTTAACTTCGGGGTGATTCAAATTAGACATCATATAAGAAAATCAACACACAGCCCTCAACCATAAATGATTTTGTACTCTATAAAACAGAATAGTGAGTTTTGGTCAAGTCTCAACTTGGAAGGTTTACTTTTTCTTTCTTTCACTGGAAAAGGAGTGTTCGCATGTCTGCAAGAGAACCACTAAGATGTGGCAGAAAAGAGGCGTGCAGCTTCAGGGCTTTGCTCTAAGCTCCACTGCTGCCCTTCAGGCTCGTGCGGTGGTATTGAGCTTGTTCTGGGTCAGACTGTAGCTCTCAGTCATCTGGTTCCCTCAGTAATCTCTGCAATGCACGTGTTATTCAGTGTGGTCCTGTGGGCTGCTATGAGCCTGCAAGAGAATTCCTGTCTTATAACCACAACTGCCATCTTCCTGTCTCTTCCACTTATCAAAGGCTGTGGCCATAGTTAACTATGTTTAGAGATATGGCACTATCACGTGAATAACAAGAAGATATAGCCTAGAATGGCCAGAGGATGCCCCATGAGAAGGCTTGGAGATGTCTGAAGCCCACTTCTACAGCAGGTCCTCAGCCACGAGGACCACAGTCCCCAGAGGAGAATGCTCACTCTACACTGGCATGTCCCCTCCCCCACATCTGATCGCTGTGCCATTCCATCCCACTCATGCTTCTCTATCCACTAGTGGCGCTGTGCTGGGAAGCATCTGATCTTTACAAAATGACCAGTGTCAAATAAATTAATAGGGAAATGGCTCAAATCACATGCAAAGCAACTGATAAATGAGGATCTGGGCTATCAGACAAACTATCTTTTTCAATTTATTTCTCTGAAGTTTTGGAGTTGGCATACATAGAATGGGCTTCACTATCACACTTTCACACATCTGTCACCACACTCTGTTCTAATTTCCCCTCCACCACTGTCCTCTCCTGCTCTCCCACCCCTGCCTGCATCCCCCTTGCTCAGCCCCTTTTGCTTTCATGTCACATGTATTGTATTACTTTCTCCTTTCCTCCTGCTCAAGATCTCTTCCTTCGTATCATGGGCCCCTTTCCTCACAGAGACCACATACACATCTACAGAAACTTAAATTTTAAAATTTAGGTTCTGCATACCAAAGAAAATACACTACTTCATATATATTTCTGGGTCTGGCTAACTTAAGAATCTTTTTACAAGCCATGCTCGGTGACACATGTCTTTAAGAGACAGGCGGATCTCTGTGAAGTTGAGGCCAGCCTGGTGTACAAAGTAGTCAAGGCTATACAGAGAAGCCCTGACTTGAAAAACCAAAGTGGGAAAATCTTTTTACAAACTTTTCTTTGTGTGTCTGAAAGGATGCACACACAGAAGGCAGTGGCAGCACCTGGTACCCTCCTTTATCATGATTTGCGGTCACAGTCCTTTGCAGCAGAGTCTGTCCCTGAACCTGAGCATCACTGAGGTTTCTAAGGATTCTGTTGTAGTTGATAGCTATGCTGACAGTGATCTACCTTTCTCAACCCCACTAAGAACTGGGGATTCGAACTCCAGTCCTCAAAACTGCACAGCAAGAATTACAAAGATCCCAAACACTTCTAGGAGAAGAAGGCTATAAGCACCCAAGGAGGGTGAAGGTAGAACGGCCATGAGTCAGAGGCTGGTCTGGGCTGTGGAGTGAGAACTTATCTCAAAAAATAAAACTGGGCTGGAGAGATGGCTCAGAGATTAAAGGTGTGTACTGCCTTTGCAGAGGATCTGAATTTAGTTCCCAGCATCCACAGTAAGCAGCTGACAACCATCTCTAAATCCAGCTTCAGGGCATCTGATGTTTCCTTCAGACCTCCACAGGCACCTGTACTCACATGCACATACCACATACATACACACACACATAAAATAAATGTTTTTAAAAACAACCATAGCTGGACGATGGTGGCACATGCCTTTAATCCTAGCACGAGAGAGACAGAGGCAGTCAGATCACTAAGTTCAAGCACAGCCTGTCTACAGTGTGAGCTCCAGGACATCCAGGGCTACACAGAGAAACCCTGTCTTGAAAAACAAAAGCAAACATACAAATAAATAAAAACAACAAGAAAACTCCCCCAAACAGGGCAGAGGATATAGCTCGGCTTGTGGAGTGCTTACCTAGCATGCATGGTGTCCCAGGTCCCAACTCCAGCACCATACAAACCGCCATGGCGGCACATTCCCGAAACCCTAGTAGTTGTGAGGTTTACCTTGCCAAACTTCGCTTACCTAGCCTGCTGCGCTCAACCACCTACCGAGCTCCACTGTGCCATTCCTAACTTAGGTGCCAGCCTTCTCCCTAGCTCACCTCTTTCAAGTTCCCCGCGCCACTCCCATTCACAAGCCAGGCCCTTCCTCTGGGTCTGAACACCTCCTGTGCCCACTGAACCCTGCTCTTCTAAGTCTTTCTCTGCAGGCATCATTTCAGTGCTGGCATGGCCTGACACAAGCAGGCCTTCTTAAAGACATTTGCTGTCACAGTGCTGAGTTTATAACTTAACGTGTAAAGCAAATTGCTCTTCTGGAACAGACAAAGAGGCTAGCAGCCTCTTTTGTTAGAACACGGCAGATCCCCAGAGTTAGTTACCTCAGCAGCCCCCCGCCAGGACCGCACAGCCTCCTCCAGTTCGGGTGTATGGCCCATGCCAGACAGACTGCTGCTGTTCTTTTTTTCTGGCACAACTACCTCGGCAAAGCACGAGTGAGCCACCGGCTGGACTTTCTGCAAGGCGTGAGTCAAAAACTGGAAATGGACTTGCACCACGGTCAGGAAACACCGTCCCAGCACCTGTGAAAACAAGAGCGCCAGGGGGCTTTAGGCTGTGGGTTGTTCTTGGAGTAGTACAACACATTCTCAACTGTCAACAAATCTGAAATCATAAAAGCATTCAATGCTCAAAAGTCCCCCTGCTTTAAGACTGCCTGCCTCTTGGGCCCTGGTACTAGAAGTTTAGAAGTTGCAACATTTCAAAGCAAGCAGTGAGCCTCAGCCACAGAGGAGTCTTCCAGCTTCCCGCCAGCTGTCCTCCTTTCCCTCTGTCTAGACGGCCTTTGAGTCCCTGCTGGGCCAGAGCCATTCTTAATCTAAATTATGGCCACAAAGTATCAGAACGCAAAGGAAAAGTCATGGCATGGGACTAAAAATCTGAAAGGTTGGTTTGCCCTAGAAGAAAGAAAACATTCCACTGAAAATTAAACCCAAAGATACTGGTTGTTTGAGTACTGTGCTAATGTTATGAATAGAGCTGTCTGTTATGTTCCCACTCTTACAAAACAAAGCTGACAGACCAGTCTTCAAGAGTCAACAAAACACAGGAGACAATTCTATCAGCAGGGCAGAACCTACTAACCCCACACATCAGTGATTGGTTGGGTAGTTAATAATTCAAATAGGGTCTCACCACAGTGCCCTGGCTCTGTAGACCAGGCTGCCCTTGAACTCACAGAGATCCGCCTGCCTCCACCTCTCCAAGTGTTGGGATTACAGGCGTGAGCCACCAGGCCAGACGGTCAGTCTGCTTTTCAAACTTGACCAACCAGAGCTGTGATGTGCTTGTTATGATTCCCTGTTTCTCTCTTTAAAGCAGAAGGAGAAACTGCTGGCTGCAAAGATACCGAGGTTAGAGAATTGAAACTTCAAAAGCAGCTTGGACAATTTGGTGAGACCCCATCTCAAAATAGAAAAAAAAGCTCCAACTGTCTACACTGTTTTCCACAAAGCTCTAACACACCATCTTCTAACCTCATCTCATCCCTTGGAGCAGCCTGGAAGACTCAGCCATATCGAAGTCAGATGCTGTCTTCTACCACAAACCCAACCCATCCTCATATATCAGAGCTATTTTGCTAAAGACCAGCCAGCTCCCAAAGCAACACCTACTCCCTCTGAATGATTTTCCCCCTGTGGAAATCACCAGAACAAACAAGCCAGTAAACAGCTGCATCCAAAGCCAAAGCAAACAATCAAACAAAAAGCTCACAGCCTAGTGTCTACCCTCTGTAGTGAACAGCTAAATCGCAGCTGGACTCCACTCAAATCTCGTGGGTTTCCACTGTCCCCTGCCTCAAAGCTCTTTCCCATGGAGGCTATGGCTGTGAAGGGCAGTGTGAGGGACAGGGGGAGCAGACCTAAAGATCCAGCTAGAGACATCTGACATGAATAATCACCATCTTCTAGTACCACACACACCACCAGTCAGCTTTAACTGAGCATTTAGCCTGTGCCTGGTCTACACTACAGACTTCATATGGGTTGTGTCATAATCTCAGAACACCCCTATAAAGTTGTCTCCATTTTACAGAGAGGAAGACTGAGGCTAGTCAAGCTATGAAACTGGACCCAAAGGTTATGTCCCAAAATGGATGGGCAGAGAAGTCTCTTCCTTCAGTGGCCAGTTTCTGAGGTTTTGGCCAGTGTGCCCCACCACCTTCAATACTTTCAGCACTTAGATAGGCAGAGGTTGGCAGAACTGAGACCAGGCACACAAGAGAAATTCAGCCTTAACTGGCACTGGCTGAGGGCACCAGGAAGCTCCCACAGTGCAGACACAGAGGACCAGGGCTGGCTCCTCCAGGATACTCCCTCTCCCCTCTTCCTTGGCCTCTTGGCAGGCTATGGGAGAAGAAAAATGAGGGGAAATGAAGATGCCACGCTGCTCTGGGGTCACATTCTCACAGCTTCTGACCAATGAAAATGACTTGCTCCTTCTAATAATAAATATGTAACATATGAATGCCTAATATGTACAAAGCTCAAAAGCCGTGAGGGTATACAGGAAGGAAAATGAGAAAGTCCCTGTGCTCATGAGGGCTACATACTAACGGGGCTAGGAGAGACAACAAAGCCATAAATAGACACAAGGTCAGATGCAGCTGGAGAACGAAACTGCCTGGCAGGTGGTGAGGAAAAGGCTCTCTGAGGATACAACCAAGGAAGGAAGCTTCCTCTCTCACTCTGAGTGGTGAAGCCTGATGTCTGGATCACAGAAGCGTGGGGCTGGCGTGGGTCCCCCCGAAGCACTGCTAGAATAGTGGAAGGGGAATCCTGCTGTAGGATGCAGCAAGAGGAGAGATGCCAGAAGCTTTATAAAGGACCATCAGTGGGTTGTTGCTGTTTATTATGTGCTTGACCTCAGATGAGTCATTCAGTCTATAGTTCTTCTGTTAAGAAATGTCCTCTTCTTTCCCACAATGTGTACAGTATAAACCCAAGTTATGATTGTGACAAAATACACATCATAAGTAACTAATTAAAGGCCAACCCAACCAGTGGTTACCCGAAACTAGTTTCAGTAACTACTTATTATAAAATGTCCCCTGGAGTACAGACACAAACATCACCTTCTGCGAGGACAAAGCTCCTGTCTCTACCCACACTTTTTATCTCAGCTCACTTCTCGGCCTGGCCCTCATCCCCCACGATAGACCGCACCCTCCCTGACTCAGGGATGAGCC
The DNA here is from genome assembly GCA_028658305.1 of Pachyuromys duprasi. Lineage (NCBI taxonomy): Eukaryota > Metazoa > Chordata > Mammalia > Rodentia > Muridae > Pachyuromys > Pachyuromys duprasi. The sequence goes on from CM053758.1 coordinate 4,779,078, forward strand.
TGTACTTGGGAATTGTCCTCACACAGGTTTGGAGAGTGTATTCCAGGATCACAGACAGATCTCCTAGTTCACAAAGAGAAAGTTTCTTAGACTCGGGGCATGCGAGGCTGAGGAGCAGGCTGGGTGAGCCGGAGAATGGGTGAGGACAGGCACTTAGATTTAGAACAGCACTGAGCTCCACCAACAGCCACCTTAACCCGTACCTGGAGCACCACTCAAGGCACAGTGACCCTGTGGAAGTGTGAGCAATTTGCCCATTTTACACATGACAAAAACAGGCTCATAAAGATAAACTTGCTTAATGTCAAGTAGGTTTAAGTGAGGATTTAAAACCAGGTCTGTCTCACTCCAAAAAACATTTCTGAGCACCAGGCTGCCTTGCCGGCGGTGACAAGATACAGAATGTAAAAACAAAAGTGGATAGGTACTAAAGAGAAAACATTCTAGAAAGCAGATAATCAAGGAGCTACTGAGACAGACCCATTTCCTGGGAATTCCTGACGGCCAAGAAAGGTGTAGGTAGGCCTGGTGCCATGGCACATGCCTATAATCCTAGCACGCAGGAGGCTGAGACAAGAGGTCCACAAATTTAAAGTCCACGTGGGCCACCAAGTAAGACAGACCAGTACAGTACATGAACCTTTTTCTTCTCTTGTACTACAGCACAGTATCTACCAAGCACACTGTCATGGGTATGACCACAGTGTCCTTTGTTCTTGGTGCATTTGCTTGGTTGTTTGTTGTTGTTAGCATTTTATTTTTGTATTTGTCAACATATGTATCTGTAAACCAGGTATATGTCCAGTACCTGAGAAGGCTCCAAGAGGGTATTGGATCCCCTGGCACTGGGATTACAAACAGTCTGAACTACCACATCGATGCTGGGAACTGAACTCGGGTCTTCTCCAAGAGCAGCCCATGTACTTGTTTCTTGAGGCAGCAACTCATCTAGTCTAGCCTGACCGCACCCGGTGCAGCCAAGGGTGACCTTGTGCTGAGATTACAGGCCTGGGCCACCACGTCCCGTTTCTTCTCAGTAAGTTTTATATCTTAAGCAGATTACAAAGGCTTCTAATTCAAGGCCATCCTGTGTGAGAACTAAAAGACATCCTTTCTATACCACGATAGTTGCTGAGGGTCAACCTGCATGTAAACTCTACCTTTCTGAGTGTTTTGAAATTCTGTCACTGCTAATCGTTCCTAGGTCCTAGGGTCCAGCCCAATTGAGCGCTTACTGCTTGCATGCGAAGGGAAGCACTGATGCCTAGAACAACCTCATCTCCCAAAACAGCTTACTTTTCTCCATGTTAACACAGAAGATGGACCCAACAGTTCACTACTCTGCTTAACTCCACTTAACACCTCACCTTTCTCAGATCCCAAGCAAAGCGAAAACTAAGCCATTCTGTACCTTTTGTCTGATCAGATGAAGTCTCTAGAGTGAAAGCAAGTGGCCAGATTGGCTGCTTCCATTAGAAATTCCAAAGCCATTCCATCACTTCCCTCACTCTAGTACTCACATATACCTTACACATTCCATTTAGTTTCCAGTGTCCACAGCTTTGTTTTGAATACAGGTTCTTGTCTTTATGGTAATTCCAGAGTCATTACATAATATCCTAATCCACAAACCAGAACGAGACACTGATACCTAAATGTGTCTTGAGAAAAACAGACAATTCAATAGACCACTTGTACACTACGAAAAGTGTTTATGAAAACTGTACTGCAGGTTAAAAATGGAAAAAATAAGCATACTGAAAATAGCATGCAAAACACTGGCAAGAGACGGCCAGTGCTGTATTGTAGTGGAATGCTTGCTGATCGTGCAAGGCTCAGATTTCCATCCCCTGGGTATGATTCTTTTTGATTAACAAAAAACTGGCAACTCTTTTCGCAGCCAGCACTTTCGATCACAGAGGGAAGCCACATTGTACGTGAGGAGGAGGAACCAGGGAATGTAATAAGTCAGCATATGCCTTCAATACTGAATGCTACCAACTCAGATAAAACTCCCTTCTGACCCGGACAAGCTGCCATGTTACCAGTAAGGTGGATTCTGGGTTCCTGTCTGTCATGTGGGCTAAGCACTATGACATGCAAAACTTTTAACAGTGACATACATTCTCCTTTAACTGGACTGGGACTAGAGGGGTGAGGGGTCTGCTAAAAACTAAGCAGTACTACTATTCCCAAATAAATATAACCAGAAACTGTGTGTTTCCTGTGTATCCCAGACTTGTACCTTGGGTATTTTAGTAAAACCTAGAGAGTATTATATGTTGCTTTGCTCATTTTCCAAAATAAATTACACCAAAAATATATTGCTGGGATAGGGTTATAGGTCAATAGTGGAGCATCTGCCTTAGCATGTATAAGGTCGTGAATCTGATTTACTACCATGTAACATGTGCTAAATATATAAGAAGTCTTTTAAGACAGGGACTCACTAGGTAGCCCTGGCTACCCTAGAGATTCTTACTCATACATACAAAGAAAAGTCTCCCTCTGCCTCCCAAATGCTGTGATTAAAGGTTTGTTCCAGTACACCCAGCCATTCTGTTGCTGTTGTTTGTTTTTTGAGACAGGATTTTTCTGTGTAGTTCTGATTGGCTGTCCTGAAACTCACTCTGTAGACCATGATGACTTTGAAATCAGAGATCTGCCTGCCTCTGCCTCCTGAGTGCTGAGATTAAAGGTGTGTCCCACCATGCCAGGCTTTCACAAAGCCATTTTTTAAAAAAGATTTTTTTAATTTATTGTTTTTACACTATGTGCATATATTGTGTGTCCATGTGAGTACAGGTACCCATAGAGTTCAAAAGATCACTTGGAGCTAGAGTTACAGGTAGCTGTGAGCCACCCAACATGGATGCAGGAAGCCACACTCAGGTCCTCTAAAAAAAAAACAGTACTTGCTGTTAACCTCAGAGCCATCTGTCCAGCCTCACAAAGAAGTCATATTTCAGCTTCACTCCTGTAAATCCGATTACAAGTAATGATAAGTATAAAAGCTTACCCAGGGAAGAGCCCACGGTGGTAGTACATGCTTGTAACCCCAGCATCTGGGAGGTAGAGGCAAGAGAATCAAGAGTACAGAGTCATCTGGGCTATAAGAGACCCTGTTTCAAAAAACAGAATAGGTTATTCAGGGAAAGACTACTGGAGGTTTAAAAAAAATCCACATTAGTTATGTTAGATCAAAGACAACATCTGTCCTTAAAGAACTATCCCTACTGTAGATGTGAATTTTCTCCATAAGCAAATTTACATTTTATGCTTAGATGGGGTAGAAATAAAAATATATTCAAGTCACCACTTAAATATATGGCCTAGAAGCCCATTAGAATTTAGGAAATTCTTTTTGTTGAACCAAGTCATTTTTATTAAAGGTTATCGCTGCCCATAAGAATATTTCAAAACTGGGCATGGTAGTAAACACCTATTATCTCAGCTTCCCAAAAGGCTGAGAGAAGAGCATCACTCATATGCTTAAGTTTGAAGCCAGTCTGGATTCAACCACATAAAATGCATAACTTGTGCCAGGGCTTCACAATCTGCCTCACTGAGACTAGGAGACCCCCAACCCCACCTGTCAGGAATGATCCCAGCCAAGTCACCCCCATGGTGTCCTTACTGGTGATTCTGTGGGAGGTCTTGGAGTGAGTTAAAGAAGAAGCCTGGCCTGTCTGAGCAATGCTGAGAGGGTAAGCCTCCCCTTCTGCCTTGACCCATTCGCTCTTCCTGGCAGCCAATATCCAAGATACTACACTGTCCTCAATCCCTCCTGGTTTTCGACTGATTGAGTTTCAGACTCCCCGGCTGCTGCCCAATCACCTTCTGACCTCCACTCGCTGGAGTCCCCTAAGGCTCCCTGCTTCTCCGGTAGCACTTACTGGATGGCCGTATCCAGCTGCTAGCCTGGAACACCATCTACTGAAGTAGATGTGACTGAAAGTTAATAGATGTGGCCCTCAGCTCTCTTCTCTCGATTTGTGTCCACCTATCTACTAGAAACCACACCCTGGGTGTCTAACAGGTATCCGATGTGAGATTGTCACTCATTCATATTCTCTCTCTCTCACAAGCTCGCATGCGCACAGGCACACCCACCCACCAGCATTACGTATAATTCCAGCACTTAGGAGGCAGAAGCAGGCTAATCTTCATGAGTCCAAGGCCAGCCTGGTCTGCACAGCCAGGAGCTACATACACATAGAGAGACTCTATTTCAATTCAAATAGACAAAAACAAACAAACAAACAAACAAACAAACAAAAACAAACCACCCAACTGTCAAAATACTCATCAGGGCTAGGAGATGGCTTAGTGGGCAAGAGCCCTAGCTGCCCAAGTACAAAAAACCTGATCCCCCAGAACTCATGTAAAACCCCAGATGTGCTAACACCCACTTATAACTCCAGCACTCCTACAGTGAAGAAGTTCAAAGTCAGCTACCCTAGAGGATATGGAGCAATAGTAGGAAAAAAGTGGCCCTGCTAGAGACGAAGGTGAGAACCAGCTCCCAAAAGCTGTTCTCTCTCTCCACATGTGTACAGTGGCATGTGCAAGCCCATAGTCACACTCAGACACACACAACAGATAATTACATACAAAATCACTTGTTTTCAGAGTTTAACAAGATAAGGAAAGTTCTAGGGACAGATGGTGGTGGTGGCTCTACACCATGTGAACACCTGTAAACAGTTAAAACAGCCAACTCTACATTACACATACTTAACCTTATTTAAAAACTAGCCCTAAGCCAGGCGCTGTGGCACATGCCTGTAATCCCAGCACTCAGGGAGGCAGAAGCACCCAGATCTCTGTGAGATCAAGGCCAGCCTTGTCTACAAAACGAGTCCAGGACAGCAAAGGATATACAGAGAAACCCTTTCTCAAAAACAAAAACAAACTAGTCCTAACCCAGGCATGGTAGTATATTACTGTATTTGCTACCCTGGCAGGTGGAAGCAGGAGGGATTCAAAGTTATCCTCAGCTATTCAGAGAGTTCAAGGCCAACCTGGAATACACAAGACCCTGTCTCACAAACAAACAAACCACCAGACAACCCCCTCCCGACCCCTCAACTCCCCTTCCCCCCAAAAAGTGAGTAACAACAATAACTACTTGTGTCCTTTGCGACCATTCCATTCCAAGCTACTACAGTCTCTTGCTTGGATTACTGTAATGGCCTCTACCTTCTTCACTCACGAACACCAGGTTTACCTCTAATAACAGTCCCCTGAACTATACGGGGCTTGACCTTCAGCTGTTCTGCCCAAATCCTGGACAACCTGTACAATGTGGAGATGAAGAAGCATATACTTCTTTCCCTGTAAGGAGACCTAGTTGTCCAATCAAGTACTTCCTGTCACACTTTCATGGGCCAGATCTTATCAAGCATCACTATCAGCTGTCAGGGAGACTAGACAGGGTGATCCTTACCCTAGAAACGAAGGTAGGAAGAGGTAGGGGTGTGTGTGTGTGTGTGTGTGTGTGTGTGTGTACACGCGTGCACGCTCACGCACGTGCGTGTCTGGACTAGGGTAGGGAATGGGATAAAGGAAGTCAAGCTTGAGGCCATTTTCCATTGGCATTACAGCACCTTTCACACCTAGTGCCACAGTCTTTTCATCTGTCTGGTCTACAAGGCCTGGAGCACTTTCTGTCCTTACCCATCTCTTCAGGGTTCCAGCTACTCCCTCTGTATTTATCAGGAGGATGGCTGGTACAGAGAGCAAAAAGCCAGGCTGGGATCTGCTCAGGACTCCTGCAGTCTGGAAGTGTTCACAGGGTTCCATCACATCCAAATACTTGCACTTTCCTAGTTCTGAACACTCAACCATTAGCCTAATGGCAGGAAGCCTGGTCTCATGAAGACATGTGCTCCGCATGTACACAGCAATGGCCTGAGTTACTAGAGAGGGATCTTAACCCCTGTGTATTAAGATTGGTTGACTTTTTTGGTGCTGAATATAGAATCCAGGACCCTGTGTATGCCAAACAAGCATTTTACCACTGGGCTACACTCCCAGCCCTGCCCAGATAGGATTTAGGCAACTATTTTACAGATGGTCCAATTTTAAAGAGAGGCTGCAAACACTGACTGACATCATTCAATCATATGAAATTTAAACTGACTAGCAGCCATAGCATTAATTCAGCAAAGTCAGCCCTCCCTAAAATTACATTCTGAACTGTTTATACTTCTGATTCCTTATTACTTTCCTGTGAAATCTAATTTCCCCTTGGGTCTTTCTTTCTTCCTTCCCTTCCTCTTCCTCCCTCCCTCTTTCTTTTAACAGGATTTCCCTGTGTAGCCTAGGCTGGCCTGCAAGTCAGCATCCTCCTCTCTTAAGTCTCTTGCCGGGACTCACGTGTGTAGACCGTGCTTGACCTCCTTGGGTTTCCTAACTATGTAATAAGAGCCTGGACTGTTAGAAGACCAATTCATGTGCACTAACCCCTCCAAGAAATACAATCATTCACGAGGTCCTCTGCACTCCTATCATTTGCAACTGTCTCCATTTGTTCACACATGGAAAACGTCCAAGCATATTCAAAAACAAAGCAGAGAACATCGCTGTGTACCCAACAAAAAGCTTCTATCTTGCATTGTGACACATTATTTTCATTTATTTCCCTCCTGCCCTTTATCCTTTTTTTGAAGTAAAATCTAATCAACCAAGAGCCAATACATGTTTGAACTTAACTCAAATTAACTGTTTGTTTTCAAGACAGGGCTACTCTGTGTAGCCTTGGCTGTCCAGGATCTCACTCTGCAGATCAGGCTGGCCTCGAACTCAGAGAGAGCTGTCTGCCACTGCCTCCCAAGTGCTGAGATTAAAGGCATGTACCACCACTGCCCCGCGATACTGAAATTAACTTAATCAATGTCTGACTTGATCCCCAAAAGGTCACTTTGTTTAATTGTTACATCTCTCTTAATTCTCTTTTAATCTAGAACAGTACCTTTACCTGTTTTCAAGCAACTGACTTGAACAAACTGGCAACTAGCTGCAGAGTATCCCACTTTCTGTCAGATTAGATTTTATTGGTATTGTGCAACTCAATGGACTATACCCCATATTTCTTATGGACTCAAAGTTCATTTTAGAAGCTTGATTACATTATTTCCGGGTTTTTCCTGATCTTTCTATGTTTTTAACAAGAGGAAGAAGTACAAGACTATATGAGGAGGAGACTAGAAGTATAACTCAGCAGTAAAACACTCACCTGTTCCTGGGTTTGATTCCAGCACAAAAAAAAAAAAGAAAGAAAGAAAGAAAGAAAGAAAGAGAAAGAAAGAAAGAAAGAAAGAAAGAAAGAAAGAAAGAAAGAAAATTATGTGGAGTTATACTGTGTAGTTTTTACTGTGTGGAACTGGGAGAAAGCATCTGCTTTGATTCTGGTGACATTGAACACTGAGACTGATCACTGGGATTTAGGTACAGAAGGCCTAATCCCTCCTTTATGCAATTCCCCAGCAACCTTTCACCAATCAGCTTTATTCTCTATTTCCGGCCACTATCTGAGTGACTGAATTCCTCATAGTCAACAAAATGACTTATCTAACTGTATCGTCCTTTCCACACAAGAGTGCTGAGGTTCTTTTACAGAGAAGTTTCCTTGACCCAATGAGGCTACTCTGTTACTAGTTAAATAATAAAATACCAGGCATGAAAAGCCTAAGACTCTCAAAGCATTATATGCTTGCTATTGTCTTTGATTGTCCCTAACGGTGGAAGGCAAGTCTCTATTGATGAAAACACCATGAACTTTGGACACAGAGCCCAGAAGAGCTGATCTGACCTGGATCTGACCTGAATACCTCCTACCTAAGGACTAGCTTTCATGATACCAAAAGGTTCCATGAAAGTTTCCAAAGGAGGGAAGTTAACCAATAGTCTTACCTAGCTATGATGCCTATGAATTGAAATGACCAGCATAGCACAATAACCCTAACAGTGTAATAGTGCCAAGCACACCTTGAGAGTAACCAACAGCTCTCTAATTAAACTTAAGGCCCAGTCAACAAAAGGGAAATCATGCCTGGCAACTGAGCAGACTACCCAGGGCTAGAGAAGTCATGTATCTTGCAGGAGAACCTTAACTAACTAAAGCAGCATAATCCCTAACTCTGTTCTAAATATTTGTTCTCATACTCACATATAAGTGTAGTACTCACCCCTCATCAAGGAAACTTGTCTTTGCAACAGATAGAGACCATCATAGAAACCATAACCATCAAAACGCAGAGCTGTGGAGCCCAATCCTAATTGATGCATCTACCACACAGCTCCTGCACCTAAGGGTCAGGGGTCATTGCAGATGGTGGAGCAGAAAGCCAAAGGAACAGGAAGACTGCTAAGACTGTGTCAAAGCAAATGCCAGAAGCTACACCATGAAGCCTCACCAACATGGTAACCTAAACAAGACCTGAACAAGGACAACAACCAACAGATATGCTAATGTGATGGGGCATGGGTTGAACAAGGCCTCAAGTGATGAGCACACTAATATAATAACAAATGAGCAGCCCTGAAGACGTCCACACCAGTAACAACAGACTGAGCAAGTTGTATGTGTATTTAAGGAAAAGAACATTGCATGCATGCAACTTAAGAGAAAGAAGCCACAGATGTGAAAGAGAGCAGAGATGGTGTGTGTACAGGAGAGGGTTTGAAAGGTAAAAGGAGAAAAGGGAAGTTATATAATTATAATCTCAAAAAAAGCTATTTCTTTTTAGCTGTTACTGCTAAGGATTTTTTCCCTAAGACAGGGTTTCTCTGTGTAGCCCTGGCTGTCCTGGAGCTTGCTCTGTAGACCAGGCCGGCCTCGAACTCACAGAGACCTGCTGCCTCTGCCCTCCGAGTGCTGGGATTACAGGCCTGTGCCACCTCCACCTGGCTAAAAAAGATTATTTTTAAAAACTAAGTTGGAGCAGGGCCAGCCAAGGTTGCATAGAGAAACCTTACCTCCAAGAAATAAAAAATAAAAAGATCTACTTAATTCCATAAGGTCAATAAAAATAACATTTTTTAAATAACTTCTGGCATTTTCCATTACTATCGCTGTACAGTATTTTAGGCATATAATCTTTTTTTTTTTTTTAAAGAAAGGCTATATACCTGAACTAAGGCCCTTAAGAGTAAGTCAGAACAGAAGTTACTTCAAGCACATTCATGGGCAATCACAGGATTCCAAGGAGACCATCAGTGTGTCAAACTAAAAGCCAGAGTTCAATGAGGTAAAGATGTGACTTCATGTCTGTCTGAGACTTGAGAAGCCAGTAAAAAGGCACAGTTCTCTCAAAGCCTATCAGAGTCCCAGAACCATCCTGGGCTCTGCACTGTCCATACAGTACCTGCCCAGGAACCCAGCCCTCAAGACACTGAGGACCCAAATTGAAACCAGAGCCCTACAGCTATCACTGGGTGTGACTACCAGTGAGTGAGCAGCATCACTCATGACACTCAGTCCGACCAGCCCAGCCTGCCGCCCTCCTTTCCTAGTCCTTTGACAATGGCCTCACTCTGCCCCCACTCTGCACTCTCTACGAGGAAAAAACCAAACAGCACTTTCTACCTTTCTAACTCTCTTTAGGACTGTGAGATGGCTCAGAAGGTAAAGGCTGCCAAAGCCTGACAACATGAGTTCACAGAGTAGGAGAGAAACCACACCTGTAGGTTGTCTTCTGAACTCCAATGTGTGTACACACACACGTAAATAAAATATAATTAAAGAAACCCAACCCTAATAATCTCCCTTCCCCTCTCTGTCCCGCACAAGAGGGCCTCCCCTCTGCAAACGCTCGGGGCTGACTGGCCGTCTCAGAGGAGCTGCGCTAGCTGCTCCTCTGCCTCGTTCTCTTGGGTTTGCTTCCTCCTCATCTTCTCTTTTTAATGTTTTATTATTAGCATTTATTACAATTTATTCCATTTGTATCCCAGCTGCGGCCCCTCCCCACCCCAACCTCCACCTTCTACTCTTTCTCACACTCGATCTCCTCAGTGGTTCTTCCCAACCCCTTTCCTATGGGCATGCCACCCTGACTTCACTGCCACAGCATAGACATTAACAATGTCTGCAATCAATACACAGAACTGCTGCATAAACATAAGCAAATGTGATTCACTAGTGCTGTAATACGTGACTTTCTAATAAATACAAACCTAAGACTCAGAACTCTTTATTTCCTGAATATGAAATACAGGTTTAACTGTAAATAACTTAAAAGTGATTCAGAATGAAAGAAATCATCAGCCAACTCAACTCAGCCAGCTTGGCATTTTTATAAGAACACTGAAATTAACACAATTATATAAACCCCTTAAGCGGACCTTCCTAGGACCCAAGAGATCCAGTGTAGTCTGCTCTTAAAATGTACTTTTCCTAAATTCACATTCTGATTTTCCTGATGGCTTGGAGACTCTATGGGGAAGGGTCCTGCCAAATCTGGCAGTGGGCTTACCCAATGCTTCCTGGCTACTTAACAGGTATGTTCAATGGACTCGCTGCCCCATTCAAAGTGGAAGGCAAACAGACCAGTGATTACTGATAAAAGAGATTTTTTTAAAGCTTTTTATACTAAAAAAGTCCTGGTCAGGAGCCAACCTGGTGGTACTCACCTGTAATCCCACCCCTAGGGGGCTGAGACAAAAGACCACCTGTGCTGTAAGAAAACCCTGCCTCAAAAAAATAAACATCGAAGTCCCAGTGTTCCTAGCACCAGATAGATGGCCTTGAGACCACAAGAGTTAAGCAGCACAAGACACAAAGGGGAAAAGAAGGCTGTTGCCTTGGGAGCCACGTAAGAACCAGAGAGGTGTTCTAGGGCAGCAACTGGCTCCAGCACAAAGTCTCAACTAGTGGACATCTTGCCAGCACTTCTCTTTCACCCAGGATGGTGCTCCACACTTCAGGAGGCCGCCCAGCACCTGCTGAGCCATGTTGGCAGTGCTGATGAGACCATTCACAAGGTACAGCACTTCACCAGCACTAAGTGCTTCAGGAGAACACTGGGACGTGGGTGGTAATTCCATTGTACAGACGGGCTAACTAAGGCTCAAGCCTGGACACTGAGAAGCAGAGCCATCTTCTGAACTCAGATCTTCTGACCCCAAGCTCACAGTCACTCCTGGGGTGGCATGCCTGTGTCAAAGGCACTAGTCAACTAGGAGCCATTAGTCACAACTGATGCTCTAAACAACATTCAGGGTAAGGGGTAAGCCACAGGAAGACACACATAGGACAGGGCAGAGTGGCAGAGCATGCAGGTAGCACCTGCAGCTCCGGGAACCAGGCATCACTGTTTATCTACTGACCACACCACATGGGGTGGGGATAGGGCACAACAGAGCACACAGTGTGAGAGCATCTGAAACGTCTCCAGGGCTCTCTGTTCTGCTCTGCTTCCTGCTCCCGTCATAGAGGAGGAGGAGTCTGCTTTCTGCTGCTGTCACTGCTGCACCCCTCACAGGAAGCAGGACAGAGAGGAAACATGAGGAGCATGGCCTCTGTAACAACCAGCCAGGTCCTTCCAGGCCTATAGCTCATGCAAGAAGAGCATGGATTGTACTTATAGTCTATGGACTCCAAGGGCCCCATGTCCTTCCCCACAGGTATACATGAGAAGTAAATTTGGGGGCGCAGGGGGACAAAGCACACCAAACAGTAGCAAGTCATGTTATGCAATGCCAGTGTCAGACTCCCTTCCCCAGAAGGAACATTACAGAGCCTCTCAGGACTCTGCTTATAAAACAGGGGGTTAGAGCCTCGTGGACACTGGTCAAGCGTTCCACCACCCAGCTGCATCTTCAGCCTTGGTTATTTTTTGCAACAGGTAATATAAAGCCCAGATTGGCATTAAACTTACAATCTTTCTGCCTCTATCTCTTTATCCTGATGACTGTAGACATGTGCTACCACACCTAGATGAGTTTACATTTCACTGTCCAATCTCTTTGGAAAATGACACATATTTTTAATGTGTCATTTTAATTTTATTTATTTTCTCAGGGCAAGTACTCAACCACTGAGCTATAGTCCCAGCCTAAAAGTATAATTTAAAAAATACTTTTACTATGATGAGCCATTTTATAAAAGTATAGAATTTCATAAAAGCATTCAGAAATTACAAATACACCTGAAAAGAGAGATTCAAGGCAGAACAAGCCCATGGTGTATATAGCTCAGATATGGGCAAGGACTTTTAAGACCTAACTCGGAAACCACACACACAACCTGGGATGATATAGAAAGGATTATAATGGCTCCATAAGACTTGTGGAGTCCTAACTTGTCTCCTATTTAAATAACAAGAATGACCCACTATTATATATCTGTAACAGTAAAGGCAGCAAATTATGGCTCCTGGACCAAACCCAGTGCATTGACCTCATCCCTTGGATAAAATGAGTTTTGTTTTGTTTGCTTTTTTAAAGATTTATTTTTAATTATGTGTATGGGTATGTGCACATGTGTGTGGATGCCCACAGAGGACAGATTGAAGCCTCAGATTCTTTGGAGTTGGTATCACAGGTGGTTATGAGTTGCCTGGCATGAGTGCTGAGAACCAACCTTGAACTCAGGTCCTCAGGAAGAGCAGTATACACTTTTAACTTCTGAGCCACCTCTCCAGACTCTATTTCCATATTTTTAAATAATTGGAGCTGGGTGTGGTGGCACATGCCCTAAATCCCAGGACTCAGGAGGCAGAGACACTCTATGAGTTCAAGACAAGCCTGGTTTACATGTCAAGTTCCAGGTCAGCCATGGCTACATAGTGAGACCCTACAAACAAGAGCACTAGCTGCTCTCCCAGAGTACCCGGGTTTGATTCCTAGCACCCACCCGGCAGCTATAGTCCTCTGTAACTCCAGTCCCTAGAAGAGCTAATACCCTCTTCTGGCCTCTGCAGGCACCAGACATACATGCAGGCAAAAATATCCATACAAAAAATAAAAATAACTGTACTAAAAAACTAATGCAACAGAATCAAAGTTTGAAAACAAATCAAAACACCTCAGTGTAGCAGCATCTGCTGAGAGTGCATAAAGTTCTGGGTTCTATCCTCACCACTGAATAAAAAAGAACAGTAAAAAATTATTTCCTCGGGGCTGGAGAGGTGGCTCAGAGGTTAAGAGCACTGGCTGTTATACCAAAGGTCCTGAGTTCAATTCCCAGCAACCACATGGTGGCTCACAACCATCTATAATGAGATCTGGTGCCCTCTTCTGCAGGCACACATGCAGACAGAATACTGTGTACATAATAAATAAATCTTAAAAAAAAATTATTTCCTCAATGAAGTCAAGGAAAAAGCCATCTTTATTCTGAATAAAACTTGATTCCAGTCTAGAGTCCTAAAGAAGAGTGTTTTGTTTTTACTACACAACCCCCCAAGAGACATACTGAGTGAGATTCAAATGCCTTTGAATGAAAACAGCTTTGAAAAGAACTGGAAAACTAATTTATTCTATAAACAAGCAGGACTTTCTTATAAAGCAGTGATTCTATAGATGAAAAACTGAAAAAACAGAAACAAAAACAAAAAACAAACAACTCATGATCACATGTAGAATTCTAAGCACTTCTGTTTGTGCAGAATTAGGGATTGAGCCCACGGCCTTGCATGCTAGGCAAGTGCGGTGAAATGTTGTCTCCAGCCCCTCACTAAATACTTTTCATAGTATATTATTTGGATATCAGTTTCCAATTTGAAAAAGAGACAAATCAGTTTAACTTTTTCTTTTGTGTGTGCTGGGGTTGGACCTGAGATCTCATACCCTTGAGCACTGACTGTAGCACTGAGCCCCAGCTTTCTAATGCTGCTCAGTAATCTCTTACCCTACTTAAAATGAGTGCATCAGAACTCGCAGGCACCACACTTCTTACAAGAAGAGTATATCAACAGGAAAAGTACAAAGGCTATGCTGTTGCACCTTGGGGACACTGAGGGTCCTCACTGACCTCTGCAATACATTCTCCTATGGGGACAGTACACTACCTCAATGTCCTGGAGACTGAATTCCTTCTGATCCGTGAAGTTAGCAGCCCCAGCACTGAGCTCCATGAGCATCTTGGCAATCTCGGGCTTTATGGCTGAGGTCAGTCGGCTAGCTGCTTCCATCACGTGCTCCTGCACATCTTTGAGCTGCATGGCGGCCTTTGAGTAGTGTGAGTTCCTGAACACAGTGCTGAAGAGATCTGTGAGGAACGTACTAGCACGGCAAAAGACATTGAGGGCATCCAGGTACTTGGAGATGCCCTGCTGGATGTCAGCAATGGGAGTGGAGGGGGGCGGGGCACGGTGGCAGCTGCCGGCAGCAGTCAGACTGCCCAGTGGGGCAGAGGAGGCCGTGGGCGCCAGGGGAGCACTCAGGGCTCGGCCCAGCTCGGGCATCGGGTACTGCTGGTGCTGCTGCACCTTCTGCTTGGACCCGCCAAGCAGGAAGCGCCGCTTGTAGTCCATCTTACTGTCCTGGGCACTGCAGCAATACATGCGGGTGGGGAACTGTCCCGGGGACGCTGGCAGGTCAGGGTTCTGAGTCCTTTTTTTTCCAAAACTGTAGCTAGGTATAAAAATAGTGGAGTTCTGCAAATCTAAGTTTTAAAAAAGGCATTTCCATGAGGCAGGTAACCATGTGATCCAACATAAAGGTGAGAAAAATAACAGGCTTATATAATTAATATTTTCAGTGTAGGTAGGAACTCTGACAAAAAATAAAAGTGTGTCCGAAATTCTGTGTAACTGTTCAGCATCCTACCCTCAATGAAGATATGCTTGCTGAGGAAAATGTTTACTTACAATTGCTTTGCAAGAATATTTTGATACTTAAATTTATAAATGGCAGAAAAATAACTTAACTTTTAAAATGCAATATAATGTATCTTCTATATACCAAAGAGGACCCGGCTGGTCAACAGCATTAGGTGGAAGGGGTTACTTCCCAAGAAGTCCTTAAGCAAGCGCGCACCTGTGCAGAATTCCGACAGAGCCTGCCTGTCAAATCCATTTACCTGGAAAGCTGCTTCTCAGTGCTAAAAACTTCCAAATGTCCTGTAACGGTTTCTGGAAATAAGTTTTCTTTAAACATGGCCTTTGTTATTGTGTGTCTTCTCCTTTCTTTCCTTTGCTGAGGTAGCGGTTTCCTTGTAACATTAGTAAGAAGTACTTCCAGACTGGATTGGCCTGCAGTTGTAAAGTCTGAAGCAAGAAAGCACAGATGCATTCATAAGGCCTCTAAGTCATTTCCTGTAAGAAGAAAAAAGAAACGAAGTCAGGGAGGCCATAGGACAAAGAACAATTCTGAACACTGCTACAATGCTGTGTCTTCCACTCTGGTGAGCTTCCCATCAATAATTCATAATAAGTTTCATGAAAGTAGGACAGAGTGAAGCCCAACTATGAAAAAGGGAATATTAGAAAGTTCACTGGGGGCCAGGCATTGATGGTGTACGCCTTCAATCCCAGCACTCAGGAGGTAGAGGCAGGCAGATCTCTATGAGTTCCAGGACAGACTGATCTACAGAGCAAATTCTAGGACAGCCAAGGCTACACAGAGAAACCCTGTCTTGGGAGAAGAACAAAGAAGAAAAACCAAGCAAGCAAGCTTGCTCCGTCAGTTGGAGGGCTAGAGACATGACTCAACATGCATGAAGTCTTGTGTTCAACCCCAGCACTGCATAAATAAGCTGTGGTGGCTCACATTTCTAATCCCAATATCCAGGAGGTAGAGAAAGGAGGATAAGAAGTTTAAAGTCGCTGGGGTGTGGTGGTGCATGCCTTTGGTCCAGGAAGCAGAGGCAGGTGGATGTCAAAGCCAGCCTGGTCTACAAAGCGAGTCCAGGACAGCCAGGGCTTATTATTACACAGAGAAAAGCTGTCTCAAAAAAATAAAAAAATAAAAAATAAAGAAGTTTAATGCCGTATCGTTAGTTGTGTGTTTCAAGCCAGCCTGGATTATAAGAAATCCTGTCTCCAAAGAAAAAGAAAATTCCTCAAGTTCTACCAAAGATAATGCAACAAATTAAATCTGATTTCAGACCAACTAATCAATCTAAAGCTGGTTAAGTGGTAACACTTTAAATAGGGCCTGCTCAACAGTTGGCATCTTTTGCTTCCTCTTCAAAGGGCTCACAAACCTACAAGAGGACTGGATGAGTTGAACAGTCCCAGGCATCCATTAGGAGACTGGGTCCAGGGTCTGTAGTCCACAGATCTGAGAATGCTAAAGACACACATATAAAATGGGATAGTATTTTGCATGCCACCTGTGTACATCCCCCAAACTTAAATGAGCTCTACAAAATCCAAGCCCAGTGCTGTGCACCTATGATCCCAGCTCTTGGGAGGCTGTGGCAGAGGACTGTCTTGAGTTTAAGGCCAGTCTCAGTTAAAGAGCAAGTATCAGATAAGATCAACCAGGACTACACAATCAAAGGGGAAAATCACCTCTACATGACGTGGCGTATCTAGGGCAATGCGAGCGAGCACCATGTGATCAGCTGTGAATCTCTGTTTAATGGTAGTAACAAGAAAAGGTCTGTATGTATCCTAGACAAATACAATTTTAAAATTCTGCATTATTTACTTATGTGGCATTCAGAAAACAACTCTTGGGAGTCTGTTCTCTCCTTCTATCATATGAATTCCAATCAGGCTTGGCAGCAAGCACCCTTACCTACTGTTTATGAGGCACCATACCAGGAAGAATTAATTCTTCTAAAAAAGATGTATTTATTTTATGTGTATGGGTGTTTTATCTACACATCTGCACATTACAAGTGTGCCTGGTGTCTGCAGAGTACAGAAGAGGGCATCAGACCCTCTGGAACTGGAGTTACAAATGGCTGTGAGCTACCATGGAGGTGATAGGAACAAAACCCAGGTCCTCAAGAAGAGCAGTCAGTGCTCTCAACTGTTGATCCATCTCTCCATCCCCAGAAACTACTTTTAAGAAAACCAAACACAGGGGGAAGGGAAAGAATATGATAAAAAAATATAAATACGGAAAAAATTTAATTTTTAAAGCAACAACAACAAAAGCAAAAGAAAAGAAGAAAGAAAGAAGGAGAAAAAGGAAACCAAATACAACACTCCAAATGCTGAGGCAGAAGGAGTAGCAAGCGTCTGTAGCCTGCAGACCAGAGAGCGAGCTGAGTTTTGGGGCAGCCTGGGCTAAAGGAAAGACCTCATCTCAACAAACAAACAAACAAACAAAAATAGATAAAAATTCCGGAATTCAGGAAGATGAAGTTGTAGGCATAGGTGATTATGTAATTCAAATGCTGATTTCTGTACCCCTCATATCTGGTTGCAATCCTTGTTCTGAGAATCTCCTGTCTTAATGCTGTGGAAACACTGCTCCCCAATTTCCCTGATATATCAACAAAGCAGCTTACTGCCAATCACTGAGCAGGGCGAAGAGAATAGGGCTGGACTTTTTGTCAGCCAAGGGAGAAGGTGTTAGAAGAAGTAAGGAACTGAGCCACAGGAGAGGACCAGGAGACACTAGGAGAGAAAATTCAGCAGGAAAGCTACAAAGTGCAAGTATCTCTGCAATGTATACTAGGAGGAAACCAGATTAGCTTAGAGGGTTAAGAAGAGAGTAATAACTGCTCAGTTCTTGTGCTGTGAAGCTTATTATTAAGCAAATATAAGAGAGTTTCAATTATTTGTGTGATAGCCGGGTTAAGAGAGAAAACTGAAAAACGAACACAGTTTATAAAAACAACCATAACATGAAACGGCTTATGCCTGTAATCCCAGTATGTGGGAAGCTAAGGAAGAAGGAATGCACAAGTCTGAAGTTAGCCTCGGTATGGGTACATAGTGTCAGTACAACTTCAACTACAGAGTAAGACCCTGTCAAAGGAAACAGGGCAGAATTCTGAACTTGAAAAAACATGAAAACTAACCTACTACCCTAGAATGGGAGTTATCACATGCTTTGTGAACTCTAATTTCTACTTAATGCACTAAGCAAAGAGAATGAATTCCTGGATGAATTCATTAAAAGTTCCTGTTCAACTAAAATTTGACTGCTATGATTTGTGAATACAAAGCATGTGTGTGTGTGTGCCTGTGTTCATGAATGCGTGAGTATGTGTATGTTTCTGTGTGTGTGTGTTACGAGGGATCAAATCCAGAATCCATGGTGGCCAAATGCCCTCCCACTGAACTACATTATATCTTTAGTCTCAGCCACAGAACAATTTTGAGTCCACTTCAGTCATTCGGGCAACAGAGAACACAGCGGCAAGAAGCTTTGGCATCAGCAAGCAAAGGGCACAAAGGAGCCTCGCTGTAGGGATGACAGGCTGAGAAGCACAACTTACCTCCGCATTCCCAGCAATCTATGTGGCCCAATGCTAACGCTTTGCATGAGAGAATCACAGCCTAAGAGGAATGTCTGAGCCACAGTCTATGGAAATGTGACCTGCTGCTGAGAAGACAGAGAGGTCAGGAAAAGTGTTGTATTCTAAGATATAGCACAGCCAAGCTGGCCACTTCCTAGATCACACGGAGCCAAAAGGGCACAATGAGGTGAGCTGTGCTTCCTGGAGGAGCTGGGTTAGTGCCCAGCTCTAAATGGGCAGCTACAGAGATCAGGAGTGGGAAACAAACTAATCAGCTTCATCTCTTCCACACTTCCCATTTGATCACCAAATAACCCAGCTCCCACAAAGGCAATTGCCGGAAAGAGGAACCGCCTGCCAATTACCTGTATATACCCAGGTTTGGTTGGTTGGCTGGTTGTGCAGGGGATGGCATCCAGGGCAAAGTTTATGATAGGGCTAGGCAAATGTTCTAACCACTGAGCTACACCTCAACCCAACAAACAAGCTCATTTTTTTAAAATTATATTTATTATATTTCTTGTGTGTGTGTGGAGGTCAGAGGACAACTTGGAGGGGTTGTTTCTCTTCTACCACTTTGTGGCGGAAGATCCTCTTGCCAGCCCTGAGTTCTTCATTTATAATCACCTGATAATGCACACAAACCAAAATGACTTCAAAGGACACTAAACCAGGTGTGTCATATGCCTCTAATCCCACTACTCAGGAAGGCTGAGACAAGATCTCTCAATTTTAGGCCAGACTGGGTTTCATAGCCTGTTCCAGACCAGCCAGAACTATATAGTGAAAGCATATCAAGCAAACAAACAAACAGGTTAACTAAGATGACAAGCAAATCAATTCTCTGAAACCAAGCTTTCTTTCATTGTATAGACAGGGCCTCAAGCAGCCCAGGCTGGCTTCAGGCTTTCTATAGAGCTCAGGGTTATCTTCATCTCTGATCTTCCTGCATCCACCTCTCACTTGCTGGGATCAGGGGCTGCATTATAAGCCTGTGACACTATGCCTGGTTTTATGTGATCTTGAGGCTTGAACCCAGAGCTTCCAGCATGATAGGTAAGAATTCCACCAACTGAACTAAACTCCCCAGCCAAGAAATATGCATTTTAGACCCTACAAAAATACCTGTAAGAGCCAGGCGTGGCTCTTATACTTGTAAAGTCCAAAACTTAGGTGGCCAAGACAGAAGGATCCTGAATACAAGCAAGACCTCAGCTACATAGTGAGTCTGAGACTACAACAGCAAGACACTGACTCAAATAGTATATAGATAACTAGATGGATGGATGGATGAATAAACAAATAAGTAAGTGGAAAGAGAGAGAGAAAAGGAAAAATACCTGAAATTTTTCTGAATGGTATCTGATATGAAACTTGCAAAATAGGAAATAACTGTGATTACCAAGTTGATAGACATAGGAAGAACTGAAACAGAAGGAGTAAGGTACAGTGCTCACAGCGCTGAGGTCACAGGCACACGTGCATCCACGCCCAGCTCTAAACTTATATTCTGGGATCTGAACTCAGGTCCCTATGCTCACCCAGGAAGTGCTCTTGCCCACTGCGCCATCTCTCTATATGTAATATACACACACTTCTTTCCATCTAAAATATGTCTTAGCCTTACCTTTACAGAAAGACTGATTCCTCACTGAACCTGGAGTTCGCTGGCTCAGCCAGACTAGCTGGCCAGCAAGCCCTAAGGATCACTCTTCTGTGCCTAGCAGTTAGTCCCAGGTACACAGCACCTTGCCTGGCTTTTACATGGGTGCTGGAGATACAAACCTAAGTTCTCACACTTACACAACAAGTACTTTCTCCACTAAGCTATTTCCCAGCTCCACAATTTAGAGTAGTTACTGTCTTTGAATCCCCAAAATATAAACAGACAAAATGACTCAATTAATTACACCATGTTTTCTTCGCTATTTCTTCCCCCCTCCTCCATCCCCTGCCCACCTTAAAACAGAGTCTCACTGTGTAGCCCTGGCTGACTTCAAATTCACAGTGATCCTCCTGCCTTAGTCTCCTAAATGCTGAGATTAAAAGAGTGAACCAGAATGACCAGCTATTTTTATTGTTGTTTGGTTTTGAGACACGTTCTCACTCTATAGACCACACTGGCCTCTCACTCTATAGACCACACTGGCCTAGAACTCACTATGTAGCCCAGGCTGGTCTCAAACTCATGATCCCCAACCTCCCAAGTGCTAGGTAGGATTATATGTGTGAAATGTCACAGGCAGCTTTAGTTATCTCATGTTTGACATTTCTGGTGTTAGTGTTGACAAATAGAAAAGAAAATAAAAATCCTTTTATCCACTTGAATTGAGAATATCAATTTTAAGCTAGACATGGTACACACCTGTGATCCCAGCACTCAGGAGGCAGAAGCACGTAGATCTCTGAGTTCAAAGCTAGCTTGGTCTACAAATTGAGTTCCAAGACAGCTAGAGCTACACAGAAAGACCCTGTCTAGAAAAACCAAAAAGAAATACAAACAAAAAATGAAAAAGATCAGTCTGAAAATATGATTTCTCTTTTCCTTTGCCAAAAAATATATCTTTCCTAGCTCTCCTTTTTTAAAATAAAGCAATTCCTACCCAGTTGCAATGAATGCCCCCAATACCAGTTCCCACCAAAAGGAATCAGAGCTTCTAAGAAGGGCTGATTCTAAGGCTGGAATGGCTCCCTTGGCAGATGAGTTCATTCCCCAGAACAAGTGTGAGAGTGCCCAGCAGAGGAACTCAAGCTTGTAAGAAGGGTCCTCAGAGCTTGCTCTCCAGCAGTTCTAGACTAACTATCTAATGATGTGATGAGCCCCAGCCCAAAAGCATGCACACCACCCACATCCACACAGGCACACACATATCCACATTTAAGAGGAGGCCAGGCACATGCTCAGTGCTCAGAGACACAGAGGCAGGAGGATCTCTTTGAGCTCAAGATCAGCCTGGTCTACACAGTGAGTTACAGAACAGCCAGGGCTACATAAAGAGATCTTAACAAACAAACAAAAAAGATGCAAAAAGAAAACCAACTCCCCAAATTTGCCCTCTGATCTCCACATATATGCATTTTTCTGCACACACATACACACGCACACACACTAAATTTTAAATTTAAAAAAAGAGAGAGAGAGATTCCTACAACTCAACAACAAAATTCTGAATAGGAAAAGCACTCGCCATATTCTTATTGACACGTAGCAGCTGCACAAATTAATCCCGCTCAGTGTGACACTTCATGCAATGTATGCTGATTAAACCCTCTCTCCATATTCCTCCTCCAAATATTTTTGTCTTGAGAAATACATAAACAGAAAGGGTTCGATGACTCAGTGAATAAAAGCAATATGGGTCACCTGATGGCCTGAGTTTGATCCCTGGAATCCACAGTGGAAGAAAACTGACTCCCAAAGATTTGTCCCCTGACTTCCACAGTGGCGTTTGCATGCACACATTCACCACACATATGCATGTTTTGTTTTGTTTTTCTAGACAGGATTTCTCTGTGTAGCTCTAGCTGTCCTGGAACTCAGTTTGTAGACCACGCTGGCCTTGAACTCACAGCTCTGCCTCCCAAGTGCGCCAATACCTTCCAACAGATCCTTTAAGAGTACGGCTGCTCTTACAGAGTACCTGAGTTTAGTTCCCAGCACCCACATGGCAGTTTACAACCTTCTGTAACTATAGTTTCAGAAGACTGGACACCCTCTTCTGCAGGCACCAGGCATGCAAATGGTACAAAGACATGCATGTAGGCAAACATTCATATACATAAAACAAATACCAAAGTATTTTAAGTGGAAAACGCTTATAATAAAACAAAACATACAGTACTACCCAAGAAGAGTTTCTGTCTGAAATATTCAAGCAAAATCTAATTAAGCCTATCTATTTAGCAAGAAAGCATGACAGAGAAAGTGTAAACTTTTCAACCTTATTTTTTACTAACAATCACTAACAGCAGTCTCAGAGCAATTTTTGCCAGCTTGGTCCTCAATTTCATTTTTATTCTTTTCTACCATTTTTTTATTCTTTCCTGTATGTAATTTTCACAGAATTTACATGCACTCATGTCCACTGACAAACAGAGTAAAACTAAACCTGGGTCTGCAGCTGGCCACTCTCCAGCCTCGTGAAACTGCCGCTCACTCAGCACTCTCTAGCCTCCTGTCCAGTTCTTTCAGGGCACTTTGTACAGTCGGCACCTCCTTTGGAAAACTGTTGCCCCCCTGACCTCTTCCTCTCAAGCCCATAGGCCCTGAAATGAGTCACTCCTTCACCAGTCAACCTTGTAGAAACCAGGGTCACCTCGACCACAACGAGGTCTTTTCTTACTGACACCTTGCAATGGTCTTGCTATTTCACTTGCTCTCACACACCTCAGCAGCTGGCACAGAGGACAGCACTGCTTTGTGACTGCAAGGTCCTATCAGTCAACAACTTTGCTGGCAGACTACCTGGAAACCTGACATCAATGAGTCACTGATTGTTTCCTAGTGTTCGCTTTGCAAATCCAAGAAACTGGCTTCTCTGTCAAGTTAGCTCTATCTGCCTGATATGTGGTAGGTCTGAAAACCTGGCACAGATGTGTACCTGTGACTTTAAGACTGATGACGCACTCTGGAGATGTGGTTCAGTGCAAACACTTGCCTGGCTTGTGCAAGGCCCTGAGATCCATCACCATCACTACCCTGGTAATGTGGAGAAGGCAGATAATTATAGTTTCCATTTCCAAAGTCATGGCCAGATTTTAGAATCATTAGGGAACCCCCACAACCAAGCCCAGGCTTAATATGGCTAGAAAATGCTGGGTGTTTCTCTGGGAAGCCTGTTCTCTGTTTATGGAATGTTTCTATTTACACACACAAACACACAAGTATGTATGCACACTCATACATTCCCCCTTGTCTCTGTGGTCAAATAATACATTTCTGTTTCTTTACAGTTCCCCAACTGATGCTCAAACATAAATGAACTCTGGATCTCCAGAGTTGTGCATAAAGCATATGAAAGGATGCTTACACTTATTCCCTATAAGGGAAACAAATCAAAACTACAAGGTACTACTTCATAGCCACTAGCCTGGCAATAGCAAAATGACAGACAGTAGCAAACATTGTGAAGAATGTAAGGAAACTATAATCTTTATACATTCCTTGAAGGAAAGGAAAATGGGGCAGATGCTTTGGAAAACCAGCTGACACTTCCCTAAATGACTAAACATAGAACAGCCACATGGCCAAGCCACTCCTATGTACATACCAAGAGAAATGAAAAGCATGTTTACACCAAGAACAGCATATAAATGTTTAAAGTATTATTTCTAACAATCAAAATTGCAAAGTCAACCATCTCATCAACTGATAAATGGATAAGCAAATCTGGCAAATCCGAAACAGTAGAAAATTATTCAGCCTTTAAAAAAAGGAAAAGCTGCTGCACTTGCAAACAACCTAGGTTTGATTCCCAGCACCCACAGTGGTTCACAAATGTCTGCAACTCTAGACCAGGGATCTGATGGCCTTTTCTCACCAAGTATGCACATGGTGCACACACAAAACAAAACAAAAATCTTTTTAAAAAGATATATACGCAGATAAGGTGGAGCACACTTTTAATCCCAGCACTCTGAAGATATATGTAGGCAGATCTCTATGAGTTCAAGGCCAGTCAGGTTTACATAGTGAGTTCTAGGACAGCCAGGGCTACACAGAGAAACCCTGCTTGTAACAGCAGGGCTGGGGAGACAGAGACAGGAGGATCCCTAGGATTTACTAGCCAACTACTCTAGCTGAATCAGTGGGCTCCAGGCTTAAATGAGAGATTTTGTCTTAAAATCTATGGGTGAGGGGGGACAGTGGCTCACACCTCTAGTCCCAGCACTCTGGGAGGCAGAGGCAAGTAGATCTCTGTGAGTTCGAGTCCAGCGTGGTCTATAAAGTGAGTCCAGGACAGCCAAGGCTACACAGAGAAACTCTATCTTAACACACACACACACACAAAACCACAGGTGAGCAGTTGAGAAAAATGCCCAGCATTACACATACACACACATATACAAGTCTATGATCACAAAATGCCTGCTTCAGGAAATTCACTGAAACAATAGACTGATGAGTGTGTAAAACACTGAGGGGATGACAGGATCATGTCAGGAAGATAAGGAGTGACTCTTGGTGCACTGATGAAAAAACTCTTTAGAGACAGTATCTTGCTGTGTGGTCCAGACTGGCTGTGGATTCATGATCCGCCTCTCACAGCCTTCTAGGTACTAGGAATACAGATATGTTCTACCATGCCTGGCTTTAAAAATTCTCTAAAATTATTATAGTTAATTGCTGCATGACTTGTAAATAACCTTGAAACCACTGAATTATAAATGATGAGTGGGCTATATGGTATGTGAATTGTATTTCAATAAAGTTATAAGTACTAAGATAATGAGGCCATAGAGCAGTGGCTCTAAATTTCCTAACACAGCTCCTCATGTTGTGGTGAGCACAACTATAAAACTAATTTGTTGCTACTTCATAACTGTTATTTTGCTATTGTTAGGAATCATAATATAAATATCTGATATGCAGGATATCTGATATGTGATTCCCAAATGGATCACCACAGACAATTCCTTCTTCTGGAAGAGAGAAAATAACTTGTAAGCACACCACCATCTTCTCTCCTGTCCAGCTTCCAAGAGCAAAACCCAAACATCTCCCCTGAATAACATGGAGACAGTGCAGGAAATTCTTTAAGTACACTAGTTAAGTCATTGTCTACGAAGTTCAAAGCCCAACCATTTCCATGTCTGTAGTTCAGACGGACACAAACCATATTTAGAAACAAGCTCCAGAGAAATGCTTTGAAGAATTTTACTCTCAACAGTCATAGCTTTAAAACATCCATCTCGGCAAGAGGAAATGCCTTAGATCAGTCCCTAGTCTGCCCTTCCTTAGATCCCTGCTCTTTTGGCTCCTCTTATCTGTAACCCCATCTAGGAGTGCAGCTCTCTGGTGAGCATGTCCTCCTGGCTCTCCTCCTACTCCCTGACTGTTCTCTGTTGTCCTTCCAGCCATCCTCAAGGCTGGGAGTCCTCAGAGTCTTGCTGCACCCTAGCTGTTTCTGATAACACCATATCCTCCCTAGGAAGACTGTGCTTACTGCCCTGCCCTTCCCAAGCATCCACACCCTCCTCTCTCACCCTCATACCACCTGCCTCTTTCATGACCCATCTTTCTGGTCACAACCTGTCTACACGTTCCCTCTAGCACCTGGAAGGTTCTCTGGGCCTCTTGAGATGTCTCAGAAGCAGTTCTGATAAAGACTGAGTTAAGGGCCTCGGTATCTTCTGTCTGACCCTGCCTCTACATTAGCATTACTGTTCTAGAACTACCCATCTTCCCAGTATGTCCCTGCTATCTCCCAGGCACAGAATCACTATGTTCATTCAAGATATTCAAAAATCAAGGGGATGAGGCCATAGCTCAGTAGATGAAGTGCTTGCCATGAGGGCAAAGACCAGAGTTTGATTTCCCAATGCCCTCATGAAAAGGCTGAGTACAATCCCAGTGCTGGGGAAGCAGACACAAGAGAGTTCCAGCAAGGCTACTTCAAGAGCCCCAAATCCACATTCCCAGATTCATGCTTGTGGAGGTCAGAGGTCAACACTGGGTGTCTTCTTGAACTGCTCTCTACCTGCTCTTTTGAGACAGATTCTCACTGAGCCCTGCACTCACTAACTCAGCTAGACTGAATGGCTGGTGCGCACCACGATCTGTCTACAAACTCCCTGCCCCGAGATGCTTTTTTACACAGGTGCCAGGGATCCTAAGTTAGGACTTCAAGCTGTGCCTTAGGTACTTTACCCACTGAGCCACCTTTCCTAGCCCCATTCCCAGTCTTACCTTTCAACTGACCCTTGTTGCTGCAAGCAAGCCAGGACACCCAGCCAAGCTGTTGAGGCTGAATAAGGCCTCATGTCACTGAGTTTTGAGTAGCAATCTTCCCCCACCCATAGGCCTGAGGAGGACATGACATCATCTGAACCCTATCACCAAATGCTCCTGTGTCTCCCAGAGGAAGAAGGCACAAAGGTGGAAAGTGCTGCATGTCTTGGATCCGCAGGCCCATCCTCTTCCAGCTCAAATCAGGGCTCAGCAGCAGCCAGTCAGGAGCCGCCTCATTTCCTGTACAAGGCCAGTAAAAATAGGAAGTGGGGGAGGAAGTTCACAAAGCAGAAACAAAAGCAATCTCGACCCAGCTTCCTGAACACAAATCACTGAGCAAGGAGGGGGCATCATTAAACGGAAAGGCAAGCTGGGAGAGCCAAGGCCACAGGAAAGGAAATGACTCTTCCGTGTCCACAGAGCCTGTAGCAGTTTCTGTGCGTGAGAGGCTGTCTTAACAGGAAAACTGAACAAAGCCAGACATCATCTATAACATGGAAATGAATGCTAAAGCATGTTAATGCAAAGACTAAAGCGCAGACTGCTAAAATGTGAATTCTATCAGCAGTCCATAAAAAGGTCTAGGGAGGTCAAGATTAAGGTTTTTTGGGGGGTTTTGTTGTTGTTTTGTTTTGTGTGTGTGTTTTCTAATCAAGGAATAACAGAAGGGCTGGAGAAATGGCTCACCACTTAAGAACACTTGCCGCTCTTCTAGAGGACCATGTGTAATTGCAGGGGATTCCATACCCTTCACTATCTCAGAGCACACACAAGTAGCACACACACTCATAAATAAAGGTAAAGTAAATATTTAAAAAGGAGAAGCAGTAGCAACAATAGTAACAATAATAGTGGCAAAAGCTGGATCCATAATTTGGTAGGTTCCTAACTTGCCCAGCACACATGAAGCCTCAGGTCCTGTACCCACCACTGTCAAGTAGGGAGATGAATAAACTTCTACACCCACCTAGAGAATCGGCCCAGTGGCCCAGACGCGAACAGGAGACATGGCTCCTACTTTCAAGCAGCTATCAGCCTATGGTAGGAGGAGACATGGGGTGGGATTGCCTCTGAGCTGACCTTTGCCCTATAAGGCTTTACCACAAAACACAGCATTTCTCCACAAAACCAACGCAGGCTATCATTAGTGGTTCTAAGGCATTTTCTATCTGGTGATCTACAAACAACTGATCGTTTCATTTAAGAAGAAGAAAAACTGTTCTTACCGCAAAGTCAACATAGTTGAGATTTACTCTAAAATAACAGAGGTTTGAGGAAAAAAATAAGCCAAATGTATTAAATGGTCATTTTGAAGGAATAGGCTTAATTTTGTTTAAATTGAGGGTTAGTGGGGCTGGAGAGACGGAGGAGTGGTTAAAAGTGACTGGTCTCACAGAGGATCCAGGTTTGGTCCCCAGCACCTAAACCAGGCAACTCACAACTAACTGCCTGTGGCTCTAGGATCTGATACTCTCTGGCCTCCAAGTGACCTACATGCACTTGGTGCACATAAACAAACACAGGGACACACACACACACACACATATACATACATACTTAGATATGAATAAAACATTCTTAAAGTAAATAAATTGGAAGTTCATTGTGTTTAGTTTTGTTTGTGCTTTTTAAAGTGGGAGGGAAATCAAAGCCTAGATTGTTTTTTAAACAGTTACTACATGATAGTAGAAATGTCAATACATGATAATCAACATATACTCAATTTCACACAAAGAATGTATATTTAATAACAACAACGACAACAAAGAGTATTACTTGGTCCTGCTGCAGACAGCTAGTCCTCTGCCTCAGTTTCTAATAACTGAAGGACTCAGATTACTCTGTATGTAAAATTGCGTATTTACTCATTTTACAAAGTTACAAAGTCTCAGAACAGGTTGCGACTGGGCTAAGTGCTAGAACTTATAAGTTAACTTTACCACAAAAACACTGCAAACCAAACATCACAACAAATCCGTCAACCAGAGATCTTCTAAAGGAGAGCTAGGCATGATGGCACAAGCCTGATACTGCATCACTTGGGAACCATTCGTGCTAGGATCATGAGTTCAAGGCCAACCTGGGGTACACAATAAGACTGTCTCAGAATCTTGAGGGGAGTTTTGTCTATAAACATCAAACTATAACACCAGCAAAGGCTGGCAATGCTGGGTTTTGGGGGAGGGACAGTCTCTCTATGTAGCCTAGGCTGACCTTAAGCTCATTATTCTCCTGCCTTAGTCTCTAAGTACACAATCACAGGTGTATACTAACATCTGGCAAAACTGGCTCTTACAGTTTTGAAACATTTGCTCGGATAAAATACAGTTTTCATTTATAAACTAAAATGGTCTTAACTGGGGATGAAGAGATGCTCTATCTATCTATCTGGAGTGAGAATGGATCCCACAGGAAGGTTTTGTCCAAAAGTCTGTCCTTTTTTATCAAAATTCCAGGTTCCTTATATAGCTGGTCTTGAACTCAAGATCCTCCTCCTTCACCCCCAAGTGTTGAGATAACAGCTGGAGTTCTTGGAGATTTCTCCAGCCCTTTCCTTGAGTTCAGTTACTTTGCTAGCGTACCTCACATAACTTACGGAAATGATTTCCTCAGATGGACTAGCTTGTGTAAAGGATTTTGCCAAGGACACAGATGAAGAGATGCACACAGCAGAGCACTTGGGAAGATGAGAAGCATTCAAGCCCTCTCCCGGCATGCCACCATAGAAACCTCCTGAAGCTCTCTAAGTCCTGCCCCTTAACATATATGAAGGGAGAATATTACTCAGGTAGGACATGAAACCCCAGCCACTGATGACCAGTTCACTCGGTCCCTCTCTGTCTTAAAGGCGTGGGTGGAGCTGTAAGTCCCAATCCTCAAATGTTACCTGTTTTTTTTTTCAGGTGACCAGCACCCAGCCTGAAGCTCTTCAGGGGCTTCCAGACACCAGTGATCTCATTAGTATACAAAAACATAATTATTAGTTCAGAGGTTCCACAAATTTCAGGGGTTGTATGCCAAGATGGAAGAAAATCAAATTCGTATTTCACAACTATCACATTAAAACATTTTTCAAGTCAGGCATGGGGGCATAGGCATTTAACCCAGTACACAGAAAACTTAGGCTAGAACACAGGAAAACACCCTTTGAAAAAAAAAGAAAAAAATAGTTTGAATTTTGCAAAACAAGTTGAACTGGTACAAACTTTTTATCTTTTAGAGAACTACTTCAGAGGCTGGGGAGGTGGCTCAATGACTAAGAAGAGCACTGCTGTCCTTCCAGAGGACTTTGGTTCCATTCCCAGCACCCACATGACAGCTCACAACCCTCTATAACCCTAGTTCCAGGAGACCCAACACCCTCTTTTTTGTTTGGTTTGATTTTTTGAGACAGGGTTTCTCTGCCCTGGCAGTCTTGGAGCCCACTCTGTAGACCAGGTTGGCCTTGAACTCACCTACAAGAGATTCACCTACCTCTGCCTCCTGAGTGCTGGGATTAAAGGTATGTGTTACCACCAACCAGCTCCCACACCCTCTTCTGACCTCTACAGGTACCAGGTTTGCACACAGTATACATACATATATGCATGCAAAATACTAACATACCTAAAATAAAAATAAATCTTTAATAAAGATAATTACTCAATAAAACTTAAAATTCTATATGTCAAATATAATTTAAAAATCAGTCTTCTTACTATGAAGGAGTATTATATAAATATAGATACTCTTAAAATTTTAAGATAATTTTTGACCAGACCTGGTATCACAAGTCTCTAACACCAGCTCTTGGGGAGGAAGATAAAGTACAGTAGCATACTCCTTTAATCTCAAAAACAAAAAACAAACAAAAATGTAAGGCACCCATAAACAATTTTACTAATGACTAACTAATGGTGTCTCTCTCCTCCAAGTTGGGAACACTGACTCTTATTTTATATTCCCTGCAATTCCTGTCATCTATCAAGACCACCAGCAAGTCAGAGACAAGGCTAGTAGCCTGTTTTCTCCATAAATATTTCAGCAGGTCATACAATCAGAAATGTGGAACTCTGTGTGTGTGTGTGTGTGTGTGTGCATGCGCGCATGTGCATGTGTGCGAAACTATGTGTCTATGTGTTTGTGTGTGATGGGTACTGAGCTCAAGGCTCTATCCACGATAAGCAAACATTCTTGAGCTATATCCCAAGGCCAGAAATGTAGAAATTGCATGGCATCTACTCACGTGGGCTCCCTAGGCAGGAAAGGTTCATGCTGGCTTTCTACTATGCTACTTTCCCGAACCACATGCCTTCAGTTACTGAGGTGCTAACGTAAGCACAGCCCTTCTCCAGATGTCAGGGATACAGAAGTGCTGCCTAGGTCAATGTACTAGAAAGGCCCTTACCTGGTGCTAGGTGAAAGATGCTCCAGTACAAAGAAACTTCAGGGAAGCCAGGTTCTGCCAAAATGCAGTGGCTATTGCTATGACCAGGGCAGTCTGATTCATCTAGATGTGAATTTCTGCTCTCAGTAAATATCAGCCGAGTGAAAGGCATTTAGTAACTCTATGACCTTAAGCAAGTCAGCTGAAAACTTGTACGTCAGTTTCCTTAGTAGAGGGTGTGGCTAAACTCTGTAGAGTACAGGACTTGGCACATTTCTAGTCTCAGGATGGAAATGGCCACTCTTCAAGAGGCCTTGGGTTATCATAGGGTATCTTTGTCAACTCCTCATTCTGGTCTACTAGACAAATGCACCCCAATCCCACATTGCAGTTTAACAATTCACAGAGATAAGCACCTACCTTCCTGCAGCTGCGGGCCCCAACTCCCCAAATCCAGTAAAGAAAATAACCTGCCACCTAGTGTGCTCCAGCACAAAAGGAGGTCAAGGCCCACCACTCCCTCCTACTTCAGCCCCAGGCTAGAAGGAAGTGGTGGACACAGCTGAGGAAGGGGGCCCTATCTCCTCAAATTACAAAGCACAGAACAGTTACTTACGCACAGCACTCCCCTCTTGCTGCTAAAAGGGCTCACTTTCACCTCTCCTAGTGTGGATCACTGAAGCCTGGGGCACCCTAGTCTGGGACCCAAGCCAGCTTTCCTCTGCCTCTTGGACCAAGGCAACCAGTGAGGAAGACTGAGCTTTTCCCAGGTTCCTTAACCATAACTGAATCTCATTAGTATTGAATTCCCAAGTCATTTTTAGTAAGAAAATGTATTTTTTTTTCTGGTAGTATCTAGCTCTAATTGTACATTCAAACCTTCCCATCGTTGGCAGAGCTCTATGAGTTCCAGGGCAGTCTGGTCTGAACAACAAGTTCTAGGCCTGCCAGAGCTATAGTGAGGTCCTGCACCCCAACAAAAGAAAAAGAAAAGTTTAAAAAGAAAAGCAGGGGGCTGGAGAGATGGCTCAGAGATTAAGAGTACTGCCTGCTCTTCCAGAGGTCCTGAGTTCAATTCCCAGCAACCACATGGTGGCTTACAACCATCTAAAATAAGATCTAGTGTCTTCTTCTGGCGTGCAGGTGAATATGCAGACAGAACATTGTATACATAATAAATAAAATAAAATAAAAAGAAAAGCAGGGCCAGTGAGATGGCTCAACAGGTCAATGGGTAAAACTGCTTGGGGCCAAGCCTAACGCTCTGATCTCCATCCCGGGACCCACAACATAGAAGCTGAAATCCAATTCACACAAATCATCCCCTGACATCTACATGTAATGCCATGGTACTCATGTCCACACATATATACAAATAAATTTTCAAATGTAATAATTTTTTTTAAAAAGGAATGCCATATCAAGGGACGAATCTTAACACTCACAGACACAGGCTTTTCTTAAGAAAACAAACGGCACTGGTCAGAGCTACACAGTGAGACTCTATCCCAAACAGAAGAGCAAACCAATGGCACCATGAACTACAAGAGTCAACTTGAAAGTGACCGACATGTATTGCATTAAGAGATTCATTATCTAAACTAGACATGAGCTTCAAAGACAAGGGAGAGTGACATGCTTTGATTCTATCAACGGTGCCATTCACACACAGATGCCAAGAAAAGCTGCCATGTACCAATGACATGCCATCACTAAAGCAACCCAATTTCAGACCCCCTCTAAGCTCTTTCCTGTTTCTTAATCATTTGCATTGGTTGTCTAGGACACACATCACCCTTGGACCAAGACCTGTGGCTGGAGTGGGGGGACTTATAATCAGAGCACTAACTAGGCAGAGGGGAAAATAGAGTTCCATGCCAGCCAGGTTATACAGCCAGCTCTTGTCTCAAAAAAACAACAACAACACCAAAAACAAAACAAAAACAAAAACACACCTTACTCTCATTTTACTTTTTCTAAAAGTAACCCATATTCAAGATTCATTAGCTCAGTTATGAATGGTAGCACTGGTATATGCTGTCCTAGCATTTAGGATGCTAAGGCAGGAGGATTATTGTAAGGTGAAGGCCATCCTGGTCTATATATTGAGTACCTGGTCAGCTTGGTCTCCATAGTAAAACCCTGCCTAGAAACAAACTTTCACTGTATCAAGGAAGCCATACTGGTTGGACCACTTTAACTCCCATGAAGCTTCTCCCGGGCTCTGGCTGCCTCTGCTGTTGCTGCCTCTGGGGGCAGCTATCTATGCCTGTCTCACCGAATGAACTGCAAACACCATGACGGATGTTAAGCTACATTTTCACTTTACTGCACTGCACAGTGTGGACAATAAAAAAGACATTCTTACCAATCTGTCCTAAGGACTTTATAAACACATTAAAGCTATACAGTACGCTCAGAATGGTGGCTTTTGCTTATAATTCCCAAACCTAGAAGTTGAGGCAGGAAAATTGTTGTGAGTTTGAGGTCAGCCTAGGCTACACAGTTAAGTTCCATGCCAGCCAGTTTGGGCTAAAGGAAAACAACAACAACCAAAACAAACAAACAAACAAAACCCACAGTAGAATCCTAGGCATTACTACCTCTCCTATTTTCAAGCTGGGTTAGTCAGCTTGAAAGTCTAGTGGCTTAGAGGCTAGTGACTAGTAAGTGGTAGGTGAGACTTCAGTTTGACTAGTACTTCCTCTGTTCCCTACGTATATGACTGGATACCACAGACATTTGTTTTAAAAGTTATTAATCTTTAAATTGAAAATAATAGGCAGGGGAAAAAAAAGCATGCCATACAAAATGGTGCCCAAGACAGTAAAATCAGACATGGTGGCACACAGCAGTAATCCCAGGCAAGGGGACCTTGAATTTGAGGCTAGCCTGGGCTACTCAGCAAGACCTATCTCAAAATTAATTTATTAAATACATTTGCTATTTACATTTTAAAATGCTTAAAGAAAAAATGCTTTAAGAACATTAAGTCCTATGCTGCTACTTATTTTGATTTTGTTGTTGTTGTTTTTCAAGACAGTTTCTCAGTGTAGACCCTGCTGTCCTGGAATTCCTGAACTCCTGATATAGATCAGGCTGGCCTCAAACTCACAGAGATCTGCCTGCCTCTGCCTCCTGAGGCTGGGGTTAAAAGAATGGACCACCATGCCCAGGACACTTATTCTTAAGTTTAAGACAGAACTTGTCCAAAATTAACCTCAGAGTAGAAAATAAAAATTAAAAGCATCTATCCAAAAACTTATACCTAAGTGGATCAGCTAAACTTAGTTCTTTCTGAAAAGGAGGTGTGGATTCATTCCAGATTTGAGACCATTTCTGGCCCAGTCTGTTGACACACACCTGTAACACAAGCACTCAGGAGGCTGAGGAAGAACACTGGACTACTTAACAACCTGAGGTTTTTCTGGAGCCTCATCCTGAATAAACCAGTTCTTTTCCTATCACCTGTTCCAGCCTTTTTTCCTGTACTCAGAAACTTATTTTTCTCTAACTCAAACAGACACATAAGTACACTGTCCACATGCAACCTGCTTTTCCCGAGTGATTTAATTCCTGATTTGAGGAGACTGAGAATCATAACCAGGGGCCTCCAGATGCTGCACAAGCATTGACCTAACCCTTACTCTAAGTTGCACCTATTTTCTATCTTAACATAACAGGGTCTCATGAAACAGAGGATTTGGGAAGGGTATAGACTCCACTGGGAACAGCATCCATAAAAAGCTCTTAAATGTACACAAACATTTAGAATGTGAAGCAGTATGAAGGCTATGGAGGCAACAGACACTAAACATGCCAGTTCTCTGTGTCACAGGGCTACACAAAGGAACAAACACAGAACACTTAGCACCAAATCTGACTAGCACAGTGAGCCCGCAGTAATGCAGATACCACTATCAATCAAATACCTCAGGCTTGCTCACTTCTCCAGCTTCATTCATGTCACCATCCTGCTTAAGCATCCCTCTTACAAGGGAGCTGGAGTCACCTATTCTCCCCACACTGTTAAGATAAGCTCAGCCTTCTTCAGAAAGTTGTCCTTGACCTGTTTCAGGTTGGCTTTCCTGCCTGAGCAGTTTGGAAGGAGCCTGTCATCTCTTCCCACTGTCTGCTTATCAACTTTGACAGTGAACCCCGGAGCAGTTTCAGGGGGACAAGTTAGGTTCAAAGATGACTGATGCATTAACCAGAAGGCCAATTACTAAGTGTATAGCAAAAGAGCTAGCCCTAGCTGGAACTTTACCAGGCTCAAAGTCCTCAGGGCAACACTAAGAGAAAGGTGCAACAGTGTCTCCATTCTACAGCTAGATTAGACAGCATCCCCAAACCAGAATCAACTACAGCAATCTGACCACCTCTTTGGCAGGAATTTCCAAATGAAACTATGAAAGGTATAAGGAAGGTGGCCCCACCCTTTGATACTGTACCGCTCCGGTCAGAACTCCAGACAGAGAAACCCTCACACCTCCTAAACTAGCTCTCCTGAACATGCTACCACAACTTCCACAGACACTACTCCAAAGCTCTCCTGGAAACACAAGTCTTTCTTGGGGGATTCAAAATTAAGTTTAAGCTTTCTGGCCACAAACACATTCCAAACATGCCTTCCTTGGGGTTAGAGCTGGGTCAGTTTGGGTTGAATTTAAAGTTTTCCCTGAAATTTGTCAAACTCTATTTACAAAATGTCTCTTGGCTTATGCTTGCATCTTTTCTATAGATAGCATTTTTTTTTTAAATTTTATTCTCTGATGGTCATTTATTCAACAAATTCTCAATTGTTTCCAGAACGGTATATTCCAGACCCTGGTGATAAAAGCAACGACAAAACAGGCAAAACTTTTTTGGTGTCTCCCTTTAGGTACTTTCAGACACTTCAGAGTTCTGTCTTCTCCAGGCTGTATCTCTTGGCTCTGTATTCTGATTCCCCAATAAATAACGGCCCATACTGTAGGTGACTGTGAGCTAGCTAATGTAAATTGGGTTAGTTTCTTCCTAACCAGAGCAGGACTAGAGTGGTCCCTGAGGAAGAAGATGTAAAATCTAAATCAAGATGTAGGGAAGGTCAGGCTTTGTAGCACACGCCTTTAATCCCAGCACTTGGGAGGCAGAGGCAGATGGATCTCTGTGAGTTTGATGACAGCTTGGTCTGCATGGTGAGCTCTAGGACAACCAGAGCTACATAGAAAAACCCTATCTCAAAACAAAATGAAAACAACAAACGGTAGGAAGAATACAAATGACAAGAACAATCTAACAACAGGAAAATGAGATTGTACGATGTCAGCTAGTAAGAATTTTAGATTTATCAAAGACAGGCTACCCTGGGAATTGATGAAGAATTCCATGTCTAGCGGTCATTTAGAAAGAAATAAAGAACTGACATACAAAAACCAGAATTGAAACCAGGTATGATGTCACATGTCTGTAGCCCCAGTGCTTGAGAGGTTGATGCAGGAGGATATCAAGTTAAAGGCCAGCTTGGGTACATAAAAGTCTGTCTCAAAAACAAACAACAGAAAAGCAAAGCCCAAGTTAGGATGGGTATGTCACTCTAAGGACCCGAGGGCAAGAAAGTAAAGTGGTCTCTACCTCCAAGTAGAGATGTGATGGATGTGAAGGCAGGAACAGGTTTTAAGATTAAGGGAGGAAGCATGAGGCTACGCCTCAGAAAACAGCACCAGACCGACAAAGCTAAGAAAATGGGCACTACTGCTCTAAAGTGGGCAGCCAAGAGCAAGGCTGGTTCATAACAAGAATGCCCGCACCAAATACTTACAAAGTCAGAGGATCTGGGGAGGTAGCTCAGTGGTACAGGGCACACCTACCATGCTCAAACTTAGGAGTTGAAGGGCTGAGAGATGGCACAGAGGTTAAAAGCACTGGCTGCTCTTGCAAAAGACCCGGGTTTAACTCCATCACTCACACGGCAGCTCACAAGCATCTATATTTTCCAGACACAGAGGATCAGCAGCCCTTTTTTGGTTTCAATGGTACTGTATGCCTAAGGTGCAGCCTTCATTCAGGTAAAACACACATATAAAACAAAAACAAAATAAACAATCTCAAATTCTTGAGTTGCATCAGAAAGCATGGCAAAGAGGAAATACAACTAAAAGAAATGAAAAGGAAAAAGAAAAAAAGCAAGCAATGACCACTGGGTCAGCCAACTAGGAGACCCTCACACAGACAATATCAGAGCACAACTCTTGCCACTTCAGGCTCATTTTTAATTAATACTAAGGGAACCCAGCAATGTGCTCTTCTCAGTCCAAACAAAGCAATTCCTAACCAACACTGTTCTAAACAACACTCTTTGTCCATCAGGAAGGTCATTATTTACCACTGAGGACAAAGTCTCATAGGAGAAGGGACAGAGTGGAAATGCAACCCATGGGATATTCTAGCCTTCTATCTCCAATAGTGACTTCCCTGGAATGTGGAAGATCTAGAAGACACACAGCTCCTGATGTAGTAGGCTTCAAGTTCTCAACAGATTATTTAGTATTCTGTTTTTGTTTTGCTTTGTTTTTTTAAAGGATGCTTAAAGCACGCTGTCTTCCAAAAATCCAGAGATAATTTTAGATTGAAAAAAAATCTAGGCTTGCCAAGGGAATCTGAGAACTTTTCTATCTTGGTCTCCAATGCTAACCTACGTATTCGTGTGCAAAAATAGAGGAAGATTAGAATCTCAAATGCCAGACTGAAAAGTTGCCACAACAAACTTTCACTCTTCATATGGAGTCTGTTATCTTGTCAGCAAGAAAGCAAATGAAACCTTTTGTTTAATATTTTTTCATATGTATATGTGCCGCACACACACATACATATTTATCGAATATATAAAGCATTCCCTGAACTTGTAAAGGAAACGATTTTTTAAAGATTGCAAAAAGAAAGAAAATTTACTATTTTCAAGGCATAAAAACATCCAAACACATGCCAAGTCAAATTTATAAGTAGCCCTTTGCAAATACATTCTTAGAACTTTAAGCCTAAAATAAGATAATACTAATAATAAGACAATAACTGTTACTGGGATGACTATCGTGTTACTTGGGAAATATTTCTTAAAATAAAAATAAAAACAGGGCCTCTTGACCCATGCCTTTAATCCCAGCACTTGAAAAACATAAGTAGAGAGAGCCCTTAATTTAAGGCCAGCCTGGTCTATACAGTGAGATCCTGGCTCAAAATAAATAAATGAGTAAATAAACAAAAACAACAAAAAAGGTTTAAAAAGATTTTAAGCAATTATGAGACTCAAACACAGGTGAAATTTTCTACAATACCGCGTCTGAGATTTCCAAACATATCAACAAGGAGAAAAATGGAATGTTACCTTTGACCCCCATTTGTAAGAAGACAATAACCAGATAAACCCTTTTTTTTTGCCACAAGTGTTTTATCTTGCGACAGAGAAGAAAACAATCAAATATTCACCGGGGCTTGGATAAATTATGGTAGCCTCTAAAAGTGACAGAATGTATAGCTATCTGCACTTACTGATGTCACCAAAACGTTAGCCGCGGCTGTCACCGAGTTGTAGGTTGTGGGGCCCGTGCTCATTTTCTCCCCTGACACTTGGGTCCTGCCTCCAGTGTTTTTACAAGGACGGAAGAATGAATCGCTTTCACAATGGCAGTGGGTGGGGAGGGCCAGGGACGAGCTATTTTCAAACTGGGGGCTCCCCGGGCTGCGCGTTTTCCCAGGCAAATTTGGTTAAAGTATAAACAAAATTCTTATCGCGCCAGGCAGGCGTGCTCTCTTCCCCTGCTCCACGAGGGGCAGGAAGACACACCCCTGACCCCGGCGCTCGCCCCACGGGCGTGGGTCCTTCCTCAGCCCTCCCCCGACCCCCGCCGCGCCCACGGGCTCCGCTGGAGCCGGGAAGGGGCGCGCGGCCGGCCGGGCAGCCGCGGGGCGGCCTGAGGGCAGCGGCGCCCGCCCGCGCCCGTGGACCCGAGCGGCCCACAGGCCGCCGGCCCTCCGCGCTGCGCGTCGCGAGCTTCCGGGAGCGGGCGGCCCGAGGCGGCGGCGGCCTTCAGCGCCGACGCGCCCCTCGGGGTCTCGGTCCCGGGCGCGCGCAGACAGGCCCCTCCGGGCTTCCGTCCGCCCGGCCAGCGCCCGCCGCGCCGGGCGTCCTCCACAGCAGGCGGGCGAGGGACGGCGCCGGGGAGAGCGGCGCCCCGCGGGCTCGCCTCGCTGCCAGTCGCTCCGGCGACCCGCCGCCCGCCCCCCACAGCCAGCCCCCGGCGACCCGCGCCCGCGGGCGCCCGTACCTCACCTGCGACGCGCCCCGGTTCCCGGCGCACCGCCCGGCCCGGCTGTGTACACCGGAAGTGACGTCCGCGGCCGGCCCCGCCCCCGCCCTAGGCGACCGCTGCGGTTCCCTGGCCGGAGCCCACCCTCCCCTCGTGCTGGCTGGGCGGCGGCGCGGCTCCCGGCTTCCAGAACCCGGCCGGCACCCTGCTGGGGGGCTCACTGGCGGCCTCACGGGTTTTCCTTTGAAATGAATGACTGAAACACTGATCGCTAGACACCAGTACCTGACAGGCGGCGTAGGAGCGGGGTGGTGTCAGCACACTCAGGGACTGGATTCGTGTGTGGTGGCAACCGAATACTACTGTCACAAATCTGTGTGAGGGGGTTGTGCCCATTTGTGGCAGACGGTAGGAGGGGAAAGTGGAAGAGGGAAGGAGACAGTACAGTGACCTAGTGGAGGAGGGTGGCCAGGTAATTACCCCCAGGGGAAGATCGGGAGCTGAGATCCTAAAAAGAAAAAGAAAAAAAAAAGAGGACCACATGATAGCAGACAGCAAGAGGAACAACAGGCAAAAGGGACCCGGGGTGTAGCTCGGGGATAGAGAACTACTCAATTTGTCCGGGACACATTAAAGCCCCAGGGCTTGCAAAGGGAGTTTGGGAGGTTAAGAAACATGTTTTAGGCTGAGAGTGCCTTCACTGCCAGCTCTCGGGAGACAGAAGCAGGCAGATCCTTATGAATATGAGCCCTGCCTGCTCTGCAAAGCAAATTCAGGGTCAGCCAGGGCTACACAGTGAAACTGTCTCAAAAAAAAGAAAGGTGTTATCACATGTTTCATAGTCAGCAAACCAGATAGGATTAAACTGAGAACATTGCAAAACCCCTGTTTTAAGCAAGGAATGATTTGTCCACACTTGGGAAGCTCTCAGGATTGCTCTGGTTGGAGCATGAAGTCTCCAAAGGGGAGGCAAGGATGGATGTGCGGAGCTGAGGTTAGCACAGGAGAGGCCTCGGGCTCGTCCTCAGCATTGGGGAAGACAATGGCTGTAGATTTTTTTTTATTTTTTAAAGAGATGTATTTATTATGTATACAATGTTTTGCCTGCATATGTGCCAGAAGAGGGCACCAGATCTCATTGTAGATGGTTGTGAGCCACCATGTGGTTGCTGGGAATTGAACTCAGGACCTCAGGAATTGCAGACAGGGCTCTTAACCTCTGAGCCATCTCTCCAGCCCCTTTTTTTATTTTTTATTTAATTTTATTTTACGTGCATCAGGGTGAAGGTGTCAGATCCCCTGGAACTGGAGTTACAGACAGTTGTGAGCTGCCATGTGGGTGCTGGGAATTGAACCCTGGTCCTTTGGAAGAGCAGACAGTGCTCTTAACCACTGAGCCATCTCTCCAGCCCCGGCTGTAGATTTTAATGCAGTTTTTGAAAACAACAAGACCTTTCAGGACTGGGTTTAAGCTTGGCCTAAGGTGCTAAGGTGCTAGACACTCAGTGGTCACCAAAGATCTACCTGAGACAGTGGCTACAAAGTTGGCTGTCTCACACTAAAGAAAACTAAAGACATAAACACGTGTAGGAGTAACTGAAGCGGAGGCAAGCTTTATTAAAGAGAAGTGAAGAAGAGTGAAAAAAAACTGGATGGTGGTAGTGGTGTCTCCTTGATGGCTCGCTGGTTAAGAGTGCTGGAACTCTTGCACAGAACCTTGATTTGCTTCCGGCATCCACATGATGGTTAGAAATACATATTTGATACCCTCTTCTGACCTCCTTAGGCACCAGGCACTCATATGGCACACATGCATGCAGGCAAAGCACCCATTCACATAAAATAAATCCATTAAAAAAATAAGACCGTATTCTATGTACGCTATCATCCTCCAGCCATCAAGAGGGTCACCATCTGTTTGTATGTTGCCCACCAGTCAGGAGCAGTTGAAACCCCCCTTGCCATCAAATACTACACCAAGCTATTTGTTTTCATAGCTCCTTCTCTATGGAGGAACTGGGGTCTCATTCTTGAAATAGGTGGCCGTTTCCTTAGAAACTAGCTGTTAACAATTAGCTGCACTAGAAGCAAGGGTGCTTAGCATATGTTTCCCCAGGGGTGAGTTCTCATGGAATCTAGCCTGTTTGTATAAGCCTTGCTTCTCAGAGCATGACTGTCTCCATCAGGTCTGCTTGGCTGCCTCATACTCAGGTCTCAAGCTTCTCTGTTCCTCATCCCTGGACTTACAGCTTTAACCCTGACCTTCTTTTTAACCCTGAAGTTCATTCTTACTATAATACATGTGAGCCGCTTGTAGTTTCCACCATAGGCCTCTTTCCCAAACTACCTAGACGCTGTATCAATTTGTATTCCTGTGTGCATGATAGGATTGCCCATAATAATCAAAGGGCAGAGAACCAGACACAGTGATGCACGCCTGCAATTCCAGCACTTTGGAAGGAAGAGGCTGGAGGATCTGAGTCCGAGGCCAGCCTGGTCTACATAGTGAGTCCAGGACAGCCAGGACTACACAGAGAAACCCTGTCTCAAAAACAAAGACAAAAAGAACAAAGGGCAGAAACAAACTAGTGTCTGTCCATGGACACATGTACAAACAAAATGTGGCATATACACACAATATCACTCAGTTCTAGAAAGAGAGGAGATCAAGCTCGGCTCAGTGGAAGTACTAAAGTTCAATTGCTTTAGTACAAACCTTACTTCACAGGTGCACAGACCTGGGCTAAGTTCCTAGTGCCCCAAGAGAAAGTGTGGAGGCAAAAGGAGAGATAGAGGAAAGATGGTGCCATTGTTGGGTGAGGTGGAACAGACAGGTAGGCAGCGGCAGGAAGGTCACAGGCTCATCCTCTGTGCACAGCAACTTAGGCCAGGTTTGGCTGCAGGCTTGGCTGTCTCATAAGAAATGAGGAAAGTAGGGCTCATGGTACAAATAGATGAAACTTGAGGACATTACCCTCATCTTTTAATTTGATTTTATGTCTAAGTGTTTGCCCGCATGTCTGTCTGTGTACCACCTGTGTGCTTGATGCCTGCAGAGGCCACAAAGAGTATCAGATGTTCCAGAGAAGTGTGATCTCTGTGTAGGTTCTGGGAGTCAAATCTGGGTCCTCAGGAAGAGCAGCCAGTGTTCTTAACTGCTGAGCTATCTCTTCATTCTCCCCAAAAGAATTATTTTTAAAGATAGAGATACAGGACTGGCCAGGCGCTGTGGCGCATGCATTCAGGGAGGCAGAGGCAGGCAGATCTCTGTGAGTTCCGTGCCAGCCAGGTCTACAAAGTGAGCCCAGGACAGCCAAGGCTACACAGAGAAACCCTATCTCAGGAAAACAAAGAAAGAAAGAAAGAAATACAGGCTTGAGGGTATAGCTTAGTGATAGGACTTTGGTCTAGCATGTACAAAGCCCTGGGTTCTATCTCCAGCACCTCAAGTTGGGGAAAAAGATTTTAAAACAAAAAGGTATATATTCAAGTTCTAATACTTCAATATATTGTCTTCTCAGGCTATAAGGTATGTGAACTGCATAGACAAAGGCAGTGACAATGGGGATGAAGAAAATTGGCTAACGTTGAGGAAGATGGTTGATGTGGTTGGTGATGTCTACAGAGGGTCAGGAGGAGGACCCACTCATATATCTGGGATGACCATTGCAATAGTGTCTTAGTGGTGGGAAGCCTGAACAGGGCATGTAGGGAGAGAATTGCAAATAAGAAGACTCTGATCAGCTCAAGTGGTGGCACATACCTTTAATCCCAGCACCCAAGAGGCAGAGGCAGGTGGATTTCTCTAATTGCAAGGCCAGCCTGGTCTACAGAGCAAGTCCCAGGACAGTGGGGCTACACAGAGAAACCCTATCTCAAAAAAAATTATTATTATTATTGAAAATGTAGGCATAAGGTTATCGTGAAACTCAAATGCTTATTTCTGTACCCCTCCCCATATCTGGTTATAATACTTGCTCTTAGAATATCCTGTCTCAATGTGTAAACACTTCTGCCCAATTGTCTCTGGATATGCTAATACAGCAACTTACAGCCAATCACTGAGCAGTGGAGACAATAGTGCTGGATTTCCTGCCTGCCTGCCAGGGGCAAGAGCTAGAAGAGGAACAGGGGATTGAGCAACAGGAGATATCCAAGAGACATCAGGAGAAGGAGCTGGAGTAGGAAAGTTACAAAGTGCAAGTATCTCTGGGATGCACATTGGGAGGAAACCAGATTAGTTTAGAGGGTTAAGTGTAGAGTAATAACTGTTTAGTTATTGTGCTGTGAAGCTTGTTATCAAACAAATATAAAAGAGTCTCAATTTGTGTGATAGCCAGGTTAAGAGACAAACTGAGAAACAAACACAATTTTATAAATTTAACCATAACAATTAAAAAAAAAAAAGAGCATGCTCTGGCTGAGACTGAGACAAGCTGCAAAGCACCAAGCCAGTCAGGGCTACATAGCAACCCCTGTCTCTAAAATCCAAAGAAAGAACGAAGAGATGGTGGGTGGTAGCAGCCATGAGTTCCAGCATACCTTGATATCCCGAGGGAAGCATGGAGAAGGTTAATTGATTAAAGAGTTGTTTTTGTTTTTTTTTTTTAATATTTTGTTTTTTGAGACAGGTTTCTCAGTGTAGCCCTGGTTGTTCTGGAACTTGCTCTGTAGATCAGGCTGGCTTCAAACTCAGAGATCTGCCTGCCTCTGCCTCCTGAGTGCTTTGATCAGACGTGTGCCA
Organism: Pachyuromys duprasi; assembly: GCA_028658305.1. Classification (NCBI taxonomy): domain Eukaryota; kingdom Metazoa; phylum Chordata; class Mammalia; order Rodentia; family Muridae; genus Pachyuromys; species Pachyuromys duprasi. The sequence continues at coordinate 4,822,794 of CM053758.1, forward strand.
CCCCCAGGCTGATTAGGGTTTTTTTCCCCCCCAGAAGTGTCACATGATTGTACTCTCAATACTTCAGAGGTGAAGGCAGGATCATGAATCCAAGGTCATTGGGGCTGGAGAGGTGGCTTGGTAGTGAAAAGCACTGGTTGCCTCTCCCGAGGATGGGGGCTCAGTTCCCAGCACTCACATGTCAGCCAACAACTGTCTGTAATTCCAATACCAAGGAATCCACCCCCCTTCTTCTGCCCTCCCAGGACCCTGAACACACATGGTACAAAAACATATGTATAGGCAAAACACTCCTACACAGACAAAAATAATTTTTTTTAAATTATAGGTCATCCTTGACTATATGGAAATTTGAGGCTAGCCTAGGCTTCATGAGACCCTATGTCAAGAAACCAAAAAAAAAACAAAAAAGAAAAAAGAAAGAAAGAAAGAAAAAGAAATTAAAAAAATATAAAGGTTGGAGGCAGGGTCTCCAAACATGGCGATGCCTCAGACTGTAAGGGTGCTAACGCAGAAAGGTGGACAGGAAAAACCGAGCCATGGGCCCTGGGATCCCGTGGCAGGCAGATGGCCAGCGCTTCGGAGCGGAACCTTTCTTCTTCCTGGTGACTTACCTCAGCGGCTTTCCGGGTAAAGCAGAGGTAAAGCCAGCATTATTTGGGGCTTGGATTGAGCAAAGGGGGTGGGGGCCGATCAAGTGACAGGCGTGAGGGGTTGTAGGAGCTGAGGGAGCCGGCAGATGCTTAGAGGAGAGACCGCTGGGTCATCTTGGTGCTGTACACCGGAGAGGCGCTAGGGCTCAGGGCAACGGGCTTTAGTGGGCCACTTGTGGCTTCTCAAAATGACTCTGTCTCTCTGTCTCTACCTACCTCTGTCTCCCCACTCCCTGCCTGCTTGCCTGCCAGTCTTTGTCTCTGTCTCTCTGTCTGTCTCTCTTTTTCCCTCTGGTACTAGGGGCTTCTTCCATACCTTAAGCATGCCCTTCCCACTGAGCTATTTCTCCGGCCCTCTTTTCCTTTCCTTTTTATTTATTTATCTATCTATTTATTTATTTATTAAATTTTGAGATAGTCTTATTAAGTCTCCCAGGAAGAACCTGAGCTTGTGATCCTCCTCCCTCAGCTTCCTGAGTAGTTGGGATTATGGGCTAGTGCTCCATGCCTGGTTATAGCTGTCTCTTACTCAGAGGCTCTTTTAGCTGTTGCTATTGGCCCCAAGGGCTAGCAGACCTTGCCCCTGACTCCTCCAGGGACCACACTTGATAAACACCAGTTAGACTTTTACTTTCCTCCCAACTACCGGAGATTGAACCCAGGACCTCATGCATGCCAGTCAAGCCCTCTGCTACAGGGCTATACCCCGAGTGGTTAATTTTAATTTTCAGTGTTGAGGATGGAACCCACAACCAAATACACACATAGTCAGCACACTTTACTACTGAGCTGTCCCCACAACCCTGGGTGAAAAGCAGCCCTTTCCCCTTGCGTTCCACCTTGAGCTGCCTTTGCAATCACCACCGCTTAGCTTCCCTTTAAGCAATAATCATGGAGAAATGTACTGGAGACTACTTCAGCCCAGGGCTTGGAAACCAGCTGAGAGCCACATATACCAATGTTTGTGTCTCATTTTCTGAGATAGAGTCTTACCTTGTAGTCTAGGCTAGCCCTGACCATGTAATCCTCCCGTGTAGGCATGTACCACCGTAGACTGCTTCACTCACACCTCACCGCCTATTATCTATTTATTCCAAGCTCCATTGCACCAAGATACTAAGAGAATAAAAGACTGAAGCCCACAGCTTTGACCCTCCAGCTCTGCAGGTCTATGAACTGGAGCCTCAACTTGTATGTGCCCACATGTACAAGCACACACGAGTGCACATGCGTGGACACATCCACACCCAGGAACGTGTCACACAGAATGTGAGACACAGAACGTGTCTCACTTTGCCATTCAGGCATTTTGAAGCAAACCTGTTACCACCTGTCACAGAGACACTTCCATTGCTTCGTGTCATGAAGTCTAGGCTGACCTCAATTGCCACATAGCCAAGAATGACCTTGAATTTCTCACCCTGCCTCCATTCTCTTACATTTTGGTTGTGAGCCTAGCCTTTAATGGCTGAGCCATCTTTCCAGCCCTGTTCTCTAAAGTACAGAGATTACAGCTAATCAATTAATTAATACTTGTCTTACTGTGTCATCCAAGCTGCCGTCTGAGCGTCTGGAGAAGACTGTGTAAGCCAGCTGTGGTGACAGTCTCTGAAGTGAGCAGGACTCAGAAGCACGTCTACCCCAAGTGGGCTAGGCAGGACCAGAACCTGCCTCAGCGACAAGGTCCTCAGGGAAGCACCCTGACCTCAGCTGCAGCTTGCTGTCCTTGCTGAGAGAAAAAGCAGGTTTGCTGGCTTCTGTGAGGGCATCACATTCCTCAGGAAGCTGCAGAACGAGAACACCCCGCATCCAGGGGCTCCGGGGAGATCACAGAGCTGATTTGCCTAAGCAGTCCAGCTTATTGCTGCTGGATGTGCTTCTTCTTTGAGACAGCAGAAGCCAGGCTTCTAGACTGGCCTCTTCCATGTTAGTTTTAGTGAGAACCAGCTGAAGGAAGAGCCTTCAGGGAAGGGGTTGTTCACAGCCAAGTCTTCTTGCTGGGGCTGGGGAGCAGGGGAGTGAATCTGGACAGAGAAACACTTTGGGGGCCTCCCTCGGGCGGAATGTGAACACCACAAAATGGGCTGGGAGCTCCCTCCTGGGTAGGTTGCTGCATTCCAGAGGCCACAGGATTTGGGAGCTTGTCTGGAGGGAGCTGGCCAGACATTCTGGGCACAGAGCAACTGGCTGCATCTGCTGGGTATGGACAGAGGCTGGGGCCAGGCCAAGACAGGCAGCCTAACAGGCAGGAACGGAGTTGAGGGTAGCGTGGGCTGTGTGCAGGCGGGGAAAACAGATTACCCCCACCCCAAGGAAGGCTCTCCTTTGTCATGTCATGTGTCTTGCCTTCCCTCCCCACCCCCACCCCACCCCTGCATAACTATCTGAGAGGCCAACAGCTCCCCAACCCAATCATCCCCACAGCTGGAAATGACTGTGTTGTAGCCAAGAGGCTCAAGCCAAGCAGCCATATTTGCGTGTGCCTGTTGATGTTTGCATTGGGACTGACTCAGAGCCTGGTCCAGGATGGGTGAAGAGCTCTACCATGGAGCTACAGCCTCCCAGGACTTGGCTTCTTTAAAATGAAGATTCACTTATTTAATGTGCGTAGTTGTTTTACCTACACGTATGTATGCATGTATGTGCACTTTGTGCATGCCTAGTGGCTGCAGAAGAGGGCACCGGACGCCCTAAACCAGATGGTTGTGAGCCACCAGGTAGATGCTGGGAACTGGATCCTCTGAATCCCTTAACCACTGGGCCACCTCTCCAGCCTCAGATCTCAGCTTTTTATTTTATTATTTTTTGTGGCATCCTCGCTGTGTGGCTCAAACTGTCCACATTCTTTTGCCTCAGCCTCTTGAGTGCTGGGATCATATACATCTCACCACATCTAGTCGAATGACCTGCTCCTGTTTCATCCCCCTTCTAAAAATCCCAAATGGCTTTGTTGTCGTGAGGAGTTGGGGGGTGGCCAAGAGTCTGGGAACTTCCTAGCATCTGCGCTGTCCCCAGGATTCCACGCTCCTTTGGCTAAAGCTAAGACAGAAAGCCTAATCTAAAGGAAAATCTGTCTATAATCCAGCTAGCCTGAACGCTGAGCCAGAGGGCCACAAGTTCAAAGCCAACCTCTACTGCAGAGTGAGTTCAAGGTCAGCCCGAACAGCTTAGGAAGACCTGTCTTAAAATAAAAAATGGAAAGAGGGCTGAGGGTGAAGCTTGGTAATAGCATGCTTGTTTAGCACACGCCAGGCTGGAGGCTGGAGACCAGGTCCCACAAAAAAAGAAAAGTCATGTGTGGTGACACACATCTTCAATCTCAACACTCAGGAGGCAGATCTCTGTGAGTTCAAAGCTAGCTCTGTATATGAAGAAACTGCCAGGACAGCCAGCAGGACACAGTGGCAGGGTGGGGGGCTACACTCACCCACTTTTTCTGCCATGAAGGATACACAAGTGGGCTAGATTCTTCACAGACCCATAAACTGCCAGGGGCCAGGAAAAGGAATGAACGGTGTTTGGGGCTCTGGCCTTGGGTGAGGCTCTCTTGAAAGCAAAGAATGATTCTGGTTTGTCTGTTTCACAGTCAACAGAGACCAGGTCCTGTGATGCAAGGACCTAGCCAGCGACACCATCAAAACCTCGAAAGAGCACTACCTGCCTTTGGTCTGAGGAGATACAGCTGTGGAGTTCAAGTTGGAGAGGGGCATTAGTCTCTCATACCTTTAATCTCAGCACTCAGGAGGCAGGAGCAGGTGGATCTTGGGAAGTGCCAGGCTAGCCAGAACTACATAGAAAAACCTTACCTCAAAAAATAAAATAAAGAAAAACAAAAAGAAAGAAAGAAGGGGAAAGAAAAGAGTTCAGGTTGAAAATCTAGCATGGAAACACAGTTCTAGAATTTGGGAAGTGGAGACGAGGATCTCAAGTTCAAGGAAAGCCCTATCCACAGAAGGAGACCTTATCTCATATAAGACAGAACGAAAAAGAGCTCTTGGTCAAAGGCTTTCTGGAGTTTCCTACCCAGGGGCCAAGAGGGATACAAGATCCTTCTACTCATACAGCTAGAACTCTGTCCCCCCCTTCCCTGGGTGTGGGTGGACTTTCTTTTTGGTTGTCAAAATGCAATAACCCCACCTCCTTGTCACTGGAACAAGAGGGAATTCATTAGCTTGAACAAAAAGGCACTGTGGCCACCGGAACAACTGTTCTTGGCAACAGTCCTAAGGCCCGGGGGTAAGTCACACACGGCTCCCTGCAGCCCATCAGTTCCCTGTGGGCAGAGCAGGAAGGAGGCCCCAAGGGTCAGTCTTCATCCCTTCAACATCCAAACAGCCAAAGGAACTCTGAGGTTACTAAGTGGCTTCGGTCAGCCACTGAGTGTGCGTGCGTGCGTGCGTGCGTGCGTGCGTGTGTTGTTAAGGATGGAACCAAGAGCCTTGGGTGTGCTAGGAAAATGTTTTATCACTGTTCTACCCACCCCAGGTCCATACATCAACTCTTAGTCCAGCCAGTCTGCACGTGTCAGTTGCAACTTCACTCACCAGCAAATAAGGGACAGAAAACCTGCCCCTGGCTGAGTATCTGGTGGCAATGTGACTAGCTGGGTGCTGGTTACAAACAGACCTGAACCTTCAATGCCTTCCTTCCCACGGTGGCCTGGGACCTCCAAACTGAGCTCTACCCCCTCTTTTGAGATAGAGTATCATGCAGCCCAGGTTTGCCTTGGATGACTACATAGTCGAGGATACTCTTGAACTCCTGACTCTCCTGCATTCACCTTGCAGGGATTTGGATTACATGGCCTTCCTGAACCTAGGGCCTCATGCATGTTCTGCAAGTGCTCCACCGTGTGAGTCACATCCCCGAGTCATACCCTCAGTTCTTTCCAGCTCAGCTCAGCTTTGAGGTTGGTACTAGAGAGCAGGAACGTGACAGGAGACAGGAGACCCTCTGCCCTGGACAGCTGGTTGCCCCACATCGTACAGGAGGCAGGTCCTGCAGCCTTCATTGCTGCAGAGTGAGTCAGGACAGGGAAGGGCTTCCTCCCAAGTGGCTACTCAGGCCCTGAACTTCCAGCTTCTCACACTGCCCCGCAAGGCCGGACCTAACCTTAACTCTAACCTACATCGCTGCTAGGGGACCGTGCTCTGGGTTAGGGGCAGAGCTGAGAACAGCCCAATATGTACAGGCAAGTTCCAAGAAGTGTCTGGGGAAAGGCTAAGTTTGTAAACAGAAATCTGACTCTTCACCTGCAATGGTTTAGTTTTGCTGTTAAAATGGTTAGCCGCGGTCAGTCTCTGTAAGTCACTGTAGGAAATGAGTCTGTGTGACCCTATTCGGTTCTGTGAAGGACTCACAGCAAGCGAGTGAAGCCTGAAGCCACCTCAGAGTCACGGTCGCTCTTCCTACCGAGGGCCAGGGAGATGGCTCAGTGGGTAAGAAGGTGCGTGTGGCCAAGCCTAAGGACCCCAGTCCTATCCCAGGGACCCACCCCTTCGAGAACCAGCTCCTGCAAGTTGTCCACTCCTGCAAGTTGTCCTTTGATATCCACACATATGGCTTGTACAAACACATGCGCGCACACACACATACACACACACACACACACACACACACACAAGTCTAGAAAGTTTTCCTAACCTGCCTGAGCCTACAAACAGGTTTCTGGCCATGGGTCTCTTTGAAAGCATGCTTTCACAGGGGCTCTCCTTGTAGAAGAGCTTCCCCAAAGGCCCCTCTCTAAATTTTCTTTTTTTTAACTTTATTTATTTATGCACAAGTGTTTCATCTGATACACATGGATGCCAGAGGAGGACATCAGATCCCAGTAGAGATGGTCGTGAGCCACGTGGGTGCTCGGGTTCTCTGGAGGAGCAGTAACCACTGAGCCATCTCCCCAGCCCCCCTCTCTAAGTTTCAGTCATAGCATTTACCTCACAGAACTCTAGTGGTACGGCCCCTCGGGGCCGGTGAGAACAGGCTGTGTAGGATCCGGTGCTGTGCCCAGCGAGCTCAGAGCTTCACCAGATGACTCACGAAATCACATCTCTCACACCGGGGCACTTGTGTTATGTATGGGAGAAGAAAAAAGGTAAGGGCGGGCCTGGGAGCTGACTCAGTAGGGAAGGCATTTGCTACACAGGCCTGGTGACCGGAGTCTGACTCCCAGAACCCCGGTAAATGTAGGCGAGAACTGATGCCACAAAGCTGACCTCTGACCTTCACACACATGCACTCTGGAGAGAGCATGCCTGCGTTCACACATGCACTCACGAAACAGCAGTAAAGCCGGTGAAGTTGGTGGCTGTTGTTGCTTTTAAGAAAAAAGGTCGTCTTGCTGGCATTTTGTTTTACTTTGAGGCAGTCTTAAAATGTAGCCCTAGCTGTGCTGGAATTCACTATATAAAGCGGGCTGGCCTAGAACTCGCAGAGATCTGCCTGCTTCTGCCTCCCAAGAACTGGGGTTAAAGCCATGTGCCGCTGTACTTGGCAAAGGTTTTCCTTTTTACTGTTGTTTGTTTCTGTGTAGCCCTGGCTGTCCTGGAGCTCTCTCTGTAGACCAGGCTGGCCTCAAACTGAAAGTTCCACCTGCCTCTGCCTCCTGAGTGCTGGGATTAAAGGGGTGCACCACCACGGCTCAGCAAAGGTTGCACTTTTTATTTTTATTTTTTGGTTGGTTTTGAGGCAAGGTCTTGCTTTTGTTTTGTTCGGGGACAAAGCTTATCTATTTAGTCCTAAGTGGTTTGGAATTTGCTTTCTAGACCAGGCTGGCTACTGACTCTGCTTCCTGAGTGCTGGGCTTAAAGGCATGGGCTCTTGATTTTAGTTCAGGCTAGTCTTAAACTACTAATTCTCCTGCATCAGCCTGCTGAGTAGCAGGGGTTCATGTGGCTGCCCTCATACCTGACAAAGCTGGTATTCCTTACATGTGAAGAAAACAGACTTGACCACAATATACAACCTAAATGTGTGTGTATGTGATGCCATGCCAAGAAAAGAACTATGTGCACGCTAGCGGTCTATTGCAGGGAGACCAAAAGCCTTCGGGAAGGTTCTGAAGGCGTGTCGGGAGCGAAATATTTAAATCGACATTGGAAAAATGAGAGGAAGTTGGATGATGAGGAACCTCATGGCAGAAGGGGCTGCCTGGATGAAGGGTCTGAAGCAAGGAATTTGGCTCCTGTTAGGATGTGAGGAGAGGCCCAGGAGTTCTCCTGGGACCAGATCATACTTGGCAGGCTGGGAAGAGCAGTTTGAAGAGAAACAAGAATTCCACAGAGTTAGATAGGGCAGAGAGCATGAGGGCCTGGGAGTTAGCGGGGCACTCAGGACTCTGTGGAATCAGAGGGCAGAGCAACAGAGAGAGGGCAAGGTCGCTGAATTCATGGCCAACAATCACTACTTCTTTCCTTTAAAAAAATTATTTATTTTTATTTGACGTGCATTGGTGTTTAGCCTTCATGTGTGAGGGTGTTGTAAACCCCAGAACTGGAGTTACAGACAGTTGTACACCGCCATGTGGGTGCCAGGAATTGAACCTGGGTCCTCTGGAAGAGTAGTCAGTGCTTTTAAGTGCTAAGTTTATTTAGTCCCCAGCCCCAGTTTATTTCTTTTGTGTGTGACCTGTGGAAGTCAGCGGAAAACTTTAACAGTTCTCTCCTTTGGCCATCTGCGTCCTTGGGACTGAACTCAGGGCATCAGGTTTGTATGCCAGCTGGCTCATCTCAGAGGCGAGGTGGCTGTTATTTCGATCCTTGCCACTAGAGAGGAGTTTTCCTGTAAATGGAATCAGACAGCAGGTTTGTGTGTGTGTGTGTTTTGTTTATTTATTGTTTGTCTTTGTTTTGAGACAGGGTTTCTCTGTGTAGCCCTGGCTGTCCTGGAAACTCATTCTTTACACCCAGCTGTCTTCAAACACACAGAGATCCACCTGCCTCGGCCTCCCCAGTACTGGCTAAAGACGTGCGCCATTCTGGCCAGCATGTGTTTTTGTTCACACTTGTTTGTTTGTTTGATTGATTGTGTGTGTGTGGGGGGGGGGGGTGCCCATGCACAGTGCAGGTAAGTGTGCAAGTCAGAAGACAACTTGTGGGAACTGGGGTCTCTCCTTCCACCATATGGACTCCAGGGACCCAGCTGCAGGCCTCAGGCTTGTGAGCAGTCACTGACCCACTCACCAGCTCACATACCCCCCTTTTTTTAGGCTAATTGTTTTTATTATTTTCTAACCACGCCTATTTGTGTTTGTGTGCAGGAGGGCATGTGCATGAGAGTTCAGGTGCTTGCCGAAACCAGAGGCATCGGATCGCCCTTAACCAGGAGCTGTAGGTTGTTAGAAATCTCTGGATGTGGGTGCTGGGGATGGAACGGCGGTCCTTGGAAAAAGCAGCAAGGGCTCTTACGTGCTGATCTCTGTGGCCCCAGTTTTGGTATTTTAACAATTCACTTAAATTGTACTGGTTGGAAATAGGTTTGGATTTGTTTCCGGATGTGTTTTTTTTTTAAATTTCGGTGTATTTGCACATCTGTGTGAGCATATGCTCGTGGGCACAGGCACCCTGGGAGGCCAGAAGAGGACGTCAGACATCCTGGAACTGGAGTTCCAGGTGGTTCTGAGCTGAACTCAGCAGCTGAAAAAAAACAGCCAACTCTTTTTTGTTGTTGTTGTTTTTGGTTTTTCATGACAGGGTTTCTCTGTGTAGCCTTGGACTCACTTTGTGGACCTCAAATTCACAGAGATCCATCTGCCTCTGCCTCCCTGAGTGCTGGGATTAAAGGTGTGCGCCATCATTGCCTGACTTCCAGAGTTGGGTTTTATACTCAATTAAGTCATTCTTTCCCAAACTTTGCATTTAAAAAAAAAAAAAAAACAAACCAAGGTCTCATGTATCCCAGGATAGCCCAGATTGGCCTTGCTCCTCCTGCTTCTCCCTCTGAGGTGCCAGGTCTACAGTCGCCACATCCAACTTCCCTGCCCCTTTCTCTCTTTTTCTGTAATTACTAATGATTGTAAGATTGTCTGCTCTTCATGCCCAACCGCAACGGGCAGCTACCAACACAGCATGGAATGGAAGTCATGACAGCCGATATGCATGGCATGTTTCCAAAGCTAGGGTCAAACAAGTCATGACACAGAATGTTCTAAGGTTTCCTTTTGCTTGTTTATGAGACAAGGTCTCCATTTGTAGCCCAAGTTAGCCTTGGACTTGAAGTCTTCCGGCCAGACCCCCACCAAGTGCTAGGACTACTATACACATGCCTCTAAAATGTTTTCTCTTTTCTTTTCTTACTTGGCTTCTCACAGCTTCAGAAGACACATCCATGACCATCGTGGCGGGAAGCATGACTGCGGGCAGGCGCGGCGCTAGAGCGGTGGCTGAGAGCTTCCGTCTTATCGGGCAGGAGGCAGATCGAGAGATGCTCTGAGGTCCTGAGGGTTGTCCTCCTCCGCCTGGTTTGTGCACAGGAGGAGAATGCCGTGAGAAGCTGTGAGCCTGCTCCAGGAGGCGTCCCCCGGGGCTCGCCTGCCGCTGTTAGTGGACTGCCAGCCTAGCCCCCACCAGCCAGCCCAGTCTGCCAGGTCTCTGTTCTGGCTCTCCTTCTCAGCAGCTGGCTGCTGCAGGACGTTAGTTGGGCCCATCAGTATTTGCTTCTAAATTTCCATCATCTCCTTAAGTTAGGGGAGCACACGGCAAGTTCAAGTTGGGATAAGTCAACATTAGGGGGGCGGTGGCCCAGCTCAGCTCTGCTGAGCTCTGGAAAGTCCAGTTTCCAGGTTGAAAGCAGGTCACAGCTGAAAGAGGAAGTACATGGGTCTAGACACCAGGGGTGGCTTGGATGATTCATTTGTTTTGCTCTACAACAGACTCTTTATTATATGTATTTATACATCTCTTATTTATTTATTTTGAGACAAAGTCTCTCTACATAGGCCTGGGTGTCCTGGAATGTTGCTACCAGGCTGGCCTTGAACTCACAGAGATCCAGCTCCCCCTGCTCCCACTCATGCTGGGATTAGAGGTGTGCACCACCATAGGTGGCCCAAGCCCCCATCAACTTTGAGGCTGGCTTCCAACTGGCAGTCTTCCTACCCCAGCCTCCCCTGCTATGGGACTCTAGGATTATAGGTATGTACCAAGATAGCGCTGGGCATATCTTAAGCACAAGTCATCATCTGGGCTGCCCAAAGTTGCCGAGCAGGTCCTGTGACAGTCTGGAAGGCCAGCTGAGAGACACCTGACCCGAGGAGAGGTTGGCTCACGTTGCTGGCTACTCTTGTTGCTTGTGCTGTCTCTCTCAGGAAGGTGCTGAGGCCAGGTGTGGGGACACACTTGTAACCCCAGCATTTAGGAAGGATGTTAAGTTCTCGGCCCGCCTGGAATAACCGATGACTGAATGAAATGAGCTGGGTTTGGTAATGCATGCACTGTTCTTTTCTGGCCTCCACAGGCACTAGGCAAACACATAGTATATGTACATATGTTCAGGCAGGTGGTGGTAGCACACGCCTTTAATCCCAGCACTAATGAAGCAGAGGCAGGGGGATCTCTGTGAGTTCAAGGCCAGCCTGGTCTACAGAGCGAGCTCCAGGACAGCCAGAGCTGCACAGAGAAACCCTGTCTTGAAAACCCAAAAAGAAAACAAACAGATATGTATACATGCAGGCAAAACACCCGTTCCATATGCACAAAATAATTTATTAAGGAAAATAAATGAAGAGGAATAAAAAAGAATGAAAGAAAAGGAATCCTTGGAGCAGTGCTGGTGTGGGTTTCCTGCTACTGACCACAGGCTAGCCACAGAACCAGAGGAGTGCAGCCGAGCAGCCACATAGGCAGAGGAGTGTGGCCGTGCAGCCACGCAACCAGCGGAGTGCAGCAATGCAGCTCAGGCTCCAGCCCCGCTGTGTATTTTCAGGTCTGTTTGACTCAGCAGCGCAGTCCAGCACAGAGAAATCGTGCCTGGCAACTGGCTTTGCTTGTTGCCTGTTTGTTTTCTTTGCTTTAAGAGAAGGTTTCACTGTGTAGCCCTGGCTTTCCTGGAACTTGTTGTGTGACCAGGCTGGCTGTAGACTCACCCAGGTCCGCCCTCTGCCTCCCAAGCTCAGGGATGACAGGCATGCGGCCCTGCAGGATGGGATTACCACCTCTCCTGCCTGAGAACCGGCTCTTAGGGGAACCACTGACTTTCACACAGCAGTGACATCCACAGGACCTAGAGGAAGCTGCAGCAAAAGCATCTTCTCTTTCTTTTTGAGACAGTCTCACTGTGTAGCTCAGGCCAGCTCGGAGCTTGCTAGGTAGCTCAGGCTGGCCTTTGAGATTCTCCTGTTGGATTCCCTCAAGTACCTGCATATGTGTGCACAAGGGCACACACACATCTGGAAAGGACTTCCTCCCCACCCCCAAGATAGGGTTTCTCTGTGTAGCCTTGGCTATATCCTGGACTCACTTTGTAGACCAGTCTGGCCTCAAACTCACAGAGATCCTCCTGCCTCTGCCTCCCCAAGTGCTGGGATTACAGGCGTGTGCCACTGTCCCCAGCTTGGAAAGGACTCCCCAACTATAGACTTTCTAGGCTCTTGCAGAGGACCCGAGTTTGGTTCCCAGCTTCCATGTCGAGTGACTCACACCACCTGTAACTCTCCTCTGGACTCCAGGAGCACCAGCACTCATATGTGACTACCCCTCCCCCCAACGACACATAATTAAAGAGTAATAAAAGTAAACCTCTCCCTTCCTCCCCTCCTTCCTTCTAAAGATGGCATCAGATCCCCTGGAGCTGGAGTTACAGTGTGAGACAGCTAATGCAGGTGCAGGGAACTGAACTCAGGTCCTCTAGAAGAAGAGTCAGTGCTCTTAACCACTGAGCCGTCTCGCCCACCACCCTCCCCACCTTAATTTTTATTTGTTTTATTTACTTATTTGGTTGGTTGGTTGGTTGGTTGGTTTTGGGTGTTTTCAAGACAGGGTTTCTCTCTGTAGCCTTAGCTGTCCTGGACTCACTTTGTAGACCAGGCTGGCCTCAAACTCATAGAGATCTACCTTCCTTTGCCTCTCAGAGTGCTGGGATCACAGGCGTGCACCACTGTGCCTGGCTTTATTTTATTTTATTTTTATTATTTTATTTTATTTTGAGACAGGGTTTCTCAGTGTAGCCCTGGCTGTCCTGCCTCTGTAGACCAGGCTGGCCTTGAACTCACAGAGATCTTCCTGCTCTGCTTCTTGGGGGCTGGGATTAAAGGTGTGCACCAGCACTGCCCTCCTAACATTTTTATTAAAAGTTTTTTTCCTTTATATCCTGGTGTCGGTGGTACACATCTTTAATCACAGTGTTCGGGTGGCAGAGGCAAACGGATTTCTGAATTAAAGCCCATGCTGTCTATGTAGCTCGAGGCCAGCCAGGGCTACACAGAGAAACCCTGTATGAGTGCTCTATCTGCATGTACACCTGCACACCAGAAGAGGGTATCAGATCCCCATATAAATGTTTGTGAGCCACCATGTGGTTGCTGGGAATTGAGCTCAGGACCTCTGGAAGAGCGGACAGTGTTCCTAACACTGAGCCAGCTCTCCAGCCCCTCCATGAAGAGATTCTTTATTTTTTTCTTTTTGTAAACATTTTTTAATAATTTTAATTTATTCATTTTACATCCTGGTTGTAGACTCCTCCCTCCTCAAGAAGAAATTCTTGAGGGGAAAAAAAAGCTGTAAATAAGTATAACCAACATAACACACGATTCAGAACACTGGTTTCCTTCTGAGTGAGGGACAATGCAATGAGATGGCTCCTCAGGAGTCACAGTAAGTATTGCACCCTGGCTGTCGCCAGCTACAGCAGCTGTAAGCTGCCTGGCGTGGGTGCTGGGAACCTGAGCCAGCTCCTCTGGAAGAGCGAAGGTTCTTTAGATGCGCAAAAAGTATATTCAGGTTTTCCTAATAATGTACTTAAAACGGGGAGATGGAGGTTAGCACGATGGTTTCCGCAGAGAAGGTGCTCGCCACCAAGCCTTATGGCCTAAGGTGGATCCCTGGAGCCCACATGGTGGAAGGAGAGAAGCAACTCCAGCAAGCTGTCCTCTGACCTCCACGTGAGCACCCTGGCACAATAAATGCCATATTTGTTTATTACACTTCTATACGTTTATATACAGATATACATATATACACACATTACATAAATATTTTTATACATTTATACATACACACATAGTTTAGTTAGTTAGTTAATTAGTTTGTCCTGGAACTAACTCTGTAGACCACTCTGGCCTTGAACAAGAGATCCACTTGCCTCCCAAGTGCTGGGACTAAAAGCATGCACCACCATTGCCTTCCTAAAAATAAACATTTTAAACCAGGTGTGGTAGCACACACCTTTAATCTCAGCACTTGGAAGGCAGACGCAGGTGGACCTCTGTGAGTTTGAGGCCAGCCTCATCTACAGAGTGAGTTCCAGGGACATATAATAAGACAGTCTCTCAAAAAATATTTTTAAGGGGAAATATTTTTAAGGCTTTCAAACAGACACACACACACACACACACAATTTGGACAAAGATGCTTCCAGGAAGAACGGGGGTCAAACAGTAAACAAGATTTGTCTGTAAGAAGGAAAGTGGGCCCTGTGCTAGCATGAGCGTGCAGCCAAGGCTTCCTCTCCTCCTCCCCACTGCTGCTGTGTCTGGTCCATGGTGATACGATGATCCTTCAAAATGGAATGTCCCCACATCCGGAACCACGACTTCTGAACTTGGCCTACACTTGTACACGAATGCACAAATTCCCTGTGGTCCCCGAGATTAATGATAACTCCCCTTTGAGACTTTTCTGGACTGCAGAATAGACCCCGTCACTACTCAAGGGCACTGTAACAGTCAGAGGCTCATCCTGCTTTGAGGTCACCCGAGGGAGCAAGTCATCCTGGGAAGGCTGCAGACCTCCATCTACTACAGCAAGTTCACGTGGGCTCCTTACCTGGAGAGGCAAATGCAGCCTTTGGTAATGATACCCGAATCAGTGTATCCAACAAGAGGAAGGAGATTAGATGTATTATGGGTTCTTTTTCCTCTCTGTCTCTCTGTGTGTGTGAATTTCTGCTTATGTATTCATGAAAGTGTTTGCATGTTTGGGTGCACAAAGAGCAGAGTTCAACACCAGATCGTCAGATGTCTTCTTCAATTGCTCTCTGCTTCCTGAGATACCTCTCACCCAGCCTGAGCTCCATGCCTAGCCCGGGCGGCCAGCCAGAAGGCTCCTCCATTCTCGCCTGCCAACGCCGGGGCTACAGGCACGAGCCGCCGGCCTGGCTTTTCCCCTTGGCGTTGGAGGCCCAACTCCAGTCCTTAGCTTAATGTAGGCTCTTTAAAGGCTGACCTTGCTGTTACTGTTTTGAAGCTTTGCATTGTTAATGTGCTTCTGTGTGTGAGCGTACGCCACGTGAGTGCTGGTGCTGGTGAAGGCCAAAAGGCATTTGGATCGTCAGGGTGTCCTAGCAGGCCATTGCAAGTTACGTCATAAGGGTGCTGGACTGGAACTCAAGTCCTAAGAGCGGCCAGGGTTCTTGGCTGTTGAGCCATCTCTCCCGTCCCCCTGCCGCCTACTTTTGACACAGGGTCTCTCTAGTCCTGGCTGTCCTGGAATTTGCTCTGTCGACCAGGCTGGCCTCGAACTCACGGAGATCCACCTGCCTCTGCCTCCCGACTGCAGGGATGAAAGGTATGCACCACCGCCATGCCTGGCCCCTGTATGTTTTTATTATTTTCATTGGTCAGGATTATTTGCAGGTGTGTGTATCCACACACGTGTATGTGAGTGTAAGCAAAGGTGTCCCAGGGGGCCACAGGTGCTGGATCCCTTGGAACTGGCGATACCGAAGGCTGTGAGCCGCCTGGTGTGGATGCTGGGAGCTGAACTCTGCCCCTCTGGAAGAACGAGCATTCCTGTTTGCTGAACAGTCTCTCCAGCCACACCGTTTGCTGAGACGGGTTCTTGCTACACTGCTCTGGGTGACCTTGGACTTGCCGTGGTGCCTGAGCCTCTCCAGGGCGGGAGCTCACATGTGCAGTCCCACATCCAGTGAGGAACAAGACCTACTGAACACGGGTTCTTTTTTGTTTGTTTGTTTTGTTTTAAATTTGTGCTAACCATATTCACATATTAAAAACAATAAGCTTTCCCCTAACACAGACTTATTTATAAGTATTTATAAATAGCCCCTAGAAGGGTGCAACTTACCTGATAAATCCATGCCTATCTTCACAAAGACAAATGCATGATGCTGACATGCTGTCTGTGTGTGAGAGAGAAGAGAGGAGAGAGAGGGAGAGAGCAGGAGAGAGAGAGAGACAAATGTGTGTGGTACTGGTGGCTGAACCCAGGCTCACACATCACATACTACTACTGAGCTGCCCCCCTAGCTCCTGATGTCATTTCTCACATAACTTATACTCCCAGTCTCTCTCATTCTCTCTCTCTTTTTTTTTTTCTGAGACAGGTCTCTCTATGTAGAGACTATCCTGGAACTCAGACTCGGAGATCTGCCAGCCTCTGCTTCCCGAAGGCTGGGATTAAACGCGTGCACACAGACTATGCAAAGCCGGTCACGACATGGTGCCATGACCGTGGGGTGCAAACCCACCCCACCGAGAAATAAACGTCTACCATCCCTCCTGAGGGTGACTGCATGGCGGTTTCTTAGACTGACAAAGCCATGCTGTCTCCAAGAATTTCCAGTTCTCAGAATCTCTCTTCCGGATAAACCTGTGTGTGAAATGGTAACGAAGGTCTGTCACTACGGTGTTGCTTGGACTCCAAAAAGACCTGGGAAACAGCTTAGCTTCCTGTAGCTGTAGGTGTGGCACAGGAAGGGGTCGAATTCTGAACCCTGTTCCCTCGGCTGAGTGAATATGTAAATTTGAAGACCTCTAGGGGGACAGGCTTGCACTGGAGGGGCTTTGTGACAAAGGGCGCTGCAACACAGATTGAAGACTCAAGGTCCAAAGCATGCGACCCGCCTCTCAGGGAGCAGAGATCCCTGGGGTCACTGGAGGGTCCTTCTTGCTTCTCACCTGCTAGCTTTTTTTTTTTTTTAATTATTTTTATTTTATATGCATTGGTGTTTTGCCTGCATGTATGTCTGTGTGAGGGTGTCAGATCTTGGAATTGCAGACAGTTGGGAGCTGCCATGTGGGTGCTGGGAACTGAACTGGGGTCGTTTGGAGAACAGTCATTGTGCTCTTAACCGTGGAGCCACCTCTCCAGCCCCTCACAGTGCTTTCTGAGGCCAGGTATGGGGACACACAGTAATCCCAGCCCTCATCCTAGGAATCAGTGGCTGCAGGATGAGGAGAGCCTGGAATATTTGAGACTCTGTTAAAAAAAAAAAATCCCAGCCCTGGGATCTGGAGGCGGAGGCAGTCAGGTCTTCCAGTTTAGAGCCAGCTAAGGCTAGACGCTCTCTAGAGCAGTCTGGTTGTGAAGCCCAGTGGTAGAGGGCCTGGCTGCTAAGTGCAGGGCTGAGTTCAATCCCCAGTACCCACACACACACAAAAATGTGCGATCTACTACAGTATAAACTGCAGTATCGGCTACAGTATAAACGTAATTATGTATTCGGCATAGAGCAGTGCGCTAGCATGGTAATTAAACACTAATGGGAAGGGCTTCTCACGGAAGCCGCTGCGCAAGTCTGTAATTTAAGGCTGGGAGGTGGGAGTTCGGGAGCCAGGGCACAGGCGAAACTGTTGACAGGTCTTTTTAGAACAGGGTCCCCAGGGAAGGCTGGAAGCGGGCAAGGGCGGTTTGGATTGTGGGGGCAGTCTCGGGCCACCAGCCTCCAGCTCTCTTTGAAGCAGCTGGTTAGACCGCTTGCTGTTTGCAGAGAGGTGATTACACAAATATGCTTTGCTGGCCGTGTCCCGGGCCTAGGAGAGGAAGACTCACATTCCAGCGGTCTCCTTTTCCCAGCGGTTGGTTTGTTGTTGGGACCTGAACCCAGGGCCTTGTGCACAGTAGGCAAGCGCTCTGCCATTAACCTGTGCCCCCAGTCCTTCAATTACGAGTCTCTCCTTCTGGGTGAAGAGGGTGACTGTGTGGACAAGCGGATTTCTCAGAGCCGAGGTTTCTGTCAGGCGAAAGCACACAGGAAGCTCCCAAGGGGAGCCGGGCACTTCAGGGTATTTGCAAGATAAATGATGGATTGTGGTGTCTGAGCCGGCCGGAGCCCAGAAAGATCCCACACCCGGAGCCTGCTCCGGGCTGGAAATAGTGCCGAGCCTCACCTCCGCTGTACCCGGCCAACCAGCTGAAGCCCAAAGCATGCCAGGAGTCCGCTACTGCAGTCGGGGTGGATGGACAAAGTCCAGTGTGTTGCGTGGGAGGGGACGAGAGGAAAAGGTCACCATCCAAGGGATGGGAGTCAGGGTGCGCAGAGACGTGGTGAGTTGACACCGCGGGTCTGACTGCTGTGGCTGCCTCCTGCCTGGCATCCGGAAGCGTGTACTGTGAGATGGCTCCTCCCTCCCACCCCCAATTCCAGAACGGCTAAGAATGGCTCACTGTTTCTGAACCGTCTGCACAAACAATGTGGTTGACTTGTGGTTACTTCTGGAAGTGTGGAGTTTGGGTGTAAGTCAGGTTGAGGCTGCTTACAGAGACAGTCTGCCTCACCCACACGCCCCCAGAAGCCATGGGCACGGAGTCTTAAGCCTTGTCGGTAGACAGCATTCCATCCCCTTCACTACGATGGAGAACCGAGCACATCACGAGACGCTCCGCAGCCTGGGCCTGGTTTCTTGTGCCTGGCTCATGTGCCTCTCCCCTTCTGCTTTGAAATCTTTCACAGTAACATGGGCCACAAGGATGACGAGCTTGTAGATTCCCAGTCAGACGCCAAAGACATCCCAAAGGATGGAAAGGAGCCGGGTGTGGTGGCACACACCTGTAAGCTCCGCACTTGGAAGCGGGTGGCGAGCATCTCAAGTTCAATGCCAGTCTGGTTCTGTGTCCCAAAATAAAAATAAACACATGCTCAGTAAAAGAGGGGAGTGGAGGACACTGGATTTCACAAGATGAGGGTGATAACTGGCTGCGCAGCCACAAACAAGAGTGAAAAGGCCACGTCATTCAACAGAGTAGTTTCTGTTTTGAGACAGGGTCTAACTGCACCTCTAGGCTGTCCTGGAACTCACCATATAGACCAAGCTGGCCTCAAACCCAGAGATCCACCTGCCTCTCTCTGCCTCCTTAGTGCTGGATAAAGGCGCATGCCATCACGCCTTGACCACAGGCTTTTGTTTTTGTTTTTCGAAGCAGGAGAGGACACAAGAATAGCACACTACATACTGAATGTGTTTCTAGGGCAAGGCCTCGCTCACTGCTGCCGCTGGGACAGGGTGAGCGCAGTGATGCTCTAGATGGGGCTGGGTACACAAGCCTCCTGGCATGCGCATTGGGCTTCAGCTGGTTGGCCGGGTACAGCAGAGGTGAGGCACGGCACTATTTCCAGCCCAGAGCAGACCCCGGGTGTGGGATCTTTTTTTCTCGGCTCCGTGAGCTTCGTCCTTTCTCCAGCCGGCTCAGATATCACAATCCATCATTTATCTTGCAAATACCCTGGACTTGCATCATCGGGTTGTTCCGGTTACAAACTAATTGCTGGAAGCAGCTAACTAACAGGTCTTCAAGGTCTCTAAGCCAGTGTTTCTCCTTCGTTTCTTCTCTAGGACCAGACAGGGACAGCAATATTTTAATTAGTAGAAGCTAGAAATTTTCCAATGAGGCATTATCCACAGGGTAGATGAACAGGTCTGTTTCTACATCTAATGCAAAACGGCCCAGTGGGCAAAAGCACTTATTTGCCTGCGAGCCTGATGACCTGAGTTTGACCCCTATGTCTGACATGGTAAAAGCAGAAAATGGGATCCTTCAAGTTGTCTTCTGTCTCCAAGTACAGGGAAAAGAAAACAAAACTATGGCATACTTCTATTTATATGGATAGAAACAAGTAAGAAGAAATCTGCGGTGAGGTGGGTTAGGAGTGAGCCTGGAAGGGATAGGGCTCCTGGGAGTGGGGCTGATTTCTGACCTGGATTCTATAGATAATTAGGACATACACACTCTCCTATATAAGTGAAGTGCTACTCAAGAACTGGAAAAAACAAAAACAAAAATAGCCAGCCTCACAGAGTTAACATGGATCTAGATGGTGGTGTGCCACTTTCTTCTCTCCTTTCTATAAACCTGTCTTATAGCTAGGTGTGGTGGCATTTGCTTGCAATCCCAGCACTGTGGGAAGCAGAGATAGAGCAATTGCTCCAAGTTCAAAGTCAGTCTACATGAGTTGCAGGCCAGCCAAACCCACACAGTGAGACCTTGTCTCAAAAAACCAAAATCAGTATGGTTGGTACAAACTTGTAATTTAGAGGTAGGGTCAGGCTTAACATTCAAAGTCAGTGTTGGCTACTAGAAGTGTTGCCTTCTAGTACTTGAGATGCTGAGGCAGGAGGATGGCACATTTAAGGCCAACTGGGACTTCACGGGGAGATCTCATCTCCTAAATAACTTCCCGGCCCCTTCTACAGCATACACATGTGATACCGTCATAGAAAGGAAAATCTGTTAATTTCACTTTATAAACTACGGCCTGAAATGTTCCCTGTACTTAGCAGGGCGAGGAGGAAATGTTACTAAGTCTAGGGAAGTGGCAGGGGCGGGGGGCACTCGTTATCCAGCTAATCCAGTCTGCACAATGTCTTCAGCCCACTCGTGCACCATGGCTGGGGTCCACACTTTCATCAGCAGGCCCAGGAAGCTGGCAGGACTGCCTGGATTAGAGGAGCCCCCGGATTATAGAGGTGCCCTCCCGACACCCGGCACCCATGCTTCTGTTCTTGGTTCTAGAATGTCCACAAAGGGCACCGGCTGGAACTCATGACATCCTGCCTGGGCCCAGGCTCCACAGAGCCTTGGCATTCCTCACCCCCAGACTGCTGGTCTGAGAGGAAAGTTAACTTTCTGGGCTGAGCGGTTCTAGGCAGCTTTTGTGTCTGCAACACACCAGCGACTGTGAGTCACTCCAAGAAAGCCTCATTCCTGACTCGAAGCATGCCCTTGCCTCAGCTGTTTTGTTTCCCTGAAAACCTGGGACTTACAGGCCAGAACACACCATCAGCATATTCTAAGGCATTTCCTTAAAAATCAATCTCATGATGCCCTGGAGTTAGGTTTGGGTGTCTCATGATAGGTCTATGGTAATCTGAAAGTTTTATCAGTCAGCTGCGCTTCAGGAGTTGGCGGCTCACAGCTCCGCAGCAGAGAACAGAGCCACCTTAGATCTGGTCTGCGCTGGTGGAGCCTCGAAACCACGGCTGCTCGCTTCTGGAGTTCTGGTGAGCACTTTAGCAGCTGGCTACCTGGACACTCTGAGCTGTGGCTTTCTTTGTTGCCATCTACCTCTCCAGGAAGCTGTCACCATAGGGCTATGTGGAAGTCCCCATTTACCGCTGATTCAGGGGTAAACAGCGTAATTTTCATGACTGAGTTTATTTCCTACCTTTTTCGGAGTGCTGGGGTTAAAGGTGTGCGCCACTACACCTGGTTTTAAAGCTCAGCTTAACCAATGAACTAAGCCATCTGGGCCCCTGTGAGAGACACCTCGATTACCTTACACTGTGACACACCCCAAAGTCAGCACACACTTTAAAAATATTGAGTTATGGCCCAGGCACCCACAACACTGAGCGCAGACACGGCACCCAGGGAGTCAATTACAGAGCTTAAAGTGACACTTGTTAGAAGAAGCCACTTCTCACACAGCACACGCTGGGCCTACAGCAACCTTTTCAGACAGGTAGATTTCAACGCATACTCATTTGCTATCTGCTTGGAATGAAGCAACTCCACATTCAAGGCAGCAAACCCTGAAGGAAACTGAGGTTTCTCTTTAGCCAGGCATGGTGGCTAACATTGTGGTCCCTGGACGGCTGAGGTACAACGGCAGCAGAGACGACAGTGAGAACCTGTTTTTTGTGCTTTGTTAATGGCCAGTTTCAATGTGAATACTTGGGATTTGTGTTTGGAAGGGTGGGGAAAACTGTAGCTATTTCCATCGTGGACTTGGTAGGAGGGCTCTCAGAGGAGGGGAATCATAAGCCAATGATGATGCTAGCTGATCAGTGTCCTGTGAGGTGTCAGAATCCTAGACTCACTAGAAAACCTCACAAACGCAGCACACAGGAGCCTATCGTACTTGGCTGGGATGCCGTGGTAACTCAGTTGGTGTAGAGGGCTCTCCGAGCCACATAAGCTGGGTGCAGTGGCGCAGGCCTCACGCTGCTGCCAAGCTGCCCACCACTCAGCTGAGCTACAGCTGCAGCCCAAGTTTGGAATCTCCTATGCTTCGCCTGTCTGCCCACAGGGCGCACTCTGGATGGAGTGTTCCGGCATGTACTATGAATGGTTGGCCTTTTGTCCTCATGTACAGAGATCTTAACTAATGAGTGCTGAATGCTCAGAGGAAAAGAGATTTCCAGCTTTCCTTGACTGTCTACAAGAAGTCAATGTTGGAAGGAGTTAGACGCTGACCTGATTTAGCATCAAAGCCTCGCTATTGGAAGGTGCACTGTGGGCACGCTGTGCTGCCGGTTATTATTAGGAAAACAAATGACCCAGTCAGTGACCCAGGGGGCTGTGAAAGAGTGCGAGGTCACCCTGCATGACCGTGGAGAACAGGCCCCAGTCTACAGGTATTACTACAGTATGTGCTTTGATGATCAGAGTACCTAAAAATATGTTCAATAACATGATCTGTGGTCCCCCCGAAAAGGGCTAGTTGTTCACATTCAGGCATACAGTACACAATGGCTGCGAAGTTCTGGGGCTCAATAATGAAACAGAATTATAAAACATTTCCTTGTTGATCTATACAAAAGACATAAAACTAAAAAAATAAATAAACCATCCTTAAACGGTCCAATTCTCCTGCAGTGCAGTTTCCAACACCTTTTGTCACTACTGAGTGTTTGAGAGTTAACAAAAATCAGAATAGTTAAAAATATTTAAATCTTTGGATCGCTTTATTCCATGGCCTTTATTAAAAACACAAAGTGGCCAGATATTTTTTTGCTATAGCTTAAATATAAAAAAAGATTTATTAGTAATTTACAGTTAGCAACAACAGTGTACACGGAGTTGTGAGTGGGCCACTCCCACAGACTGTTAGTGATGTTGACAGGTGCCAGCTGATTCTGAAAACAACATCTTCCTGAAGTAGACAGGAGTCAGCGTCATCGCAACAGGATTCCAGGCATAGCAGGAGGAACAGGTCAATTGATGCCTAGTTTTAATGTCTTAAAAAGGGGTCAAATTATTTATTTGAAAATACAGCGAGGTACATTCTCATCTATGATTATTTACATTCATTCACTGAAAATATCTGTTATTTGAACAAATCCTGTGATTTGCTACAAAATGAAGTCCATACAGTATGCATGAATAATTTATTCTTTTTAGATAATGGAATAAAGTTATCAAATCTTCATGTGTGTTCAAAACATTAAAAAAGAAATCAAAAGCCGTAAGCCTGGAAAGCAAGGGGGCAAAGACCCACCCATAGCCTGCTCCTCAGCACCCCAACTTCTGCACGGACACGTGTGTTTGCCGACTTTAAAACGTTTATTCTTTAAAAAATTAGTTGCTTTTTTTACAGCTATACAAAGTTCTTAATGTTTCTTTGGCAATGGAATATAATGGAATTTTACAACTATATAAAAAAGTTACCTTTGCCTAAGAAACAGTATTTACTTGTGTGTACATAGTTCACTGACAAAATTCTCTACCATCCAGCACCCTAATTAAGTGTCGAAATAAGCTACCTCATATTATAGGATCTTCAAAAAGAAAGATACAGACACGCGCACATGCACACGCACGCACACATACATACACACAACCTTCTGCAGCTCAAAACACAGTGTCACGGCCGATCTGCAGGCGACTCGGAGTCATCGCTGAACACAATTAGTGACAAGAAAACTCCTTTCAATGATGAAAAAATACCTAGCAGTTCCATTTTGCTCACTTTAGTTCATCTCTACGCCAGGAATCACAGCCTCCACTACTCCACATACACTTGTACTTGTGTTTAAGACGAGCCTTCCTGCCCCAAAGCAACTGCAATGCAGCTTTGAAATGAAGCAGAAAAACAAACAGACAGAACCCAGTGCTGGTGACAGACAGACAGCAACTTCTCTTCTTCATTCTTCACAAAGACTGAAAGCACTTTCCAGGACCATGAAGAGCTGGGAGTCACCCATTTTCAAAGACTTGTTTGTAGACTATGCAGCAACTTTGTTGTCTTTCTAAAAAAAAAAAAAAAAAATTAGTTCATGCTCCAAGCCATGGCTCATTATTGAGACTTTCTTAGTTACCTTAAATACACCCTTCCTCTCATTTTCACAGAAAAAATACCTGTCTCACTGGTTTCTGGGAAACTGTTTTAACTGCCACATCCAACTATCTGCTCACTGTATTTCCAATCAGCAGTGGCTGGCCTGATATGCAGGCAGGCTACTCTCCAATAGGGGTACCCCACCTTTGCTTGCTCTAACAATTTAAATACAAGTCATGTGCACTCTCACTTGGTCACTCATAAAACTCTTTTGAAACAAGGTTTATAAAATCCCTGAATTTTTGATATCTTTGACCAAGCAGTAATAATCCAGAAGGTAAAGTAACATTTCCCTCTAACACTGCATACTAGGAGAAAGCAGTATTGCATTTAGAAATCTATTTTAAAAAAATAAGTTAAAAAAGATTTATTTCTTACTTTTATTACCATCTATGTATCTGTGAAGGCACTGGGTCCCTAGGACCCACACTTGAGTGTTCTTCAAGGGCAGCAAGCACTCTTGACTGTTGAGCTCTCTAGCCCCCAAAATAACTCTTTTGGTTAAGTCAGTGGAGCCCTAGTCTAGCATCTCTACCATGTCAACTAGCTGCAGTGGCACATGCCTCTAATCACAGCACTATGGAGATGGAGGCAAGACAAAATTTCACTCATCCTTGGTTAGAAAGTAGGCTCAAGGCTATTTTAAGCCATATAAGACCAACACCCCTCCCCCCAAATCTCTGTAAGCTAATAAAAATTAAAAAGCAAAACAAAACTCTTAAATTTGAAATAAGTTTGAAAAACAAATTTAACTGAGAAAATTAAAAACTATAACCAGATTATAAGCCAGCAAACTAGCTCTGAAGGCGGTTCTAGTGAGATCAGCCCTAAACTCAGTTAGTTATAGTACAGAGCCAGGGGCTTCTGTTTCCTGTCAGACAAGTTGCTACCATATACTCTCTGCATTCTTGGGTCCTACATTCCCAGGTCTTCAGTGTGAATCTCTCTCTTTCTCCCACTCATTCTTTTTCTCTTTATGCCCTAAACAACAGAGTATAACAACTATCACACTAGTTAGTTAAAACACAGTGACTGGCAGTGAAGCCAGCAGAGCACCTGCGAAGCATGGGAGACGCCCATGTTCAATCCCCAGCAAATTACCCACAAACAGGTAAGAGGGTACGACGGGTTCTATGTAAACACAATGTTGTTTGCGCACACATGGATTTGGGGATTCATGGGAGAATCTTGGAGCCAATCCCTTTAGACAGTGATGGCTACATGTTTTTTTTTTTTTTCTTTTTGGTTTTTCGAGATAGGGTTTCGAGATAGGGTTTATCTAGGACAGCCCTAGCTGTCCTAGAACTCAAGAGGTCCTCTTGCCTTTGCTTCCCAAGTACTGGGGCTAAAGGCGTGCACCGCCACATTCTTAATTCTTACTGATATACACCTAATTCTTACTGATACACACCCCAGTGGTAAGACAGGTACTTCCTAGGTGAAAGACATCCTCTGAGGGTACAACAGCAAACTATCTGTACAGGGTTACTACTAAACTGAAGCACATATGGCAAAGTACAAGTTGGCACAGAAACTAATTTACTAAAGATGAACCTCTGTCCCCGCCAAACCAACCTTCACGCCTCCCAGTTTCTTTCTTTCTTTTTTTACCTTTCAGAAAGCAGTATGACCAATCCAGACCTTTTAGGGTCCAAAAGCCGTGGTTTTCTGAAAGGTTAAAAAAAAGATAGGAGAAAGAGAGGGAGAGAAAGGGGGTAAGGGGAGGGAGGAGAAAATAAAAGGGGAAGGTAAGAGACTGAGTCATTTCAGATTTTCCCTCCATGCCCCAAATTAAAAAGAAAAATGTTTGCGTGTGTGTATATTCCTGTGGAAGGAGCTGGAGTTACAAGAAGCTATGGCACGGGTGCTGGCAACTAAACTTTGGAAGTGTACCATGCACTTTTATCTACTGAGTCCAGCCCCCATTTCAGAGTCTTCAATGTCCCCAGACTCTCTTTGAAGAAAAAAAGACTCAAGTATATTGTCACCAGCTAAGGTGATTGAAACCACTTTAAGTAGCACGAGATCCCAATCCAGAGAGCCTCTTTCTCTAAATAGATTAAAAAACAAACAAAACAAAAAGCAGCACAAGACATAAAGTTTATATGCAAAACATTATTCTTAGTAAAAATTGGGGCAAATATACCATCAGTGTGTGTCTGCCCTGGAGCTAGAACCCCTTTAAGTGTGAGCTCATAGCCAGATGCACGAACCTCTTGGGAGTTAGTCACCTCACTCACAGGTGGAGTGGAAGACAGGCTCTAGTCTGGCTGATTCTCCGTGGTGCTTTCATCATCACTTCTGTTTCTGCTACCGCAGGTTTGCTTATATCCCCACACTGATACTCACGCCAGTGCTCCAAGCACTAAACCAGCTGATTTTTAGTAAGGCCGCTGAGGCAGCCATGTCCACTCTGGAGGAGGAGCAGCAAGGAAACCTTGCTACACAGTGAGACTCACTGTAAATGTTTAAGGTAAAAGATGATGCGAGCTTAGATGGTATGACAGCTAATCCTGATGGTCAATTTGACAGGATTTAGAATCACCATGGAAACAAGCCCATAGAAACGGAATGTCTGTTTCCAAATGAGGGTGAGGTGTTTGGGGGCTGCACCATGCTATGGCCGGGACCGAGAGGACCTGAGCAGCAGCACTCACCTGCCTTTGCCTCCCAGCTGCAGGGCCCATATGAGCAGCCACCTCAAGCACCTGTGGCCATGGCTTCCTACCATGGTGGAAGGTTCTGTGCCCTGAACTATAAGCCAAAAGGAAAAGGAACCCTTCCTGCTAGAATTGCTTTTGTCAAGAATTTTGTAAGTGGGTTGTTACATAGTTGGCAGAGACCTCTCTCTCTCCTCCAGACAGGGTTTCTCTCTGTGGCCCTGGCTATCCTGGACTTGCTTTGTAGACAAGCTAGCCTTGAACTCACAGAGCTCTGCCTGCCTCTGCCTCCCTGAGTGCTGGGATTTCAGGCATGTGTCATTATGCCCAGCTGGCAGGGACATTTCAAATGAAAGTAGCGAGGTGGTCACATACTTCGGCCCTGTGGATGGTTTACCAACCAGAGCATGGAGACCAGGAAAAGAAAGCCCAGTCAAGGACACAAAGTAGGTAGAATCCAAGAAAGTATAGTAGGAACAAAGTGTAAGACAAAGGACTAACTAAAAGCCACAAGAGGACAAGCTCACAAGAGGGTGTAAGAGCACTTGGGCAAGAAAGCACACGTGAGTGACTGAACACGCCAGCAAACACCCAGCAGCTTGCTCTTGAGCTTCTGCACATTCTCTCTGTCTCTCACTGAGGACTGGGGCACAGCTCAGTTGAAGAGTGCTTGCCTAGCGTGCATAAGGTCCAGAGCTCAAGCCCTACCACACAAACCTGGGCATGGTGGCCCACACATGTAATTCTAACACTTGGGAGGCACAGGCAGGAGTATGAGACCAGCTTTGGCTACTGAGACTCTGACTCTGTGTGTTAAGACACCCCTACCAATCCCTAAACATTCTAGGCAGCATTCGGTTGGAAGAAAAGAAGAAAGGAAGGCAGAAGTTGTAAGAAAGAACAAACGAAAGAAAAAAAAAACCCTCTAAGATAGGACTACTCAGGACATTCAACAAAAGCACTAGGCCAGTGACTGCAGCAGAGGCAGAGGAGAGGGTGGCCCAACTGGCGACAAGGACTAGAAACGCTAGATTTCTGACCAGGAGAGGGAAGCAGATCACAAAAAACCATAAAAATCTAAGAGTATTTACTGGACAATATATTTCATACATCTTTAGTCCCAGAGTCAAGGGTCTGTGAGTTTAAGGCCAACCTGGCCTACACAGTAAGTTAGTTTTAGGACAGCCATGGCTACAAAGTAAAACCCTGTCTCAAAAAAAAAAAAACAAAACAACAACAAACAAACAAAAGGAATGAAAGAAAGAAAACCCTAGACCATTGGCTAATCACCAGTATCCACTATTCCACAGAGTAAAACACCGGGTTCTCTGTGTGGCCGCTGAGAGCAGTCTATGGTGTGAGAAACTCTGAGCTGGAGGGGTCTTGCATGCATGGCTGGGCACACACATGCTCTAATGACTTGAGGCTAATTCTGAGTAGTCTTGGCACAATATCCAAGACACAGCCAGTCCCAAAGCCATGAAAAGCAGCCGCCTTCCACACAGTCCCTTAACAGTGGCTAGTTACAAAAACTGGACAGTAAAACTGCCAGCAAATCTTTGCAACTGTCTTTTCCTATTACCCATGGACCTCTCTGTATAATAGAATATTGCTCTTTTTTATTTTCTTTCCTTGTTAATAAACTAAGATATGTAAGATAGCTACAGTGCTGCCTTAACCGACAGGCCTACTAGATGAACAACACACCAAAACACAATACATAGAGCCGCGAATTCTCCCCGAGCTGCTGGGGAATGCTAATATACCAGAGGGCTCCCAAGAGCATGCCTTAATAAGAAAACAAGAGCCAAGTCAGTTCTCTACAAACCTATATTAAGAGCAGTGACTCAAGAGCCAATCTGCTGGGCTCAATACTCAGTATCATCCCTCTCTGCTTCCGTGACCTTGGACAAGTTATTTAATATCTGTATGTTTCCTTTGTAAACTCAGATAAGAATAGAACTCATCTCACAGAGCTGACACGAGGCTTAACTAGGTTAGCGTGCATGAGAAACATTCAGTGCTGTTACTCACTACTATGTGAATGCCAAGACTTTCACATCTACAGGTTTGTTCTGCTTCCTAGATTCTTTTGGCATTGAAAGTGTAAAATTTAGTAACATGAAATAAAGGGGATATTAGTCATTTTCCTTATTGTACAGCTTTAGGGATCCTTACTGTACTTCCTATAAAATGTTTTTCTTTAAGGGGCAGAAAAAAAGGTAACACTAACTCAGGCGCTAGCAGATTATTCCTTTTTTTGGTGAGGAGCTGCTTAAGAGATTTTAATGATTCGTGCTCTCTAAACTAATGGCTCTAATAAAAAGGCAAACCCCACTGATTTCTTACTCTTACTTTCCTCAGCTGAAAGAGCAGTTAGGCTACAGGCAGCACTCCAGCTACTGCCTAGACTGATGCCGCCGTGATGTATTCAATGCAGTATTCCTTTTTTTTTTTTTTTTTTTTGAGATAAGTCTCAGTATGTATCCCTGGCTGCCTTGGAACTCAAAGATCCTCCAGTGCTGGGATTAAAAGCATGTACCATCAAGCCCAGCTCTTTTCTATTCATTAGCCAAGAAATTACTGTTAAGTTAAAATAAGTATTTTAATCATGTATATTCCCAAGAAGTTATAGTTCTGCCAAAATAGATACAAGAAAAATGTTTTGAAAGCCAGGGCCACAGCATACAGCCATACTTACCCTATATTCAAAATCTGCAAACTCCCTACCCCCACGACCGCCTCTGAATCCACCACGAAATCCTCGAGGGGCAGTGAAGGCCCCTCCTCGACCACTACCACGTCCTCTGGCACCACGGAAGCCAAGGCCTCCTCTGCCTCGGTAGCCCCCACGGCCACGATTTGGACGAAGTGGGATTCCAAACGTTTCAGCATTTAATCTTCTTTCTTCAGCCCAAGTTGGTCTCCTTTCTCTGTTACAGAAGAGTGGATTAACATTAGTGTATGAACTCAAAAAAGTGCATTTCCCAGCACATCTATGCAGCACTAATTCCTGATAAATTTAATTCATTTCTCAAGATTAAAACAAAACAAACCAAAAAACAGTCAATCTAAACTCTTCCAAGCCTTCATGGCATGCAAGCTATACACACTCCTGTAGTATGTTTTCACATGACACAGAGGCTAGTTTCTTTTCTCTAAAAAAAGATTTATTTATTTATTATTTATACAGTACCCTTCTGGCATGTATGCCTACATACCAGAATAGGGCACCAGATCTCATTATAGATGGTTGTGAGCCACTTGTGGTTGCTGGGAATTGAACTCAGGACCTTTGGAAGAGCAGCCAGTGCTCTCTTAACCACTGAGCCATCTCTCCAGCCCAAGGCTAGTTTCTTATATACAACTGACTGACTGCACTTGACCCTACAATTTTCTGTGCAACTGATTGATTGTACAGAAAAGAGGACCAAGCCGGCAGGAAAGGGTTGGCTTACAGAAGCTAGGTGATGGTGGATCTAGGATCCTAGCTCATACTCTGGACCTGATGCAATTAACCCCACAGTTACCCAGCCTAGTAAGTCTCAGGCCTGCCTGTCCATGAAGGAACTGAAGCCAACAGTTGCCAACAGGTGGCAATCGGCTGCAGTCACAACAAGGTAAGGTGATGGGGGCAGCAGACTTTGCAGCTCTTAGCTCACTGTGCTGGGTTGTCTCTTTTTGACAATCTGGAAATTTTCTGGACTTTCTTTTAGTATAATATGTCAGTTTTTCTGTATGAGTCAATGCTGAAGAAATATTTTCCATTTGGGTCTGGTTTCATTTGAATTACAATGTAGACAAGTAACAGAAAGGTTAATAAATTACATGAATATAATAGTATTTAGATGTGACTACATCTTTAAACAAAACTATAACTTGTTTTTTTTTTTTCCTTTCTTTTTTCAGGACAGAATCCCACACCCAGGTTGGCCATGAACTCCTGATCCTCTCAACTCTATCTTCTAGCCAAGTACTGGGATTATAGGTTAGCGCCCATGATTCTTTTTCTTTTTTGTGGTACTGGGATAAAACCTAAGGCCTTGTGTATGCTAGGCAGGTATTCCTCTACTGAGCTACAACTTCAGTCTTTACTTCTTTTAAAGGAATATAATTTAAAAGTTCTGGGCTGGTGAGATGGCTCAAACCAAGGTGCTTCCCAGCAAGCTTCACATCCAGGTCTCAGCCCTGGAAAATCTCATGGCAGGAGGAGAGATTTCTGCAGGCTGTCCTCTGACCACACCTACTATATAGAACGTACACAAACACACGCATGCATGCATACACACAAAAACTTAAAAACTTTTCAATAGTAAATTATTTCAGTAAAAGAAAACATCACTAAAAAAATCAATTGTGGGAGCTGGAGAGATGGCTAAACTATCTTGACTATTGTTAAAGAGCACTTGCTACTCTTCCAGAAGACCTAGGTTCAATGCCAACCTCCCACATGATGGCTCACAAATATCTCCAAATCCAGTTCCAAGGATTTGATGGCCTTTTCTGGCCTCATGGGTACTTAACGAACATGGTGTACAGACAGACAGATATTCCGGCAAAAGATCAATGTAATATACATAAAATAAAAATGAGTAAGTCTTACAAAAGACAGTACCTATTATCATCACAAGAAATATTATCAAAGAAGGATTTAGTTTTGTCATAATAGCAGTTGGGCCCAAGCGGATCTTCTTCATCAGCATTCCCTTCACTGTTTTGGGTATCAACTCCGGAGTCTCCTTTATCTTCACCATTTATAGGTTTCTCCTGTTTCTCAAGTTTATCTTCTAATGAAAAACACACGTAGGTTAAGATTCTTCTGTAAAACATATATAACTCACAGATCAAATTATTTCTTGAGTAGAACAACAAAAACATACCTTTTAATTTAAGTTTATTATGAAACTCTCTGTCAATCTCCTCCTTGTTAAATTGTGCATTTGCACTTTCAAAGTCAAAGTCTTTCTCAAATTTCATTGGACCGTCTCGACGGATGCCAAACCTTCCCCTGCCACCTCGATGGCCTCCCCGTCCTCTCCTGGGAGCAGGAGGAGCACCTGGAACTATGTTAATAAAGAGTATTTGTAACAAACAGTCAGTGTGTAGCAGCTGGTTTAGAACAGTACTGCATCTTTTTTTTTTTTTTTTTTTTTTAAAAACAGCCCTTTCCAATTTAGGGAAAGACCCAGTGTGGTCGGGCTTGTTTTGTTTAGATTTTTACTTATTAAATGTACAGTATCCTGCCTGCACGACAGAAGAGGGCACCCGAACTCATATTATATGATGGCTGTGAGCCACCATGTAGTTGCTGGGAATTGAACTCAGAACCTCTGGAAGAGCAGACAGTGCTCCTAACCTCTGAGCCATCTCTCGAGCCCAGTACTGTGTCTTTTATGAAACAATCTACAATATAAATGTTTAAAGGTCTCTGTCTGTGCAGTATATATGTATTTTTACATATTAAGAAATGGGGTGTTGAGAGATGGTTCAGTGATTAAGAACACTGGATATTCTTGCAGAGAACCTGGGTTAATTCTCAGCACTCACACAGTGGCTCACATTCAGAGTTCCAGTTCCAGGGAGTGACTGATGCCTTCTAATCTGTGCAGACACCAGACATACACCCACATACATGCAGGCAAAACACGCATACACATAAAATAAAAGTCTTAAAACAATAACAAAGCCCCCAGAAATTGAGACTAGGGAGATAGGTCAGTGGGTAAAAAAGTTGCTGCCAAGCCTGATGACCCAAATATGATCCCTGGGACCCACATGGTGGAGAGAGAACTGGCCTCCACATCTGTGCTGGGTACACTGGCACCACTATACAAAAAGAAACCAACAAAAGCTCCTGCAAGTTGTCCTCTGACCTCTACAGGTACACTGTCGCATTCACATAACCATAGACAGACAGACAGACAGATAAAAATGCAAAAAAGACACCAAATAATTAAGTTGCTAAAAGTTAGTATGATAAT
Organism: Pachyuromys duprasi; assembly: GCA_028658305.1. NCBI lineage: Eukaryota > Metazoa > Chordata > Mammalia > Rodentia > Muridae > Pachyuromys > Pachyuromys duprasi. The sequence goes on from CM053758.1 coordinate 4,855,536, forward strand.
GCAAAAGACCATAGAAAATGTAATGCAATTTCATATAGCTGTTATACAGTTATATTTATGAAAACAACACAAATAGATGTATAATCGGCAGATTCAGCACAGACTGTAAGGTGGAAGGTGTTTTTCTCACAACTCAGATAAAACAACAGATGAGAAAATCCCCAGTCTTTACTGGCTTTAAGCACTTCCTACTTTCACCGTTCTCCTCTAACTGGCTCCAATAGGTAAGTCTCCCAGAATCTACAGGACTTCAGTAAATCAGCTGAGATAAGATAAAACGGTACAAAGCAGCATAGTTCAGAGTGAAAACTTGGGAACCCAAATATCTAACACATGTGTGACTAAGAAAAAACAACCCAGGATCTGGAGCAGTACTTGATGCAAGTTGAACTTTAAAAAGCGCAGAACACAAACTGACAAACCAGAGTGACTGCAGAGTAACAGGTCTGTGCGGAGGATGGTAAACTGCCAAGTCGGAGAAAACCAAACATCCAGTCATAGAGCAGGATATGCAGACACGTAAGTCTAGACAGGCAGGTCTTCAACATACTCAACTGTATTATTAAAAGCAACCGTTACATGCCAGGAAACAGCATGATTTGTCTTAAAGTTCTGCATAAAGAATGTGAGTATAAAATCCAATGAGACACTGCAAGAACAGTCCCTGCTCTGCTAGCGACCCTTAGTGGTGGAGGAGGGAACTTAAGGTTTTAGTTTATCTTGTTTTTGTGATCCTGGAGACCAAAGGCATTCTGGATGGCAAGGCAAGTAAACATTCTAGCATTTTACCAAAGAGTGGTGAGTTTGAAGGATACTGTTAAAACAAATTTAATTATTACTTTACATATCATTAAAATATTTGTTTTTATTTATGCATATGCATGTATATGTGGCTGCAGAGTCAGAAGAGGGTGCTGGATTCCCTGGAGCTGGGGTTGTGAGCCAGCAGCTGTGGTCCTAAGAACCTGCTCCTGCCCCTCTGTGGGAGCAGCAAGTGCTCTTGACTGCTGAGGTGTTTCTCCGGCCCCTTCTGTAACTTTTTTAAAAATTGTATTTAATTTTATTTATGTGCATTAGTGTGAAGGTGTCAGATTCCCTGGAATTGGGGTTACAGACAGTTGTGAGCTGCCATGTGGGTGCTGGGAGGTGAACCCGGGTCCTTTGGAAGAACACACAGTACTCTTAACCACTGAGCCATCTCTCCAGCCCCTTCCGTAACTTCTGCATGACAAAAACATGGCAATTACTCTGAGAAGAGAGTCACCTGTTTAAAATGAAACAACTACTTCACAACACACAAAACATCTAAAACCATACAGACAGCAACAAGCAACTACTCGGGGGGTGAAGGAGGTCCAGGCCACACAGCACAGGAGAAATTAGAGTGCTTACAAACTTAAAAATAGCATGTCAACGTTGGGCGGCAATGGCGCTTGCCTTTAATCCCAACAATTTGGAGGCAGAGGCCGGAGAATTTTTTTTTGAATTGGTGCAGTTTTTATTTATAAATCATACAATTAAACAATATATATATATATATATCTTGCATGAATTTGTATAATCATAATTTTTTATCATTTTTATTTTATATTAATCACAGGTTATGTATAAGGCCGGAGAATTTGAGGGCAGCCAGAGAATTTGAGTGAGTTCCTGGACAGCCCTGAACAGAAAAAGTCTATCCCCCCCACAAACAAAACACCTCTCCCCTCCACAAAGTACACTGAGATGTTTAACAATAAAAATAAATTCTAAGATTACTTTTTAACTGCCATCTAAATTAAGGACAGTAGTATGTTACTTTTATGTTTTTAACCTGGAACAGTTTTAGATTTTGTTTTCAATTAATAAATTGGAAATCAGAACAAATTAGCTTTTGAATACTAAATATTGCCAAAAAAGTAAAACCTTATAAAATCAATAATCAAAAAAGAAAATGAAAAGTTCTTATACAAGCACTTCATTTAAACAGGCACAAAGGGCTGCAGAGATGGCTCGGAGGTTAAGAGAGTGATTCACAACTATCTATAATGAGATCTGATGCCCTCTTCTGGCATGTAGGCAACACACGCAGAATACTGTATAAATAATAAATACATCTTTAAAAAATAATAAAAATAACAAGGCACATAGGGGATGGAGGGGCAGCTCAGAGGCTAAGAGCACAATTGCTTCAATGATGACTCAGGTTTGGTTCCCAGTACCTACATTAAGTGGCTCACAACTACCTGCAACTCCAGTTCCAGGGGATCCAACAGGCACGTGGTGCACATATACGCATATATGCAAATATTCATACACACAATAAAAAAGCAAAAACTGTCGGGCTGTGTCTGATGGTGTATTTTGGAGACAGAATCAGGAGTTGGAGGCCAGCCTTGATCGTGCAGTAATTCCCAGGCTAGCCTGGGCTTCAAGAGATTTTGCCTTAAAACACAGCTTTTTTTTTCTTATATGAAAGAGGTTTATTAGGTGGAGAGCAGGACATGATGGGGATAAAGAGAGAGAGAGAGGGGAAAGAAGGGTTAAACAGCTTTTTAAAAAACAAACTTTATCAGATTTAACAGGAAGCACCTTTATCCGATTAGCCATCTTGCTAGTGCCTTAGATACTTTTTTCTTAAGATTTTATTTCGGGGGCTGGAAACTGCTCAGAAGTGAGGAGCAGAGTGGCCGCCACCATCCACAGGACAGCCCACAACTATTGGTAACTCCAATTCCAAGTGATCTGACATCCTCTTCTGAAGTCTGTGAGCATCAGGCATGCATGCGCTAATCATACATGCAAGCAGGCAAATATGCACCACACACACCCACACCCCCCCCCACTCTTAAAAGGGCAAAGGAGGCACTCCTGGGGGGAAAAATCTAGCTCTCTTACCATGATACCACAAGGGCTGCAGTCCAGATGCCTACCACGCCTTACATGCTGGGAGGGCACAGAAGCTTCTATGATGTCAGCTCTCAGGAGGCAAAGACAGGGATCCCCGAGCAAACTGGTTAAACTAGCCTAATTGACACGCTCAGGGCTCAGGTGAGAGAACTTCCAATAGACATGTGATGAAGAGGGAGCAAGGAGGACAACTGGTGTCGACCCCTGACCTCCATGTGCACATAAGCACTGGGACCCGAGTTCTGAAGACAGCTGGGTCCCTGGAGCTCCACGCCCAGCCAGCCCAGCCAAGTCAATGAACTCCAGGTTCAGGGAAACTCTTAATTCAAAAATAAGGTGGTGGAGTGCGGCCAGCGAAGACATCTAATACTGTCTAATTCCAGCCTCCACTCCCCTGTGCACATGCATGTATTATGTACCTGCGTGCACACATCCACAAGAACATGTACACACACACCAAACTCAAACACAACTGTGTACCACCAAATAGAGTTCTTTCAGAAAAATAGCACTTCAGGAAAATGGTATTAAATGAAACATAGACATAAGAAAATGAAAAGCAAAGCACACTATGATGTTAGTCCATTTCCAGCTTCATTCCCAACAGTAACAGCTGCACTACTGCACACTAGAAGACACACACTGGCAGAGTTCTGTTAGCCAAAGTAGCTACTTTACTTGTGTATCACTAATTTATGGCATGTACCTTCTGCCATGTATTTACATAGAGGCCAGCAACAGTTTGCCACATGTACACACTTACAGTCTTTTGTATTTTACAACTTCTACTTTAAAAAAAAAAATATATATATATATCAACTATGCATCTTTGAAATGGCTTCCCTTGCTGAGATCCACAGCACACACCTTTAATCCCAGCACTTGAGAGGCAGAGTTCCAAGTCATCCAGGGCTATAGAGTGAGGACCTGTCACAATCAACCAACCAACCAACCAACCAACCAACCAACCAACCAACCACCCCCCACCCACCCACCCACCAAACCCTCAAATCAAACAAATCCAAACCAGCTAGATCCAGGTAACTTACCTACTTGCCTCTTGCTATCATTTCTGAGTTGCTCGTTTTCTGGCCTGGGGACTTTGTGTACTTCAGCTATAGAAAGAGACATACAAAATGACAAATCAATTTAGAATATATAACTAAAGACTTCTGTAAAGGTAAAATGGGAGATGACAATACCTGCAATACAACGCCCCCCACCACTTTGAATCTTATTTGAAAGACTGAACACTATTAAAATGAAGTTCAGCTTGAACCTGCTAGCGCCATTCATATAAAGTAGCACTCTTGGTGAAATGAGGAGATGGAGAGTGATCAGTCAGTGCAGGAACAGGAAACAGCTCAGCTCTACCTCGCCTGTGCTCTTGGTTGTCTATTGCTTTCTGGCTGGTAGGTGGCAAAGGCCTGGCTGGTACAGGGCTCCTTCTCCCAACAGGTGCTGGAGCAGGGAAGTGGGCCGAGGCGGTCTGTACTGCTTGTTCCATGGTTGGACTTTTTCTCAAAGGGTCTAACTGAGGGCTTGATCGACCTAAAATGTAACCAAAAGATTAAAACTACCCTACCCTGTTTGCCAAATCATCTAGACCTTGTAAAAGTAAGTCTAGAATTTTATTCTGCCAATTCAAATCCTTAGCATAAAACTGAATTAATTTATTAGAACAGTGTTTAAACCTGGTTATCTTTAGTGGGATGGTTATTAAACTAATGAAAAACAACAAAACCCTCCAAGCCCCCAAAACAAACAAAACCCAAAAAACCCCAAAACAATACCCTGCAGCCACAACCCCACAGTAACACTACTGTCATGACTTTATCCATGTTTTTACCCAGAAGAGGAATAACAGCAAAGATAACACTGTAGGCATGCCAAATGGAGGCTTTCCCATAGCTACCACAGAATTATACTGACATGTTCAGAATTTTTTTTTTCTTTGAGACAGGGTTTCTCGGTATAGCCATGGCTGTCCTGGATTCCCTTTGTAGATCAGGCTAGCCTCAAATGCCTGCCTCTGCCTCCCAGAGTGCAGGGATCACAGAATCTCAGACAGCTCACAGCTAGGCTAGTCTTACATTCCTGGTCCTCTGGCCTCCATCACTCCAGTGCTAGGATTCCAGGTGTGTACATCCACATGAATAATTAAAGCATGAAGTTCTTACAAGAATGTAAAGGATAATAAAACATGGCAGGAAGGTGGTTTTTGGAAGCCTTACATGTCTGGGTAATTAAATGTCAGAATTAAAAAGCCAGCAAAAGGAATCCCTTCTGAGAAGTCCAGAGTAGTCACACTCCTCCATCTGAGAGCTCTCGCTTACGAAATCCTACTTTTCCTTTAAGAGGTCAGGATGACATTAAATACTCCTATCGTGCTTTTGGTTCCTGTAATGTTTGCTCTGAATTTCTAAAGAAACTTTTATTACACGGTACTATACTAAAATAGAGAATTTTGCTTAAAAATTACCTTCATTTTGTTTATAACAAACAAACAAACCCCAGATATGCTTCTGGCTTCTGTCTACATCTCTACCGGCTGTATCAACAGGAGAGGAGGCTGAAAGCTGACCACTTTGTGGTTGTGCAGTGCTCAGAACCCTGGTGACAACTCTCCAGGTATCCCAAGTACGGAATAACAGTGTCTACATATTTCGAGACATCAATGGCAAGTTACTTCAGTGATAAGATTAATTACCAGTGAAACACTGAAAACATAAAGTACTGTTAACAGAAACACTGTAAGTTTTCATTCTTTATGGTTATATTTTGGCTCACAAAAACATTATTAAGCATTGCTGGAGATAGGGAAGGCTAAGATGCTCAGGCTGGTACTGAACATGTGGACTCAAAAGATCTTGCTGCCTCAGCTTCCAAAGTAGGTGCCTACGCAGCAGACAGAGACCACAGGCATATGTCACCATGCACAGTTTTCAAAGAGTTAAGTTTGTTTTCTTTTTTCTCCTCTTTAGACCAGGCCCTTGCTAAGCAGGTAAAGCTGGCTTTGAACCCGTAATATTCCCGCATCAGCCTTCCATATGCTGGAATAACAGGTGTAATCATAGCAGCTTCAAGTGTTAAGACTGAGAAAAGCCTGTTGCTACAGTTCATTTTATAATATTCTATCAAATGACCTTTCAACTTTCTAGCTCATCGCTGCTGTTCTGAGAAGCAGGCCTGTGACTCTGAAGTGGTGCAGGAGTCAACACAATGGACACAGAGGGAGTTACTGGCTCATTGGCTGTATATTAAATTTCCTTTTTCCTAACAACTTACTAATCATGGTGTTGACTCTGCTACAAAAAAGGAAATGCAGTGCATATGAATAAGAATAAATAGAAGTAACTTGAAATAATTTCAGTTAAATTAAAACAACATCCTTGAGTGATGATCAAGTTTTGTTTCTTTGTTTTGTTTTTTGAGACAGGGTTTCTCTGTATAGTCTTGACTGATCTAGAATTAACTCTGTAGAACAGGCTAGCCTCAAACTCAGAGATAAGCCTGCCTTTGCCTCCTGAGTGCTGGGACTAAAGGTGGGCGCCACCACTGACCACCTGCTGATTATATTCTTATCACAGTGTTATAATGTGAATTGTGAACTGTGTGAAATTTAGAAACTTTATCTTTTTGAGACAGTGTCTCTTTGTGTAGCCCTGGCTGGCCGGAACTAACAGATCGGCAAGCCTCCCATCCAGAGTGCTGGGATTAAAGGTGGGCGCAGCCACTCTCTGTTTATCACCATGTGCCTGAAGTGAGTGCTTGAGAAGGCCAGGAGGGTGCCAGACACCTTTGGAGAGGGCTTTCTGGGGGGAGGGGGTGCTGAGCTGTCTGATATGGGCACTTTGAGAAGCTGTCTGATGTGGCGCTTGCTGAGCCACCTGTCCAGCCCATGACATTCAAACATTTTAGTTGGTGAAATTTAAAAGAATTCTTATGCTTTCTGTGCTATAGCTTTATATAAACCCATGTCAAAATTTAATAAAAATACTTCTGTTTTCAATAGAAGGGAAGAAATCCAGCCTTACTGTTTTTTTTTTTGCTTGCTTGCTTGTTTTTCCTAAACCATCAGGCTCCAACGTCACTTACTGGAAATAACCAGCCTTTCTCCACTATAACTTAATCTACAAATCTCTTGTTTTATTTCTGTGTGTGTGTTTTTTTTTAAGTTACCGGGCTGGCCTCCAACTCACAGAGATCTGCCTGTCTCTGTCTCCCAAGTGTTGGGATTAAAGGTGTGTGCCACCACTGCCTGGTAATTGTTATATTTCTTAAAATATTTTATACAAAATTTCTATTTCTTATTATCAAGGGCTGTTTCTTTTATCTCTATTATAACATGTGGGCTGTTTTAAGACAACTATTGACTTAAGAGTTTTTATGTGTTAGAAGTGTTTTGCTTATGTGTATGTAAGTGCACATGTGTGTAGCGCCCTCAGAGGCCAGAAGAGGGTATGAGATTCCCTTGGAAATAAGGTTATAAATAGTTGTAAGGCAGCACTGGGGTGTTGGGAACTGAACCCCAGTCCTCTGCAAGACGAGCAGGTGTTTTTAAGCGAGTAACAGTAAACAGGTGTATGTATTTATTATTAGTAAGAATTCTTGAATAATATTAAGTCTGATGTTGGCTACTGGTTAAGAAAGCTGCTATTTACTAAGCAGGTTATATGGAAGAGTCTAAGCACTGCATAGACTGTTCCGCCTGCATGTGTGTCTGCAGGCCAGAAGAGGGCACCAGACCTTACTACAGATGATTAAGAGCCACAATGTGGTTGCTGGAAATTGAACTCAGGACCTTTGAAGAACAGCCAGTGGGCTTCACCTTTGACCCATCTCTCCAGCAGCTTGCTTGTTTGTTCTTAAGGCAGGGAGTGGTGGTGTGAACAGGCTCGATTCCCACAGACTCATGTGTTTAAATGCTTGGCCACAGGGAGGGGCACTGTTAGGAGGTGTGGCCTTGTTGGAGTGGGTGTGGCCTTGAAGGAAGTGTGTCACTGTGGGGACAGGCTTTGAGGTTTTACATGCTGAAGCTCTACCCAATGTGGCATAGTCTGCTGCTGCCTGCAGCTTAAGATGTAGAATTCTGTGCTGGTGAGATGGCACAGTGGTTAAGACACTGGCTGTTCCTCCAGAAGTCCTGAGTTTAATCCCAGCAACCACATGATGGCTCATAACTATCTACACTGGGGTCTAATGCCCTCTTCTGGTATGCAGGTGTAAATGCAGATAGAGCACTCATACATAAAATAAAATCTTACCAGCACATCTCCTGCTATGACAATAATGGAGTAAATCTCTGAAACTGTAAGCCAACCCCAATCAAATGTTTTCCTTTATGAGTTGCTGTGGTCATGGTGTTTCTTCACAGCAATGAAACCCTAACTAAGACACAGGTTTCACTATGCAGCCCTGGGTATCCTAGAATTCACAGAGAGCTGCCTGCTTCTACCTCCAGACTGCCAGAATTAAAGGCTTGAAATGCCATACTCTGTAAAAGTTGTATTTTTACAGGAAATCTGTTGATCACAAGGAAAAATTCCATTTCATAATTCAGGAAATTAAGGCTTTTTTTTTTTCAGTAAAGAGAGAGCTTTAACATAAAATATAGCAAAAAAACAAAAACAAAAATATACATTTATATTAGCCTAGAAAAGTCTGAAAAAGCATGTAACAAAATGTAAATATTGTCACTGATGGGAAGCAAGATTATGGTTTTTTAAAGCTTTATGATTCTATTTCCAAGTCATTTACAGAAAAGCCTTTAAAATGTTTAAAACTTTATAATACACATACATATATATTTAAATTTTTATTTTTAAATTATGTTTCTGTGTTTGGGTATGTGTAAGTGCCCATGAAAACCCAAAGATTATCAGCTTAGATCCTGCTAGAGCTGGCAGCGGGGGCAGTTCTGAGCTGTCCCGTCAGTGCTGGAAACCCACCTCAGATCCTCAGCGAGACTAATTACGCCCTTTTCACTGGGGTCACCTCTCCAGCTCCACACTTACCAACTCAACCAGCACGAAGGACACTGGCTTCAATTACTCTAAGGCACAACAAGAAATCACACAGACTATCCTTATTAGCACTGGTTTAGATTTGGGTATTCAGCAGCTTCTCCCTGCAAGTGTCTCACCTTCATGAAGTGAACCCACACTGCAGTACTGAACATAAAGCAATGACCCATCACCCTGACTGTAGTAGAGGAGACAGCAGACAGGACCGTGTGATTGAAGACTATCAGGTGGAAGAACAGAATTTACGCTTATTAAAATATTAGTCTCTACGCTCTACAGCTTCTAATAGTTCAGATCTCCATTCTGAACTGAACTGAATTTTAAGAACCACAGATGGTTCTTTTGTGGTGTTCACAGAGACAGATGGTTCTACATCCTGTGGGGTGTTAGGTAAGATTCAACAGCATGCACACCAACAGTTTATTTCTTTTGACGGGTTATCAAACTATTCTAGCATAACTCAACCTTCAATAGTGAGTCTGGGACTAATCTGATCAACTCTGTAAACAAAAAATGCTCATCATTTCAATTTCAATGTGTTAAAAGTTTAAAAAGCAAAATAAATAAATAAATAAATAAATAAATAAATAAATAAATAAATAGCAGGAACCATTCAGCAAAACATTTATTATAATAACCAGAAAAAAAAATCCTGAACCAGCCAGGTAAGTTGGCACACACCTGTAATCCCAGCACTCAGAAGGCTGAGGCAGGAATATATGGAGGTAGAGGCTAGCCTAAGAAAAGCAGTAAAACCCTGTCTCAAAAACAAAATTTAAAGAACCAAACACCAATGATACATGGTGTTTACCTTCAGAACGCAAGTACTTAATGGACAGAAAAGTTTACCTTGGGCTAGCTGTGGTTTGACAGATCTTGTATCCTGTGTAAAGGCAGAACCAACTGCACTGCTCTGGGATAAAGTACCACTATTTGATGCTTCTGTTCCGAAGGATGTCAAGGAGCTTCCAGCTTGAAAAAGATTGAAAAAAAGAACCGTATTTTACTGATTGTTTGGATACCCACCCTGTATTTATAAAATTAACAGTCCTGAAAATTATACAAAACAATTTGGGAAATCTACAGTAATATATGGTCAAAAACTGGCACTATGTAGTCCTATAGCCTTTAAGCAAACAGGTTTTAGAACACATAAAAGAACTTGCAAAAGAGGGACACAATCAAATGGTGAATAGTATAAACAATACATTTACAGCCATCTCAAATTCAACTATTGTAACATTTGCACCAATAGGTGAATCAGCAGATCCTTTGGTTAGAGTTTTCCACCATTTAAGGCAGTAGACTGTAGTGAGAGTTTTGGTTTCTTTAAAAACTCGTTAGTAAACATGTTTTCTGTTTTAATCCCAGGTGTGGCATATGGGGCTGCTTCAGACTGTCCAGAGTAGCAGACTATTTGCCTCATGTGTGCTCTGAGACAGGCATAATCTTTGCCAGCTGCAGATAGTTTAATTTTGGGGACTCTGAGAGGGAATAAATGCCAGAACCCAGGGAGAGCCTGGGTGCTTAGAGGAAGGCAGCTGCTCCCCATGCTGCCCCTAGCTGCTGTTGCTGTGGTTTGACAAGAAGTTGGAAATATCCTGATGAGATGAAGACTGGGCTTGCTCCAAGGAACCCGACAACCCTAACCAGCAAGAACCTAAAGAGAACGATGGCCCCTTGCCCCTATAAACTTCTTTCTCTCCTACCTGGTATTGGGGTGTTGGAAAGGATTGGGGTGAAGAAGGGAGGTAGAGATATAAAAACCAAAATAAAATAGCTAAAAAAGAATATGCCAAGAGCAAACAACAGACTCTACTTGCAAAGCTTCCCACTCTGAACGAGCTGTGGTGTTGTATTCTGCCCAAGCAACTACAGAAGAGTGGAAATTATGAATAACAGAATGACTAAAAAAACCCAGTTCTCTGCCATACTTGTCACCAATCTTCTCTAATTTTGTGTAGTGTAATGACTGGTTGATCCTTTAAAAAGGCTCTCTCTCAATATTCCATCAGGAAGGTTGTTTCTGTATTTGAACAATCCCTGTTTCCTCTCTCATTTGTATACCATTCTACGATAGCAGTCAGAATAAGCTCTTACAAAATAAAAATACAATCACCCCATTATAGGGTTTGGGACTCTCTAATAGTTCGCAATGTCCCCAAATTACTACCTCCATTTATAAAGCCCTGGTTACCAACTGGGTGTAGTAGCGGATGTCTTTAATCCTGGCACTCAGGGAGGTAGAGGCAGGCGGATCTTTGTGAGTTCGAGGCCAGCCTGGTCTACAAAATGAGTCCAGGAAGCCAAAGCCCCTCTTCTCACATCACTTTGTATATTTGAACCTATGGCTCTTCCAATGTAATCTGTTCATTTCCAGGATGGTCTGCTCCAGTTTTTTTAACTACTTCTAACCACTTCAGCCACGGTACTGCTTCCTCCTAATTTGATGACTTCTACTCTTCAAATCCCTTGAAAATGGACCATCAGAATGTAGCAGTGCCTCATACACTGAAGCACTCTCACCCACCCTGGCACATTGCAGTCAGATGCCTGTGCTGGTCAGCTCTGGAAGAGCAAACATTACCCCACAAATCCGGGAATGTGGTGAGCATTTTTAAAGAGCCTGCCCTACTTGTGCTCTTGGGCACGGTGAACATAAGCTACTCTGAGGGCATGTGCTCTTACCACCTTGCTGCTGCCTGCTGGAGTGACAATTCTGCAGCAGCAAGCTCTGCACCTTCTACTCTTCTCACACCTCCTGCTCCTTGACTCAGCTGCTACTGATTTCATGTCTGCAGCCTTCTCCAAACAATCTATCATCAATACTATTATTAGTGACAATGTCTTGCTACACAGGCTAGGCCAGCCTTTGTGACTCAGCTTTCCAGGTACTGGGGTAAGAGGCACAAGCTACGACCGCCTCCCGATCACTCTTTCTCCATGGCTTAAAAAGGTCAGTCCAGTTGGCCTTCTCTGCGGAGACTCTCGGCTGCTACAGCGCCATCTGCTAAGATGGCGCCTTATTTCCACAAAGCTGGACTGGCACCTTCATGGGAAAATCAGTATTCGGGTGGATCTTCTTCTATTCTCTATTTTTTATTACCCGTATTTGTCTATCTTTATGCCAATAATTCACAGCTCTAAATATTCTGTCTTTGCAAGTCTTAAAATTGGGTGGTATAGACCGCAAACTTTTAAAAACACTGATGGCACTTTGACTTAATCTTGCACCTGTGAATCAACTGAGGGGAGCATTGTCTCCTGAAACGTTTTGATTTGTAATCCATAAGCATGGATTAGCTGCTTACATGTAGTTTTGGTCTCTCAGCATTTCTGAGTTCTCTCTGTACAGCACCTTACCTTAGCTTCAGCATTCATGCTGTCTCACAGCCCAGACCCTTCCCACTACATACCAATACAGCCCTATTTTTAGATGCTCAAAACTGACTCCTGGCCCTTCATTGTTAAATGTCCCCCTAAACCACATGGGCAGTTTGGTCCATCTCCAGTGAGAAGAACCAGCACCGAAGTTCTAAGGCATCTTTCATTCCTGGGTCCAGGGTGAATTCTTGGCACTACTACTGTAAAGTGTTGTGTCACATATTTCAATACCCCATTCAGATCAGGCGTCAGGCAATGTGTTCTGCACGTGGTCTTTGTGATCTCATCTTTGATCTGTTACTGACCAACTAGTCTGCACCATTTCAAGTTATTTATTCATTCAAATTATTCTTATTAATTCCAAATTTATTTCCTTTGGCTTAAGAAGATAATATACATAATTTAATGTAACTTGTCCATAACCCCTGATAGGATCAACAGTTACAGAGAACCCACATTCTGCAAAAGGCTAATACACAGTTAGCATTTATTTACTTATTTAATTTTTTTGAGATAGGGTCTCATCATGTAGTTCTGGCTGTCCTGGAATTCACTATGTAGACCAGGCTGGACTTGATGTCACAGATACCCACCTGCCTCTGCCTTCCAGGTGTGCTAGCATCAAAGGTGTGCGATACCATGTCCAGCCATTATTTAGGACTGTTATACAATTCTAATTAACTGATCACTCTATCAATATGAATACTGACAGCAGCTATGACCTTTATGTGCTTTGTTATTAGTATGTATGACAGTTCTTTTTCACTGTCTTTTTTCTATTCTTAGTAATTAAAAATTAATCTATATAGGGGACTGGAGACAGCTCAACAGTTGAGAAGAGCAGATATTACTCTTGTAGAGGACCTGAATTCAGCTCCCAGCCCCCATGTCAGGTGGCTCACAACTGTCTGTAACTCCAGTTCCAAGGTATTCAATGTACTTTTTTGAATACCCCCTCCCCTTCCAAATAGAACAATTCTTTAAAATATTTCTATGTAACACTGGAGACGTAAGAGAACCATCAGACAGCTGGCTGATTAAGCAACTAGAATGGAAGCATCTGTCTATTTTGCTATTCTGCCTATAAGAGCACTGAACTTTAGCATATATGGCATACCAGCAAATCATCTTAAATTAGTTCTGTTGAACTCATCAACTAGGGTAAACAATGGGAGAAAGGAATCCAATTGTGTCCATGTTCTTTATTTTAACCTTTGTTGTACAATTAATTAAAATGAGTAGTCAGGGTCTGAGGTGTGGCTTAATTATATACTGCTTGTCCTACAAGTATGAGGCTGTGGGGCTGGACTGGTTAAAGGAGGGGAGCTGGTTAGTTTATGACCCCCACGTCTAGTCCCTTTTCTGCCAATACACTCCTACCACCGGCTCTTCAATAACAACGGGCAAGCTGTTTTGATGCTTTATTTATTGTGGGACACTTAATTTTTTTTCTGAAGATCTACAAATTAAGGTCAATAATTACTCATTTCTGTATGAACAGGCCTGCAAGAATGGTTTCAGCATCAGCTCACAAAGACAACACTAAAGAAAGAGTCTACCTAGTACATTACATTTTCAGTGAATCCAGTTCCTCATGACTTGCCAAAAGCATGTTCTGAGTTTCTGCCAAACTGATAGCAAAGAAAAGGTATCTTAGTGTGATGGATTTATTTTTTGGTTCCTATTTATTACAAGCTAGCCTCAAACATTTGACATTTGTATCTTCTGCCTCAGGGTTAGAGAGAGCACTCAGCAGTAAGAGCAGTTACTACTCATGCAGAGGCCCTGGGTTTGGCTCCCAGCACCCATAGTCCCAGGTCATGTGATGCTTCTCATGATGCTACGGGCTCCTGCACACATACAGTATACATAAATGTACTGAACCAGACAGAAACACAGACAATAAAATTAGTTTAAAAATCAATCAATAAACATTTAGACACTCTGCCCCTGCCTCAGTGCTGGGCACACAGGCCCACAGGCCCACACCATCACACCCTGTCACTGTGGTACTAGACTCAGGGGCTCCTGCGTGCTAGGTCAGCACTCTGTGGAGTTGTGCTGTGCTCTGTACTATTTTTTTTTTAAACTGTAAGCAAGGGCAAGCACTTTTTTTTAAAATACATGTTTATGGATTTTTGCTTTTTTGTTCTGTTTTGAGACACGGTTTCTCTGTGTTGTTCCAATTGTCCTGGAACTGGCTTTGGATACCAGGTTGGCCTTGAACTTAGAATTCTGCCCACTGATATTAAAGGTGTGTGCCTGGCTTGTATTTTTTTTAAATGTATGTATGTGTGTCATTTGTACATAGCATACATATGTATGCTAATGTGTATCAAGGCCAGAGGTCAATATCAGGTATCTGCCTTAGCTGCTCCTCATCTTCTTGAGACAAGGTCTCTCACTAAAAATGGAGTTGAGCACTTCATCTAGACTGGCTGGCCAGCAAGTTCTGGGGATTCACTCACATCTGTCCCTGGACTCTGCCCTCTCCACAGCTGTGCTTGGTGCTTATGTCAGTCATGGAGAGCTGAACTTAGTTAGGTTCCTACTGGCTAAGCCTCCTCTCCAGCCCTGGGCATCTGTGTTTCCTGTAGTGAATTCCAAACTCTTAATTAACAGTGCTGAACTGCTGATCTTTTCCACTATTTCTAGAGGCTCTCATTAAAGGAAGAAATTAAATAATGTAATATAGCAGAATCAACGACAAATAAAACTCTCATGACTCTTCCTCGATGTTGGACAACAGTAAGATGCAGCTCTTCGTCGGCGGTGTGCTCTGAGGAGCAGACCTCCCCCATTCCACCATGTGCTGTGAGTCAGGCCAGCTGGCTATTTATAAAACATTCCAGATCTCCACAAATGCTGTCTGTATTCATACATGAGATTCTGTACTTCATGAAAAGTGGGTTTTGGGCTGGACTAGGTTGTTTTTAATTTTGGACAAATGTGTTCTCTGAGCTAACATGTTTGGTGGGCTAAGTGAATTAAATGCTTATTTGTTTGCTTCTTCATTTAGTAAATGTGTAGACGCATGTGCCTGAGAGTATGTGCATACATGTACAAAAGAATCCTAGGAGACCAGAAGAGAGCACTGAATCGCCTGAACTGGAGTTACAGATAGTTGTGAGCCACTGTATGGAGTGCTAGGTATCAAACCAGGGTCTTATGCAAGAGCAGTAAGTACGCCAATGCTGAGTCATCTCTCCAGCTTCTTAAATGAATTTTGACACGTTTACTACAACATATGTTAAACAGTATAAGCTTTTTTTTGAGACAGTGTCCCATATATTTCAGGCTAGCCATAAACTTGCTATGACCTTGATCTTCCTGCCTCCATTTCCTAAGTGCTAGGATTAGAGACATGTTGCCCAGTTTACAATGTAAGTACTTATAATTATAAAACAAAGATCAAATGACATTTCTAAAAGTTTTGTCAGGTTTTCTAGACCTTTGTGGTCAAGAAACTGAGACTTAAGAAAGAAAAATGAAAAAATATCACCACCTACCAACACCAACGGCACCAAACTGCTGTCCAACTAATGTACTTGGGCTGAACTGACTGTATGCTGGCATCCTGCCAAAAGGTCCATAGGAACCCACTGACTGGAATGAAGATGATGATGAACCTAGTGAAGACTGAGAGAAAACCACAGGTTAGTCTAAGTTTAAAGTAGTATGCATATAATGAAGACTGAGTTTTCTAAGCTTCTGAAAATGTGTGAAGTTTAAAACTGTCAAGACAAAAAAGCAATTACAATAACTTACAGCATACACTTAATATTACAACAGTTAACAACCTTATTTCAGTATCTGTCTACTTGTGAGCTGCCATGTAGGTGGTGGGAATACTGAACTCCAGGTCTTCGCAAGAGCAGTGAGTGTTCTTAACCACTGGGCTAACTCTTCACACCCGAATATGTCTACCTGCACCAGTCACATTTAATGTTATTTACAAATATCTTTTCTATGATAAATTCCTCTTCTGAGTTTAGTTTTATAACAGACTTAAAATATAAATAGTGATTCCAGTTCATAAAGAAACTGCTTACAGAAAAATCACAAGATTTTGTAGAGGCACAAGCCTTTAATCCCAGCACTCAGGAAGCAGAGGCAGGATGATCTCTGTGAGTTCGAGGCCAGCCTGGACTACACAGTGAAATCGAAGACAACCAGCAATATGTAACAGAGAGACCTAGTCTCAAAACAAACTAAACAACAAAACAAAAACAAGCAAAAAAACATTACAGTGATTTAGTAATAATGGGTTTTAGTCTTGTATCAAAAAACCTTTCATTTATATTTTCCTTTATGTTTACATGCATTCATTCGTTCAGTGTGTACTGTTTACGCATTCATGCATAGGTCAGAGGAAAACTTGCCAGAGGCAGTCCTCTTCTTCTATTTTGTGGGTTCTGAGGCCTGAACTCGGGTTAACAGGCCTGGTTCCAAGTGCCTTTACTCAGTGGGCCATCTCTCCAGACCATTCTTGTTTCAATTACCTGAGGCCCACTGCTGATTTCACAGAAAGGGATACAGAAACAAACATCCCAAAGTTGTTTATATTTTAAGATCACTAGTTAAGCTAAGGAACATTTTATAGTCCACTGTAATGTAATGGTTTATCTAGTCAACCTTCTTGTTGCACTGAGATGTACTCAGGAGATGACTACTTCCACAGATCATACTTTGGGTATCTGTGAAAGCTTTCTCCAGAGATGAGTGATTAAGGGAAGAAAACTGTTGTGAATGTGGGTGCCACTGACAGGCTTTAAATCCAGATGGAACAAAAGGGAATGAAGGAGGGTTGCCCTCGACCACTGGCATGCTTTCCCTGCTTCTTGGCTACAAGAGCAGCCTCAGTCACATAATCCTGCTGCCATGACAGTGTGCCTTCCCTTAAACAACAGATCTAACTACAAGGTCTGGAATTGTAAGCCAAGATAAAACCTTTCCTCCTATTAAGGCATTTTTCTGGGTAATGTATTTACCTTAACTTACTAAATATATGTATATATATATACACAGACATATACACTGTAATATATATATATGTTGTTAAATGTTATAAAATATTATACAATACAAATATGGATTGTATTGAAGACTACAGGGATATAAGATAATTTATAGCAAGCTCTTATCTTTCCTGCCTTATTCGTCCTGGGGATAGAACTCAGATCATCAGGTTTGGCGCCTCACATACACCTTTTGCTTACTAAGCTTTCTTGCTAGTTCAGACCTTACCGTTTGTCCTCTGCTGATAAGGGCACACAGTAGGTATTTGATATATATGATTGCATGAGTGAAGCTTATGGTTGAAAGAAGTCACACAGTACCATTTATGCTTGCCTATGTATTCTGTTTCCACAAAGATGACTCAAAGTACCTGGTAACTGAATGTAAAAGACACTAAACAAGGGACTGGAGAGACGGCTCGAGGTTAAGAGCACTGGCTGCTCTTCCAGAGGTCCTTAGCTCAATTTCCAGCACCCACACAGTGGCTCACAACCATCTATGGTGAGATCTGGTACCCTCTTCTGGCCTGCAGAAGAACATGCAGACAGGATACTGTATAAATAATAAATAAATCTCTGAAAAAAAAATTAAAACACACACAACACACACGCCAAACAAGGTAACAGCGGCGCTGTGGGAGCTCCCCTAGTGCCGTCTTGCCTCTTCTTTCTCAACCTAAAGACGCGTGCTTTCTTAGGTTTACTTCAGACTTTGTTGGCCCAAAATAAAACTTAAAAAGGGAGACAAAGATCTAGTTTTTGCTGCAAGGATGAAAGTTCCTATTTCTTATAAAAAATTTTTATAATTAATAAATGTACCCTTTTTTTTTTTTTTTTTGGAGACAGGTTTCTCTGTATAGCCTTGACTGTCCTGGACTCTGTAGACCAGGCTGGCCTTGTACTCACAGAGATCTGCCTACCTCTACCTCCCCAAGTGCTGGGATTAAAAGTGTGAGCCACCATGCTATTAAAATTTTTACTTTAGTAAAATATTTCATATTTTTTCTTTCTTTTCTTTTCTTTTCCTTTTTTTTTTTTTTGGAGCTCTGGTACTGAAGATTAGATCCAGGACTTTGCTAGGCAAGAACTCTACTGAGCTATGTTCTTTGCCTCATTTCACTTACATGAGTTAAGCAGATTATTTTTCTTTAATAGTCAAGAAAAGATCTTAGGAAAGACACACACACACACACTTTAAGATTTATGATAGGAAAAAAGATTACAAATAAAATGAATTCAAGAGAAAACCCATGAGAGGACTACAATCTCTCTCTCCTGCTTTTCCTTACTTCTGTTTGCTTATTTTAGTTTCTAGGTAAGATCTGCAGCCCTGTCTGGTCTCAGGCTCAGTATGTAGTAGAGAAAAGCCTCACTCAATCTCTTGATGTGCTTACCACTGCCACCTCTAAAGTGCTGGGACTGCAGGTATGGGCAACCCGTGCTCAGAGGTTGCATCTATTTTTAATAAAACATACAATGATTCAATTCGAAGAATACCTTAGCTAACTAGTCTGCCATGAAGTGGCTTGGGCAGGGGAGAGATATCCTTCCCGGCCTTTACCACTGTGCAGGCCAGATGGTGGGAGAGCTGGCCCTGCACCTTGCCTGGGCAGCACAGAAGAGCTGACCTTGGTGGTGAAGGCACAGGTGACCCAGTCCTGAGAGACCAAGAGAGCTGGCCCCGCCCCTTGATGGCAGCAGCACTGGGTGAACTAGACAGGGCAGTGATGGAGAGCTTGTCCTGGTGGTGAGGCCACAAAAGAAACCGGTAGGCTGACCAACTTAGCTACCACCAGATTCAGGGCTTTGAGTTGGTCCACCCAAACATCTACCCCCCGGAACTGCTTGAATGACTGAAGGGGCTGGTCTGCTGATTCAAAGCAGCTCTTATCCACTAAGCCATCTCTCCAGCCCGGTCATTATTATTTTTTATTCTATCTTATTTTATTTTCTTTGGGGAGGGAAGTTTACAAGGGCAGAGGGATGATACAAAGGAATGAGAGATGAGTAGGATTGGGATGCATGATGTGAAATTCATAAAGAGTTAATAAAAAGTTAAAAAGAATAGTTCAGCTAATTTTTACCTTGCAACTTTAAGAAATTTAAGTTAAAACTCTTCTATGCTTGTGGTTTCTCGTTATATAGGATTGCATACTGGATAATGCGTACTGTAATTTAGCACCACCTATACTTAACCTCGTTATTTTATCCCAGAGTAGCTATAATCACCTTGGTTTGTAATATGAACCATTATCTGCATAGTATAGAGGCATGGGTTTTTCTGGAGTCTTACTATCTGGATCAATTCAAATTATGGTTCCTTTTCATTTTCCTCACTTAAAATTATTTAAAACAAAACCAAAATAAAGCAAAACAAAATTCTGAATATAAAGCTGAAAAAGTACCAGGAGGACCAACTTTATTTTTTTGTTTTGTTTTTTGAAACAGGGTTTCTCTGAGTAGCCTTGGCTGTCCTGAACTCACTTTGTAGACCCGGCTGGCCTTGAACTCAGAGATCTGCCTGCCTCTGCCTCCCAGAGTGCTGGGAATTACAGGTGTTCGAGGACCAACTTTTATGTGCGACTTATGTGTTTTGTATTCAAAAAGTCTTATGCAATTAATTTACTGTAAGTATTAGCCATTATAACAATGCAATAGTGTTGAAACTAAAAAATACTGTAAAATTTATTTAAAGTCTTCAGCTATTTATTTTATCAGTTTCAATTCTATCTATCTATCTATCTATCTATCTATCTATCTATCTATCTATCTATCTATCTATCTATGTTTTTATAGACAGGGTTTCTTTGTTTAACAAAGCCCTGGCTGTCCTGGACTTGGTTTTGTAGACCAGGATGGCTTTGAACTCACAGAGATCCGCCTAGCCTACCTCTGCCTCCAGATTGCTGGAATTAAAGGTGTGTGCCACCACGCCTGGCCTATCACTTTCAATTTATGATCCCAAAAGTAACCTGAACATTATCCAAGTAATTTTACTGTATCCAAGTAACTTCTAACTAGTAAGCTACATGAATGTTTTGAAAAGGAAAAAGCCAAGGCTAATGAGGCATAACTGTACCTCTCAAAGGCAATTTACTATCAGTTACCTGAACAATAGCTGGGTCTTGAGGCAAGGAACATTGTGGTTTCGGTGGCTCACAAACAGTAAGGTCTTTGATATCACTCCCCCGGAATATAATATATTCAAAGACTTCATCTCGAGGCGGAATTGGACGATCAGTTGGTCTGTCTTCTGTACCGAAGGATCGAACTGGTAAGAAAATAGAGGATATGAGACATATGTTTGCTACGCACTATATTTAGACAGGGCCTAAGGATTCTGTTACAAACACCAAGCACTATTTACCAAACATCAGTTCTCAAATATTATTCATAAAGTATCAACTACTATGCAGTCAGATAGTTTTTAAAGATTTATTTATTTTATGTATATGCGTGTTCTACTGGATGTATGTCTACATGACAGAAGAAGGCATCAGATCCCATTATAGGTGGCTATGAGCCACCATATGGTTGCTGGGAATTGAACTCAGGACCTCTGGAAGAGCAGCCTCTTAACCGCTGAGCCTAGTCAAATATTTTTAAAAGAGGAAAATAAAATACATTTTGCTTTAACAGACTATATTCCACTTAAAAGCCCAGTGTCATGAGGCTGTGTTTTCACAATTTTACTTCTATCTTTGGTGGTTATTTGTGGTAAGGTGTGAAAATGTCTTTTTTTTCCACTGCTATTTTATTTTTAGTGTTTAGCAAAATAAAGATCTGACAACTTACATCATAGTTCTTGGTTGGGAAGTGGTGACAACAAACAATTTTTTCCAATATACAAAATCCAAAGTTTAAGTTTTGGGGCAAGAAAAGCCAATGAAGGTAACATTTCCCTTGGTGAACACGAACTCTTTCAGAAGCTGAGTTTCCATGGGCAATATTAAAATGCCCATCACCTAAAATAGCCACAATATGGTAACTCTCAGTATTTAACACCAAAGATGGAATTAATCAGAGTTAAACTGTGGATTACATGCAGTAAACTGGGTATAAATGAAGCACTCCATTGCATTTGTTTCTTAAGAACAGTATTCAGAATCTGCATTTTAAACCACTCCTCAAGTCTCTTACACTAGTTTCATGATTTCTATCTTAGGAAACTACTGAAAATGTCAGCGTCCATGTGACATTCCAAATATGAAAGCTTGGAAGATCACATACTCTTGCTCATGGCAAGAGTGCATTAGAGGAGGCCAGAGATGGATTAGCAGTTGATTTTTCATAAAACAGATCTGTAGCTAGATTGAGTGAATGCTATTTCAGTTTGATAATGTCTTACTTTCTTAATTTCTACTACTTATGAGGAATTTCAGGAATCATTAGGTTTGCAGTCTTCTTTAAAAATGTAGAGAAATGAAAGTCAATGGGAAGCTAAAAACAAAGAAAAGCCCCAAACCAAACCCAACAAAACCCCACAAACAAAACCCCTAAAATAAGCACCAGCTTGCACCTATAGAATTTGAGCACTGAGGCAGAAAGGATTGCCCACAAGTTCCAGGTTGTTCAGAATTATAGAGTAAGAGCCTGTCTCAGAAGACTAAAAAACCAAAGCACACTGAACACCTAAAGAAGCATGGCAGCATACTCTATATTCCTATAATCTATGTTCAGGGGGGCAGCCTTAGACATACAGAGGAAACTCAGCCTCAGAAAGGACAAGCATTTGGGTAAACTGAAAAAACAAGGGTAGAATGCCCACTCTTCCTCCAAAGAAAACCTCACTAGCAAACCCAAGTGCGCAGATGGAGGCTAGGACAGGTATGCTACGAGAAAACAATACAGACGGCTTCAGCAGAGCAGCACCCCCCCCCCATCCCTTCACCGCCAAATGGTATGCCAGCAGGTGGGAACCAAGGTGCATGTCCTCCTCCACAAAGTATATAAAGGTAAAAAGTTTATAGTTTGATCTTTTAAGAGAAGATTTGTGTTTTTTAAATTATCTGTTTGTGTGTGTCTGCGCATAAGCACGTGCATGTGAGTACAGATGCCCTTGGAGGAGAGCGAGGGCAGATGCCCTGGAGATGGAGCTACAGGTGGTTGTGAGCTCCTTGAGCTGTGCACACACCAAACTTGGGTCCTCTGTAGAAGCAGTACTTACTTTTAACCACTGGGCTATCTCTCCAGACACCACTTTGAACTTTCTATATGGAAGGATGAAGAGCAGAAAGCAGAACAAAGAAAATAACAGATAAAACCAATTTCAATCCATTTTCACCACCACAATGAATAATATCCCATGTCTCAAAGTTGTCACTAGCTTGTTCTGAAGTAGAGTGGGTATGTCAAAGGCCCTTCTGCAAAATCAGAAAGCTCAATTAGGCCTCCTTTAAGCCTGTATCTGGGTGAATCAACAGTAAATCACAAAAACAAAAAACAAAACAACAGCAAAACCCCAACTTTCCTTATTTATGAAGGCAACCCCACCCCAAGTATGTTCATTCTCCTTCTTCCCCCCTCCCTCTTTTTGTTTTTCAAGACAAGGCTTCTCTGTGTAGCCTCAAATGTCCTGGCTACAGACCTGGCTGGCCTCTAACTCAGAAATCTGCCTATCGCTGCCTCCCAGGTGGGAGTCACCATGCTGGGCTCATACTGAAGGTTTGGGGGTGGGGGAGAAAAAAGAATGTAGCAGACAGATAACTAAACTGATTCTGTTAAAATTTAAAATTTCTAGAGGGGCTGGGTGTGGTGACACAGGCCTTTAATCCCAGCATTCAGGGAGGCAGAGACAGGCGAATCTCATGTGGGTTCAGGGCAGCCTGACCTACAAATCTAGGACAGCCAGGGCTACAGAGAAAAACCATCTCAAAAAACCAAAAACATCCCAAAATTTTCTAGAGCAACAACACAGAAACGTTAAAACCCAAAACACTTGAGGCTTCATGTGGTGATAAAACAATACTAATGTTCTGGGTCTGTTTGTTACAAGGCAAAACACTCTTCCAAGGACCTCCCAGTTAAGACAGACCTCAAAACATTTCTGCAGAACCTGGGATGGCTAAAGGAAACTGATATAAGCACATCTAAGAATAAAAATATCCCTAATATTATCTTCAGACTGTGTGTGAGGGTTACCCCAGCACCTGGGAAGCTGAGACAGTGGGGGTTGCAGAGTGAGACCATGCTTCAAAAAGCGCCCTCCACTGTCATTCTACTGTCTTCTAAAGAAATACTTGCCAAGATCTGGACCATATATTTTCCAATCAGGCAAAAATTTTCAGAAAAAGTACTTTTCATGCAATCAACAAATAGCTCATATACTGTGTACAAAGATAAAGCTTGATAAGCACAAAACTATGTTTAAGCTTACATTTCCTCTTCTCCAACCTCTTATAACAGGGCAACTGATCTCAGCAGCACAGCTCCCCCATTCAGACAATCAGGCTTTACAAAATGCTGTCAGTATGAACTAGTTAGTCCCTGGTAAGTCACATTATTGGTGAACACGTTTTCTTTGGTTTCCAGAGACAGGGCTTCTCTGTGCATCCTTCGCTGTCATGGACTCACTTTGTAGACCAGGCTAACCTCAAACCCCCAGAGAGCAGCCTGCCTCTGCCTCCCTGAGTGCTGGGATTAAAGGTGCACACCACCATGCATGCCCACCTGGCTTTGGTGAGCACTTTTTATAGCATAGCAGGAAAAAAACTGTTAACTTGCCATTAAGATGATAAATGAGGATGTGGCTATGGAAGCCAAGAACCCTGGATAAGTTAGAACTTTGGCCTTATAGAGCTGTGGACTCCCTTTATGGATGAGGACAAATCAAAATTAACAGAGCATGAAAAAATATCAGAAGGAAACCCAGGCAAGCCGTTGGTTTACAATAACTTAATATGGAACACTATCAGGTGCTTAATCTTTTCCACACCCAATTTGGGAATAAAACAGGTACTACAACCTATGTTAATTTAACTACTCTATACAACGACTGTACTGTAGGTGGCTATTCCTCTCATAAAGAATGACAAGAATGAGAAAAATGAGGATTAAATGAAATCACATGAAGATCAAAGTGCTGATTTGAGTGCAAAATCTGAAATGAGATTCCAAGATGACTCTGGGGTACGGGGGCGGGATGAACTCCCTGGGGGCAGAGACACATGAATGTTCTGAAATGAAAAAAAGGATAAGCAAAGTAATGAACTCAGTAGAGCCAGATGGAATTCTCTGAGTTCAAGGATAAACTGGATTATGCAGCTGAGTTCCCAGCTGGCCAGAACAACACAGAGGAAAAATATTTAAAACTAAGTGTATAATAAAGCAAAGATCTACGACAAAAAGCAACAACCAAAAAAGAAGCAAACATTTTCCTGGGCTAAAGAAAGGCTAGCTTCCTTGAATCAACATGGATATGCAGCACAAAGTCCCCACAACAGCTCAAATAGAAGTTGCCAGAAAGCTCACCAAAACAAACACACACACACACACACACACACACACACACACACACACAATGTGAGACAGTGCCCACCACTGGCTGGACTCCAGCTGGTGGTGATGGATCTGCAGTGCTGGGGTGACGAGGACGACTATCCTGTCTAGCTAAATAAATAAGCTGCTCTCTAACAGAAACAACAAGAGCAGAAGAGTACCAAACTTCTGTAAAAAAGTAAATGGCAGAAACTACAGAACAATATTTTAAAAGTATGCAGGGATACAGGGGTGGGGAGTACCTGGAGAGATGGCTCGGTAACTCATTCTTAGCTAACTTCTGTGCGGCCTTAAATCCTACCCCAGCCCTGGGGAGGGGGTGGGACAAAGAGACAAGGTAGCTGGCAAGGCAAACAACGCATGTAGGAAAGGTGAGACAGGCAGACATATACTTCTGAGTCTACAAAAAATTCCTTCCCCTCCTTTTTTGGAAATTTCCAGCTAAACAAATTCATGTTGACTCATGAAATGTTGTCTATAAATGAATATTGCTAATAAAGCATTTTAAGGGACTCTAAGAACATAAGCAATGTAATAAAAACATGTAATATAATCACCAACTATATAAGCCTGAAAAAGGAGGCAAAAGAGAAAAGCAAAAACACATGTTAATGCTTTATCTTGGGCATACAGAAGATAGGTCTCACTCATCTGTGTCTTGGAAAACTTCTAAAATCTATGAACTCTCTTTTTGAATGTTATACATATGACAAGATTCATTTATAATTCCAGGGGACCAAGGAGTCTGTTAAATCCACCCATGAACTCCATGTTAAGAACCTGTCAGATAGGGCAAGAAAAATAGCTCAGTGGTTAAGAGGACTTGTGGCTCTTGTAGAGGACCTGGGCTCCAAGCACATGGTGACTCATGACCATCTGTGACTCCAGTTTCAGAGGACCCAACACAATCGGATTTAGCACCAGGCACACATGTGAAGCACACACACGCACAAAAATTGACAACAAGCTGGGTACTCAGTATAATTATTTGAAATGTAGCTTTGTAAAATATAGTTCTGATTTAGGAAACCTATCAGTATAATTTACATATTAAAAGCAAACAGACTAGGCATTGTAGATCAGTGGTAGAGTTCAAGGCCCAGGGCTTGATTTTGGGCTCTGTAAGGAAACACAAGGAGAATGGATATGACTAACTAGACACAAAGAAACTTTAGGTTGATGGAACTATTTCAAAAACAGATTCCGGGTCTGCATGCTATTCTCCCAAGATGGGAGGAGTCTCAGAGGCTGTACATTCTTGCTGCCATGGAGACATCTGCCATATCGCCTTTTCCTGGACAGAGAGAAAGAGAGAGAGATAGACAGGTAGACAGATAAGAGGTGATGACTCCCACTGCCTTGTATACTTTACCTGGGTGAACTTTACAGCTTGTAAACTGTATACAATAAAGCTGTTCTTTGAAAAAAGGAGAAAAATTATAGTTGCTGAGTAACACTTAATGCAACCTAAGGTAGTTTGGTGCGATGGTAAATACCTGTAATCCTAGCATTCAGGAAGAAGCTGATCAAGGCAGGGTCAAGGCTAGCCTGGTCTGCAGAGTTCCCAGCCAGCCCTTACTTAAAAAACAAAACCTAACAGTGACGCACCATTAACTCCTATTAACCAAATGCATTAACGTCATAGGAGAGGAATACACTGAGCATGGCTGTCTCAGCATCCAGTGTGTCTATTTTCATTACATTCCACCTGCCCTCAAATGCGCTGAGTTTCTCTGGAACCAGTTTTACTATTATTTTCTTATCTCTGGGAACAAGAAAGGAACCAGTCATATAAATGAAGAAGGGACTTGCTGGTCTGAGCACTGTGTGAAAGAACTCTGAGCTAACCCTTTAGCTCTATCTACAACGTCAGTTATTTTATAGTACTCTAGTTTCCTTTGTGCAAGGCCAATTCTGAGCTTTGGGGGCAGAGGGGAACAGAGCAGGGTATTTCTTGGCTTTTCCTATCATCTACTTAAGCTTACAGGTCCAAGTCTACTAAGAACTTGCTCTTTAAATGTACTTACTGTAAAGGCTGTTTGGCCTCCAGAATTTTGTTACTATTATCTCTTTTCCAAATCTGCTTGGTCTTTTTCCTTCTTAAAAGAGTTCCATTTTTTTGATAGAAATTAACGGGAAAGAAGTTTTAAAAAAATATCTAAATTGCCGTCCCTTCCCCAGCAGTCTAGTCTACATTTACCTTGTTTTTTTCTTTTTTTTAAGACAGAATCTCTCTATGTAGTCCTGGAAGTTGCTGGGTAGACCAGGCTGGCCTCATATAAATCTGCCTGCCTTTGCTTCCCCAGTGCTGGAATTAGAGGCGTTCACCAACCTGGCCTAATACTGACTTCGTGAACTGCTTTTAGTGGGCATTCTTTCTTGTGGTTTGTACTATATTTTACTCTCCCAAAAGACACAACCAAGAAAAACAGAAGGACAATTAGAGAGGAACACAGTACCGAGCACAGAAGTGGCCAAGGTGCCTGAGTGGACAGGTGGAGGCGCGGTCTGCCGTTGCAATCACAGGCGTGTTGTGTGCACGCACATGTCTACCCACTGCACGAAGCCAGAGGAAAACCTGCAGGAGCTGATTCTCTCCTTCCATCATGTGAATCCCAGGTCATAGGTATTCGATTCAGGCCATCACATCAAGCTTTCCAGCAGGTGCCTTTAAACACTGACTCACCTCACTGGCTCTATTATTTATCTTTAAGCTGACACATAAGAACACGGAAATTGTACATATCAAGGTGATGTTTTCTTACGTGGATCCTAATTGTGTAATGTGTAAGCCAGATTAAACATAGCAATCTCCTTACTTTTCTTTATTGCAAAATTTCCAAAATCCTTGTTTCTAGTCTTGAAATTTATAGCACATTACCGTTATCTATTGCACTCTGCCTGCTATTCTTTTCTGGGTCAAAAAGAAAGCAAGTTAACAGAGTAAAGGTAAAAAAATGGAGTGTAAGTGTTGAGATCTGAAGGAAAGAAAAGGATCACAGAAGCCTCACGGCAAAGAGTAGAGGATGGAAATACGGCATGTCTCGTGGGAAGAGGCCAAGACTGTAGAGGTCAGTGAATCCAAGTAAATTCAGAGTGAAGGTGGTTATATAACGAGGGCTGTGATTTCTGCAAGCTCGTATGTATAAGAGTACAAGTGTAGGGGGTGTGGAGAGAGGAGGGTACAAACTCTGACTGCAATAACTGATCACAGAATTTAAACAGGATAATAGTGAAATGAGTGAGAATGAAGGGCATTGAAAGACTGTCAGATGAAGACATGCAGGGATTTTAGCCACTAAGCACTTCATTAAGCACCAGCTCTAAGCTAATTACGCTATGGATCACTTCATGTAATTATCAGGATGGGTAAAAGGTAAGCATTACATCCCCATGGAAAAGAGAAAGATGCTAAAAGCCCTGTCCTCAGTCAAGGAGTATTCTATACTCCAATCAACCTGTTGGTCACATGTTCTTCTGCAAACACAAAACTAGAATAAGCTGACCAAGCCACACTTTATCTACACAAAATGTCAATATAATCATGTTTTAAAATAGCTGAGGTATTACTTTACAGCATTCTGAAAGAAAATAAGGGCAAAGTGTTCCTGGAGAAGAATTCAAGTTAAACTACCTATCCTTACTGCAGTTATTACTACAGCACGAACCAAATACAGCTCTTGCTGTGCCCGAGTCAATAAGGTTTGTTTCCTCTCATTTCTCTCCCTTGTTTTCAGTATTGTCATACTGAAAGCCATCGCTCACATTATCCATCCTGGAAGAACAACAGCACAGTTCAGACTCCATATTTCTGTAGCTTGTATAGCAACAACAACAAAATGCTTCAAAGCCTTAGTTCAGGGAACCTCACAAAATAGGGAAACAAAAGAAATCTGGGCTTTAAATTTCATGAGATCTTTGCACCGGTGAGGCAGAGGCAGGCAAGTCTCATGGATTTGAGGCCAGCTAGACTACACAGAAAGACCCTGTCTCCAAAAAAAAAAAAAAAAAAAAAAAAGCATTGAAGTATCTCATAGGAACTTCCAATGTTCTCCTGCTCGCTCCACTGGACAGTGAGTTTATGATTATGTGGCCCAACTGACAAAGGAGGATCAGCTAACAATGCCCAGCAGGTGATGGAAGACTGTTAACAGTTTACTGCTTCTGCCTCTGATACAAATTCCTTTAAGTTTAAGGGCAACTCATTTAAAAGCTGACTGCCAGTCTTTCTCCAACTTTTCTCTCCGCACTGGCTACCTGAATGATTCCTCAGAGATTGCTAACTAAACATACAATTTTTTTCATTTATGCAAGAATTCCCCTCATTTTAGCACATGGGATTTATTAAATGCATTCATCCATGTGTGAAGTGCGAACACGCTGGAACTAGTACCTAATTATTTGTGCCCATCCCTTACTTTTTTCCTTCAACATCCTGACCTGATTCTTCAAAGGGAAATAATAATGTCTATTTTGTTATAAAACTTCCTCTTTTACATACCCACTCATGGAAATTCCCCAACACTCCCACCTAGGGATCATGTTACAAATTAGTTTAAATTTATTTATGTGTATGGATGCTTTACCTGCACGTATGTATGTTGTGTTCCACACACATGCAGGCCAGAAGAAGGAGTTGGATCCCCAGAGAACAGAGTTACAGATGGTTGTGAACTGCCATGTGAATGCTGAGACAGGAACCCAGGGCCTCTGGGAAAACAGCCAGTGCTCCTAAACCATGGAACCATCTCTCCTCCCCAGATGTTTTCATTTTAAAGAAGTAACACAAGACTACAATCTGGAGGAGCTGCTAAAACCAGCTGCTGAAACCACCATGACCCAGATTACCTACAAACACACTTAAGAGGCGCTGCCAATGTCATTTCAGATTGCCCTTTAAGACTTCCTGACATTCACCTAGGTTGTTACGATCAAAGATCAAAGGCCATCCATTAACTTTTGAAATCTCAAGCAGAGCACAAGGGAAACCAACCATTGCCGGTACCCCCCCATCAGGCTTTTGCTTTCTTATTACTGTGGGCCAATGTAACTTATTACCCAAACTGGAACATTAAAAGAGAAATGCTTTTAATAATGGTATTAAAACAAGCATAAGTGATGACTTTCTATCAGGCAAAGCCACAGATATGGTTAACACTAATTTTATACCATACCAAATGTTAACCAGCCAAATTTTCAAAAGAATTATAGGGTAAGTTATGTAGTAAGTTATATGCCATAACCATGTCACAGACCTAAATTATAATACAGATCATAAAAGCCAAGTGAATCCTTTCTTAAAAGTTAAAAGATCAAAACATTTTGTGGCATACACAAAACCAGTTTTAGGTGCACTATAGACCTAAATGTGAAAAAAGCAAAATAAAAATGCACTTAAAAAAGATAAAGTATTTCCTTAACATTGGATTAAGGAAAAGCCCATTATTAACATGGATGAATAAGAAAAAAAGAAACATCACCCAGCTAGCCCTAAAAAAAGCTCAATAAACAAGCCTAAATTAAAATGAAGAACTATTTACAATAAGAAACCGCTACACAGGAAAAGATATCTGTAATATATATACAGCCATCAAAAGATTTATAATTAGAACTCAAAACTCCAGAATATTATGTGGGAAAATAAATGATAAATTTCAAGGCACTTAAGGAAAGATAAACATCAAGAGACTTAGTATGGAGAGACTGTCAAAACTCATTAGCAGCAAGAGAAAGTGAGCCTAAAACCACATTCAAGGGGCTGAAGATGGCTCGGTAGTTAAGAGTGTGGCTGACTTTCAGCAGCCACATTAGGTGGCTCATAACCACCGGTAACGCCAGCTTCAGGGGATCTACACCTCTGGCCTCTGCAGGTACCTGCACTCATGTGCACAAACCTTCCTCCACACAACCCAACTAATAAAATAAATTAAAACCATATTGAACTACTCACCCACCAGACTGGCAAGAATTAAAATATGTGACAACCAGTACTACTGCTGGTGAGACATATGGAACAACTAGAATTCTTACTACTGAAGCACTTCATTAAGTGCTGAAATATATACTAGTAAGCACCTACTAGAGAAAACTACTTTGCATTACTTAGTACTAAGACATACACTCTCCATGCTCCTGCAATTCAACTTCTACGAATGTAGCCCCTCCGAAAATGATTTCAATACAAGTCAGTGCATTCAAACACCAATTTTCCTAAACACATTGTTCTGAATAACCCCGAACTGTACATAAGCTGTTAACTGTCAAATAGCCAAACCTGTTGGAAGGTTTAAAACGTAGCTACATAAAGTTCACGCCACTGTGCTCCTAACAGCTGAGCCATTTCTCCAGCTCTTTAATAACGTAAAAAAATATTTTGGGGGCTGGAGAAATGGCTCAGGGGTTAAGAGCAATAGTTGTTCTTCCAGTACTCACACCCAGTTGTGATTCTAGTCCCAGGGGATCTGATGGCCTGTTCTGGTCTCCGTGGGCACCACACATGCGTGTGATACACAGACATACATGCAAGCAAAACACTCATTCACATAAAATAAAAATGATGGTTAAAAATTTCATTTATTTTGTGTGCATCTGTGTAAGCCAGAGGACAATATGCTGGAGTTGGTTTTCTCCTTCCACCATATGGGTCCTAAGAATTGAACTCAAGCTGTCATGCTTGGTGGCTTTAGTCATCCCCCTAGTTCCCAACTTCTAATTTTGAACACTGAGGTGTTAGGTCCTAGACATTAAGGAAAAAATCATATACTGGTATATGGACTAAATCACAATGTTATAGATATATATGAAAGGATCACAATTAGTAAAAACTAAGAAGATGCCCAATAATTTATTCTAATAAAATATTTTGTTGAAGAGATATTTTTAAAATCTTTGGGTCATAAAAGGGTTTTTTTGTTTGTTTGTTTTTCTTTTGCTGAGTATACTCGGGGAGGCAGAGGCAGGGGAATCTCTGTGAGTTTGAGGCCAGCCTGGTCTACAAAGTGAGCCCAGGACAGCCAGGGCTACATAGAGAAACCTTGTCTTGAAAAACAACAACAAAAAAGAATGAATAAATAAAATATATAAATAAATAGGTAGATAAGCTTTGCAATTAGGAAGTATTTAATACATTCAGAATCTTGAAAATGGGCTGTGCTGGCACAAGTCTGTAACCTTGGAGGTAGAAGCAGTAGGACTTTTCATTACAACCAGAGCACGATACACTGTTAGAATCCTACCTCAAAAGCTCCAATGACTGGGCATGGGGTCTTACGCCTGTAGTACCAGTCCTCAGAGGGCAGAGGCAAAAGGATCCACAATTTAAAACCAGTCTGAGCTACACAGTTCTAGGTCTGCCTGAGAGACTGCCTCAGTTGATCAACTGACCAAGCCAGAGGAAACAGCTGGGAGGGAGAGCTGACGCCTGTGGCCTCTGCCGGCACCTGTACTCACATGCACTGACCACCACAGACCACACACATACACATAAATAAAGTCACTAAACCTGGTTATGTCTTACAATCCCAGCAGCTAGGTGGCGGCTAAAGAATTAGGAGTTCAAAGTGGAAGCTGGCAAATCAGTACTTCGAAATCATCCTTGACTACGTACGTATCTAGTTTGAAGCCAGCCCAAACTACAAGACTATGAAAATAAAAAAATCCCCAAATCACTACCAAACCACTTTATTGAGAAATACTGTTCTCAACCAATGTGAAGAGCACCTGGTGAGGGCACCAAGAACTTTAGACACCTTTTTTTCCCACCCTTTAATAAAGTCATTAGAACTAACACTATAAAGAGTAAAGTCTCCATCAGTAAGAAACAGATAAAAAGTAAGCATAACTTGCTTTTGATTAAGAAACATCACAGTCACTTCTCATTTGCTTGTTTTTAAGGCAGGGTCTCACTGTTAGCATATAGGTATAACATAACACTCATTCTAGTTTTGCTGGCCTGGAACTCCCTAAACAGACCAGGCTGGCCTGTGTCACCACGCCCAGCTTCACACCACTGGTCAAGTCTTTACTAAGGAGAATCACACAGCCTTAAGCACAGTTTCTAAAAAGATGAAAGCAGGTTCTTTAACAGGCAACACGTTACAATGCTCCACAAGGCAAAGACAGAGTTATGGGGTGTTCCTTGGCTTTTCAGTTTTTGTCTTTTTTGAGTTATGGATACCAGGCAGATCCTGAACGCCTGAGCCTGTGTCCACCTCCCTAGTAGAATTACAGGCATGCACCACCCACATGCGGCTTTTCTCACTGAGGACTGAACCCAGGGATTTATGCATGATACATAAGCAAGCACTCAGCAGGGCTCAGTGGCTACATGCCTGTAACCCCAGCACTCAGAAAGGCAGAAGAAGGCGGATCTCTTTGAGTTCAAGGCCAGGCTAGCCTAGAGTACAAGACAGCCAACGCCACACAGAGAAGCCCTGTCTAGAAATACAAACAAAAAAAGCAAGCACTCTATCAACCAAGATACCTGTATTTATCTGCTTTTTAAGATAACCTAGCTGTATTGCTTAAGCAGCCCTGATGTTCACTTCACTAGTTCAGGAGTATCTGGGACTAGAGGGGAGTGTCACAGCACTAGGCTTCATGCTCTTGAAAAAAGCAAACTCCTTAACTTTTTGAGTGTTTGTCTCAGGGTTTGTTGGTTTTCTTGTTAAGTAAACTGCCCAAGTTACATAAGTATCATCACAATGCAACTGTGGAAAACATCACTCTATTTTATAGTGCATACCCCCCCCTTTTTAAAGCTTTGTTTTATGGTACTGGGGAGGGAACCCTGATCTCCCACTTGCTAGGCCAGCGCTCTTCCAAGCAGACCACACTCCTAATCCCTATCAGTTACCATGCAAACACCTAAAAATATTTTTTTTGCCCAGGCCCAAACTAATAATACTGTTTAAAGGGTCTACCAAAACACCTAAAAACCGGGGCATTAAAACTTGTTTGGTCCTGAGAAATGACTCTTCCATTCCGCTAACGATTTGATGCGCTTCTGAATTTAGAATCTATCACCGGATCTCTTTTCTTAGCGTAGGCGGGTCTTAATTCCACCAGGTGTGGTGAAAAATACCCGTCTTGAGTGTCAAAAAACTGTTCTAGGACATCTTCTAAAAACTTCTGTCAAAAAACTGTTCTAGGACATCTAAGATCAGAAGCTCAAATTTACCTTTCTTCTGCTTTCCTGGCAGAGCAAAAGTCCAGCACGTGTGAATGGAAACAAAACCCACAGATGGACTGTATGGACACTAAAGACTATGGGGTAAGGGTGGTCCCCATTCAACACAACTATTTCCCTCTCTCCGTGGGAACACAAGCCCAGCGGATGCGGGCAGCGCCCAGCAATCCTTGATCTGAATTCTGTACAAGAGCCCTGGATCATCAAACTTGAACTTTCCTGTCTACCAAGGTTCCAGAAAGGAGGCCCGTGGCGACAGACAGCAAGCAAGCAAGCATTTTAACGTGCACCCTTCGGCTGCACAAGAATTCCGGCCGAACAGGTAACAACAATCAGAGGAGGCAAACGGGATGCGGTCGGCTCGACGGCACCGACGGCCTTCCGAGATCCCAAGTCTTGCGGCGCAAACCCAAAGTTTGCAAAGCACATTACTCCAGGAGTTCACTCGACAACCGTCGCAACCAACCGAGAGGAAGAACGCCGAGAAAATGGGTGCCGGGAACTCGACGCATCCGCGTTCAACTCAGGGCAGGCGGAAAAATTCTTCGACTCCCCCGGCTTTGTTCGGCGGTTCAGAGGACGGAACGACCGAATCTCGGGCTTGGAAGATACGAATCTGGGTGTGTTCTCCGCCGGGTCCCCGGGACTTCAGGACCGCCCCGCCCCGGGCGCCGCGCACTCGTTCCCGGACTTCCCCGGATGGAAGGCGCGGAGCTCCGGGGAAGGAGAGAAGCCCGGGAGGCCGCGGGGCGGCTCTCGTCGCTCGGGAGACCGGGAGCGAGGGAGCAGCCTCCCCGGGGCACCGGGGAGGGGGAAGAGCGCGAAGGCCGCGCGGGGCGCCCGGCCCGCGCTCCCCAAGCCCGAGGCCCGGCCCGCCGTACCTTTGGCGAGGGCTACCGTGGAGTTCTCGGTGTCGATGGTGTAGAGGATGCCCTCGTAGCGGATCTCCGCCTTGGAGATGAGGCTGATCTTGCTGCCGATGTAAGGGGTGCCCCCGCTCATGGCGCCGTCGCCCGCCGCTCGCACTCAGGCAGATCCCGCGCCGCGCTCGCCGCTCCGCACGCCCGCCCGCCCGCTCGCTCCGTCGGCGCCTCACAGCAGCCGCCTCAGAACCAACATGGCGGCCGCGCCGGCTCCGCTACCCTCCCCCAGCCTCCCGCCCTCCAACCGCGGCGCGGCGGCGGCGGCGGCGGCAGCGGCGGCGGCGCGGGGCATGCTGGGAGGGCGAGGCCTCCCGCCCTCTCGCGAGACTCGGCGAGCGGCGGACGGTTCCTGGCCGTCTCCGCGGCGGCCGGGGAGTCGCGGAGATCAGGCCGCCGGCTGGCTTGCGCTCCGGTGGCGTTTCAGGGCGCTGGAAGTTTCTCACGGCAGCTAGACGCCGCGCGGAGACTGGACGAGCGCTCGTTCCCTCCCCCGCCACCCTTCCGGGTGATGCTGACTGCGGCCTCCGCCATTTCTAGGCGGGCTGTACTTTGTCACGAGCCCAGTGTCTTTGTAAGCGGTCGCCTCCCAGCTCGTGACCAGCTGTCGGTTCCGCGGGTCACGGAGCTCTCATCGTCATGCCGGAGCAGCCATCTTCGCCTAAGGAGTTTCACACCCCAAGGGCTGCCGCTCCAGGGAGGCTCTGGGTCTGTCCCCAAAACTGTTTTTCCTTCCCGCTGAGTCCCAGCCCTTTTCAAAGGGCTTAATCCGGGCTCCTAGCGTTCAAGCTGCTACTGGCTACTTAAATATGCAAGAAACGCCAGCCCCCAAGTGTTTCTGCAGCTTTGATCACTTATTTCAACTCCAGTTTCTTAGCAAGGATCATCTCTCCAAACTGGCGTCTTAAAACTTTGGGTCCAGAGCTGGAGCTGTCCTCGGTTTTACTTCAAACTGGTCCCTCCAGCTTGTTCTTTAAGGTCACTAGGAACCGGGACCGTTTACCTAGCTGCTAAGACCCCAACCCCGGCTTGGCTTCTCCTTCACCCCTACATCTGTTCCAACTGTAAATCTTGTCTGTTCAATCTGGATCATCTCCACCCGTTAGTGCTCTAAAAGAAGCCTCAAGCCGGAATTGTTGGCAGTAGCTTCCTAAGAATTACATCTTACCCATACTAGGTCTTAATACAGCTGCCAGCGGGTGGGAGGCTGGGAGGGCTCATGTTTAAGTAGCGAGAGATGGTGGACTCTGAAATCAAGTCAGGTACCATCCCTCCTCTGCTCAGTACTCTCCACAGATTACATGTTACACAAAGTGAAAACCGGACTTCCTGGTTTGGCTTATAAGGGCATACATGATTTAGCTTCTTGTTTGTTACACAACTCTGCACTAGTCCAAGCATCCTTTCTTCACGCAGAGCTTTCACAATTCATTTTACTCTGTTCAAAGCCACCGTAAGAGATGCTCAGCTTGCTTCCTCCCCCTTCCCTAAGCACTTAAGTCTATGTAGTCATAGGTGTGTGTCTACCTCCTTGGCTAGCATGCACGTATTTTGAAGAAAGGAAGTTGTTTTGGTCACTGTTTGCATCATCATTGAGGCCAAGTGTAGCAACTGGCACAGGACAGCTGCGCGGTAGATACTTGCTGCAAGAATGAACAACTGGCATGAAAGCAGAATGCAAGCAGCAAGTAGGATGTCTGGTGAGCTGAGCAGGAGAGATTAGTGAGCTGTGACGTGATTGGTGCACATTGGCTTCATGGGGTCCTTGCTTCAATATAAAGGCATTACCTGGGTATGCAAATTATTTGGATTTTCCTTCCCTTTGTAGGTCTCAGACCAAAGTTTCCTTCTCGTGCTTCCATAGTGAGCACATTCTTTCCCATTGCCAGTTTCTCTAAACTGATGATATCCAATACTCAGATTTACATCGCCCACATCTGGCAGCACACACACCACACCCCTTGCTACCTCCATTGGTTTTTCTTCCATGGTGCTAGCTGGTGATGGAACTCAGGGCCTTAGGCATATTAGCTAAGAGCCCCACTGCTGAGCTGTACCCCCCACCCTAATTGCATAGTACATTTAATTGCCAATTTGATAACTTCTCCATTACTGTCTCTCCCACCACCACCCCAGCAAATAAACTGTCTTTATCCATGCTTCCTAGGTCATCCCTGTCCCAGGGTTTGTGTCTGCTATAGTTGAATGTGTCTCCCAAGAATTCATGTAAAGTTTAATCGCCACTGGGACAATATTGAAAAGTGTGTGTGTGGGGGAGTGCACATGCTTATGTGGGTACACACATGTGTCAGTGCCATAGCACTCAAGTAGAGGTAAGAGGACAATTTGCTAGGAGAAATCGGTTCTCTTCTTCACCATGTGGATCCTAGGAATCAAACTCAGGTCATTGTTGGCATACTTTTTTATACTATTTTACTTGCATTCCTTAATGCCCCTACCTCCTTTCTCCAACACTAGGTAGGAAAGAAGGTTAGTGGGGAGTGGGGGCTTAGTTCTCTTTGGCTACTTCCTGCTGTTTGGGTCGTTAGGTTCCTGGGGGGCAAGTCCAGTCTTCGTTTCAGGAGATCTCTTGACTTCCTTTTCTTGTCAAACTGCATCAACAGCAACCAGGAGCAGCAGGGGGAACAGCAGCAGCCCCCTCTCTCAGAGCCCCTTTCTCTCTCCAAGCACTGCCATTTATTCCCTCCCCAGAGTCCTCAGAATTAAACTATCTGCAGCTGGCAAAGAGCCCCTCTCAAGAGCCTGCATGAGACAAATAGTTTGTTGCTGTGGACATCTGAATCAGCCCCGCCCTGGGATTAAAACAACATCTTTACATAACATAACTGAGGTTGTTGCTGTTCATTCCCCTGCTC